>JALGBA010000644.1:0-600000 GCA_023970755.1 Azemiops feae | reverse complement strand
ACAGGAAAGGCAGCCGTCTCCCCCTCCCCTCCCCCCGGAGAGGGAAAAAAAAACAGGTGGACTGTCAGCCACTCACTCACTCACAGAACCTGATCAATCAACAGAGGGCCGGGGTGGTCACCAGAGACAGCAATTTGTAGGGTGCCCGGGATTATGGCAAGGTTATTAATCTTGCTTTGCTGCATCTTCCTCCCATCCCTTGCATTCAGCCGCCTGCACTGAAATGATTGCCAGCTCTGTCTCTGTCCCTCTTCCACTGCATTTTGCTCAGCCCTCCCTTTGCTGCAAGTAAAACACAGAGGAGGGAGGAATACTAATAAGGTGGTTAGCTACAGTTTTTCTCCAAGGCATTCTACATGCCCTGTGTATGTGCATTAGTTCTGTGTCCAATTGGGCATGAGATCAAGAGCAGGTCTGGGGTCTGTGGGTTGCCTTGTGCATGGATGGAAAGCACACGCAGCAGCTTCATTTGCACTGGCTTCAGCAAAGCAGCTTCCCCGTTTGCCAGATGCAGAATTTATTTGGGATTAGTTCTTTTCAAAAGGATCTTACTTTACTGAAGATGTACAGGAGATGGAGCATTCAGTTCTCCTCCACCTCACCTCCCCCCTCACCCCCCAAAAAAAGCCCAAGGCCCTGGACTGGTGGTTAAAAGCAAAAGGCATCTTCCAAAAGGCAACGAGATGAAGTTAATAAATATGGCTTTGAAAAGTGCAGGTCAGTGTATGCTCTAAAATGTCCTCTTACAGACCTAGAAATTAGACTTTAAGGCAGTTCCTGAAACCAGCAAGATCATATAAAGATAACAGACCCCTTCCTTATGGAAATAACATTGGAAATCACCATTGGAAGGGATTTTTAGGAGCGGTCAGCCCCCTTCTCTTTCATTCTTGACTGGTTCTCCTGGGTGTCAGTGAGATATTCTCTTCTTCTGTTTCTCATCCCAGCATCACAAAAGAAAATAAAAAGAGGGATGTGCATTTAGCTTGGCATTCTAAGTGTAATACATTGCTTTTAATGGCAGGCCTTGCAGCAAAGAAAAGAGGAATCTAAAAGGTTGGCTAAGCAATGGCTCTCCCTGAGACTCTATTCATCTGTGATCATCCATGTACAAATTCATCTATAGAGCTGCACTCAGTAGAATTTGCTCTCTTGGACTACAAAAACAGCTGCTATTTGTGCCAATGTTCAAGCAGGTAAATTCCTTTTGGCTGTAGTCCCAGATACATCCAGCAGATGCTGCTAGTTATAGCTCAGTCAGGAAGCAAAGAAAGAATAACTTGTGCTACAAGCAAGAATGGACATTGTTCATTCACATTTACCATATACACACTGATTTACAGTAATTTCTGTGGTGGGAGAGACTGGTTTAAAACATATGTATTATTGCAGATTGGGAAAACTAGTGACCCCCAAATACTCTGGACTTCAGTTTCTGTCAGTTTCAGTAAATTTGGCTAGTGGCAAAGTCTTATCCGAGTTGTAATCCTAAACATCTGGCTGAAAAGCAAGATGCCTATTCCTCTATTATTTTATCCTCTAAACCAATATCTGGATCATGACTCCATTTTTTCCCTAATAAAACAGATAACAATATTGTGAATAGATCTGAGATACCAGCTGAGTAAAGATGGATTATGCAATACATTGACTGGAAGACTTTTGTGTGTTATTTAATTTTATATGTCAATAACTTTCTTCTCCTACAAGGAGCTGAAGATGATGCCTGCTCCTTCCTATTTTCCAGGAGGCTAAAATATCATAGGCTAATTGCAACCAATCACCTAACGTGCATCAGGTGGAGTGGAAATAAGAATTGTTCTAATTTTTAATGTTCCCTGCCTTTTACATATGTAACATTTTAGGAAATTAGTGTTTAGATATTCTAAATATTGACAGGATAAAGTGGATGTTTGAAAATAACATTGCAGGGGATTTAATGCCTTCTGTGTGTTTTCTTCCAGATGCACTAAACTTAGATATCAGTCAATTCATCCACATTCACATGGTTTTAGGCCATGTCAGTGTTAATGAGCCTTTCATTTGTGGCTATCAAGTTTTATAACCTGAGACTCAGATAATTTAAAACCTAGCATATAAAACTTAGCATATAAACTAAGTTTTACTCTGTTTGTCTGGCTAGCATGGTCTTTCCCTCATAGTCCATAGATGAAATTAAGAAACAACATGTCTTTTCAGAAATAACCAATAGACCGCTACATCCACACTGCATAATTGTAGCAGACAAACCAACTAAAGCCATCCAAAATATTTTAAGCAAACTAAAACACCCAGTAATCCGAGAAAAAAACCAGGAGTAATCTATAACATACAGTATAAGGACTGAAACAGCCACTGTGTAGGACGGACAGGGAGAAGACTGGCAGAGCTCATCCATGTACAACAACTAGATCTTCCTAAGACACAATGATCACACAAACATGGACAGACTGAATCACAGTTTCAACTGAAAAACTATTAGCAAGGAAATAAAAAAATGATTTTATTAGCAAGGAAATCAAAAAATGTTCTTCCTGTTTTGAATGCAAAATGCTATTCTTTTGCAGACATTTAGACTAGCACTGATGTTGTTACCTAGTTTGGGTAATGAAATCTCTGTAAAAAAACAAGCTCAGAGAGCACCAAGGACCCCTCATTTCAACCCTGAACTACTAATATTCTCATTTATAAATAGGGGTTGTTGTTTGTTTGTTTTTGTGTGTGTGTGTGTGTGCTAATTATCATGTTCAATCTTGGAAAGAAACTGTTTTGGTCAACTTCAGCAATCAATGACATTGACTGACAGCATGTCTTGATGGGCTCATGTGAGGTAGATTGGGCTGAGAGAGTGACTGGCCCGGAGTCACCCAGCTGACTTCATGTCTAAGGCAAGCCTAGAATTCACAGTCTCCTGGTTTCTAGGACAGCATCTTAAACAGTGCACCAAATTGCCTATTTTCATGTTTATCCAAGTTCTCCACTAAGAAATGTGTGGGAACAACCTTTTCACTTTTTCACAGTTTGATTGTGATAATATCTACAAAGTCGGTTTTAAGCTTAGTAAAAAGATAAACTGATAGCCTAAACATATGAAAGAAGTAGTTCATTATCATACATTTACATACTGTTATGTATTCTTTCTCATTCCTGTTTACTATAATTCATTCCCTATTAATTCACTAGAACATGATTTCAAATCAACAGGGTATTTGTTTCCTTCTAATTATTTTGCCCATGCCTTGAATATTCTTCATTCTTGTGTATGTTGAACCATAATTACAATTACCAATAAAAATCAGTTACCTCCTGTCTTTCCATTGGCAGAACTGAGAGTATGGTAATATTCTTTGCTCTGTTCTACTCTTAGAATCTGCTTGCCATGGTTAATTTTCGGCCTGTTGGATTTGGCCTGATGTTCTAGTCCAGTGATGGCAAACCTTTTAGAGACTGAGTGCCCAAATTGCAATCCAAAACCCACTTATGCATCATCGAGTGCCGGGTGGGTGTGGCCCATTGGCTGGGTGTGGCCAATTGGGTGGGCTTGGCCAATTGGGTAGGCGTGGCTGCGGTGGTAACGGCAGACTGGGTGGGACTAAAAAGTTCAATCAATCAATTTCAACTTTGGAAGATCTTTTTTTTTCCCGCGAGAAGTTTAAATTGACTGATTGAACCTTTTTTTTTTTTTTTGCACACGGTGGCGGAGGCCTAAAGCGAAAAGGTTTTACAAAACCCAGCTGAAGGCCTAGGACTGGGGCGACGGCGCACGTGCCCATAGAGAGGGCTCTGAGTGCCGCCTCTGGCACCCGTGCCATAGGTTCGCCACCACTGTTCTAGTCTATCAGGTCCTCAGTTGTTGACCTGTAAGATACTAGCCAATCTCCTTAGCTTGGTATCATCTGTAAATTTCTTCTAAATCGTATATAAAGAAATTGAAACAGAAGTCTATGGATGGAACTCCAGAGGACTTACTCATAACTCCTCTCCAAGATAACGCAGAATAATTTGCAAGCATTATTTTAGGGTGGTTATTGAATCAGATGGAACTCCACCAGACAGTACCATCTAGCTGCACGTGATCCATATCTTGTCTACAAAGAGAATACAAGAAACATTATTATATGTGTTTTTGTGATCATGCTACTTCAACATAATTCTACTTCATCTCTTTAAGTGTGGTTATTCAATCAGGTGAAAATTCATCAGACCTCAAAACCATCTAGCTGTCTCTTGTCCCTATTTGGTCTATAAAGAGATAATAAGAGATCTTATTACATGCTTTATTTTTTATACATATTTTTTATTATTTTTTATAATCACAAGTGCTTAATATTTTATCAGCAACATATTGTCTGGGTTCCAATATTTAATTTACTAATACATATTAGATTCCCTTCTCTCTACCTCATTTTTCTAGCCAATGATAAAAGGTATCCCATGTTCTAAAATAAACTGAGTCTTCTTTCTCTTTCACTTTCAATGTCAATCTATCCATTTCTGCACACTCTAACATTTTTTAAATTAACTCTTCCTCTGTTGGTAAATCTTCATTTTTCCAATGTTGAGCGAATGCAATTCTTGCTGCAGTTAATATATATACACTCTTTCTCATAATTTCCTACAATTATGCCTAACAAAAATAATTTTGGCTTACAATCTATATTTACATGCTTTATTGTAATCAAGTACTCAACATAATTCTACCTATTCTTTTAGTGTGGTTATTGAATCAGGTAGAAAACCACCAGACCTTAGTAGCCAACTAGATTTCACTTGTCTCTATCTTGTTTATAAAGAGATAATAAGAGACCTTATTACATGTTTTATATGATCAAACTATCTCAACATAATTCCTTTAATCTTCAATACTAGTCACTTGATCTTTGAAAGAAGTAACATTAGCCAGACACAACTTGTTCTTGACAAACACATTTTAGCTCAGTGCTTGCAGATATGCTACTTGAAAATTTCTTCTAATGGATTCCCAGTATAGATATCAGTTTATCTGGTTTATAGGGATACACTTTCTTCCCCTTTTTGAATATTGGACTATCTTTGATCTTCAGACTTCTGACTTCTGACATTTCACCAGTTTTTCAGGAGTTTTCAAATATTATATTTAGCAATTCTGAGATCATTTCTGCCATCCCAGCACCCTGGGATTTAATTAATCCGCTTCTTGAGAGTTGAACTCATTTAAGGTATGCAGTGGATTTTATTATACTTTTATTAATTCTGAGCTGAATTTTTTCAGTCATGTTAGAAAGGGCTCTTTACCTCTTCTGAGAGACGATCTTTTCCATATTATTATTTTCCCATGTTGTCTGACCTATAGCCTCCTTGAATATTATTTTGAACATATCCTCAAATCCTTTATATTACACTTTGCATTCCTCAGTAACCTCATCTCTAAGTTTTATCCTTTATGATTCCATCATGACAGATTTAAATTACAGGCTTGTATTCCTCCTTTGTTATCGACCCCTGCTTCCATTGCCTAAGCATCCCTTCTTAGCCTCTCAGTGTTCATCAAGCTTCCCACTCCTTTCCCCATTCTCTCTTTTCATTTGGATTATTTGTGTCCTTTCTTTCTTTCTTTCTTTCTTTCTTTCTTTCTTTCTTTCTTTCTTTCTTTCTTTCTTTCTTTCTTTCTTTCTTTCTTTCTTTCTTTCTTTCTTTTTATTTTTAAAACCCAAAAACAATGGTTTTGGCTCATCACAACTAATGAGTTCATGACTGATTTCAATGCCAGCTTTGGAAAGAATGATAATATTCCATGCTAACAAGATGACTCAGCAAGCTGAAGGTATGCATTGCATCAGCCCACAATATTTGCATTTTTGTATATAATCTTTTATTTTTTCCTTGTTTAGGTTGGTTGTCATCCCAACAAGTTCAAGAGAAATGGTAGAATTCATGTATAAAGTACATAGGGCCCTCTTTGAGGTAAAAACCCAACTGACTAATCAGTCAGTCTTTCTTTCTTTCTTTCTTTCTCTTTCTTTCTTTCTCCCTTTCTTTCTTTCTTCCTTCCTTTCTCCCTTCCTTCTCTTTCTTTCTTTCTTTCTTTCTTTCTTTCTTTCTTTCTTTCTTTCTTTCTTTCTTTCTTTCTTTCTTTCTTTCTTTCTTTCTTTCTTTCTTTCCCTTCCCCTCTTGATCCCGTTCTGCAAAAACTTTCTTTCTTTCCTTCTTTTTTTTAGGATCTCCCATCCCTCTTGAATTTGGTTGCATTAGAATTTCAAATCACAAGATTCTGCCTACCTTCTACCTGAGTTCATCAAAATGTGCCTCCCTGATAGTCCAAAGTAGATCTGGTTTGTGTAGTTTTTCCTCTCGTAATTATATTGAACTCCAAAACAATGTGCTAGTTTTCCCCTTACACTGGCTGACACTATTTATTCATAGACTTTTATGTGTGATGACTTTGCTAGATTCATTAGCGATTGTACAGAGAATTTTTGAAAATTGGCTCTAAGGTAAGCTCTGAAACAACAAATGCAAGATACATTTATGGCCATTATTTCAAATATTTCATATCTATGAATCTATTTGCATAGATTCATGCATGAATGAATCAGACCTTACTTCAATGTAATAGATTACCATATGTAAAAAGGTTAATATCTGTGTGACATGCTGTAATTAACAAAAAGCAGAATCTGTTTGGATGCTGTTTAGGGAAGGGGGTAAAATCCAGATCAAGTTAATCTTGAGATGCTTAGGCTATTCCTTTTTAAGCATTATTTTTATATGAATTGAAGATTATGTTTTAAGGTATAGTTAGATAATTGAAATGAAACTTAATTGGTGCATTATTTCAATGTTTGTCAAATGACTGGAATATAAACATGTATTTCAAATTATATTCTTTTCATACAAAGTCTACTTGAGGAAAAATATTGACCTACAGTACATAATTTGTCCACATTTTTTAAAATCACAGATTAATGCAGAAACTGGAATGGAGCTACATTGAGCTCATGCAGAAGTGAAATGAACCTAAGTCAGGCCAATTCATTCATTCTGGTTAACCTGTTTCTATTGTTGAGGGGGGGGGAATGTCAAGAGTGATTTGGTCTACCATAGGGTGTGCATCAGCTTGGGTGCCAGAGCAAGTTCAGTAGATCATATTGAGGATTTCACTCCAAGATAGTAAGAGCCAGGACCTAATACGGGAAAGATGATCCAGGTTTTAAGGGGTGAAATATGCTCTTGAACTCCCAACCTCTTGCTTTAGAGGCTTAAGTAGGGTTTAGCCCTACTTTAAAATTAGGTTACCAGATACAGATCTTATATTGTATATGTTCCTGGATTGCAATATGGTCATCAGATGATTGTCTTATCACATTGATTCAGTCAGTAATAACTTCTTAATTAGGATCATATCCTAGCCAAGACAAAAATGAAGTCAAAAGTCAAAAGCCAAACAAAACCTATGCCTAAAAAAGACACGTTTGCTATTTGCTACTCCATCAATTTGTTTAAAAAAAATTGAAACAACAAGAGACAGAGCTGTGAAGTTATTACCTGAAGAAACTTTTTTTAAAAAATGACTGTCACGATCATAGGAGGAAGGCAGAGAAACAAATCATTTTGTATTCACGCAATCTTGTGAATGGCGAGTCTTGGGAATAAAGTCATTATATGAAGTAGCAATGCCAGAGATATATTTATTCTGCCTAACAAGTCTACATTCTTTTATTTTTCACTCTTCAAGAGAAAAAGAATCAATTCAACTTCCCCACCCCCGGAGAGACTGAAGCAATCTGCCTGCTGTCCAGCCCTTTATTGAATGTGTTAATATTACATACCATATAAGCTGGGTGGTGGAGAAGGAAAGCGGAAACACTTCTTCAGCTGAGACAGAAAAAAATATCCAATTGGTTATTCCCTGTTTACAGATGTATATTGATGATTTAGAACTGCAGAAGCAATTGAGGAGTATGACCCCCTTTTTTCTTGACAGACCTGAATGTAATTCTCCATTATGGTTCTGAATGCTCATATTAAGAAATAAACCTAACTGGAACATCTACAAATCAACATCCGCTAAGTGAAAATCCCTGCGAAACAGTAATGCATCCCAGACCTACCCATGCTTTATTCAGCAATAAATCTCAGGCAGGAATTTACAATGCAACACATATATGCTCCCTGTTATGCATATATGATTCCAGCATGCTCTGTTCTGGGATTTTTACAAACTATGTTCCATGAAAAGCACAAGGTTCTCTGAAAACCTGATGAAGTTGTAGAAGAGACTGAGGGAAGAAATAAAGTTCACTCAAATGCAATCCATTTTTTTGTCACTAGAACTTTGCCTCTTGATTTGAAGTTCTAGGGTTTGGTTTTGTTGTAGAGGGATGTATAAGAGTAAGGGGGTACTATAGGCCACTTTTATGCTGTGAGTCTATGCAACCTGAAAACAACCAACAGTCCTATAGACTACTATTAGAGGATTTCAAAGTCAATAGATGAGCTCAAAGTCAAGTTCCTTCTTCTGTCAAGATTGGCTACTATAAAATGTAATAAATACATATGCCTTTGAGTCAGTCATGACTAATCCCTGAAGTTTTCTTAGCAAGATTTTAGTACTGACTTGCCATTGCTTGCTTTCTAGGGCTGACAGAGTGACTGGCCAAGGTCACATAGCTGGGACCAGAACTCATAATCTTCCAGCTTCTAGCCTGGTGCCTTAACCACTACACCAAACTGTCAAATAGACCTTGCAAATGGAAGCAAGAAGAAGCTGTGATTTGGAGTGATCTGCACATGTGCAGGGGTAAGACTGATTAAACAAGATTGTGCCAATTGGTCCCATCCATAAGTAAATCTGAGCTCCTGTTTGGAAGTGCTGTCAGTTATTAAGTTGCCTTTTATTGCATGCAAAGAAAAGAAGTAATTGTTGGATCCAATCACATTTATTTAACATAATACTTGATTTCAAAAAGGTATTCAGTCATTCCAGGTTTATTTGTTTGTTTATTTATTCAGTAAATTTATATGACTACCCATCTCATATACTAGTGATGGCAAACCTTTTAGAGACTGAGTGCCCCAAAGCCGGCCCCACCCCTGCTCCGCCCACCCTACCCCCACCCCACCCACCTGCAGGGCCACTCACCGCCTCCATGGCCCGCCGCAGATCGCCCAGGTGGCCCAGCAGCATCACGGCGGCCACGCCCTCTACCCGCAGCATCAACTGTGCGACAGGGTGCAAGGGCAGTCTTGTCCCCGCTGCCCAGCTGCCATGTCCTTGGCTGCGCTGCTTCATGTGGGCCACGCTCAGGGGCGACTCCTCCAGGGGGGCTGCTGGTGAGGGGGCCATGGGGGGAGGTAGGGCTGGGGCGATGCCGTGCGTGCCCACAGAGAGGGTTCTGAGTGCTGCCTCTGGCACACGTGCCATAGGTTTGCCACCACTGTCATATACTGTACATGATTCTGGCAGCTAACAGTTGAAGCAAATAGGAAAAAAGTAAATCGCATCCAGTGATTAAAAACCATGTAAAACAGCATAGAATAGCAGCTGGGAATAACTAAAGACTGCACAATCAATATCACCAGACAATGGGCTTATACCCACTTTCAGGGCCCCAGTCTTGAGAGCAAGATCAAGTTTTTTAATGCCTTGCAAAAGGTCATGATGGTTGAGGTGAGGCTGAATTCAGAAGAATGGTATTCTAAATGGCAGGTGCCACAGCAGAAAAGGTGTAGGTGCTGCTATAGGACACTCCCTTATGGATGAGAGCTCTCCTACTAAATGCAACAGGATCAGTAGATGCCATTGTGGATCAAAATCAGTAACATTCAGTATGATGAAAAAGAATACATACCACCGACATACCTAATCCTGTAAATTAAATTAGCAGTGGTCTTTTATTCTATTAATTAGGGCAAGCCAAAAGGGTGGGCTATCTTGATTTCTCTTTTTTCCCCTCTCTCTCTCCCTCTCCCTCTCCCTCTCCGTCTCCCTCTCTGTATTGCATGCTTGTGTGTGTATAAACATTCCTGAGATTTGGAATTCTATTCTGACCAAGGGTTAGTAAAACACCGGTACAACTTTAAGAGAAAGGACAGTTTATTTAAAGAAATACAAAATGAAAGTAGGCAACACGTTTTGTGCATGCATGCCTGTGACTAAAGGAAAAGACTGACCTGAGGTTAGCCATTAACAAAGTGAGCAAAATGAAAAACAAAGAAGAAACACAGAATAAATCTCTGATTCTCTATTTACAGCCCATCGCCTTGGGTTATTAGTAGGTTCTGAGATGCTTAAGAGTCAGGGTCACTGAATCCACACTGATTAGAGGTGGGATAAATTTGGCTTTCATCTTACTGGGAAAACAATGAGAAACTGCTCAGTTCTTTGACTCAGAAGCAGGGAACTGTTACTTCTTTTTGAGGTTTTTCATTTGATCTTGGAAGAATCAATCCCATGTTTCAGCCTAATTTGGACTATTGCAATAATCCTTAGATGGAGCTGTATTTTAGTAACTCTTATAAATCACAATGGCTATAGAATGCAGCATTTTCCATCCTGGACAATGAGATCATGCAACACAATTATTGTGATCCTGCATTGGTTTCCAATAGATTTCTGAATGCAATTCTAATTGCTGATTTTAGCTGGTAAAGACTTATGTAGCATGGCTTCTAGGTAGTTGAATATTGTTTTTTGTAACTGGAATCAACCTGTCTGATACAGTTTTTCTAAGAAATCAGATTTAGCTGTGGTCATCCATTTTCAGGAAGTGAAGAGATGTGGGACCTAAAAACAATGTTTCTGCTATTAACCACTATTTTATGGAAGCCTTCCTCAAGGCCATATTAGCACCCTTCCAGAATTTGGTAAAAACTGAGCTCTTCTAGACAGTATTTGAGAGTGAAGTTGGCACCACTGGGGGATTATTGTGCTTCTCTTATGTTTTAATATTTTATCTGTCAGGCATCAAAGGTGGCTATCACGGTATATAAAACAAAGTATATAAAGCAAAAAAAAAAAAAAACTCACTAGCTTCACAGAAGATAAAATGAAAAGTAAGGTGAAGTATGAATAAAACAATTCATCATCTGAAATGTCCTTCAGATATTTGTACCATCGCTGCCCAATCTCAAAAATATTTTTTATTTTTTCCAATACTCAGTAAGGAGCATTTCATTTTTTTTTTCTCATGTACTTTTGGAAATGTTTTAGAGTGGCTTAGATTTTTTTTTTTGTATCCATTTGCCGTTGATGCTGTTTCGAGCCATTGATTATGTTCTGCGGTTTCCTGGTTTTAGTGCTGGTATTATCTTCGATTTATGAAGTGCTGTTTTGTTGATTTAGTTTTATTGTGTTGGAGGTCTTTTCTTGCTCTTTTATTTATCTGTTTGCTATCCAAGGACTTCCAAGACAGACTGAAAATGAATGAATAAATATATAAATAAATGGGGGGGGGGAAACCTCTGTCCCTTGAGAACTACTGCCATTTAGAATTATACACACAAAGAGAGTTTGATTTGCTAAAAGGCAACTTTGCTGCATTCCTACCTTGACTCAGTAACCAGCTTCCATCTGTCCTTGCAGTAATAAGTAAACAAAACCCTTCTTTTCTTTTCAAAGTTTAAGTGGATGTTAGAAATAAAATAAGCAAGCTTTAAAATATAGCCTGTTCCATATTCAGATAGTCCTCTACTTACAACACTTTGTTTAGTGTCCGTTCAAAGTTACATTGGCACTGAAAAAAGTGACTTATGACTATTTTCCACACTTATGACCATTGCAGCCTCCCTCATGGTCATGTGATTTACATTCTTGACAACTGGTTCATATTTATGACAGTTGCAGTGTCCCGGGGTTATGTGATCACCTTTTGTACCTTCTGACAAACAAAGTCAATGGGAAAGCCAGATTTACTTAACAACGGTATTACTAATTTAATAACTGCAGTGATTCACCTAACAAATGTGGCAAGAAAAGTCGTAAAATGGGACAAAACTCACTGAACAAATTTCCCACTTAGCAACATAAATTTTGGGCTCAATTTTGGTCGTAAGTCGAGGACCACCTGTACTTAACCTGAGACCATAGGTTATCCAGAAACATGTGGCTGAAGTTTTATTTCTCTAAATAATATCAGTGAGTTTTTAGTGCAGAGATTCTCCACTTTTTATAAGTAGAAAGTTGTCCATAGTCTTCATAGTAACATGCTAGGGGTCACCCTTCAAAAACTGGGTTGGGCCAGGCAAAAATTAAATGTATTTACATTTTATGTTATTTAATTTTTAATTTTTAATTTATACTAATACTTAATCATGTTTTCCCTTCTGCTGGTAGCATCTGACTGGTTTGAACTGTGCTCAGAAACAAAGCAGGACCAATTTAAAACACCTTTATATAGTCTCCCATTTAAAAAAGTTGTTTTTTTTAAATAAAAGCATCTCAAAGGGCAATTTCACATCACTTCCATATCCTACCAGGAAAACTACACACAAATCCATGAAGTCACCAGAATTTGTGTTCAACTTGAAAGCAGTACCTGTTTTTAACATGTAAACTCACAACTTGAATTCTGTTCTTAGAGGTTTGTATGGCTTCATGCCTTTTTTTTTTTACCCTAAATCTACAACTGTGAATCTCTTTTTTGTAGGTTTGGAGTTTCTATGTGTATTTCCACAACACTAGATGCTTCCAAAGAATGAAGTATTGCAGTTTGCTGTTCCTTCTCTCAAATGCTCAGAATATAAATGTGTTCAGAATATAAATACATATGCCTTATCTTCATGTGACTTTATGGCATCATGACAAGGGCAGAAATTGTTCTGATCACTGACTAAGAGGAAATACATTTTAGCTAGAGAAGGACAAACAAACAAAAAGTTGAAAGAGTGGTATCTAACAATTCTTTCTCTAGAAAGGTTTTAGAGATTGAGTTTGTTATGGGGCTTTGGGAACACCGAAAGAAAAATCCTTGACACTTTCAAAATTAATCAAGATTGGGTGTGAAAGAAACACTCCATTTAACAACAGGGAATGAAACTTTTTTCTGTAATCTTCTGTTGGATATGGACAAGAGTGGAGAGAATCAAAATAAAGCTTGAATTCATTTTTTTCTTTCCATTTTCCTAGGATTAGATTCAATTTGCACCCATGGCCTGAATATGTAGTCCACACATAAGTGTTTGTAGCAGCCTCCTCTTATTCCAGAGGCAGTTATCAAATGTGAAGTGGTTCTTATTCCTTTTTCAGCTCCTGCATCTGACAGTATGAGTAGCAATACATGCATTCTGGAATATAATGAAGCCTGTGATCATAAGAGTTATTGCCCTCATTTACAACAAAACCTTCTTGTCTTTAATAGTCACTTGACTGATAGAGAGGAAAAAAAACATTTCCCCCTTTGCTATATTTCCATGCAAACAAAAACATGCTTGTTTTGCTTGTTCTTGCTTTTCTCCATCATACAACAATTCACAGACTTTCTGCCCCATATGAAAGTGTGAAAGTACATATTTCACACACAGACTGAAAACAAATCTATGCTTTCTAGGATGATCACCTAATCCAAGATAAATTAAAAAAAAGTCCTCTTTATGCATTCTGGAGAATGTGTGAGAGTGAACAGTGTATAAGGAAAAGAGATGCATGCGTTGAACTACTACTGAAAGACCTCAATCACACTAAGAAGCATAAAATTAGAAAGCCATCTCTATCTGATCCCACACTCCTTGGCATAGCCTAGACAACAAGACACCTCATCACACAACTAAAGTTTGGAAGAATTAGAGGAAGAGATTAAAAACTGGAAAGAGATTGCTTAAGCTGACTATTTTCTACCATTCTATCTATAAGAATTCAGCAGCTTAAGGTCACAGTATGAAAAGTTCCTCTGTTGCACACAAAAAGCATAAAACAAGTTTTTTAAACATGTATAGAAATGTGTATATTGTGGACACTTATCCTTCTCATTGATAAGACCAGAAACCTAGACTTGCAATTTAAGAGGAAAAATAACTGATTTATTGAAAAAATGATGAAAGAAATAATAAAACAATATAGGTAATCCTCGATTTATGACCACAATTGAGCACATAATTTTTCTTGCTAAATGAGATAGTTGTTAAGTTAATTTTGCCCCACTTTACGACCTTTCTTGCCACAGTTGTTAAGTGAATCAATGCAGTTGTTAAGTTAGTAACACGGTTGTTAAGTGAATCTGGCTTCCCCATTGATTCTGCTGGTCAGGAGGTCACAAAAGGGGATCACATGACCCTGGGACATTGCAACGGTCATAAATATGAGTCAGTTGCCAAGCATCTGAATTTTGATTGCATGACCATGGGGATGCTGCAATGGTGATAAATGTGAAAAATGGTCATAAGTCACTTTTTTTCAGTGTCGTAACTTCGAACGGTCACTAAACAAACTGTTGTAAGTTAAGGATTACCTGTACTTACTGCACTGACATATACATGCAAGATATCTTTTGAGGGCAGATGTGGCTGATGGACTCACCGTATTATTGTTAACCAACAGTGACCATGAGAGAATCTGAGTTTGAAAGGAAGAGCAACAGCTGGAAAGGGCTGCTATTTTTAATGAGCTGTTATCAAAGTCTTCAATGAGTAGTTTTTAGAGATGTAAAAGATGTAAAAGAAATGCTGTATTTTAGGAGAACAAAGTGGCATGATCTGCCAAAAAGGACTCCCTTGTGCCCTGTTACAAAGTAATGAACTCATTCCCCTAGTTTTTCACTTTCCAAGCAAAAAAAAAGAATCATACTAAGAAGGATACAATTGGTAAACAGTGCACATTTGAGGGGAAAAATATAGAAAATAAATGTGCAAATTAGGAGATTGTATTGTGTTTTGAAAATAATAATAATAATCCAAAAATATTTTTGGAAGGGTAACCACAAAATTATAAATATTAAGGAATGTTGGATACCAAGCTATGCCAATTAAGGAAATTATTAATTGAGAATGTGGGTTTCTGATTAACTGATTAACGGAATGGCATAATAGAAGAAAATCAGTAATATCAATTGGAATTAGGTTGATCCGAGTATCTTAGTCTGGCATATAATATTCAGTTTGGTCTGCAGTGTAAAATTAGAAAGTGTTTTTCTGAGAGGAACTATAAAATGATCTTTCTACAGTGAATTAGAATACTACCTCAGAAAACACTGATTCATGGGACTTATAGATAAAAATCAAATTATGTCAAGTAACCATTCTATCATCTCCCACTGACTATCTCACTGTATTCTAATGTAGTGTTATTTCCATCTCAAAAGCAAATGTTGCATTGTTTAAAGTAGTTCAGTTTTGATGCTTATAAAGGGCTATTATATCTTCAAACTTGGCAGGCTTTCTTATCTCAGGGGAAAAAATGGTTTTGTTTCTATTTGTATGTTATGTATCTGGAAAATGATAATGAAGATGATGGTAACAACGACAATCCGATTTCATTTTGTAGTCTGTGTTACTATTTTCCAAAATCCACTATCTAAGCCAAAGCAGCTTGCCCAGAGTATAAAAAGTGACTTAATTTCCTTTCAGTTTCTGAGCCCTGTTAACCTTTTTCTTCTTTTAGAGAGAATTTGACTTAAGTTTGAATTTCATGTTTTTAGAGCAGAAATATATAAAACCTCCTGAGGATCTTTGATCACCTTATTCACAAGGTATTTGGCTTTGTTCCATACCTCAGGAGGAATCTGTATGTTCACTTTGGAAGTTGGTTTATCTTCAGAGATAATTTAGAGAGGTAAAATTCTCACAGAAAATCTTTCTGCTTGTCCCAAGAAACAAACACAAAAAACCTTGAAAATCCTTGACCATTTCTTGCCAACCAGTATAGAAAATGTTGAATTGGATAGTCCAGTAGTAACACTGTAGCTTCCTATTAAATGCAGCAACACAATTGTTTAACTAGTTCCTGCATTATTTGGGGGAAAAAAAGATTAATACTTCTAAATAAACATTTTGTACATTTTCATAAGAGCTTTTAAAACTTAATAAATGTCTTAGGACACTTAAAACTTTTTTTTAATCGAGTCATATTTCTAGACTTGTGCTGTTCTGTATAATATTTATTTTAATTGAAGTAATGACAAATACATTTTTGAATTTCTTAAGTATATATTTCACATTAATCTGAACAGAATAACAGAGTTGGAAGGGACCTTGGAGGTCTTCTAGTCTAACCCCCTGCTCAGGCAGGAAACCCTATATCATTTCAGACAAATGGCTGTCCAGTCTCTTAAAAAACTTCCAGTGTTGGAGCATTCACAGCTTCTGAAGGCAAGTTGTGCCACTGAGTAATTGCTCTAACTTTCAGGAAATTTCCCCTTAGTTCTACAGTAGGTTGCTTCTCTCTTTGATTAGTTTCCATCCATTGCTTCTTGTCCTGCCTTCAGGAGAATAGCTTGACTCCCTCTTTTTTGTGGCAAAGGTGCTCCATGAAGGAAGCTGTAGGATTAGTTTTAATGTACCTTGTTGCTCTCAGAAGATACCAAGGTAAGTTAGGGTTTACAGTACTGGACCAATCACAAATTGTTCCTTTAGTATACACAGATATGCATATATGCTCACACATGCATAAATTCCTTTAGAAAATACATAGCAGAATAGTTCTAGAAGAAGGATATTTTGCTACTATTGTACTATGCGATATTTACCATAGAATGCTATCTGTTATATACAAATATAGAAAACAATCATGCCAATGATACATGGGAATAATATATTCAATAACTGAATGATTGTTATCCCCATAGGTTTTTAAAATACAAACCTCTTAACTTGATCTTTGGATTCAGTAAGAAGTAGCAAGAGCTTTCTGTGAAAATATGGAAAAATACAGCCTAATCTTTGGTAATACCATATTTATCAAAGCTCCTTTTTCATTCAAATGGAACTTAGAGCTAAGTAGAATTAGATAAGGTTTATTTGTGGTCAAAGAGCAAAACAGTTAAACAGAATTAAATTAGATTGCAGTCAATGCACACTCTGAACTGAAATCTAATTCTCTAGTGTGCATCTTTATTTGATGATTCAAAAAATTCCCTTTATAAATACCATAGCGGGAGACAGAATGTGGGCTGTTCTCAGGAAAGACAACCCTGATGTTTAATACTAGTCATATTCCAGCCCTCTGTGATCAAACCCAAAGCCTGGTCTCTGGAGTCTTAGGAGCCCTGGACTCTGGCTAATATTACTGAATGCCAGGTTGGTAAAGCCAACTTCAATCATGATTCTATCATAGGTGAGAGGGCCAAACTCATGTGCATTACCAAAACCTAGGTGGGTACAGGAGGAAGGTTCTTTTCCCTGAAAATTGCCCACCTGTTTTTTGAGTTTGGTACTGGCTGACACTCCAAGGCAAAAGTGGGGTGGGACTTTGTAATTTGGGGCATTGAAGTAGATTTAGCCAGATGTGAGACCCTTTTTGTAAAAGTGGGCCATAAGGAACAATGGGATTTCTGCTAACCTAACTTCCCACTTGTGTGTGTGGCAGCAGCCCTACCTGAGTTCCTTGAACCCATGGCTGAGTTGGTTGTGAAGTTCTACAGATTGACGGTTCTGAGGGATTTCAACTTGCCTTCATTGAGCCCAGAATCTAAGGTAGCTCAGGAGTTTATGGTCACCATAGCAACTTTGGACCCATCCATTTTATTAAGGTTCCACTTCATAGTTGGTTATGTATGTGTCACACATTAGATCTGGTTTTTGTCTCAGAGCAGTAGCAAAATGAACCGGAGTGGGAGATGTCAACCTCAGTCCCTTGATATGGATAGATTGGTCCTTTCCAAGCCTCCAATGGACCCAGTAATGTTTCAGGTGGAACAATGCAAGAAACTCCTACAGTGCCAATGGAAGAAGATGAAGGACAAAACTGATTAGGCATTGGTGGCAAAGCATGTTTACTTCTCCATTCTGAATGCATCTGCAGATAGCCAGTCAGCAGTTCTGTTTTTGGGTGACCAAATAAGAAGGTCTGGGCTAGCTCTCTCAGGGCCACTGTAAGGAATATTCTCAGTATCTGTCAGACAAAGTTACTCATATTTGAATTGGACTCTGGCTATGAAAATGACCAAGGCACATCTAGACTCAGTTCTATGGAAGACATTCAAGTCAGTTGATCCCAACGAAGTGGTCAGGGACTTGTTGCAGTGAGTTCTGTCACCTGTATTACCCATTTGCTTCTTTTGGTTAGTAAGTCCTCCAGGGAGGTTATATGTGTTTGGGTCAAAATTGTGATTAATTGCAGAGGATGATACCATCTGCCTTGAAAGAGGTATCATATCATATGCCCCCTTCTCAACAGGCCATTCTTATACCCAACAGTATTGGATAGCTTGCATCCAGTCTCCAGCACACTGTTGTTGAGAATTAGAGTCTCAGTGTCAACCTCCAACTCAAGCATCCAAGCACCAATGGATGAATCAGAGTATCCAGACTCTTTTCAGTCAGGGTTTGGGCCAGGTTATATAACTGAGATGACATTAGTCCACTTGTGGATGACTTCTGGAGATCTTGGGATGGTGGTGGCATCCCAAGAGGGATTGAAGGCCATTCTGAATCTCTTGGTTGTCTTCTATAATATCAATTAAGGTATCTTTTTGAATTGGCTTCACGGGTCGGAACTAATAAGCCACTGTTTTGCAGTGGTTTTCCTTTTTTCATGGCTATTTTCAGTTGATGTTGATAGGAGTGAGAGGTCCAGCCTAGGACCCTGTTATGTGTGGTGTCTTAAGGCTCAGGTAAGTTACAATTCCCATTTAACTTCATGAAATCACATTTGGTGGCATGGGATGCAATATTATCAATATGTGATAGACAGGTGATGCCATCTGCTTTTTTAGAGCCTGGAGACTGTGCAGTCCTGTATAGGGAAATATCAAAGCAAGACAAAGTGGCTGTTGGGTTTTTGGCTCCCAGAATCTCATGAGTTGTTTTCTATCTCTGCTCACAATATTTAAATAATTTAAGAATTTACAGGCACAGGAATGTTCATTTAGAACAGGGTGGTGAAACTGCCGTCCCGCATCCACCCCATTGCTGGCAATGGCAAAAATATCACAATATGTCTCGACACATCACGTGACGTGGCGAGTTTGACACCCCTGATTTAGAACATGAAACATTTTTGCTCATGCACAATGGATAACTGAGAAAGCCAAAAGATATCACAAAGAAATCTAGGGGCTTTCAAAAATAGACTGGACAATCATAGGGTCTCCTGCTTGAACAGGGGGGTTGTTGAATGGGGTAGCATTCCCCTGATCACAGTTGATATGTGATTTGAGAGTATTCTTTGACTCATGGGTTCAGATCAAAGAGCAGTTTGCAAAAGTGGTCATTGCACAAATCCATCTTGTGCTCAGTCTACATGGGGTTACATTTGAAGACCACCCAGAAGCTCAAATGATACAGAATGTAGTGACCCTGCAATTCGGGGCACTTTATGATTTGGCCAAGTTACACTACTGTTCTACTGATCTCCAATTTCTTTCTGGATACAATTCAAGGAGCAGATTATCACCTTTAAAACCCTGAATGGTATGAGGCCAGGTTATTTGAAGCCAATCTCTTATAATACCTGCCCATTGCATAAAGTTGTATAGGGTGGCTGTTCCCTTAAAGTTTGTCATCTTGGAGGCATACTTCTCTGTAGCCGCCCTTCTCCTTTGGGGGAAGACTACTACCTAAAGTTTGGGGTGGCCCTACACTTTTAGTTTTCCAGAAAGCCACGAAGACTTGTCCCTTCTGCTAAGCTTTAGTCTAGGGTGGAGATGAACCAGTATATAGAGAGTTGATTGTGTTGAGAATTCCTATGAATGAGTAATATGGTTGTTTTTATTCATTTATTGGCTTTGTTGTGAGCTGCCTAGGATTATTTACACACACACAAACACACACACATTTTGAATGGGATTTGTTTGCAGTTTTCTCCAGCATGCACATTTTTGTGAAAAAAGCATCACTAAACTTAGAGCAATGGAACTCTAAGAAAGCTGTGTACTGATTTGTGAGAATAGAAAACAAAGAGGCAAACTTTCTCCCACATGCCAAATAAATATGCCCCAACAGCCTGACCCTGCTCTTAAATGTTTTATGCATAGAACAGTAGCCAAAGAAGTACCACACTGAACCATTTTAAACACAACAGTTCTGCTGCTTAGAGAATTTGCAGTTCTACAGCCAGCCAGCAGAGGGGGAAGAAACACTACACTGTGGGAAATAATTTGCATACATTTTACATTGTAAATGGACAAGTGAAAGAAATAGAGGGAAGAAAAAACATGCCAGAAGCAATGTAGTTAATAGTCTTATTTGACTCATATAGAAATAGGATTTGGTGGAATCTCTGTGCAAGTGGGAGAGAGAGAACAGAAAAGGAATGGGTAGGCATGAGAAAGCTGCAAGACATGATATGTGTATTGTGAAACTGAAGAAGAACATTAACACTTAGGAATCAGAATAAATCGCTATGGAACTTTAAAAAATCCAATTTTCATAGCTTTGGGCAAGTTGGCTCTTTTATTTTATTTATTGGTTCCTTCCACTGAAATGTCTAAATTCCTCAATAAATTTATAGCAATAGCAATAGCACTTAGACTTATATACCACTTCACAGTGCTTTACAGCCCTCTCTAAGCAGTTTACAGAGTCAGCACATTGCCCCCAACAATCTGAGTCCTTATTTTACCGACCTTGGAAAGATGGAAGGCTGAGTCAACACTGAGCTGGAGAGGATTGAACCCTTGGCAGTCATCAGAATTAGCCTGCAATACTGCATTCTAACCACTGCGCCACCACAGCTTCTATTATATTTATATAATTTATATTGAACATTATATCCTTTCAAAGCTGAGGAGTACGGAAAGTCATTTGTTTAAGTATAAATCCTATTGCATTAATTCAGAATTCAAATCTGGCTTCTTATCTTCTTTCTCTTACTTTCTGTGGACTGTTTCTCTTTGTAACATATGGCCTATACACCATGCATTTAATAGATCAAACTAGCAATCTATTCATAAATAATAGCAACAATTATCACAAACATTTAACAATTTTTTTCTTAAAAGGAATCCATTTTCAATTTTGTTGACCTTCAAGTGTAAATTTAAAGCAAAATTTTGCTTACAGTAATAGAAACCACAGAGTGTGATGTATTTATTAGTTTCTTGTTTCTAATTTTAGAAAGAATATCTCAGAAGCTTTGAAATCTTTCCCAAATTAAGTCAAAAAGTTCCCATCGTCACTTAAATAAGATGAAGATAGGTTAAAAAGGACTATGTGGGCTAAAACATGAGGAATGGTTACAGGAATTGGGTACATCTAGTTTAATGAAAAGAAGTACTAGGGGTGATATGATAGTAGTGTACCAATACCGTGTTTTCCCCCAAAATAAGACCCATCCCGAAAATAAGCCCGAGCCTGATTTTTTTGGTGGTGGGCCTAATAAAGGCCCTATCCCAAAAGTAAGCCTGGGGATGTGGGTGTGGTCAATACAAGCGATGGCGAGTGTGCGGGGGCTGATGGTGTCTGGTAGTAGTCTCAGCCCACTGACCCTTGGTGCAGAGCAGGTAAATCCTCACGTGGAGGCGGAGGCATGGGGGAGTGCTTGGGTGCCTATGGGGCACTTGGGAATGAAGCAATTCACTCAGTTCCCAAGTGCCCCATAGGTGCCCAAACACTTTCCCCCCGAACTGAGATCTGAGCCTTTGGAAAGGAAAAAATAGACTTGGGCAAGAGTTAACAGCTTTCACTCCCTGCTTAGTTTTATGTATATATGTGTATGTGTGAACTATATGTTTTGAAATGTTCACCCTTTAAACTGTTGTGAGAGTTAAATATCCTCCTGCTACAGAATGACAATGAAGAAGAAAGAAGATCTAGTGTCCAGAAGGTATTATGAAATAGCGGTCGGTGGTTTGAATAAAGATTGCCTTTCTACTTATAGTAGCTCTTTGAAGTAATTCTTGTTTGTCCATTAATTCATCTCATGGGCTGAATTAAAGCTACTGAAATTCATTTCAAAATAATTCACTCACATGCAAACAAGAGCCCCAAACATTGAAAGCTGTCATGCTAAATCAAATAATTAAGACTCTAAGCTCAATATTATTGATTCACAGAGCATTTTCAAAAAATCCAAGCAGAAAACTTCAGTTCTATCTGGAGATGCCAGGGTTTGAAGAAGGGACCTCTGCAAAGAAGTGTAGCACATGTTTTACTCTGCATTATAGACCTTCTAGCCACATCTATATCACTTCTAATTATTCTTGTATTCTATTTTAGAAACCAATCCATACTGTGATGATCCACGTCTGTACTCCAACTACAGATGCAAAAGTAGAACAGTTCTATGGTAACTACCGTTATTTTTTTATGACTCAAAACCAAAATCATAGGAGACACTAAAATAACATAGATTAATGGGAATATGCTGGAGTGATGGGATAATAACTGTTTTATACATTTATTGGTTTTTCTTTGTAAGTCATCGTTGTGTGTTATTCGGAGTCACGTTTCTGTGAGATGCATTTGTATGCATCTCAAATATAAATTGTATTTGTAAATATATAAATGTGTTAAATAAACAAACAAATGAATGAATGCTTCACCTTGGTTTACAAAATGAATGAAATGACAAATTAATAGAATTTGCCCTAAGTCTACAACAAATGCCTCCTTCCAACAACATGGATGAAGCAAACTAAAATATTTCAAAGTACAAAAAGTAAACAAAAGCAAATGGATGTGTGTTAATATTGAAAAAAAGAGACATTCAAACCTTTATCCAACTAAATACTGAGTTCAATAGAAGACCAAGAAAAGACAAATTATTCCTAATATGAAATGCTGTGATATTGAGTATAACAATTAAATGGGACAATTACAGAAATCAAAGTGTGCAAAAATGGGCACACTAAAATATAAAAAAGGCAAAAATTTACTTGAGGAAAAAAGATATGAAACAACAATGATGTAAATATACTGTAGAAGAATTGTAGAAAAGATTCCTGAATAAATGATACATATGAATTCTTATATCAAAAAGTGTCATCCTAGAAAAGGCCTGGGTCATGAAGAGTCAACATCAACTTAATGTTGACTCAATCAGCCAATGAAAGGAAGTTATAATAATAATAATAATAATAATAATAATAATAATAATAATAATAATAATAATAATAATAATAATAATAATAATAATAATAATAATAATAATAATAATAATAATAATAATAATAATAATAATAAAGTTGGAAGGGACCTTAGAGGTCATCAAGTCCAACCCCCTGCTCAGGCAGGTAACCCTATACCATTTCGGACAAATGGCTGTCCAGTTTCTTCTTAAAAACTTCCAGTGTTGGAGCATTCACCGCTTCTGGAGGCAGGTTGTTCCACTGGTTAATTGTTCTAACTGTCAGGAAGTTTCTCCTTAGTTCTAGGTTGCTTCTCTCCTTGATTAGTTTCCATCCGTTGCTTCTTGTCCTGCCTTCAGGCGCTTTGGAAAATAGCTTGACTCCCTTTTCTTTGTGGCAGCCCCTGAGATATTGCAACACTTCTATCATGTCACCCCTCGTCCTTCTCTTCATTAAACTAGACATACCCAATTCCATCAACCTTTCCTTATATGTTTTAACCTCCAGTCCCCTAATCATCTTTGTTCTATAGGATGCTCAAAATACTGAACAATTGTACTTATCTCAAATGCTAGAAAATTAATGCTCAAGATTTTGAATTTGACTACAGTTATAAATGGAATAAGAACCGCAAAATGTACAAGCTGGATTCAAAAGAGGCACAAGCACCATATTTCACATTGGTAATACCCAGTGGATAATATTAAAGTGAAACATTTCAAAAAGTTATGCATTTTTGCTTTATTAATTTTAGAAATATTTTGTAGACAACAACAAATATAGATAGAACATCAATGTACCAGACCACCTCATCTAACTATTGAGAAATTTGTATATCTATAAAGTAGTAGGTAGAATGGAATATTGAATACTTAAACATAGTTAACAACTAAAATTGGGGGATTGGTATGCCATACGTATTATATTATTCTTTATTTTAAGTGATATGTAGAATGCATTGTGAGAAATGCTGGATTAGAAGAAATAGAAATTGAAGTTAAAATTGCCAGGAAAAGCATCATCAATTTAATTAATTTAATTAACAGGAAGCAAGAAAAAATTAAGAAATCCCTTGTTGAAAGTGAAAGGCAAAATCCAAGTCAGTCTTTCAATATTCAAAAAAACAAGCAAGGAAACAAAAACAAACAAAAAAACTCCACCACCTAAGATTATGTCAGCAAGTCATGCAATTCCAATGAAAATATGTGGAGAAGAATCTAAAGCACGTTAGAATTTTATTTTCTGATAGTCAGCTCTTCACAGGAATGGAAACTACCGGTATGTCAATGAAATGACATTTGGGAGAAAGACTATTGGCCCTTCCAGACAGTAACATTAGTATATGTTTCTCCTATCCATGAATTAAGAAGAAAGTATATCAACATCACTTGTGCTACTCCCACAGTTTACTATTATGGTATCTTTGCAGAGCTGTTTCAGGACAGCTATTAGTTGATGCCCACCAGTCCTTCCTTTCTTTCCCATTCAGCATGATATACTAACACAATAATCAGGCATCCGTCATTGTCTCGAATGTGTGGCAGGTTAGGATTTCAACCCTTATTATTATTATTATTATTATGGTTCGTCGCAGAGTCAGTCAGATGTTCAGATTGGATTTGGCATTTTTGTCCACCTATTGAGTCTTTCCCAAGGACCTGGGATGGGCAGATATGGATGTTTGATAGCCTTAAAAGTATCATTGCAGGGTGTAGACTGGTCTGAGCAAAGCTGCCTTTTACAACTGATTAATGGTGATTTTGCCAGTGCTGATGTTTAAGTGGTGCTCCAGTTGCTTTGGAATTGCACTCAAGGTGTCTATTACTATTGGTGTTACATTTGCTTTCTTTTGCCACAGTTTCTAATTCTATTTGCAGGTCTTTATATTTTGTCATCTCCAGTTTTTTTTTTCTATTCTGGTTTGCTGTCTCCAGGTACTACCATGTCGACTATCCAAACTTTTTTGTCTTTCTTATTGACAACTGTTAATTCTGTGGCGTTACAGCCACACTTCTCTGTGCATTAATGATTCTCCTGTGGAGATGGTTACCAGCATCAAATTCCTGGGTGTGCAGCTAACGAGTAGGCTGACTTGGTCGCTAAACAGTGAGAAACTGGTGAAGCGGGCACAGCAGCGCCTGCATTTTCTGCACCGCATGAGAAAAGCACATCTTCCTTCCCCTGTCCTGACCACTTTCTACAGGGGGACAATCGAGAGCATCCTGTCATACAGCATGACAGTCTGGTTTGGAGGCATCACTGCTTCAGACAGGAAGGCGGTGCAGAGAGTGGTGAGGATGGCCGAAAAGATCATTGGCAGTTCCCTCCCTACCATCCAGGACATAGCACAGAAGCGTTGCTTGAGCAGGGCCCGCAAGATTTTCTGGGACACTACACATCCTCTTCACATCCTGTTTTCCCTGTTACCTTCTGGGAGGAGGCTTCGTGGTATCCGTAGCAGAACATCCAGATTCAGCCATAGTTTCATTCCATACAGCATTAAACTTGCGAACTCTCAAACTTCCTCCTTGCGTTATATATTCAAGATGGACAGTATTTAATATTTATTTGCTATGTATATGTAGGGATGTGGGTCTATATATATGTTGTACATAGTATGTTTAGGTGTGTGTCATGTATATGTTTCACTTTGAGAGCGGGCAACTAAATTTCATTATTTTATGTGTGCCATTGTGCCCACAATATAAAAAATGACAATAAAGGTTATTTATTATTATTATTATTATTATTATTATGTGGCAGGTGCTTGCCTGTTTGAATTCTAAAGTCTAAGAGCACTTTAGCTTCTTCATTTTCTATTACTTTCTCTTTGTTATGGTCCCACTAGTTCTTGCTTGCAGGCAAATGGTATTTCTTGCAGATTTTTCAATGCACTACTTTGTCATTATTATTATTATTGTTAATCCTCAATTCGATTCACAGTCTGGGCCTGGTAAAAAGTGAACAGTTCAAGTCCTAACCAAGGACCTAAGAGCTATTAAGGTAGCGTCTGAGTATATAGGCAGTCCTGAGTAGGGTGGTTTTTTGCCAAGTCAGGGTATCCAGGTCTAATTATTTTAAAATTTCCATGTATCTAGGCAGTCTTTTGGGCATTGCTCCAAGGGCTCCTATTAGTATTGGCAAAACCAATTATTATTATTATTATTATTATTATTATTATTATTATTATTATTATTATTATTATTATTATTATTATTATTATTATTATTATTATTATTATTATTATTATTATTATTATTATTATTATTATTATTATTATTATTATCTTTTATTCATTAAACATGAACCTCAGTCAACTGAACATTCAAATTGGCTGGCGCTGATGGTTGAAACGGCTTGCTACCAGCATCCTAGGTGTCAACCAGGTACCTTCTTAAAATATAAGCTGTTCCGAGTAGCGCAGTTTTTTGTAACATTGCTGGAGTTATTGCAGGAAGCTGCAATTTCTTGATGTATTTTGCAATGTTTTTGGACATAGTTCCCAGTGCCCCGATGACAATGGGTACCACTGTTACACGTTTCATCCATAATCGCGCAGTTTCGATGGCCAGGTCGCGATATTTCGTAATTTTTTTCAGTTCTTTTTCTTCGACTCTGGCATCTCCTGGTACAGCAATATCAATCAGCTGTACGCTTCGGTTCTCTACAACTGCGATATCTGCCGTATTGTGTTCCAAATGGCGATCTGTCTGTATTCGAAAGTCCCACAAAATCTTCACCCTCTCATTCTCAACAACTTTTTCCACCTTGTGTTCCCACGACTTTTCGGACACAGGCAAGTCGTATTTTTTACACAATGCCCAGTGGATTAATTTAGCAACTCGATCATGTCTAGATTTGTAATCAGTTTGTGTGATTTTGCTGCACTCACAGATTAGGTGTGAAACAGTTTCAACTTTGTCATTGCAAAGTCGGCAATTTGGATTGTCAGTGGATTTTTGTATCTTCGCTTTCATGGCATTAGTTTGTAATGCTTGTTCTTGAGCAGCCAGTATTAAGCCTTCCGTTTCTCTCTTGATGGTTCCCATCTTAAGCCATGTCCATGTCAAGTTGTTATCACATTTTCCTTCAATGTTTTTCAAATGCTGTCCATGCAAAGCTTTGGTTTTCCATCTATTTAATCTGTCATCCAGCCGTTTTTCCTTATATTCTGCCTTTGTTTCTGTTATTTTTACAGTGCTCTCTGTTTTCACAGCCTGCAGCAGTTTTTCTGTACTTTGATTCACATAGTCATTCAAACTTCGTTTTTCTTCTTCTACAGTTTGGTGGATTTGCAATAGTCCTCTGCCCCCTATTTTTCTTGGCAGGTACAACCTGTTGATGTCACTTCGTGGATGTAGAGTGTGGTGCATATTCAAAAGTTTACGTGTTTTCCGGTCTAGGTTTTCCAGTTCAGCCAAAGTCCAGTTGATAATTCCAGCTGGGTAGCGTATCACTGGGACTGCCCATGTATTAATGGCTTTAATTATGTTTCCAGCATTCAGCTTTGATTTTAAAATTTTGCGGACTCTCCTGATGTATTCCTTTTGCGTTGACTCTTTGACTTTTCCATTCAAGATGTTATCTGCTTCCAATATGCCTAGATATTTGTAACCGTCATCCTTTGCTAGTGCTTTAACAATACTTCCATTTCCCAGTTCTCTTCCTTCTATTTTTGCCATTTTTCCTTGTTGCATGGATAGTACAGCACATTTTCCAAGTCCAAAGTTCATTCTGATGTCGCTGCTAAATAGTTGGACTGCGTTGAGTATTGATTCAAGTTCAGTGTGGCTTTTTGCGTACAGTTTTAAGTCATCCATGTACAGCAGATGGTTTATCTTGCCATACTGGCTTGAGATGTAGTATCCCTGTTTTGTGTTTCGTAAGATTATTGTCAATGGAATTAATGCAATGTTGAACAGTAGTGGTGAAAGTGAGTCCCCTTGGAAAATTCCTCGTCTGATGTTAATTTCACCAATGTTCTCCCCATTTACTGTTAGGGCTGTTTTCCATTTTTGCATTTTTGCTTTCAAAAATGTACATATATTTTTGCTGATTCCAAAGTTTTCCAAACATGCATTAATCCAACTATGGGGTAATGAGTCGAATGCCTTCTTGTAATCAATCCACGCCATATTTAAGTTCGTTTTCTGTCGTTTTGCATTTTTAAGTACCATTTTGTCAATGAGCAGCTGATCTTTTGTTCCTCTTGATTTTTTATAATTTCCTTTTTGTTCTACTGGATACAGACTGTTTTCCATCAGATGGTTGAATACTGAATTTGCCAGTATTCTTGTAAAAAGTTTGAACGTTGTTGGCAAACAAGTAATTGGGCGGTAGTTACTTGGTTCTGTGCTTTTTTCTGGGTCCTTCATTATCAAGTATGTTCGGCCAGCTGTTAACCATTCTTCACGTGGCATTTTGGAGCATTTCATCAAACTGAGTGGCCATGCGGTGATGGAGGCTGGTGAGATGTTTCAACCAGTATCCATGCAGCTCGTCCAGGCCAGGTGCACTCCAGTTCTTGGCCTTCTTTACTTGTTTTGCAACCATATCAGCGGTTATTACAGTATTCTCCATTTTGTTTTGTGTTGCTTCTTTTTGGATATCTTTGATCCAGGAGGCAGTTTTATTATGTTCCACTGGGTTTTCCCACAGTTCTTTCCAAAAGTTTAAAGTTTTTTCTTTACATGGGAGAACACTAGTTTGGACTTGATTTTCGTCAAGTGACTGGTAGAAGAGGTGCTGGTTTCTTCTGAACTGGACATTTTCATGATATTGTTTTATTCGTCCTTCGTATCTTTCAATTTTCTTTGCTGTTGCTATTACACGCTGGTTTTTTATTGTTGTTGTTGTTGTTGTTGTTGTTGTTGTTGTTGTTGTTGTTGTTGTTGTTGTTGTTATTATTATTATTATTATTATTATTATTATTATTATTATTATTATTATTATTATTATTATTATTATTATTATTATTATTATTATTATTATTATTATTATTTCACAGTCTGGGCCTGGTAAAAACTGAACAGTTCAAGTCCTAACCAAGGATCTAAGAACTGTTAAGGTAGCATCTGAGTATATAGGCATTTCCAAGTAGGCTGGCTTTTGCAAAGTCAGGATATTCAGGTCTAATAAGTTTAAAATTTTCATGTATCTAGGCAAGCCTTTGGGTATTGCTCCAAGGGCTCCTATTACTATTGGTACAACCATTGGTTTCTTCCTCCACAACTGCTCAACTTTAATTTGCAAATCATGATATTTTATTATTATTCTTTTATCCTTAATATTTATTACTTACTGTGTGCTGCTTCTGAGATTGTTGGGTACAAAAATATTGGTTTTAAAAGCAGGTGTGCCCTTATCCTCCATTGAAAAATGATGGCTTATGCTAGTAATACCTTCTCTATCTACGGCATCCTTCTGTTCTGAATGTTGCTGCTTTGTTTTGACACAAAATGCTGATCCTGTGGAGTGGGAACTTGGAAAATGTTTAGATTTGGAGTGCATTTTCTTTTCCCCCTCTCTTCCTCATTTCTAGGCATGTGCACTGTGGGCCCCCTGCAAAGGCACAAAGACCAAGAGGAACTTTTACAGTGAAAATAAAGAAACAAACACAGCGGATGTTTGGGTACAAAGTATCTGGATACAAAGTCAGTTTGCAAAAGTGTGGGATTGTGACCTAGCTGGATATTTATGAGCAAATGAATGGCCAAATGTCTCTTTGGCACTGGTGAGAGGTTTGTCTCCCTTTCTCTTGTATTGCAAATGCTTCTTTGGCTTGTGAAGAATAGATTTTAGTGGGACTTATTCCTCAATAAGAGTATACTTGAGATATGGTTCAGTAACTAAGAATATGCCTGTATCAGCAGAAGTGACCTTGGGGAACATAATTGTCTATTTGTGTGTGTGTGTGTGTGTTTGTGTGTATTAAAATCCTGGTATTAACATATATGCAAAGGGTGAGATCAAGTCAATGGCTTGGCTCTGGAAAGATAATCTTCATAACGTTTAGGTAACAGCATATATGAAAACATCTATGAAATTCAGAGAGATTGATAGTCATGCCGGAGAAACAGAAGATCAATATATCTATTTCAAACTATCGTTGTCTGTAAAATTCTGCTTGAGTGATCAGACTTGAAATATAAAACAGAGAAACTCATTCTCCCAGTGCTGTTGTAATTCTGGTTAGTCTTTTCTGAAGCCAATTTCTGCCACAAATAATTTTGATCAGGAATTCCACACTTTTGCTTATTTGTGTGTGTGAGAAAGGAGGGGAGGGAGGGATGGAGACAGGGGGGAGGGAGAGAGAGAGAGAGGAGAGAGAGAGAGAGAGAGAGAGAGAGAGAGAGAGAGAGAGAGAGAGAGAGAGAGAGAGAGAGAGAGAATGAATATAACAGGATTCCTGGCTGGTAAATATTCCATCCTCCTAGTGATTTGAAAGTATAGGTGTCCACGTTTTCTCAAAACCAAATTTTGAAATGACCATGGAGGCACAATAGCCAATGGCCAGGTGGACAAGGGGACTTTCTATGACTCATTTGCTCTGGCAGTTAGAATTGAGCTGATTGCTGTCCCTGACCACATATCATATGCCAACTTGTATCTGAAATACCCTAGTTTGTCCACATGGGAAGCTGTGCATCACAAGCAGAAGGGGAATATCACTTCCTGATTTTAACAACTTAAGATAACTCTAAGCTGTGGAATCAGCAGCAAGCTGGGGATGAAATGGAAATAACATTATGAACAAAGATGGTTAGCAAGGTGTCTTTATCCTGTGGCAAACAGTGAATATGTGTGAGCTTTTTCACAAATCTAACAAAATATTAAAGTGCAGACACATCACATATTGTAAAGGGTAGTTTTTTCCCAGGTGTAACATATGGCTGAGAAAGCTGGATCATCAAAAAACAAAAGTACAAAGAATGAAAGAAAAAAATGATGCTTTTGATTTGTTGGAGGCAATTGTTGAGAAAACTTTGCACTGCAAATAATTCAATACAAAATGAAGTAAAGCCAGCCTGATCATTGGAAGCACAAATGCTGAAGCAGAAGCTGAAGCTGAAGCTGATCTCTGTGAGCTCCAGGATATATAATCTAGTATCTTAGACCCAAATGGCATTTTAGACTCTTCAAGCTTGGAAAACCACCTCTAAATATTTAAAAGTTTTATATACAAACTGTTCTGTTTCAGCCAAAGAGACATCGAGGCGAGGCAGGAGTAACAAACACAAGTCTTTATTGAGATCACGAACAGAACAGAAGACAAAATGGCGCCATGGCCTTTTATAGCCCCTTGCAAGGGACAGCATCAACCAATCAATGCAAGGCTAGTCTCCCGCCTTGCGCATGCACGCAAGGCTGGAGACAGCCTGTCTGGTCCCGGGCAACCACGTGGATTGCCCGGGCCTTCTGCAGCCTCCTGAGCCTGCTGAGTCATTCAGCAGTCCCAGGACATAACACCCCTCTCCCCTTGGATAAAACAATAAGTGAATACTTATAGTTTTAAAGCAACCTACATATACATGTTTTTTGTTCAATTATCATGTTATTAATTCTAACACAATTATGCCTGCACACAGGCAGACCCTTATACCTCATATTGTTTCAGGTTATCAATAGAACACCCTTCTATGAGTGTCCAGAGTTCTAGAGAACTAGTAAGCCTCCCTAATACTTGACAGGAACCTCACATAGTCCTTTAGATGCTTGGGTGGATCTTTGGCCCTCTCTGACCTTCTTGGAGCCAGCGTTGGTGCCTGGCGTGCCACCTCGCCTATTGGGCTAGGCAAGCCAGGACTTTGATGCCCCCAAGACCCAGGCAACCCTCCAGACTGCTGACTGGCTGGATCCGCTAAACCCAAATCAGAGTTCCTTGGTGGGGTGGAATTCCCCAAGTCCAGTGGTGGGGTGGAATTCCCCAAATCCACAATGGCCCTCTTGGGAACACTGCCCTTCGAGCCCAAGACCAGTAGCTGGAGTGGCCTGAGGAACTGATTGACTGCCATGTCCCAACGACCCGGTGCCTGTGCCAGAGTCAGGAGCCGCCTCCATGGCAAAACCCCCTTCAGGAACATGTGCAGGAACATTTGAAGGTCCACCTTGGCGGAGAGACTGTGGTCCACAATCGTAATTGTGGTCCTCCTCCCCCCCCCAGAGCAGAGCCAGGGGCAGAAGAGTGGCTGGACAACCTCCAGCGCAGTTGGTCAATGTGACGTCTGATCACATGACCATCATCCAAGGCCACTTCATATGACAGTGGCCCAGAGACCTTGCATACCACTGCTGGCACCCAGAGATGTCCAGGTCCATAGTTCCTTGCCCAGACCGGATCGCCCACCTGTAGTCTCCTAGATGCCCGCGGTTGTGACACCTGTGAAGCCACCCGGTCAGGGTGCAACCTGTCCAGCTTAGTGATGAGTCTGTGACCCCAGCGGAGTTCAGCTGGGCTTTTCCCAGTGGCAGTGCAAGGTGTAGTGCAGTGACAAAGAAGAAAGTCAGCTAACCTGTGATGCCAGTTTCCATGAGTGATTCTCTTTAAAGCATCTTTGGTAGTATGCACCATACGCTCAGCTTGACCGTTGGAAGCTGGATGAAATGGTGCAGATGTGGCATGCCGGATCATGTTGGCTTGAAGGAAACCCTGAAACTCAGAAGATGTGAATTGGGGTCCATTGTCCGAGACAAGGACATCTGGAAGACCATGTGAGGCAAAGATGCCTCTCAGCACCTGGATGGTCCTGGCAGTAGTAGTGGAGGAAACAGGAACAACCTCTAGCCACTTGGAATAGCTGTCCACGAGGAGAAGGAAGAATTGCCCCTGAAAGGCCCAGCGTAGTCGATGTGTACCCTCGACCATGTTGTATGTGTCTCCTCCCACCTATGTACAGGGGCCTGGGGCATTTCTGGCCTTGACTGTTGGCAGACTTGGCATCCATGCACCTGGGCCTCGATCTCTTTATCGAGCCCAGGCCACCAGAGGTGGCTACGTGCTAGCGCCTTCATCCGGACTATTCCCGGATGTCCCTCATGCAGAGAGAGCAAGACTCTAGTCCTCAATGAGGCCGGGATGACTACCTGGCTACCCCACAGGAGACACCCCTTGAAAGTAGAAAGCTCGTGCTTCCTTTGCCAGAACCCTTGGAATTCTGCACCCGGGCACATGTCAAGCCATCCTGACAACACCCATGTCAGCACGCGTGTAAACGTGTGATCAGTGGCAGTTTCTGCAGCCACGTCCCTAGCATTGAGGGGAGATTCAGGCAATTCCTGAATGGAAAGAATGTGAAGAGCAGGAGCAGGATCTGCCTCTATCTGCTGTAGAGGTAATCTGCTGAGACCATCTGCATGGCCCATTTCTTTACCTGGTTTGTGAACCAGGGTGTAGTCATATGCTGACAAGAAAATTGACCATCTCAGCATTCTAGGAGATATAATGTATGGGGTTTTGTTGTTGTTGTAAACAAACCCAGCAAAGGTTTATGGTCTGTGTAAACTGTGAAATGGCGGCCATACAAGAAATCGTGGAATTTCTTTATTCCAGCCACTATTGCCAAAGCTTCTCTATCAATCTGTGCATAATTACGCTCTGCAGATGAGAGAGTCCTAGAGTAATAGGCCACAGGGACTTGTGTCCCATCAGCTTTGAGATGGCTCAATATAGCCCTAACCCCATAAGGGGATGCATCACAGGCTATGCACACAGACAATTGCTCATTAAAATGGGCTAATACCGCATTTGAAGAGAGCAAGGCCTTGACCTCTGTGAAACTCCTTTCATGGACCTCCATCCATTTCCATGGAGCCTGTTTGTCCAAGAGCCAGTGTAACGGCTCAGCCACTGCAGCCTTGTGGGGAAGGAATAAATGGTAAAAATTTAACAGCCCCAGGAAGGCTTGAAGCTCACTCTTCGACTTGGGGCTTGGGGCCTGCTGAATCGCTTGAAGCTTGGATTCCGAAGGATGGATGCCTTCAGCATCGATACGGAACCCCAAGAACTCAGTGGAGGTGACTCCAATTTTACACTTGTTTTGCATCAGCTTCAGCCCTGCTTGGCAGAAACACAGCAAAACAGCTCTCAGCCTTTCAGCTAAGTTCACAGATGACTCCCCAGCGATGAGGATGTCATCAAAATAGGGACAGACCCCCGGAATACCACGGAGCGTTCGCTCCATCACACTTTGGAATATGCCAGGAGCTACATTAACCCCAAACTGCAGCCTTTTTACCTTAAAGGCTCCCCGGTGCATCACAATTGTTTGGACCTCAGCCGTTGCCTCATCAATAGGTAACTGTTGATAGGCCTGAGCCAAATCCAACTTTGCAAAGATCCGCCCCTCCCTTGAGGGAGGCCAAAATGTGGCTCACCACTGGCACCAGATAGGCATACTGCTGCAATGCTCTATTAAGTGTACATTTATAGTCCGCACAAATCCAGACCTCTCCATTGGCTTTCAGTGGTGTGACTATAGGGGTTTCCCATGGACTAGAGTCCACAGGCTCTAAAATGCCTTCCTGGATCAGCTTGTCCAGCTCTGTATCTATTTTGCTTTTCAAGGCAAAAGGTACCCTTCTGGGCTTGATTCTAATGGGTGTGATGGCTGGGTCCAAATGTAAGGCAATGGGAGGCCCCTTCTATGAACCAAGCTCTGCACTGAACACATCCACAAACTCCTTGCAAACATCTGCAGATTGTGCAGCCCAGTCACTTGAATCCCAAGGGCCTCGAACCAATCGAGTCCTATAAGACTCATGCGATCACTCCCAACTACCATCACGTCTAGCAGTCCTTGGAAACTCTTACGCTGCACTCTGACTGTGGCCTCCCCCTTCATGCTGACCCTCGAATTTTGAAAGTCAGTGAGGATTAAATTTGAAGGCCTGAGTTTGACTCGAAGGCCACTTCTGTGGCAAACCTTATTAAAGGTGTCTAAGGAGATGATTGATAGATTGGACCCGGTGTCCAGCTCCATCGACAAGGGAACCCCTTGCAACTTCATGTCAAGGCGAAGTTTCTTTTTTAGAGGCCTGTGAACCCCAGTTTTGAAAATGCCCCAACGGGACGCGCAGAAGCCCACCCTATTTTGGCTGGGGACCTTGGTACCTTTCAGAGGCAATTCTACTGTAGACCATTCCTTCTGGCGACCCAAACAGACGGATGCAATGTGGCCTTGCCTGCCACATGCCTGGCAGGTAGCGGAGCGAAACCGGCAATCAGATCGCTTGTGGCGTCCTCCACAGCCGAAACACCGAAGGGATGCTGCTGCTCTTTCTCTGTGCCCTTGAGGCTTCTTCAGTTCGGCCTGTTGAAGCCTGTCCACCTCTTCCTCCGGATCCGATTCGGATGCCTCTCGAGCAACATCTTGATGGATTGAGACCGCCGCTGGGGGATTCCGGGCGAGCCGCAGGGCCTTCACAGCGCCGCCTGCTGCTTCTTCAGCTGCAATCTCTCTCAGCACATCTTGGAATGATACATCTTCCTTTGCAAAAAGTTTCTGTTGTAGCTCACGACTTCGCAGTCCGCAAACCAAACGATCCCGGAGTCTCTCTTCCAGATCCGTGAAAGCACACTGCCTAGCTGTTTGTTTTAAGGCAGCAACAAAGTCCGTGGCAGACTTTCTCTGCTCAAATGCATGCCTCCAAGCTATTACTGATAGCTTGTGTTCGAAATGCCCACGCAGCATCCTCTTCAAATCGGTGTATGCAATTGATTCCAATGGTGCTAGGGCTACAAGATTCTCTGCAATGTCAAAAGTCTCTTGCCCACAGACACACAGCAATGTAGCAGCTTTGAGGCCGTCTTCCTGGATCTTATTAACTCTAAAGTAATTCTCCACCTGAGCCACGTAAGAACTCCAGCGCTCAGGGTGAGACGTGTCAAAATCTGACAAACGGCCCAGCTTTGACATCTTTACAGCCTGTAACCTCTTCGATGCCTCTCGCTGCAAGGAATGAGAAGGGGTCCCTTGAAGCCAAGCTCACCTCCAGCGTCTTCATACTGGCAGGCAATTGCTTCCACTGGACGCCGAACTTCTCAGCGCTTCAGGCCTCCTTTGGTAAGTCAGCCTAGCTTCTCCTGTTTCTTCTTGCAGCGGATCCCACCTTCGTCGCCAATGTTCTGTTTCAGCTGAAGAGACATCGAGGCGAGGCAGGAGTAACAAACACAAGTCTTTGTTGAGATCACGAAATAGCCCCTTGCAAGGGACAGCATCAACCAATCAATGCAAGGCTAGTCTCCCGCCTTGCGCATGCACGCAAGGCTGGAGACAGCCTGTCTGGTCCCAGGCAACCACATGGATTGCCCGGGCCTTCTGCAGCCTCCTGAGCCTGCTGAGTCATTCAGCAGTCCCAGGACATAACACAAACCATCTATTTTAATCAGGGCACACAGTTCATTGTGCTGTTAAGTCTCATGCCCAATTATTAAACCGGTCTCAATGAAGGCCATATAGTAAGAGAGCAACATTAAAGAAAGGCCAATCCAATATTTGAGAATGTTTTTCCCAGGTTCCTTGCTGTGGCTCAAATAAGGTGCTTCTTTGAGAAGCAGCAGCCATAAGAGTTAAATCTGGATTATTAACTTTTGTTTGCAATTATTGTATAGACCAACTGGATTGGCTGCTTTAATAATAGCATATGAAGTTAGTTTCTATTTTTGGAAAAGGGCCACTTCTAGGAAATCACATTTTTTTATGGTTTTTCCTGGGAGGTTCTTTTAACAACTAAAATTTGGCCATTTTGAGCATACCAACTCAATTTTGAAACAAAAGATTCTAGATGAAGAAGGCCAAATGGATTATGCAGCTTGCCCTTGTGATATATTCAGTAACAACCAGTTTCCAAAATATAAATCAGCCAGTCATTAGGATAAGAAGATGGTTTAAAAATTCAGAAAAGCTTTTACTCTGGCTAGTTTCTTAAAACATAGAATAATGTTGGAAGGTACCTTGGAGGTCTTCTAGTCCAATCCCCCTCTCAAGCAGGAGACCCTGTTCTGTCCAAAGGCTATCCAACCTCTTCTTCAAAACCTCCAGTGTTAGAGCACACACAATTTCTTGAGGCAAGCTATTCTACTGATTAATTGTTCTCACCGTCAAGAAATTTCTCTTTGATTCTAGGTTGGATTTCTCTTTGATTAGGGACTAGAATACTTGAAAGAGAAATATCAGAAAATTCCCTTTGCTAAATGAAGGTGCCCCTGTGATTCAGGTACAATAGAAACTATAATATTTTGTTATATTGCCAATTCTACATGGAGACTCATTTACAGCTGTTTTTCCCTTTCCTTCTTAAATTTTCAGGCATTCTGATTTATTCTACTTATATTACTTCTCCTTGTGCTGACAAAGGGGCACCCTGTTTCCCCAGGCAATACCATCTTCAATCTTTATCTGAAGCTGTAAATGAATTATTCAATTACTTTATACTCGTTTTACATTATTTGTAAATCTATATAAAATCCGTACTGCTGCAATATATTTTAGTGCTTTTGGCCTTAACTAGCAGGAAGCCCAGGGATTAAGCTAACTTTTCTATCTTAATCGTGAAACTGGTTTGGACCTCTCCAATCATTTGGTTTATTTCCTTAGGTGAGATTTTTCTCACAGTCTATAGAGAAGCATTCCATTTCTCCCAACAAATATCATGTGAAGTAGAAAATGAGTGTTAAATCTATAAAAGTTGAATAAAGAGAGGTTACAGATTGAGAAGAGGGGTTGTTGTTTTTTACCGAGTGTTGCATACATTGGTCAACCCTCTTTGAAGTCAGCCTGGTCATCCACCAACAGCTTTTCCTACTCCAGCCAATCATGAAACGTCCATATCCACTTGCTGATAATGATGAGCAAATAATTCTGAGAATTCTTGATATTGCCCTTCCTATATACAGGCACTATAATTACAATAACCCAATACTTAGGAATTCACCTAGTCCAATCAATAACCAAAATAGGATGCTAATCCAGTCTACATTCCTCTTTACCGGGTTCAGCAGAATCCAGTCACATCCTAGACTCTCCAAATGTTCAGTCAGGCAATCAAATCTACAACTTCAGCAGAAACAATTACTGGCCATACGGATATGTCTGTCAGTTAGATAAATGCATGGTACATCCATCTTGCTGTATAGTTGCTTGGACTATCTTTTCCCATGTTCTGCAAGAATAAAATTGTTAAACAAGGATAATCAAACCATCAGATACTAAGCACCACAAGAGGGACATAGGAGCCAAAATGAAACAAAACGGAAGAGGTGGAGCTATGATGCTTTCATGTCTTTCCTCTTCTTTTATTGCAGGAATTGTTTACACAGAGTCTTTTATCTTAAGAGCTTTTAGGTGAAAAACATTCTGGATGGAATTTGTATAATCTACAATAAGGAATAAGAGGTTTCTTTGCCAACTTGCATTCTCCAACAGTCATGGGCTAGGAGTAAAGCCTACCATTTATTATTATTATTGTTGTTGTTGTTGTTGTTGTTATTGTTGTTGTTATTGTTGTTGTTGTTGTTATTGTTGTTGTTGTTGTTGTTGTTGTTGTTGTTGTTGTTATTATTATTATTATTATTATTATTATTATTATTATTATTATTATTATTATTATTATTATTATTATTATTATTATTATTATTATAGTTGAAGTTCTCCTTAAATTGGAGTTCTCAACATGGCGAAAATTTGAAGTTGCATTTTTTTCTCTCTCATCAAAAAACTCTACCTCTATACTCAAGTTACTCAGAATCTCCCAGAGTCACTAGAGATTGAGCAGCATATTAATATTATTCTTGTTCTTGTTCTGTTGTGGGAAGAATCTCTCTCAGTCTTCCGCCCATTCCTTTCCCAAAAGACCAGGCTTCTCCACTGACAGCCAATCCCTTTCTTCCTTTCTGGGCCTTGGATAAAGCCACCACCTGCAGACAAGCAGATCTCTCCTTCCTGTTCTTGGGTCTTAGATGGAGCTCTCACCCTTCTGAGTCTTCATCTGGACTCCCCCCCCTTCCCTACTATTATTCAGTGTAAAAACTAATAAGGTATTCACATCAGGGATTAGGAGGGAATCCATGCTTGTTTGGTTCCCAGCCTTGTAGAACAATGCAAATGAATATGTGGGTTAGTTCTGGAACTTGTTATATGTGCATTACTTGACAGTTGGTGTAAGTTGGAAGGAGTTGCTGCAATGAATGTGCAGGAAAGTTATCTGTGTGTTGGAGTTCCTCATAGAGGCTTTTAGTACAATGCCGTCTTGCTCCTGCTGCAGGAATCTTTTTCCTCTAGTCTTTTGAAACCCTATATGAGCATTGACTGTGCTCTCTTCTGCTGGTAGTGTCCCTTATGTTCTTTGGCTTGTGTAATTGTGTAGGACATTCTTTCAAAGTATGATTTAGGTTGCAAATAGAGACCAGAAGCTTCATGGGCCAGTGGTTTGATTGCAAGTCCTCTCTCCCTCCAAAAGCTGAAAGTTGAGGAATAATTCTAATGAATCAGTGTTTAGTAACTCTTTTTTTCCCCCTCTTTAGGTTAGGGTTTGTGTTTTTTTCATTTTGTGGGGGAACCCAAATGTTAATCACATTCCAAATGTGCCTGTGAAAACTGGGGATACCTATTTTATACTTTACAATTTTTTTTCTTGTTTAGTGAAAAAATAATTTCAGTGTTTTCACATTATCTCTAATTTAATGAAACGGGGGGGGGGAGTTTAATTTCCTTGTAACGTGATAAGGCAACATGTCCCAATGTGGAATCCTTTTTAAATAATAGACTAAATACAAAATACTAAATGCAAAAAATGTTCAAGCAGCAAAACCTATTTCTTCCTAGGAGTTATAACTAAACACATCTAGAGAATATCAAGCTGAAAACAGCCATATTAAAGTAGTTTAGCTTTTATACTTACATCCTTTCAGAGCAATGGGATGACATTTTACAAGCTGAAAAATGCAGTAAAGGAAAAATTAAAGTCAGATATACTACAATATACTTTATAATATTATGACATTGCTAACTTATACAGAAATATTTAATGTAATCCTATATTTTTCTTAACACAGAAATCATATATTAAAGTGGAAAAAAGTGTCACATTTTAATTTCATGGTATAGCTTACATATAAAATTCAGATTTTTATCTACAAGCACTTGTGTGATTGTGGCATATACAATATCATATAAAATATAATACGTACAAATACACGTAAAATATCTGAATGCCCTAGATCAGAAATAGAATTATACTTTGACAGTAGGGCCCAGTACACTTTACAATACCATTACTTGATATTTACAGCTGGGTTTTTGTTGACAGTGCGTTTTATTTCTAATGAGTAACAATACTGCTTGATTAACTATAGGAAAGGGTTGCAAGCTTTATGCCTTCATGCTTTAACAATAACAATATTACTGCAATTATTGCTGTTAACATTAAATGTACTGATCTTCTGAGAACATCCATTATTAATAAAACTATTCAAGTAAGTTCATGTGAAGACATGTCAATATCTTCTAAATGCTACCTACCTTCCTATACAAACAATAGGATGGAGGAGGAGAAGATTTCATTTTTAATATAGTAATATTATCTTCCATAATTCAGCATAATGTCTGTTGCCTCATTCAAATTCAATTATGTATGGCACTTGAGGGAGTTCCTATGACTGGACATCTCAGATTTCTTCTGAATTACTGACTCCTACAACTCAGGATCCTACGAAATTGCTTCAAAATGAGTCAGAGCACTGTATAGACAATCCTAGGCTCTTTGAACAAAAGTCTTGGGCTCCTTTACAATGTTAGAATAGTGTCTTTTTGAGATTGTGTTATATACTGTACCATATACTGACTGACATTGATTAGCGTCAATCTTTATGCAGTTACAGTCCTGGGACTTTGAACAGTTTGAAATAATCAAATAAAAAATAGATCACAATACTCAACAGTAATAACAATTGGAAAATATCCAGTTCAGTATACCTACACCCCACAAGTTGTACAACCTCCTGTCTCATCCTCACATGCTCACTGGAAGAGCCATATTTTCATGATTCATTAAAATGAATGTCATTATTCCATCTATCTGGTGTATACCATGCCAGAATAAGGAGACCATAACTAATACAGTGGAAACTTTTATGCATTTTACTATATATGTTATCATTATATACAACACAGTCCCAATGTTAACCCCAATGTCAGGTTTCCTCCCTTCCAGAGACCATTCCCTTCAGTTTTCCTTCTTTCCTGCTTCCTCTCCTTCAGGAAGGGGCTGGAATTTACTGTGAGATTCTCAGGATGGCTTGACTCCTTCTGGTAGTATAAGCCAAACATCTATTGTTTCTCTGTTGGAGAAAGGACCTCTCTCAAGGTCTTCTGCTCAGTCCTTCCCCAAAGTCCTTCCCCAAAGAGCTTCTCCACTGACAGCCAATCCCCCCTTTCCCCTCTGGGGTCTTGGTTGAAGACACTGCCTGCAGACAGCCAAATCATTTTTTATTTTTGGGTCCTTGGTGGAGCTTTCATCCTTCTGGGTCTTCATGAAGGCCACCTCTGGCCCTTCCTCCTCCCTTCCCAGATGCTGTTTACTATCTTCATAATTTGTTATACTTCTAGCATGAACAATGTAGTGTTTCTGAGATGGATTGAATTACAACTGCTGGACTCCTGACCTGGCATTTTAGTAAATATTGTCCAACATGTCTGCTAATTTGGGGAAGGCTGCATGAATGCTTCTTCTGTCAGCAAAACATTTCCAATCAGTTTTTCTTTAATTAAATATTTAAATAGGTATTTCTGTTCACAGGTTCCTTCTTCTTTTCTAATTAGATTGAGGAAAAAAGAAAACCTTCTCTTAATATTTTCTCAAGTAATTAAAAAAGATAAAAGATTTTGAGAATCTATTAATGACAATGAATGGCTAGTAGTTTTTCTAATAAACCAGTAACCTACAAGCTCTTCACAGAGTTGTTAAAGCATCAGCTATTTCCAGTAAACAATACATTAATCAGGTTGAATTATACTAATAGTTAGAAAAGATAAGTTTGATATTCCTCTACCTATCAGTTTGGCTGGAAGCCTTTATCTATGCCTTATATTTGTAGTTAGATTGAGTAAAACCTGTATGTCGATAATTTATTGCTATACTAGTAATATACTATACAATAATTTATTACTATATTTCCCTACTTATAGCCTATAAACAAGTTCAATCTGAGATTGGGAAGGGGGAAAAGGGAAAAGCTATTGAGATTTTCTATAAAAAATAATTTTCTTTGGAAAAAGAGAAGTTGGTACAAGATAATGGCTAGCACTGAACGTAATTGTCTCTGGCAGTTTGCTTTCTTGTATCTTAGATTTAGCTGTTCTAAAATGTGGAAAAAAATAATATGCCAAAATTAGAACAAGATTTTAAAAATAAATAGTTGATATGCAATATAAATGAGAACAAACATGAGAGGATAGCATTTCCCACAATACCACAGCTGTGACAGATGAAATAAACTTTTCCTTGATATATCATTAAGAGTTTAAGACAAGCTTTCCCCACAACGTCTGCTATGCTGTCTCATCATGGCAGGGGAAAAATGCCTGGCTGGGTATTCCTGGGATGAGGGGAGCAAAGATTGCAGGGAGTGTATGCCAAGAATATACCTTCCCAGGAAAATCTCCCAAGGCATGAAATTCAATCTCAGCTAAAACAAGCACACTGCGCAACATTGATACAGGAAGATGCTGGAGGCAAATTTCCACTTTAGTGACAATAAAAAAGGCATCAATTCATATTGTGTGGGAGAAACCAATGGTAACACTCCTGTATTTTATCAAGAACACCATGTGAATAGACAACATGAAGTGATTAACAATATAGTGCCACATGAAGTGCCCCTTGAGTTGGATGATACTCAATATGCTACTGACCAAGCTGAAAGAATACAAACCAGAGCTAGATGAATGATTGGTTTACTGGCTAATGGATTGCACCAATGGAAGACCTGAAGGGACAGCATGGGAACAGGCCATCCTGAGAATGTATATATATGTAGTGGCTAAGAATTCTAAACCAAGTTTAATGGCACATAATCAATCAGACAAGCTTTCTATTGGAAGCAGTCAATTTGGAACCTATTCCTTTCTTCCTGCCACCATTGTTTTGCTCCTCCATTACTCTTCCAAGCAGAAAGGTATTGCTTTATAAAAATCAAAACCAAAAATAGAAACAGAGCATTTCAGGAGTTTGTATAGTCCCAAATGATCCGTACCCACTCAGGCCAGGGACCATTGCAATAATTTATATATCTGCGTCAAGACTTTTCTTGTCTTTGAGGTTTCTAATGAGAGCTAGCCAACTCAGACTTCTATAGAATAAGAATTCTAATTAGAATTCTAGCTCTGGCAATAGAAATATTCCTAACAATATAATTGCCTTTTCTCTCACCTAAAACAAGAAGATGTTAAGATGTGCAAAGAGACCCTGTCAATTTAACATTGAATTCTTTAAAATAGATTGTTATGGTCAAAAACCAAGGAGTGGGACATACTGCATTTCCATCACTTTCCTATCCCACGTTCAGTGAGGGGTATCTTTGTTCTTCAATCAAGGATAAAAGTGGAGAAATGATTAATTATTACTTGCTCATCAGATGTGTTTGAAAATGAAAAGGATTAGGGTCTTTGTGCATTATTGAGTGTGCTTCCGAATCAGTTAGAATTTCATATACCCCCCAGATCCATCTTCATTTGTGGGAGAAAGGAAAAAAAAAGATGAAATGAAATTGGAAGTGAGATGGAAATCCTTCTTATTTCTTCAATCAAGCTCTAATGTATGTGGAGAATGCAACCTTGTTTTACAGCAGTCCCATTAATATTATTAGATCTCTATTGCTACAATATTATTCACCCACAGCTCTCAGATTTTGTTCAAATATAAGTTGTATGGCATTTGTTCTATGAACCAAAATAATTTCGGTCGTGATTAAAATTTAATATTTAGGTGATTGGGTTTCCATACTGAAGATCAGTTCAGCCTTCATCAGAACCAGCAATATTCAGAATGCTTCCAAAGAAACTACCACCTGCAGAAGTGACAAGGACATTTATTAATAAGTCTGAGGTCCATATATCAGGACAAAATAGAATTTTTGGTGGGACAATGAATAAATACATGTTACAGACATGTTAAAGCCATGTTAAAGTACAATTATAGTTACACCATTTCTAGGTCTTGTTGTAAACCCTATTTCTAGTTTCCTAGATTTGAACATAGTTAAGAGATAGATGCAATTACAGTTACAACAGTCTAGTTTCTTTGTTTTAAATCACTTCTTTCTGTAGATTTGAAGAAAATGAAAACTAAGTTACTTTATTGCTATGCCCTCAATTTATTTAGCACTTTTGATTGATAGTGTAGGCATCTGAATTATCGATTTGCATTCAGGAATCATTGAAAAAGTTATCAAACTCCAAGTTTGATTATAGTAGAGCGATTCAGGACAAATCTGGAAAATACAATATATTAAAAGTACATAGTATCATTTATTTAGTAATTTATATAGCACCAACTCACATATGTGACTCTGAGCAACGTACTTACAGAGTTACAAGTATAAAAATACAGTAAAATAACCAAATATTTAATAAACCAAACTCTTAAAAACCATTAGATAAAAAGCCCTGTATAATCTGCACTCATTGTCCCCAACAATATAGCCACTTTAGCTCTATACTATGTTACCAGATTGCCAGGCCAGATGGCAAAAAACTGTGTTTTCATGTCTTTCTAGTTCAGTAGGGTTGTGGCCAATCTGACCTCAAAGAGAATAATGTTCAAAGAGGGGGTGCCATGACAGAAAAAGTTCTTCTTCATCCTGGGTCTGTCAGATCATATTCCTTTGTGGACGGACCCATAATATATTCTTCCTTCTGAGCTCAATGGAATGGGTAGATAATGATTGGGGAGAAACGTCCCTCAAACAACCCAGCCTCATGCCATGCAGGACTTTGTAGGTCATTGGTGTTAAACCAGAAGCAGCTGAGCACCCATGTAGTTTGTGGTCAGAGTGTAATATGTTAAACTGATCCACATGCACACATAACTTACCTTGCACCACTGCATTTTCTATCAGCTGAAGTTTCTGGATGCTTTACAAGGGCCAAGACCCTTGTGTAGAATGTCAGAATAATACGGCGGAGATGACCAGTGCATAACTGAAACAGAGCCTCCTGGTCTAACTGGTAGAATTGATGCACAGACTGCTACCTGCTCATGAGAGAAGGAGCACAGTTCCAGAAGATTGTGCACAGTGTCACCCATGCAGAACTAAAAGATAGTAAATTTCCAGACCTTGGTGACTTCTAAATTCCAAATTACTTCATTTTGCCTGGGTTGACCTGTAGCCTGTTGTTCCTCATCCAAATTCCCACAGCCCAGGCACCAAGACAAAGTCATAGCATCACTACTTCATCGGGTGGAGATACACAGCTAGGTAACATTAGCATTCTGATTATTCTTCATCCCATGGCTACAGATGTCCTCATCAATGGCTTAGCAGGAGTGGAAAAATACTGAACCCTATACAGCCCAAAATGTAGAACGGAGGGCCATGACCACTCACCAGCTGGAATAATGCCAAAGGAAGGAGAAAACCAGCACATACAGTCATGCCTATCCCAACTATTGTAAATGGCCCAGATGATCGTGGTTGACGCTACTGAAAAATTCACCTACTACCATAAGGTGGCCCACGATAGTGGCTCTGATTCATGCTCATTCAGTTTGCTCTTGTTGACCTCCAGCTGTCTTTTAACCACTTAATCTCTGTCACTCTTCCATAGAGAATGATGGGATAGAAGAGAGGGGCCACTTTGGTGCAATCCTATCCAGGCATTCACTGCATCTTATTTTGGCAAACCCAGGCCTCAGTCAGACCATGCAACAAACCCCCATCAGGAAACAAACCCATCTCTCCTTGGAAACCATCTGATTTATCAGACACTAAGAATGGACCAATTGAATAAGATTCTGCCTCTGGGGTGTAGGTAGTGCTAGAAATCCCATAACAAGTGAGCTCCCCCAATTCCCCCAAAAAGGAGGACATCGATACTGCTCTGACAAGAAAACTACAAGCAAGTATGTGAAAATTGTCCTGGGATAAGCTTATAGTTGTTATGGTGGCCATGATCTATGATCAGTTTAAGACCCCACTCCTAAGTGATCAGATTGAAGTCCCCCAAGACAAATGAGCCTGGGAAACTCCACTATCATCCAAAACTGGAGCTCAAGGAGGTCACTAGGCATCAAGGAGCTGATAGAGTACACAGCCCAAGTTTATGAACAAGGTCCCAACCTAGTAATTTTGTGGAGTATGTATCCAAAAGCCATATGGGGATTCCTATTAATCAGAATAATGTCAAAATCTAGCTAAATTTATATATACCTATCAGTATTTTTTTTGAGATCTAAGGCAGCTGTGCACCCAGACCTCTCCAGTGGCAAAAGACTTGATGGGCTTCTTGATTTCTCAGAAGTGTCTCTGTCACAATGTTACAGAAAGCATTTGGCTTACAGTTACAGGAATTCAGAAGATTCATTCAATTTTTGTTTGCTGTTTGTGAAAACAAAAGGAAGGCAAGCTTTGCATGCAGTAAGGATTGGTGATATGAATGATTTTTTTTTTAAGTTCAACCCAACAAATATACAAAAAGACTTTCTCAGTGGGTTCAAAAGGAGATGCTATTCAGCTAGATTTAGCAATGTTCTGACCAAAATGAAAGAGGAATGTAATTGATTCATTGCCTACATGGTCAAAAATATGTATCTTTTCAAATTATTTGGGAATGTTTATTTTTTTTGCAAGATTCTCCAGGTAAAGCACTTTGTGTGAAACTCAGAGTGAGGATCACTGATGAGATTATGTTTATTATATTTTTCTATTGGTCAGCAGACGGAATGAAATGGGACATTGTTTTTAGGTCTTTGTGTGTGTGTGTGTGTGTGTGGTGTTTTTTGCACTTTGAGATGGCAGAAAGTAAAATGATTGTATGTTAGTTTCAACTGCCCTGTGGGGGAAGGAGTGCTAGTACTATTATTTGTCTACCCAGGATGGGGCCTTAGAGCTTCTTGGAGTATAACAGGCTGTTCCTGCTAAAAACTTGCTGAAAGGAACACCATTCTTTCACAGTTGAAAATATTCCTGAATATTTCTTCATGATTTCTAAGAGTCCATCTCTTGATAGTAAACTTAACTGAAATAAATATTTCTGCAGACTCGTCACGTCTTTTAGAAAGAGTAAGGAATAAAGTTACAGAAATGTCAGGCTATTATTAAAGTAACATCTTAAAATAACAATAAAAATACTGAACATGAATGTAACACTGGCGAGTGTTTAAAAACGCATATATAATAAAGCCATCTCTTGTGGGCTTTCTATGGGTTCCAGATCTGTTGAAACAAACAAAAACAACAAACAAACAAGCAAAACAGAAAGCATAAAGATTGGAATGTGATGTTCCAGAGAATGGGAGTTACAGCACAAAAGACTGCCTCCTTGGTCAGAATGGTATCTCTCATGGTTCCGATAGATGAACCCATCAAAAGAACTTCAAGCAAGAATTCTTCCTCAAACAAACATTTTATTCAGGAAACAAAGTATCGGGCACTACATAGTTGAACCCAAACTAGTTTCCTTCCCCCGGATGCAAAGTAATAAATTGCAATTCCCACCCCCAATAAGCAATCATAAATCACGTTTTTTCCAATTAGCAATGAACGGGCTTTCTCCCCAGCTCCTCAGCCCACCAAAAATGTTATCAATTCGTCCTTGGGTTCCCACAAAGCAGCGTTTATTATTATGGCTAGCTGAGTTCAAGCATTCATCCCAACCCCCCCGATTTCTAATAGAAGAAAACAGCATGTTAAATTAAAAAGCAAAGAGGAAATGGTTGCGATTTTCATCAGTTGTCAGAGCGGGAACAGCCAATGTTTACAGCGGTGACATATTCCTTACACATGGGACACGTAACATGCCCTTTCTGCTCTTTTTTCTTGGTGAATGGGATGGAAGTATATATATATATATTATATATATATATGGGTAAAGCCATACAATAAAAACAAAATAGTTCGAACACCAGGATAAACATTAAACTAAAAAACTGTTTAATACAAGTGCTGAGCTTTCACGGCCAACACTGCGACATCATCAGAGCATAAAAGCAAGGTTGCTGGGAGTTCTCTATACTCGCCAGAAGGCTCTGCGCCCGGCTTCTTGACCTGGTTTATCAGTCCACTCATCACCTCTGGTTTGTTTTATTTTATAAAGGGCATGCGTTTTACTGCTATGTTGATAGTTTTTAGTTGCTGTTTTCTTCCCCTTTCCCTTTCCTCCTCCCAATCCCTTTCTTCGTGTGCATCCCGCTGTCAGATTGCTCAGGAGCTTCTGCTCACTTTCCCCCCCGCCTCGTCCTGAGACCTATCTGTTCCTCTCAATGGGGCTGTATGTATGTATGTCCAGGGGATGGCCCATCAAGCCAGTCGTGGGTATTCGTCCAGGAGGTCTCCGATGGACATGCTCTTCGCATGCACTCTTCTGATCGGGAACGCTGTCCCTTTTTGGGGTGCACGCGGGCGCATTGGAGGTCTTCCTCCAGCCACTCGCTCTCATCGCCCCTTTCCTCTTCCCATTGCTTGCCATCACCGTAAAGTCTGTCCCCAGATCGCACGCTGGCGCACATTCAATCCTCCTCTGTCGTTCACCAGCTCTCTTACCTTTCTTGTGAGCTATAGGCTCCCCGGGCAGCTTTTCGTCAATTGCTCACCCGGGTCTCTCTATTCCGGATCATCGGTGGGGTGTCTCACTACTCTCCTCTCACTCACAGAAGTCATGGTATTTGTGTGGGTGTCTCGCAGGTTGTCATACAGCGTCCACATCGTTCGCGTTCATCGCTCTTTTTCCTCGTTGTAATGGTGGTTTGGGGTGTGTGTGCTTGAATGTCATGGGGGGCATTCCTTGTCGTCCTCTCTATTCCCCTTATAGGATGTGTTGTCAGTTCGTTATTACACAAGAACGGATTGTCCCCTCCATCACCCCATCCTTCTGATCTTGTAGGGGGTGGCAGGCTGCCTTCGTTGTGAATTGTGATGCTGTCCCTCCCATGTCTTGAGTGTTTGGTATGCCGGACAAAGTTCTACGTGGCGGTTTGATGGAAACACCGTCAGAAAGCAGGCCTCCTTAAGTAGGCGGACCTCCCTTAGTGGTGTCCCTGGACATAGGCTGTGCACTGGTAAAATCGAACTCATGACCGTAATTGGTCAGAGGAATTCAGAGAAAATCAGACCCCTAAGGTGGAGGAGGATGAAGTGATGGTGTCATTCGATGTCACCTCACTCTTCACCTCCATCCCACAAGACCTGGCAGTCACAGTATTAAAGGTACCACCTTAATGAGGTGGGGCAAGGACAACATCAGGATTCCATCTGTACTGAGGATTTGGTGAAATTTAACAACGCTATGCCTAAAAACATATTTTACCTTTCAAGGAACCACATACGGACAGATTAAAGGGATGCACAAAACACCACTGTGGAACGTCACCCATTTCGAGCGTAGTGGCGGAGGCGGTCCTGCACGTCTAGAGACTATAGTGATGGCCCCGATACCATCCTAAATTTTGGGTCCAATTAAGTGGATGACACATTGCGATCATTAAGGACATGATAGGCCAGCTTTAGGATGCATTGATTATGTATACCCTGATATCCATTTTACAGCAGAGAGGAGGTAATCAGGGTTCCCTGGCCTTTTTGGATGTGCGTTGTTAGCACAACCCAGATGGGACCTTCACACAAGGGTATACCGTAAACCAACTCACACCAACAGAACCCTCCACTATAAAAGCATATTCATCCAGTGCCACAAAAATTAGCTGTGTCAGACCACTATTTCAAATGGGCGGACTCACATTGCAGCAGCCAGGACCGAAAACCGAGGAAAGAAACACCTTTTCCGAACCTGTAAGTATATGGGTTATCATTGAATTCATTAGGCGATATAGCAGACCACATAGACCCGCGAAGACTTACAAGCCAATCAGGATGACAACGCAATTTGTGCATGTTCCCTCCCCATACATTAATGTGTGTCCGAGGCAAACAGCCAGACTACTGGCCTCCTTTAAGTAAAAAGTGGCCCAAAGCCGATTCAACCCTACGGGCCAGGATCATACACCCAAAAGACCCACTCCCCAATGAGGAAAAATCCTCGGTAGTGTATAAGATCAAATGCAAGGATTATTCTGCAATTATGTTGGAGAGACTACTAAAAGACTAAAAACTAGGGGTGCATGAGCACGCACTGGAAATTAAAATGCATGAACAATATTCACAGGTTTGGACCAACATGACCAATTGACGGTCATGAGTTCGATCTTACCAGTGCACAGCCTATATCCAGGGACACCACTAAGGGAGGCCACCTACTTAAGGAGGCCGGCTTTCTGACAGTGATTCCATCAAACCACATAGAACTTTGTCCGGCATACCAAAACACTCAAGACATGGGAGGGACAGCATCACAATTCACAACGAAGGCAGCCTGCCCACACCCTACAAAATCAGAAGGAATGGGGTCAGCCAGGACGGATGGCCCTAGTACACGGTCATGAGTAAGCAACTGGGTTAGCAGGCCATAAAAGAACTCTCCACCCCCGACACTTCACTCTGAGGGACGCTGGCAGTTAGGACCAGCGAAAGCTAAGTTTTTTTTAATATTGTAAAATAGTTGTTTTTTATTATTTTAAACCTATATATATCAGTGGTCAGCTGTCATCTGCTCATACTGGGCACAGGCTACTGATTCTCATCTGCTCACTTATTTTCAGAGACTAGCTATGTAATAGCTCACACAGGCTATAACTCTCCCCCACCCCAACAATACATATTCAGTCTGATTATGGTGCTGGATCCAATGACATAAGCAATGCAGTTTCAGGATTTCTTGGGCTGGTAGTGTGTCTAAAGAAAATGGCTCAGCCAGAGGCATCAGAGTACTTTCTCAGGCTTTGAATCATGAAGCAAATAACTTACATGAGAATGTGGACAGTTTCACTGTGATTTGCACAGGAGACATAAAAAAGCCAGCAGAGTATGGAAAGATTGTTGTGCAAATCAATGCTGAAGGTAAGTGATAGACATCCCATCCTTGTAACAGATGGTATGGAACACTAGGCAAGAATAGTAGTGGAAATCGTGTTGGCATGAACAGGATTTTAAAAAGCTTTATCTATTAGGCAGATGCTCAGCCAACGTGATGGGTCGTGCAGCTTGAACAAAACTATTGAGCATTCTAAGACACAATTCCACTTAGATCATAAGAAAAATAAGTTTTTTTCCAGCAGAGAAGATTTACCAAGCTTGGCATGTGGCAGGTGAAGAGAATTGTTATAAAAGGTAGACATTACTTTTCTTTGAACTTGGTGATATTTTTAAACAGAGAATTATCGTACATATTTTTCACTGTGCAGTCATTTTTTCCTGTAAAATTATATTACATTTGACATTCCTCACCAGAAAAAAAGTAGCATTTTAGTATGAGATGTTCAACTTGCGTCGTCTTTGAAATACAGTATGGAAACTTGAAAGCCCAACCACCACTCAGTGTTCATCTGGTACCAATTAGTGAGCTAACCTAAGAAAAGGAAGGACTAACTGCATATTTTTCTTCATAGATGACTTGGTCAATGATGGAATGAGAAAAAATATATTTCTATCATTACACAAAACAAAATATACGATTAAATGATAATAAGGGCTTTGAAGATCCAACTGGGATTAGGATATTTGCAAAATTTGAAAGGTACTAAATGTTTTTCTTTTTAAAAAACCATTTATGTTGCAACTGAAAAATCTTGAAGCAAAGAGGTTGTATACCATGATTATGAAATGCATGTATTCGGTGTAGATTCGTGTGTGTGAAAACTCTTGATTAACCTAATCTACCAGATTCAAATGTGTAAGTCATATGAACTGTCACATTTATTCTATTCATTTAAGTTTTCAGATGCTATGAAATATTGAATATTATTGCATATCAACTACTATATTTTTTTTAAAAAAGAACAACAGGTCTGATTTTCAGACATCTTACAAAATACAACCTACACATTGACTTCACCTTTAGGTTATTGAATTTCTGTTTCTTCCTTGCTTCATTCATCCTCTTCTTCAGTAGTTTGATCTGTAGAATATTAACTGTTTGTAACTGGGAATTCATAAAATATCCACCACTGAAAGGCTAAAAAGTATTTAGGAAAAAAAAGACTTCAGCCCTAATTATACTATATTTAACATTTATATAAACACATATCCTCACCGCCTTTTGTTTTTAGCAATTTCTTTAGCATGGGACCTAATAACAAAGTTCTAAAAAAATCCAAATTGTTTTCACCCCAAATTGCATCCTTGTCAAGAACCAAGTGAAGTTTGTTATATTTCCTGCTAAAATATCATTTGTTTCTTCTTGGTCTATTTGCTGAACTATCAGGAAACTATGTTTTAAAACTTCGATTTTTCCCTAAACCTATTCAGTAACTTTACTTCAAAAACAAAGTAAAGTTTTATCAATATCTTATCATAATGGTTCTGTCTACCCAAAGCATTTAAAATAAAGTAGCTTAATTTATTTGTTTATTGGAAGGTCAAATGAGAAGGATCAATTACATGATAATGGCAATATATTTTATAGTCCTATCTCCCTCCAAAATAAAAAAATAGATTATCCAAACTTCTTCCTTCCAGAAATTCTGCTATGTTACTAGGTATTGAATTATGCTAAAATATTGTCTAAATTCAAACTTATGTGGTAAAACGTATCAGACCAGATGTCTTGCTTGTTGTAGGAATTCAGTAAATTCCATTCCATCCTTTCTCCCCACAGACATAAATCTAGATGGCTTAGATACTTCTCATTAAGTGATTTAAGTATAGGGATATTTAATTTTCTTGTTTCTACAATTAGTGTAACAGCCACAAATGATTTGAGCTTCCTGTAGTTTTCCACTTTTCATCATGATGAACTGAAAGATTAACTGTGAAGCTTTATATTTCTGTCCATACTTTTCATCCAGATTGTTTCTTATTGTGTACTATAATTGTAGTATTCAGGAAGAGGTAATTTGCTTTAAGGAAGACTTAAGTTTAGTGCTGATGCAAAGCAAAATGGGAAATATTATCTAGGTTACCCAAACTGTAGCCTTTGGGGGCTATAGAGTAAATGACCGAGAGAACCCTGAAATATATTCAGTAGCTAGACCAGACCTGGGCATTTTATAGCCCTGGCCACGTCCCTGTCTGGCCCTTGTGAGGTCAATCAGAAAGTGAAATCAAATAAAATATGTGTACACTAACATGCAAATACATGCTTTGCTTTTATTTGAAGGCAACTGCTATTTTATTTCTCAATTTATACCTTCACAGTTCTATTGAGTTGGCCCTCCCACACAATCCCAGTTTTTTCATGCGGCCCTTTGGAAAATTAATTGCCACCCCTGAGCTAGACATGGGATTCTATAGTTATGTCTGATTCCGTAATGAAACAAATCTCTTAGTTGGGAAAGTAGCTTTGGGCTATCCCTTCAGATCTCACTATTCATGAGTTAGATGTCGGCACCTTTTCTATAATGAAGCTATTTGATAGAATTAGCTCACTTGTTGTACTAGCTAAATGCCTACATCATGTAACATTAGTTAACGCTGAAAGCTGGAGTGGGAAAACATAGGCCACTGTAGCAGATCACTTTAGAGAGACAACAATGGCAACTCACAGAATTAAAATACATCACATATAGCTAGGGAATGCCTCCCTTTGAGATCCATTTGTCAGTTGTAGTTGTTTAAATTAAGTTGTCATTCTCCCTGATGCACATGCTTCTGAAGCTTAAAAGTGCCCTCTAGAAAACTTTTTTTGAAAAACAGCATAAGGATTTAGTGTCAACCTACTGCAATATTCCTGATTTATAGCAGTTTTATGAAGGATAATGAAGAGACATATTTCATTGCACGCCAAGCTTGAAAAATGAGAAGAGAATGGGCATATAACTCCTTAAATCTCACCATCTATTTTATCATTACATCCATATCGTCCTTGCATCCATGGTCCCAGAAACTGTGCCAATATCTCACCCTTTTTTTCTGCAGCAACGGCTAAAATTTGGTATAGGTCACCTGAAGTGGTCTTCTGCCACACAAGCAACACGAGAAAAACAGAGGAAAGAGAAGAACAAAGGCAATAATTGTGGGTGCATAAAACAATAGTTACTTTAAAGATAAAATAGATTAAAAAATGTCAATGAACATTTGTAAAGAAATTGACATGCCCTCTGGATATATACATTCAGTTCAGTGAAAAGCCTCTGCGTTTCACTGGATGCCAGTGGGAAAGGGACATCTTAAACTGATTCTACACTGACTACATTGGCTTACATTTAAAGATTGGCTTTAACTATTAGGAAACAATAATTTAATGTACATCAGGTCTATCACTTTTTCCTAAGTCCCTGTTATTCTATTTTTTCTTCCATCGATTAAGTTCAATTTTTACTTAGACTGCTAGACAAATCCAGCAGTTTTCTTGGCAGGTTTTTTTTTAGAAGTGATTTATTGTTGTCTCCTCCCTAGGCTGAAAGAATGTGACTGGCCCAAGCTTATTCCATATGGCTTTTTGTGCCTAAGGCGTTCTAGAATTCACGGACCCCTGATTTATAGCCTGATGCCTTAACCACAGCACCGAACTGGCTCTTCAATATTCTAATACCCAAGTGTGGTTTTTTTTTTTCCAAGAAAATGTTTTCTATAGGTGTTTTGGCACTTTTGGAGCTGAAATTAAAAGACTGCAAAAGTCAGACAACTGCAAAACTCAACAGATAATTGTTTTAGGTATTAGACTTAAAAGACTAAAATAGGTTAAAATGTAGAGTAAATTTAGGAATTTTACGTTTTCCATTGTTTGGAATTACAAACATTAAGATTGTTCATATAAAGCTCAGCTTGCTTAATTTTTTCAGTGATAGCACTGAGTGATAGGGCCATAGCTAGTGTGAAGAGGACCTATTTTACAAGGCCAATCCCCTTTCCCTTTCATAACAACCCAACAGATAATTAACATTTATCCTAAAAAAGTCTAAATGTTTAATTTTTCAGCATTGCCTGAAACTTATAATGTCAGGATCAATTTCCCTTGGTTGTGTACTTCTATAAAAGTGCATTATTTTAGTTTATTATCTCTTGTTATTTTACATTGTTTGGATTGCTATTGTTTGAATACGTATATGTGTGCGTGTGCACACACACACACACACACACACATGCAGGAAATGCAGGACCATTTTGAAGAGAATGAAAAGGCCAAAATGTATACAACATCACAAAAGTATGAAGAATGCCAATTAGGTTTTTATGGTATATGAATATAGGAATCGTAGCTTGGTAATACATGCACATTATGTCCCAGTGAATGGTAATAATGGAAGAATCAGAGATGGTTGGAGAAAATGTGCACCATTGCAAACAAATATAATCAGAGAAAATGTTATTAGATAATACAAATGAAGAAGGTTGGAACAATGTGAAATATAGTAATTTATTTATTTAGCATAAGGCACATATAGTATAAAAAAGCAGGAAAGGAAAGAAGATGTGGAACTTGAAGCAGAGTGGGAAATGTTATAAGACATAGGAAGAGTGTGGACTTGCACTAATAGAAGCGCAGTATGAAAAATGATGCTCTGGATAATGAATGAATGAGGCTGAAGACGAGAGGAAATGCATGAAAAGATGATGATGCATAAGATTAAAAGAGGCAGAGTGTAGAACAGTTTTGTTGAAAGGAAAAGAATTGGAAATGGTTGGAAAAGGCTAACAAAGAACCTTCAAGAAAGTGATAAAAGCTAACGTAAATGAATATTATTTGGGAATATATATCAAAATAGACTTTGCTCTACCAACCTCAATTAACTGTAAAATCCCCTTCCCTTGAAGATACGCATACACTTTCAGTAGATATTGGGGAGGCAACATACATGTAGATACCATAATGTGCAGAGAAATGCATTAATTTTATTTGGATAGCCTGGTAAATCATTTGGACTTTGCCTTTTGACAACATATGTTCATTTTTCACGATAAACATGAAAAAAAGTTCTTCATAATAGCTCAATTCATACTTTCATTAACAGTGATGAAGAGATTGATGTTGGGAGAGAAAGATCTCTTTGGTATTCCTCTACCTTTCATATGTAGAACCAGTGCTTTTTTTTGTCATAGACCGCACAGAACGGTGTTCCGGACATCTTTTTTGTGAAGGAAAGAACTGGCTCCTTATAAGTTGCCAGCGCGAGTAAAGCTCTGGCTCAGTGAAAGGAAGCTGCCCAGGGAAATCGGGGACACGAAGTTGACCCGGAAACACTTCCATGGCCCTGAAAGCAGACCCTTTTTTCTGCCTTGGATCATGGGGATCCCCCCGCCGCCGCCGCCGTCCTCACCCTGGGTAGGCCACCAGGGACCAGGACTGACTCCTGGAGCGAATATCTTTGAGGGACCAGGCATGCTCTCCCAAAGCAGCAGCACCGCTGCCGCTGCCTTGGTCACTCTGGCTCTGGAGAAGCTCTGTGTCATCAGAGGTGGAGGAGGACGAGGTGGCAGAGACATGGCAGCTCCGAACAATGCCCTCTCAAAATCTCGGCAATGGCTTCCATCAGCTGACACTGCTCATGTGATATACCACTCGGATGTACACCCTAAAGCGGTTTCCCCACCCCCACTCCGTAAAGGGCTTTCGACTGGAGCCGGAGCTGTGCGTGAGTTCCGGCACCTTTTTTTTTTTTTTTACAAAAAAGCACTGTGTAGACTGAAGTGTAGTTGAGCCTGAATGCAAGGACAATAGCATCTGGAAACCAGCTTTATTTGAATTAAGATTCACTTAAAAACTCTCTTTCATCTCTATCACAAGTAACTTCTCTTCATTCTCTGACATAAAGAAACGGAGTTTGGAGAATAGGGCAGGACTGCCTGTAAAGTTCAGTGTTCTACACCACTTTGCCAACTTTTCACATATTCAGAAGAATGGCTAAAAAGGCTACTCAGATCTGATCATCAAAGAACTGCCAACTCTACAAATGGCTTCCTTCCACTTGTCCTGCGGCGTGTTGCCCCCATCTATAAACACAAGCAGCACAAGACAGGAAATGGATAAATAAAGATGACAGGTTTCAATTCCCCTGGTGTGACACATTCTCCTCATCCATCTTTGCTGCTAATGTATGATTATCAGTTATAAATCTCTCTGCCAGCAGCCATCACAAAAAAAGACAGTGTGTAGGCTGCACACCTAATGGTTTTAAAGAAACTTAAATCAATTAATCAGATTTCTAAAATCATAATCAGAAAAGGCTGTCAGATATGCTCTGCCAATCCCCATACTGTTCTTATGGAGCAAGTTTGGTGTAGTGGTAAGGCATCAGATTAAAAACCAAGCGACCATTGAGGTCTAATCCCCTCAGGAAAGAACCCAACTGGGGACCTCTGACCGTCATCCCTGTTTCACCCTAGGAAAGAGGAGATGGCAAACCACTTTTGAAACCTTGCCAAGAAAACTGCAGGAATTAATTAAACTAGTCAACACTGACTTGAAGGTGTATACGCATCCACTCTGCGTTCTTGCAATATTTTTTTCACATTTTTTTCGTTTTCTACAAACTTTTGCTGTTCACTTTAATGTTTCATTTCAGTCTTTGCACCCGCAGAAATTCACAGAGACTGACTATACAATAAACTGGAAACATCACTGACTTCCACATAATTTTTAGAAAGTACCACAGAAGAAACCACCAACATTTCCTTTCAACATATTATTATGTACCTACATTTTTTAACTTTGCTAATTTCTTCTGTTGCCTGTTTATTAAACAATGCATCAACTGTTAGAATGGATATTTCCTTATCTTAATATTATTTTAATAAAACAAGCCGGCCCTTAATCAAATTCCTAGGTTAACATTTACTATAACTTCCCATATTCTTCCAAAGAAAAGTATAATAAAGGCATATGCCCCATCCTTGGCAAGTGGACACTTGAAAGGGAGGGAGGAGGAGGAGGAAAATCAGAGAACTACCTCTTCAGCATGGAGATCTACTAACCTCCTTCCTCCTTGTGCATTTAATAGTAGCTTTAAAAGAACAAAAAGCGAGAAGAAGAAAAGAACAAACTAAGTCCACTTTACACCATTCACCCTACCAGCTTTACAAGCATGAAGCTGATGAATTGTGAAGTGAGCTGATTGGGATGTTTGCTATTCATACAGCACCTGGTGGAATAAACATGCCTGTTGGTGTATGCCAAGGTGGTCATTGGACCATGAAAAAGAGTAGCTCAGGGAAATGGAATCAACTGGGATACGCAAGTGGAACAGAGTGGCAGAATTAAAACGAATAAAGCAGATGCCATAAGAGTTAAAGATTGTGATTGAATTGCAGGGAATATTTTCTGCTAGAGGAAATATGGAGCTATAATTCTATGCACACCATTACTTATCTTATATCCAAACACATCATTAATTTCTTACTTATTCACTCAGTTTTCCAGACTTGAGTGCAATGAAGGTAGAAGGAAAGTACCAGGCAGTATATCGGCAACAATTCTTATCTTGCATTGTTTTTGCGTTATGAAAAAAAATAGGTTGTTGTGTGTGTACGCCCTTTTTACAAACATGAAATGACCATCCATTCATATAGGCCTTATTAAAGGCATTAATCTAACTATTCAGAGGCTTTCAAACTGAAATAGGAATTGAATTAACACACGTAGTGTAGTCTTTACTTGGAGGTTGTTTTGTTATTGTGTGTGTGTAGGTATATACAAGACAGGTTCAATTTAAGGAAGCCCTGGAGTTTAAGACGTGCATTTTCACATTCTCAGAGCACTCCCTTCATTTTAACATACTTCACATTATAATTCCTAAACTGTAAAAGCAAACTTGCCCTGAGCATAGATTGCAGTCCTTCTGAGCAAGTACAAAACAATTTCTGTAATGCTTTGTTAATTGCTCAGAGTCTTGTGCTGTCTTCTTACAGCATTAGAACAATAACCTACTTTTTTTTTTTCCTTTTCCTTTTCTTTCTTTCTTCCTGAAATGAAGAAAAGCTAGGCAAAACTTTGAAAAAGCAAAGCCTCTCAGAGTCCCTGTATAGGGGGGAGTAGGAGAGAGACTGAGAGAGAGAGAAGAAGAGAGAGAGAGAGAGAGAGAGATCGAGAGAGAGAGAGAGAGAGAGAGAGAGATGCCAATTACTCTGCTAAAACTGTTTATTCCTAGAAGACTATATTCAGAATTTGCATAGACCACATGGAAAGAAATAGCACTGATAAAATGGGGGAAACCCTCCAAGCATCCTTGCTATTTTTTTTTTTTTTTTAACAATAAAAATTCAAGGTCACATACCTGGTTTTCAAGATAATTTAACTTAGGCACTTGCATTGCCTGTGCTCCTTAGAGATCAAGACTCTTGGACTTTGAGCTTTATGCTTCCCATGGAGGACCTTTAAAGATAGAGTCAAACATTTATTTTCTATGGTAAGTACCAGTTCTTTCCTCTCCAATAGAGAGCGGAAGCATTTAAAGCGTTAAAATCCCCTGTGGATTCTTCTTCAAGGTGGCTGAACTCTGATCTATTGTATCTAGATTTAAATATCTATTACACTCAATATGAAAGTGTGTGGGGTCAGCGGTCTTTCATAGCAAAATTGTAACATTGCACATAGCAATAGCGGTAGTTCTATGATTTACTTGAAGAAACATAGGACTGTTATTTCATGTATAAGTACTATTATAGAGTATTTTAAGTAGCTAAACTATTATGTATGCACCAAGATGTTCTATGTGCTTATAATTTTATGTTAAAAAATCAATTTATAAACTCAGTCAGACCACCATCAGCTTCCAGCTCTGGATAAATTTATGTACAATTACGTACCCATTTGACATCCTGCTGCCAATATTGGACTACAAAAGAACAATTCCCAAATTTACAACAAGCCCTGCTATAACAATCCTTGGAGGGTAACATTGCAACTCATTACATTACTGATACCATAAACTGAAACTGCTTTGTTTGCTAACGTGCCAAATTCAAAGTCAGACAGAATGAACAGATGGGCTTTGCAGCATACAACAGAAGTTGACGATATTTTAGTGTGAATTTGTGGAACTAGAGTTAAAACGTAGGAAACATGTGGTCTGAACTGAAAGACTGAGCGAGCTTTGCTACTTGTCTGAAGCTCTAATAGACTGGGAAAAGAAGACTCTGCCCATCAAGCACAAGAGTTCTGTTTAGTACTTGGTTAATGCTAATATCTAAGAAGGATTGAGAATCACTGCTGGTTCTGTTCTGGTTTATCTATGTGCCTGTCATAGATTTGAAACCTCTCTATTACTTTCTCATGGGCCCTGCTCTTTGAAGCAATCTTCTCAGAACTTACCAATTGTCCCCAATGGTGCAGGATTTTAAGAAGGTAGTTAAACCCTGGTTCTTCCTCCAGATTTTCGATGTGTAGAAGTTTTTCAGTTTTTGTTTCAGTTGTATTGTTCAGTGTAGTTCAATAAGATAGGGCAGTGATGGTGAACTTTTAGAGACCGAGTGCCCAAAAACCACACCCAACCCCACCCCACCCCTGCCCTCCCCACCCACCTGAAGGCTCCCCCCACCGCCTCCAGGGCCCACAGCAGAGATCGCCCAGGCACTCCAGCAGTGCCATAATGGGCCACGCCCTCCCGCCTGCGCCTTGCAGCATAATCTGCATGCAACTGGGCGCGAGGGCGGAAGTCGTGTCCCTGCTGCCCAGCTGCATGTCCTTGGATGCGCTGCTCCATGTGGGCCATGCCTGGGGGGCGACTTTCCCCTCCGGGGGCTGCTGGTGAGGAGGGGGCATTGGGGTAGGCGGGGGCTGGGCAACGCGCACACGTGCCCACAGAGACGGCTCTGGTCCCCCCTCTGGCACACATGCCTAGGTTCGCCACACTGAGCTAGGTATTTAGTATCATTAATTGTGGGTTTTTTTGTTTTGTTTTGCCTTTTTTTTTATGCTGCTCCAGGAGCCATGCAGTTTGAGCTGGGCAGCCATATCAATGCGAAATAAAAAAAAGTAAAATCAATATCCACCTCAGCTCCTGCTCTAACTGCATGAATGGCAATTTGAAGGGGCTGAGACTATTTTAAGACAGAGTGTAAATGTTGCCTCAGGCAATAGATCTTGGTCATTATGGGAAGTAGTTGCAACAAATATGTATGGCATTCTCGCTACATTTTTCTATGTATGTAATACTTTCTAATTCCCTCTAGATTTACCTTGGAAGGATTATAGTAGGAAGTATGATAGTAAAGGCAGAGTAAATCAAACAAACCTAGTTCAATTAACTCTAGTCCAAATTAATTACATTAAGCAAAATCACATTAAAAATAGTAAGGATTTTAGGACAAGATGCCAAAAAATATCTAGCAAAAATGTTCCGACATATCTAACTCAGGAGAATAAGCATGAAAAATGTGATACTGATTCTTCATTTCCTCCTTCTCCTTCCTTCCTTCCTTCCTTCCTTCCTTCCTTCCTTCCTTCCAAATTAAAACAATTTTTGTAAGTACATGGGGAACTGACATAAAATAAGATGGACAAAACTTTAAGGTATAATATTGTTCTTGATAGTTTTTGGGCCCTCTTATCAGACCTTCTAGCTTTCCTTCTTCACACACAATACACACACAAACAAACAAAAATCCTTTACCCTGTAACTCTCCCTATAGTCTTTCTACTGCTTGGGAATACCAAATACTTTATTCTCAATAGTCTTTGATAATCTTAGCCAAACGTCCTTCCATTCCACCTAATCTACTCTTCTCACCAACTGTACACTAAAGTTGAATTGGAGATCCATCTGAAAAAAGGATGGGGTACCAAGGGACCCTATTGGTCAATTCTTTTTCTCTTTGGTCTGCAGCCTCTTGCCCCTATGTTTTTCTGGAATTTATAACTGTCAAAAGTTAGGCTGTGAGTTGCCTAAGAATTGATCCAACTTGTAGGTAAGAAAGAGGAGAAAATCCCTAACTACAAATCCCACATACTTAATGGAATAGTGCTGCTGGAAAAAAAAGAGGTGGGAAGGTGAAGCAAAATTTGATCTGGGTTAAACAATCAGCTGTTTCTCCATAGAGCTATACCTGCTTGCAGCTGGAGCTAATCATTTAAGTTAACTGGTTTGCAAAGTAACTAAAGGTGATGCAAATGCTTTTTTCTTGACTTTAGCATGCCACATTGAATTTCAGAAGTTCTGAGTGAACTTAACAAATTTGTAATGCCATTATTCACATGCACATCCATTTACAAGTAGGCCTTATGAGTTCTTTCCTCTCCTGACAAAAATTATGTTAGCTTTGAGGTCACATCTTCTTCTGCTTCTTTTTTTTTTTTTTACTCCTTTTTTACTTCTTTTATTATGGCACAATAGTGCTACCATGTGAACTTTCATTTAAAAAGGTGAAGCACTTCACCTTGTCTGTTCTCTTCACATTTAATGAGAAGATGCTGTGGAGAAATCTAGCACAATTCTCTTGTGATATGTCTGTGTGGGAGTTATTTTCACCCTTCTGGCATGACAAAGCAATGAGATGGAGTTTCGCTGGCCACTTGCTGTAAATTGCCTAGTTTATTAAAATACAGCCAAAGGCCACACTTTCTTCTGCATTACAATGTCTTCTTCAGTTTGGTATTTTTTTTGGTGAATACCAAATTTCTTTTTTTTTTTTGTAACTCAAAGTTATGTGAAAACTCTCATGAAAGTGGCCTTCTTTTGACTTATTTATATCGCTTTTAAATGTTTTTAAGTAATCTAGTTTTGAATCTAGTTGTTGGTCGTAGAAGTAAAGCTGGCAGTGATATAGCTCCTAAGGAAAATAAATGGACATGTTAGCTAAAGTCCTGCACTGGTTTCAGCAGAACTTACTGTTGACTGTTAGGGATGGAGCCATATTATTATTATTATTATTATTATTATATTATTATTAGTATTACATTATTTATTATTATTATTATTATTATTATTGATTATTATTATTATTATTATTTTTTATTATTATTATTATTATTATTATTATTATTATTATTATTATTATTATTATTAGATGATGTTTCCACAGTTAACCACCATATTTAGATTGTATGCCACAGTTGATGTTGGCCAATGTAAGGGATGGTATCTACAGAGGCTTTGGTTCATCAACATTTCCTCGACTCCCTCCCTGCACACTTCCCATTTAAATCCTACATTACTGATAGCCACTCTATTCATCTGATGAAGTGATCTGTACCTGTATATGGCTTTTAATAAAATGAATTAGTCTGAAAAGGTGCTGCTAGATTGCTTCTGATTTTGTTGTCACAAAAGTGTTTCTTTCATCTTATAATGTTATGAATCTTAGTGAATGTATTCAAATTCTTCTTGATAAGCTGCTCAGATTTTCAATTTCCAATAGCTAATTAGCAGAAGTGTGAGATATAGAGTCATGATTAATAGAGAAAAAGTAGTCCTTTCCCAATCTATCACTTTACATAATAAGATCTGTCTGCTGGATTGTTGAGTAGTATTAATGAATCAATCAATTAATCAATCAATGGGGTTGATATATATAGTTGCAAGAGCAACAGAGACCAATATATATATATATATATATATATATATATATATATAGTATATATATATATATATATATATGTTAGGTCTTTTGGTAATTCGGGTTTTCTCCCGTGTAAAATTGGAAGTGTCTTGGCGACGTTTCGACGAAGTCTCATTCGTCATCTTCAGGCTGGTGTCTCTTCGGCCTCGTGCTTCGGCCTCGTGATCACACATTGCTTCTAGAAGCACGAGGCCGAAGAGACACCAGCCTGAAGATGACGAATGAGACTTTGTCGAAACGTCGCCAAGACACTTCCAATTTTACACGGGAGAAAACCTGAATTACCAAAGACCTACATACAAACACCCGTGAAAACCTCAGAAAACAAATATATATATATATATATATATATATATATATATATATATATATATATATATATATATATATATATATATATATATATATATATATATATATATATATATATATATATATATAAAGAATCAGAAAACACAGTTTGGGAAAGAAATAAAAAGGTCTACAGATTTCAAGTGTGCTAGAAGAAAATAAGGCAGTGATACCCTGACATAACACAGCGTGTGCTAAAGGAAGAAGACTTACACAGCTTCGCATCAAAATTGGAACAAAGCACTTAGATATGTGTGAACCAGGCTTGGCTATTTTCTCTTGGTGAAAACTGCTTAGAGAATTGCAGACCTTTTCCAACTGCCCATTTACCAAGTCTCCATTCTTGTAGATATCTTAAACAAAGGGGGGGGGGAAGCTTGGTGGCACTTTTAAAGAGCTAAGGCTCTATTTAAGTAATTAAACTCTGCACCAAAGTTTAATCGATTTGTGAATAATATATTAAGTCTGGGTGCTCTTAATCTTGGAGTAACATATTTCCATCCAGAGGCATTACTTTGTATTTATCTTTAATGAATAATAAATGCAGGAATGATATTCACTGATTAAATATTCCATCAGTAACAGACCAAAGAAATCATGTTCAATTATTAATAAGCTACACATTTTGCTTGTCAAGCTCAATTGTCTTTTGACATGAATGGCTTCTGTTCCATACCATTCTTTAACAGCCGGTGAATTCTGTTAGTTAGGCCTTACACTGCATCTATTACATAAGATTTCCATTATTCCGGTTTATTCTTTTTTACGTTTATTTTGATATAGAAAATAAAACACTTTGTAACTCAAATGTCATGAAGGTGATCAACCATGATATCAAGCTTTAGTTATCAACTTCACAAAGCTACTAATTTGTAAGATGCACGTGCAATGCAGTGGACTAAAAATTGTATCGCTCTGTGTTTATATTTTTATTTGAGATCCCGTTTGGACTAGTGACTAAAGCACCAGGCTAGAACAAGACCATGAATTCTAGACCCACCTTAGGAATAAAGCCAGTCATTCTCTTTAAATCCTAGGAAGAATGGTAATGGCAAATTGCTGATATAGTCTAGGTGTGGGGTGTGTTGATGTGTATATATATCTATAAATAATATATTTATAAATAAATCTAAGCAAGAAATATGCTCCCCATGAACCTCATATATCTTCTTTCAACTCAAAAAGTGTTGCTAATTTTTTTAAAGAAGCTTCTTTATGTCAACATTTTATTAATTTAGTTGCATTCTGAAATGGTATATAAATTAGTTGCCTCTAGAGTTAAATCTTTGCAGTAAATTGCACTTTCCTTATCTAGTGTTTTGTTTGGTGCAAAAGACTGCTTTTTACTACAAACTAAAAAGTATCTTCCGCAGTCGCAGCATTTTCTGTTGCTATCAATTTTGTCTGGTATAAGTCAAGGAGAAAACAACAGATTTTAGCATGTATAAAAAGTCTATATACTTTATAAACTGTTAGCTGATTAATTCATCTACCAGTGCTTATCTTCTCCAAATTAAATGTTCTCCTCCATTATCCTTGGAGAGTCTGCATGTATTAATTGCTTCCTGCTCTTTATTGCTAGTTCAGGCTTAAAGATAACCACAATGGCAATGGGAAAAGAAGCCTTTTAATTTAGGAAATTCATTTGTGAAAGAAGGGGAAAGTAAAAGGTAAAAATGCATACACGGGCTTTAAAGGGTAAGGAAGATCATAAAACTCATGACTGAAACATACAGGCAGAAGGATTTAAATTGTTCAAAAGAAACAGATTGAATAAAAGAGGAGGTGGAGTTGCACTGTATATATGAAATAGCTGCATGTCAGATAATTACTTTTTATCTATCCCACAAAATAGTATTTGCTTTTCTATACTACACAGCTTGCTACTCATTCAACCTGTATATTTCTCAGCAAGTAATTTATTTTACAAAGTATATTCATTTTTTCAGAACAAAGAGAGCCAGTTTGATCTAGACATTAAGGCGCCAGACTAAAATCCAGGAGACTGTGAGTGCTAGACCTGTCTTAGCCATGAAAACCAACAGGGTAACTCTCTTTGAGCCCATGAGATCAGCCTAGTTGGTCAATTCCCACAACCAAATGGATCAACATTTGATTGTTATGGGGGGAAAATGGACCCTGCACTTATGGGAAAATGCTAGAAAGAAAGAAAAAATATTTTCAGAACAATATTCCATGGACTTTAAAAGTTTATGAAAGGCTCAGTGGCAGATGTTCACAAAGAGTGTTCATATACACTCTTATATAAAAACAAACACAGCTGCACAGTTCTCATTTCATTGCATGTGAATGCAGTATTTTCTCCACTGTTTTTTTGTCAACTGAAGTCAATAGCCCAATAAGAAACCAAAGTACTAAAATAACTCTGTTTTACTACCTTGAATTATAGCTACCATACTGATTTAAAATTTCAATTATTGAATCATGTTAAAGAGGATCATATTCATGTGGAACTAAAGGTAAATATCCTTATTGCCCCTTGAAGGATTTTTTTCTTACTATAAATGTAGGTGTTTTTGTAGTACTTGTTTTTTCTTATGAGAATTCAAACAATGTAACACATAGGCATCAATCTCTGAAAGATGTTTGCTCTTGAACAATGAAAAATATATTATTATTGTTTATAAATTAATCAGCTACATTGTTTGGCATGGTGGCTAAGGCACCAAGCTAGAAACCATGAGTTACAGCCTGCACCAAGCTAGAAACTATGAGTTACAGTACAAAGTCAATTGGGTGACCTTGGGGCTGTCAGTCTGTCTCAGCCCTAGGAAGCAGGCAATGGCAAACCTCTTCTGAAAAATCTTGCAAAAAAAGTGCATAGACTAATCAAAGACTGACTCAAAAGCACAGGGGGAAAAAATCAAATCACTTTTAAAGTATATAGAATGAAATGGATCAGAAATAACCAACAAATAAGCAAAAAATATTAAGGTGTGTTATTAAGCTTATGCCCTAATTCACTCCTATTCTAATTCATAGCAGCCATTTTAATAAGAAATAACCCCTTCCAACATGGAACTTTTTTATTATAATATTCTCAATACTCTTAAAATGGCCAATGTGGCTATTGATCAAATCTTTGCAAATAATAATTAGATTAACAAGCATATAATAAATATGCTTGTTAATCTAATGGCACAAAGTGGAAAATTAATTGTATTAGAATAAGAGTCAGGAGCATAGCATCAGACCTTAAATGGAATGTCTACCCTGTTCTATTTGCTTCAGTTATTGCTATTAATAAAACACTGTAATTGAATATCCACTGATGTGTAGTGGTTAAGACTAATACATTCCCATAGTTGCCGTATAATGTTTAGTGGTTGCTGTTTATGTGGTTTCCTGAAATAGATAACTCCTTTAAACCTTTGATGATCTTCACTTTATCCAGTTTGAATGCGTGTATGCAAAGGCCCTCACTAGTAAGACAGAGCCATTGAAATAGCTGATATATAGATGGCATAGCTGTTCCTTTTAAAGATTTGTCTACATGAACCATGAGTTGCTATACACAATTAGCTATATAAAGCTCGATTCACTGGGTTCAAAGACTAGAGTCAATTTGGTCTAGTGGTTAAGGTATCAGGCTTGAAATGGGAAGATCAAAAGTTTTAGTCCCACCTTAAGCCTGAAAGCCAACTAAGTGACTTTGAGCCAATCAATCTCTTTCTCTCAGCCCAACCCACCTCATAAGATGGTCATTGTGGGAAAAATAGGTGGAAGGAGTATTAGGTATATTTGCCACTTTGAGTTACTTGTAAAAATGATAAATGTGGAATATAAATAAACAATAATAAATAAAATTCTCCCCCAAAAAAACATTTTTGTCACCCACTGTACCAAAATGCAACAAAATAAAAGAGTTAGATAAAATTAAGGCTAGTATTAGAAGAACATTAACATAGGAATTGAGGTAGACATTATGTTGAAACTTTAGAAAGAGTGCACAGAAGAGCAACAAAGAATAGAATAGAATAGAATAGAATAGAATAGAATAGAATAGAATAGAATAGAATAGAATAGAATAGAATAGAATAGAATAGAATAGAATAGAATAGAATAATAGAGTTGGAAGGGACTTTGGAGGTCTTCTAGTCCAAACCCTTGCTCAGTCAGGAAACCCTACACCATTTCAGACAAATGGTTGTCCAATCTCTTCTTAAAAACTTCCACTGTTGGAGCACACACAACTTCTGGAGGCAAGGTGTTCCACTGGTTAATTGTTCTAACCCTAAAGATGATTAGGGTACTGGAAGCTAAAACATACGAAGAATGGTTGCAGGAACTGGATATGTCTAATCTAATGAAAATAAGGAGTAGGGGGTGAAATGATAGCAATGTTCCAATATCTCAGGGGTTGCCACAAAGAAGAGGGAGTCAAGCTATTCTCCAAAGCACCTGAGGGCAGGACAAGAAGCAATGGATGGAAATTAACCAAAGAGAGGACCAACCTAGAGCTAAGGAGAAATTTCCTGACAGTGAGAACAATTAATCAGTGGAATGACTTGCCTCCAGAAGTTGTAGGTACTCCAACAATGGAGGTTTTTAAGAAAAGATTGGCCAACCATTTGTCTGAAATGGTACAGGGTTTCCTGCTTAAGCAGAGGGATGGACTAGAAGACCTCCAGGGTCCCTTCCAACTGTTAATTCAAATATACAAGGCATGCTTCAGTTCCTGAACCATTCTACTGAATAATGGCCCAAAATGCCCAATAATATTAACAAAGTCAATAAGCTATCTTTAGATATTATTATTATTACTTTAAGTAGTATAGTGCTTGCATATATGATTAGGAAAGCTGTCCTAGTGAGGGAACATGTAGAAAACATGTTGTTAATAGATACATTCCAAAGTGTGAGACTTGAAATCTACCATATATTATTGAAGAATCAGGAATAAAAAGCAGATGAAAATGGAACTTGGGAATTAAACCCAGTTAATAGAGCTTCTATTGGCAGATGTTTAAATCACATAAATCCTAGTACTCAAATGATTTGTTGGAGGAACTAGAAAAAGTACAAGAAAATCTTATATTTTAGCTCAAAAAATTGCAAAACATAAAATGAAAAACTAACATGCAAACTAAATAATTTTTTTAAAAAAATAAAGTTGTAACAGAGAAGAAAACTTATCAAAAAAAGTGTTTTATTAATGAAACGTTGCTAGAATTGGGTGCTTAGCTGGTAGATTTGAACAGAACTGTTGCTGCAGGCTTCTCATTACTTCAGTTTACTATGACCATAAAAAAATGGAGAGCAAGATTTGTTTGAGAATGACCAGTTAGGGGGCAAATAAGATAGGGAAGGGAAAAGGTTTAGGAATTATGGTAAAGTGGAGTAATGGGTCCTAAAGAAGAGGATCTTGGAAACTCTGTATATGGATTTGTCTCCTACTATTAAGCACTATAGAAATACAGAAAAAAACCAGATGAGTATAGAGAATAATGTCATATTCAAAGTGTTAAGAGTGAAAATGAGGAAGGTTCTAAAAGAGGATAGGGATTCTCCACACTGAAAAAGGGGAAGTATGAAAAGATTACTTATTAAAAGTCTCACTGGGCCAATCAATAGAACAGCTGAAGAAACAAGTAATAAAGGAGTTAAAAATGGAATTGCCACAGCATTGCAAAACTCTGACATCTTTGCTCTATTTTCTTTGGTTATGATCTTGCTGATATAACATGCCCTTGCAACCACTGCCTTTGAGAAGCTTCCAGCAACCTGCTTTCTAGACTAACACAGAGCAACAGTTGAGAACTACCTGGACTGGTGATGGTTGTACCTGAAAAAGTAAGGTCTCATGTATTTAGGTGGATCCCTGTGAGGCTCCAAAAAAGAAGAAAGACATGTTGCAATTCTTCCAAACAGTTTCTTTTATTGTTCCTCACCTATAGGCAGAAATATTGGCAAAGTAAAGCAGACTACTGGCACCATAAAAATATACTTGGGGGCAGTGGTGGGATTCAGCCAGTTCACACCACTTTGGCAGAACCGGTAGCTAAATTTTTGTTGCCCAGGCCCAGAATGGACTTCCGGAAGCGGCACCCACACAGAGAACCAGTTGTTCACATATTTGAATCCCACCACTGCTTGGGGGACTATAAGGGAGGAGCTATCTTAACACTCTTTCTCCACACAAACTATCTACAGTAAACTGCAAGGTGTCTTTTGTTCTTCTGGAATGCACTCCCTTCATCCTGGGAATCCAAATAACTTTCCATCACAATCCCCTTATTGCAACTGCTTTGTTTTAACAGAAGTGATGGCAGAAGTGTCTTTCACGTATGCATTGATAGAAGGCCATCAAAGTCCAGTGAAATATATTCTGGTTGTTGAGCAACTTTGAAAGGTCACATTAAATGAAGCAAAGTGAGCCTTGTCACACAACTCTAGCATTTGCTCTTCCAGTGAAAATCAGAGAATTTGGCCTTTTGGAACAGGAGGTAGTTACAACTCTTATTTGTGAAAAGCAGAAACTTTCTTCTTTACAGAAGACTTGTTCCACTGGAACCATCAAGACTTCCATGTAAACAGTCATCTGTAATTTTCTTGTAACGTGTTTAATCTCTCCGAATTTCTTTGGAAAAGCTGGTGGAAAATAGAGCTTTGGATACTGAAACATTTATTTTTGTTTTTAAGGAAGAATGTGAGTTGCACAAAGGGAATAGGTGGATGAATGCCAAATTGCTGAACTTAGAAAACTGCCAGCTTAGAATATTAACAGAGGCACTTCTATTGGGATTGGTAGCAAATAGAAATGAATCCAAGTAATTTGCACATCTCTATATCTAATTAACAAAGAATATTACATACAAGGAATATCTTATTTCTGATGCAGTGCATCCTCACAACCCTTTCATACCACTGTCTGTAAAACAGCATCAATTTCTTCTAAGCAGCCAAATCTGCTGATGGTATTAAAGTAGCTTTTTGGTGGGGAGGCAAGTATTTCCATGCAATTTTCCTCCTTTCTGCTTTCTGTTGGTGGGTTATCTCCTTGACAGACATCCCCACTCCATACCCACATTCCCACATCAGATTTAAAAGCTGAAGCTGAGACACTGACTTGAAGGATCGGTTAGGTTTGTTTTCCATAGAAGATTTTTGAACCCAGTAAACTGAAGTATGATAGAGGTCATATCTGAATCTAAATTTCTGTTCCTTTAACTTTTATTAAAATAATATGATAAATACATTTATTTTTCAACATGTTATGTTCTGATTTAACTGTGTTTAACCAAAATGATAGTAACTTGGCTGATAGAAAAATCAGTTTTATTGTACACAGAATTAAACTTGTGTCTTTAATAACTAGTTCTCCTGGGAAAATTTTCAGGCTTGGAATGAATTAGACATAAGTAGTTATTGAAGTTCGAGGTACATACTATCTGTTTAAGTTACTGCTGAATTACCTATTCTTTGAAAAGTTAGAACCAATTATTCAGGACCCCGAACAAACTGCTGCCTCAGTCTGTTTTGCCAGGATACACAGAGCTGAAAGTAAATATCACTGAGATGTAGTTAAGAAGATCTTGAAAACAAAGAGCTGACTGTAGCTTTTTAACAAGATGACAAATAAAGTGTTTATGTTAAAGCTGCATGTAAGTGTGTGCCTGCTTTGAAAAAATCTATCTATGCGGTCACTAAGAGCTGACATTGTCTTGGTAGAATACAGTCAGTCAGTCAGTCAGTCAGTCAATCAATTGAACATTATTTGGGAGTACTTTGGACCCTATATGAACAAAACACTTCTGTGCTATTCATTACATAAGAGGCATTTTTCCAGGCTTCCTTGCAAACCTGAGAGAAAGTGTGTTATTTTTAAGAATTATATTAAAGATGCTGTTGCTTTAATTGTTTAATTCGTTAAAGCAACTGCAACATTTTTTTTCCAGGTTCATGTGAAAGATTGAAAAAGATATCTTAATTAATAGAATAGAGGTGCTATGTTTTTATTTGTATGAGGTCCAAACTTTTATTTAACCTTTTATGTATTATTCAGATATCTATGCCCTCCAACCATGAGACCCCTAAAGATTTTATAATTTTGGTACTATAATGTATAATACAAAAAGATTTAAAGGCTGTAACAACACAAAGTAGGAAACACCAGCACGATATCTGCTTCCACAACATCCACTCCAGGTAACAAACATCTATCTCATTTCCAAAGCCCCCCTGAAAGAATAAGGTTCAAGGCTCTTCAGAAACTCAATAGAGAAGAAACAATTATTATATCTTGGAGATAATATTCCAGAAGAGAGAAGAATCATGAAGGTTCTGGAGATGACCCATTTGGGAAAAGAACCTTCAACACCCTTCTCTTCCGGATCTCATTGTGTAGGCAGATACTACTCAGAGCAGGTAGTCTTAAAAATAGCCCAGACTTAAGCCATGTAGGGCTTTAAAAATAACCCAGCACCTTGAATTTTACCCAGAAGCTAGCTATAGTAGTAGCAGAAGTGTAATGTGAACACAACCCAAGGTATACTATACCTTGACTTCCGCATGCTAAATCAACTTCCAAATGGTCCTCAAGGGCAGCTTCATGTAAAGCAGATGCAATAGATGTGAAATAACAAGGGCAAAAATGGCCACCTCCCCCCTCAAAGAAAAGGTTGGTTGGTTGAGGGATCACTTCTTAATTACCTCCAGCCATTCCATTAGGTCTGACAGAATAGATATGTTGTGGGTTCTGTCTACGAAAGACTGCCACCTGTCAGAACCCGGGAGGCAAGCATTTTCTATGACAGCACCCATCCTACAGAACATCAATTTCTGCAAGGTCAAACTGACCTTGATGGCCTTCTGGAAACACCAGAAGAAGTGGCTTTGCCATCTGTCCCGGGGTTCAGGTAGTGGTAGTGATAGTGGGGAGCCTATAAAATGGTTCTATTTTTCCTGAATTAATTGTCCTCTCCTGTTAATTCTATAGTATGGCTTTAATTGTTTTTAACCATTTTAATGCTTGTATGATTTTTATTTTTTTGTTTTTTGTATCGTTTGTGTGTTAACCTTGCAAACTGCCCAGAGTTGGTGGCTATATGAAAGAAAGAAAGAAAGAAAGAAAGAAAGAAAGAAAGAAAGAAAGAAAGAAAGAAAGAAAGAAAGAAAGAAAGAAAGAAAGAAAGAAAGAAAGAAAGAAAGAAAGAAAGAAAAAATGAATGAATGAAAGGGAGGGAGGGAGGGAGGGAGGGAGGGAGGGAGGGAGAGAGAGAGAGAGAGAGAGAGGGAGAGGGAGAGAGGGAGACCTTTGGTCACAGCTCTGTGGTTCAAAAAAGCTATAAGTCCCAGAAACCCCCAGATTGCTAGCCTGCACCTCTGGGGGATTTCAACCATATTCAGAATTAAATATGGACTTTCTCTTTTGGCCATGCTAATGTGCCTAAGCATCTTCTGTGATTATCCAGACTCCACAAGAAAGCATCAGCCAGAATGCTGCCAGATAACCTTACAAATCAAGGCCTCTGTCATTTCAGCTGGACTTGCCCAGTCAATTCTGTAATTGTGTAATTTTATTATCTAACTGCTAGGAAAATTAATTACAGTTGTCAGCAGCCAATCTTCTCACTTAGCTGGAGAACAGGATCCAGGAAGCTTTAAACACTGCTGTTGAGTAATTGCCTCTAAATGTGATATGTACTTCTTACTGCCATATGTTTGGTCATATTAGTTCTTTGTTGTTTCAGGTGTCTAGTTTGCTGCTGTATTTCTCACTGTGGCTGCCAGTGAGGCCTTTGAGAAAATCTCTAAGCATCTTCTGGAATCCCATAGGATCCATTAAGCACCTGAGGCAAAAGAATGGGTCATCTGTAGTGCCAGATCTGAAACTTTATGGGAAAGGGTTTTTTAAAAAATAAAACTAGTGTATACTTTTGTATTATACATATATTCACTGCTTGTATTCATTGGTCTTCAAATGCAAAATGAAATTGATTTTGATATAAAGCTTTCATTTCTTCCATTATTGAATGAGCACTTGGGCATCTTGCAATTTTACTTTGTTAACTAATTCTGGAGAAAAACAGCCTATTGCATTTTGAAAATATCCTGTAATTCTTTTCTTTTCCTCAGCTCAATAAATATTTCAAAACAGTGGAAAGGACCAAATAATAAAACGTCTCAGTTCTGAATTTCTCTTGTTTATCACAATGAATGTATGAAAGTCTTACCCTTGTAAGAGTATTAGCAATAAGCTATAGATCAATCTGAATCTATTCTATACTGTATCAATGTCCCAAGTATTCATTTATTAGTCCAACCTGTTCCTATATGGGTGATTTCAGCTTCTAAAATTTACTCCTGTTTGGAAATGCCAGAATGACTGCAATAGCTGGGAATTCTAGAAGATGAATTTCATTTCTGTGGAGAATGCCCAAACTGGAGTAGATTATTTGAAGGCCTTGTGAAAAATCATTCTGTCAACACACATTTATTTTCACCTCAGGTATCCTTATATTGTGCATTTTGTATGCATGTAGGTTTAAAAAAAAAAAACTCAATTTGCAATTTTAGTGCAGAATTTTACCAAGGATACAGTATATACTTTATATATAGCTTCCCCCCCCCCAAAAAAAAATTGACATGCAACTTTCCCAAAGAAACAATCCTCCATGTGTATATATAATTTCATCACAATTGTTGAATGGGAAATGCAGATCAATTTTAACAAAATGATTCCAGGGTATCATCATGTGAGACAACAGACATAAGTTAATGTTTGCTAACCATATTTCCCGAAAGGCAATTAAAAACTATAAACTTCCAAACAATTTAAATAGGGAGAAAGGTTATCAGTTGTCATCTACTAGTGGATAGTAATTGGCTGTGGGCATTCTGCTCTATTGAACACAGGCAATATATAAAGGCCTGTCATTTATTGCCAACTCCAGTTTCAGATCTGCTCTACAATAAGGCTAATGAAATGTCAGCACATATTCATTGTCTCACGTGGCATTAGCTGGAAGTCATTTCAAAAATAAATAGTAGCTGTGAAAAGCTACATTCTAGGTCAAATTTCTCTGATTTCCTTTGTGGAACAACACTACTTAAAGAGAATTTCTCCCTGGAATATTGATTTAATAATCAAGTGTGCAGTAGTGATATATTATTTAATCTGTTTGCTGGTAGGAATAATGTGTAGCTATTTAACATTTCAAGAAAATACTTTAGTTTCAGCTATTTCCATCTCTCTCTCCCTCTCTCCCTCCTTCTCCTTCTCCCTCTCCCTCTCCCTCTGTCTATAGGATGTAGTGACCAGTAGGAATATGTTATTCCCATCCTGCTGTTAATTTAATACTAATTACTTATATTTAGAATATATGATTACCAGAGGATGAAAACAGGAATATAGTTATCTTAACTCTACTTTTGTTTTCTTCAAGTCTTTCTTCTCACTGTCCCTGATATCATAAAACAGGGGTGTCAAACTGCTGGCCCACGGGCCAGATGCGTCATGCCAAAACCGCACCCACCCTATTGCCAGCAATGGAAAAAAAGTTGCGATACGTCATGACACGTCACGTGACGTTGTGAGTTTGACACCCCTGTCATAGAACGATGAGTCTATTCACTTTCATCAAATCCCACTTCAACCTCCCTGACCATATAACAACTTCAGGATTCTTTTTCAGTTTCTACAATTCTCTCCTGCTTTTTTCCCTTTATTAATTACTACACTAGATCCTAGCCAAAGGGCCAAGAAGCAATTTTATATTTTTGGTATGATCAAATTTCTAAATCAATAAAGATTCTATACTGTTTTGTTCTATTCTTTATTAATTAGTCTTTTTATCTTTAGAACACACACACACACACACACACACACACCAATCTGGCACACCAATCTTCTGATATAATTGAAAACTACTGTCACAAGTCTGTATTTAAAACATAGAAGATTAGAAAAGATAGACATAATATCTATCCCTTAACCTTCCTCTCTTCTCCCATATCTAATTCTTCTCAGTCTTAATATGCAGAACAAGCTTGATCAGTTTAAGGAACAGAAAGGCAGAGGATTTCACAGGATTAGAGACCATTGATTATGGCTGGTCAGACTATCCATCTCAAAATAAGACTTGTGTGGATTAACCTAAAGAGAGTGAAGCATTTTGCAGATAAAATATGTACTGCTACACCCTGAAATTAGAGTCCAGGACAGTTCATCTTGATGAGATGCTTTGCTTTGGTATGAAGAACGTCTACTTGTACAGTTTGCTACACATACATTGAAGCCTATGTTATCCACTGAAGTGAAGCTATGTGGGCACTCATATCTGTGAAATGAGGTTCCACATTGTTGTATATTACTTACTTGAGTTTGATGAGCCAGCTGAAAACTTTTAATGGAATATAATTCACTAAAGATTTATTTACGTTTTCAAGAATTTATTATAAGAAATGAATAGGCTATATAGTCTTTAAAAATTACATTTTATAAATCAAAGTACAGATACAACCACAATTTAGCCCGAAATTTATGTTGCTAAGTGAGACAGTTGTTAAGTGAATTTTGCTCCATTTTATGATCTTTCTTGCCAGAAGTGTTAAGTGAATCACAGTTGTTAAGTTAATAACACGGTTGTTAAGTGGATCTGGCTTTCCCATTGACTTTGCTTGTCAGAAGTTTGCAAAAGGTATTCACATGACCCGGGGACCCAGCAGCTGTCATAAATATGAGTCAGTTGCCAAGTGTCTGAATTTTGATCATGTGACCATGAGGATGCTTAAGTGTGAAAAAGGTCATTTTCAGTGCCATTGTAACTTTGAATGGTCACTAAGCGAACTGTTGTAAGTGAAGGACTACCTGTATTTGTATATTACATTCAGTTCCTCAGTTTTGGTTGCAAGGTCTTAAGGAAATGAGAAAAAAAACTTACACAACAACCCTTGGTAATTAAATCAAGTGTGGTTTTATTGTCCATTTTCCTCACGAAGCAACATAAGAAATTATTTAAAAATCTGTTGTTACGATCTTTCATTTTTACATAGAAAAACACCGGAAAGCAAAGAATATCTATTTTTTTTTATTTTTATTATTCCAATGGTTTTTACAAGAGGAGCAGCATTGGTTGAAAAATTAATGGAACTGTAAAGGGTCTTGAAGAATCTTTTCATTAAAGGTAATGTTCCCCCTCTTTGCAAGGCACGCTGTTCTGGAATGGGGAGTGGCATTCAGACTTTCTGAATTTTTCTTTATGTCACTGGAGGCACTTTCCTTGATCCAAAACTTTGACTTTCTCCCCCCCCCCAAAATGTTCTCATATCTTTCTATATCCCTTACTGTGAGCTGTTAATCCTGCCATATGAGTGTTCACCTTCTTTGCCTTGTTTCCTGTAGGTGAGGAAGCTCCTTAAGCTCTTTTTCTGACCTTTTCTATGAAATCTTTGATTTAAGCCTAAGGATATATACCTGAACAAGAGCACACATTCATCACTCTTTGGGGGGGGGGTTGTTGTTTTTTTGCCCCCACATTCCTCACTCTTTATTGCCTAACATAGGTTAAACATTGCTAAAATTCATTCCCCTCACTCCTCCCAATAAATATGGATACCACGTGAAAAATAATGGAGATGTAGCATGAGAATCATGGCAACATTTAAATCATATTTCATCACCTCATCTTTTTATACAACTTTGAGATTAGTCATAGAGTAAAAAAAGATAATCATATTTACATACCATCAGCCGTGTGAGACAGCTTGTAGAGGGATTAACGCAGTTTGGGACTGCATTAGAAACATTTTATGAAAGATATGAACATTGGGCCCTATCTAACAAAATGAAATTCAATGGTGAAAAAAGTAAGGTTCTACATTTAGGCAAGAAAAACCAAATGCACAGGTACAGTACAGGTGGTAGTAGTAGTAGTAACTATGAGAGGGATCTTGGAGTCCTAGTGGACAATCACTTAAATATGACCCAGCAGGGTGCTGCAGCTGCCAAAAAAGCCAACACAGTGCTAGGCTGCATTAATAGAGGGATAGAATCAAGATCATGTGAAGTGTTAATACCACTTTACAATGCCTTGATAAGGCCACACTTGAAATACTGCATCCAGTTTTGGTCACCACGATGTAAAAAAGATGTTGAGACTCTAGATAGAGTACAGAGAAGAGCAACGGAGATGATTAGGGGTCTGGAGGCTGAAACATATAAGGAACGGTTGCTGGAATTGGGTATGTCTAGTTTAATGAACAGAAGGATGGGGTGACATGATAGCAGTGTTCCAATATCTCAGGGGCTGCCACAAAGAAGAGGGAGTCAAGCTATTCTCCAAAGCGCCAGAAGGCAGGACAAGCAGCAACGGATGGAAACTAACCAAAGAAAAGCAACCTAGAACTAAGGAGAAATTTCCTGACAGTTAGAACAATCAATCAGTGGAACAACCCGCCTCCAGAAGCTGTGAATGCTCCAACACTGGAAGTTTTTAAGAAGAGACTGGACAGCCATTTGTCTGAAATGGTATATGGTTTCCTGTCTGAGCAGGGGGTTGGACTAGATGACCTCTAACTTAACAACTGCAGTGATTCACTTAACAATTGTGGCAAGGAAGGTTGTAAAATGAGGCAAAACTCACTTAACAAATGTCTTACTTAGCAACATAAATTTTGGGCTCAATTGTGGTTGTAAGTTGAGGACTAGCTGTATTCCTTGACTCTAATGAGACTGGCTACTATGTAAAAGTGCAGGTAACATTTTTCTAGAAGGATATTATAGGTTGCAAAGGATTCATAGTAGGACAATGAAAATCATTCAGAGGCTTGAAGAATGCCATATGAAGATAGGCTGAAGGAACTTGGAATGAAGAAGATTAGGGAAGCTCTGCTTGCTGTATTCAAATAGATAAAAGGGGTCTATGGAAAAGATGGCCAAGAATTATTTTCCATGGCAACTGAAACTATGAACATATATAATGGACATATGTTACAGCTATAGATTTTGTTTAAATATATGGAAAACAATTCTGAAGGACTAGAGGTGACATGATAACAGTATTCTAGTATTAGAGAAGCTGCCACAAAGAAGAGGTGGTCAACTTATTTTCCAAAGCACCAAAAGGCAAGACACGAAGCAATGGATGGAAACTAATCAAGGAGAGAAGCAATCTGGAACTAAGGAGAAACTTCCTAACAGTGAGAACAATTAATCAGTGGAACAGCTTGCCTTCAGAAGTTGTGAGTACTTCGTCACTGGAGGTTTTTAAGAAGAGATTGGACAGCTAGTTGTCTGAAATGGTGTAGGGCAGGGGTCTTCAAACTTGGCCCTTTTATGACTTGTGGACTTCAACTCCCAGAATTCCTCAGCCAGCGTGCCTGCCTGAGGAATTCTGTGAGTTGAAGTCCACAAGTCATAAAAGGGCCAAGTTTGAAGACCCCTGGTGTAGGGTCTCCTGCTTGAGCAAGGGGTTGGACTTGAAGACCTCCAAGGTCCCTTCCAGCTCTATTCTGATTGATATTTACATATCAGTGGAACAATCTACTTATGGAAACTGAGTTTTCCATACCTGGAATTTGTTAAGAAGAGGCTGGACTTTTTCATGAATAGCTTATTTGGTTTTCCTGCACACTGCAGAGATTTGGACTAGAGTGTCCCAAATGCCCATTCTAATTCTACAGTTCTGTGATAAACAACACACTTGTCAAGGTAAAGCAATGTAGTAGATTACTAAGGAGGGCTTCTGCTTCAATCTTAAATGTTTCAGCCATATCATAGCCAATCTAATAATGCATTTGATGGCTTTCTCCTGTTTGCACTTTCTGCTTACTTATGTTTACTATTATACAAAGGCAAGACTTAAATGTTATCATATTTGTAATTTTACTAAACGGTAGGTTATAGCAGCTAGTAGGTTCCAGATTTTATGTCTGTCATTGTACAGTTAGTCCTCATTTACTGACAGCAACTGGGACCAGCAAATCCACCACTAGGAAACATGATTATAAAGTGAAATGTTATGTGATTGCGCCCAACATTATGACATTACTTCTAGTTGTGGTTAAGTGAATCACATAGGAAGCATCTTGCCGTTCCTGCTGGTTTCCCCATTGACTTTGCTTGTCAAAGTCACAAATAGTCACAAATTGTGATCATGTGCCAGCAAGATGCTTCATCTTTCACAAAGGCATGCTGATTGTCAAGCTCCTGAATTGTGATCACATGGCCATGGGGACAATTCAATGGTCGCAACTTTGAGGATCAGTTGCAAATCTTCTTTTTCAGTCCCATCAAAACTTTAAATGGTCACTGATAGTTTATATAAGAAATCCGTGAACATTTTTCTGGGAACTGTGACAGAATGGAGAAGGTAAATACTGTCCAGCAGTTTGTCAAGATGTCTCCCCAAAATATAAACCAGATGATAACCTGAGGCTGGAAAAGCTACAAGAAAATCAGTTAAGGCTTCTGTCTCACACAGTCTCTTATAAGAGAGGAAGGTGAATGGAACTAAGAAGTTCATACAAGGTTGACTTGAATAAAAAGCCCATCTCAGGTGTGAGATAAATAACTGTTATTCTACAGTCTTTTGTCCATTTCTGATTTTGTTTCTATATTTCTCTTAATCTTGTTTCTATTCTTCTATTAATTGAAACATGGAAAACTAAGGAGCCTGCAGGCTTCTGGAGAGATCTATCTATCTAATGAAAAGCAAAGTGTATAGACACTCAGTTCTCCAACTATCTCTTTGTTAAGAAGAGTATAAGAATCCTGTAGATTTGCCTGTCTGTCTGTGACAGAGATCATTAGACAGGTATCTGTGTGCAGTTGGTGTCCCTATGAACAGAGTATACATTCCAGTTACATGTTACACGTATTCTTTCAAATGTGCTCATCCTTGCAAACTCTCAACATGTAATTGACTTCTCATGGCAGAATTTCCAAACGAGATGCCATTCTTTCTTTACCTCTCTTGTTATCTCCAGACATTGCCTGCAAAGAAGTCCTCTTGGAGACACCAGCATCATCTTGCTGCAAGAGAGACACATTCAGTCACACAAATACCTGGAGATGGCTGACAACTTTTGCAGCTGGTGACTTTTGCTTTGTTCTTTTTTATCAGTGTTTTGTTGTTTGGTGGGTTTGTTTAATTACTCATCTTCATGCCAGGAATGAATTTAACCAATGGAATTTTCCTGACCTTGTGTTATTTGACACCACCAAGCATTAAAAAAAAAACATTAAAAAAAATTGGTTAACCAGGCTAAGAAGGCAGAAGCCATAGCTTGCTATGGCTCACTGCTAAAACGGGGCTGCCATGGCTTATAAGCCATACAAAAGGGCACTCAACCCCTATTAAAATATGGAGCTCATTCTTCCAGAAGTGGATGCTTACCAATTTCTTGAGCAGCTGTTAGATTGATTCTAAGGGGCAAATTACATCAATACAATGCTGTGCTATTCAAGAAAAGGACCTAATAGAGACTGAACTCAGGCAGCAATTCTTTGCTATATTTTGCTTCTCTGCTACTGCCCTTCTTTTTATTTGCTGTTATTTTTGTCATTGTTTCCTAGGGGCCAGTGCTTTTAAAATTGCTTTGACGCACATTCATAATTGAGGATTCTTTTTTAAAAAAAATAAGCATAAGGTCCTGAATGAAAAAACCTATTTCAAATATATACATATCAGTATGCATAGCAGAGAAGTGTATATATCAATGGGAGACTGACAGAGAAAGATTTCCTTTCCTCATTTGTTCACTGTACAGACAATTGTAGTGCTGTACAACTGTACAGACAGTTGTAGTGCTGCTGAGTAATGCTGCATTGTAGGAGATATGAACAGCCCTCTCAAATGTTTGCTACCTGCTATGATCAGCAATGTAAATGATTAACTATAGTGGCAAACAGACAGTATTTAAAGCTATGAGATCAGTCTTAGGCAGGGGTGTCAAACTCGCAACGTCATGTGACGTGTCATGGCGTATCACAACTTTTTTGCCATTGCCGGCAATAGGGTGGGCACGGTTTTGCTATGATGCATCTGGCCTGTGAGCCGGCAGTTTGACACCCCTGGTCTAAGGCATTTTCAAACTATGGGTAAGACCCATTTAGGAGTTATGAGCAATGAAGATAGGAGTAACATATTTTATAAAATCCCAACTTATTTAGATCCAAACTGGAGCACTGTCAAAATATACTGTAAATCCTCCTCATTTTGTCCACAGAAGCCTAAAGTGGGGAGTTATGATATTACAAAGTGAGAACACACTTATGACAACCAGCTTGAAATTGTAGTGATTAAAAGAAAATGATGTGCTTGCCCTAACTCCCTAAACAAAACATTAATCAAACAAGTTGATTTATCATTTTGAGAGTTATAATACCATGAAGTTTGAGAAGCTTGGTTTAAGCTTTTGAAGCTTTAGCTGTTAAATAACAGCCATTTTATCATAAATCTCTCTGTATAATAAGATCTGTGGAATGATCTCCATTCAGAGAAACTACTCATTGAGCAATATGAAAGATTGTTTCCCAAGATTATTCCCAGATTTTGGAAGATTTGGACATATTTGGACATGGCTAGACACAGAGTTTTCTAATGTTTTCACATACTTGAATGTTTTAACATATGTTTATTGTTTATACATTTTTCCTTTTATAAGCTCTCTTCTTAGTGATAGTTGCCAAAAGGAAATATAGAAATAACATCAAGTGGGCAGAGACAGTTTTCTCACTTTTTTCTTTTATTTCTCACCATTATCTATGGAGATTCTCAGTCATCCAGTATGGTTGTCCCAAAGGTGCTTTTTTCCGGAAGCAACTGGACTTTCTTGTGTTTCTTTTGAAGACATTTTGCTTCTCATCTATGAAGCTTCTTCAGCTCTGACTAGCTAACTAGTTCCACTCCCCACCATCTAGTCAGAGCTGAAGAAGCTTCTTGGATGAGAAGTGAAACATCTTCAAAAGAAACACAAGAAAGTCCAGTTGCCTCTGGAAAAAAGCACCTCTGGGTCTCACCATTATCCCAAACCCCAGAAGCTGCAGGGGGGCGAGAGGAAATGGATATATTCTTTTAATTTAGATTTAATGCAGAGATGAATAATCAGAGGTGTTCCAAATGTTGTCGCTCTAAAAGCTGATGTGCTATTTTGTTGCTGAACTGCAACCTCCAATATCCATAGGAAGCACCATCATGGCTGAGAAGTGCCAAAAATTACCTCACAGTGATCTGAAATAACTGCTTAAAACAGCATTTAGCATAGTACCAAAATTAGGATACAGTTTTTCTGCTACAGATTTGCTCAAATTTCCTCTTTATGTCTCCAATTTGTTACACGATTATCTTAAAAATAACTAACTAACTAACTAACTAACTAACTAACTAACTAACTAACTAACTAAATAAATAAATAAATAAATAAATAAATAAATAAATAAATAAATAAATAAATAAATAAATAAATAAATAAATAAATAAATAAATAAATAAATTTCAAAAAGTTCATTATAGTTGAAAATGTACTGTTCATCTTAACAGGTAATCTTAAAATTGGACAAATATTCAAGTAATGCATATAACATCACAAAATTATTTTATTTATATCCTACCTTCATTATTTTTATAAATAACTCAAGTTGGCAAACATATCTAGTACTCCTTCCTCTTTCTATTTTCCCTACAACAATAATCTGTAAAGTGAGTTGGCCTGAGAGAGGGTGACTGGTACAAAGTTATTCAGCTAGCTTTTATGGCTAAGATGAGACCAGAATTCACAGTCTGCCTGTTTGTAGCCTGGTACCTTAACCACTAGACCAGGGGTAGGCAACCTTGGCTCTTTTATGACTCGTGGACTTCAACTCCCAGAACTCCTGAGCCAGCTATGCTGAGGGAAAAGGGAGAGGTTTCCAAGCTGAGCCATGCTGGCTCAGGAATTCTGGGAGTTGAAGTCCACGAGTCATAAAAGAGCCAAGGTTGCCTACCCCTGCACTAGACCAAACTTGCTTGCCCTAATTCTGGCACTGAAATATTTTAGGAGAAAACTATTTCATTAAACTGGAAGCAGATATTGATTTATAATTACACTTGACAATATTTTTTTAAAAAATTAAATTTTAAAATGCAGAAGCCATGAGCATCTTCCAAAAAACCAACAGGAGAATGTAAAAATCATGATCTAATCACTATTTTGGTCCCTTGGTCTACAGATGAACCTGGGGAAACAACATTCTTCTCTTGTCCACTCTATTAGGAAAGAGGAAAATGAATTATTTGCAAACCTTCCCTCACCATTTTTTTGGGTTTATGCCATTTATATTTGACAAAATTTTGGAAAGAGAAATCTGAGTTGTTTGTATGTGAGGAAAGCTGCCTGGCTGTACAGACAGCATTCCTCTTGCATATAAATGCCCATTGAAAACTGAGATGGCAAGAGAAAATAATAGTTTTTCAAACCAGGTGCTTTTGCCACATCTGCAACAGCTATAAAATTTCTATGTGTATATGTCTGAGGAGAGAGTAATGATGTACTGAAATAGGAGGCTGGGGAGGTGGGAATCTGCAGAAGAGAAACTCCATCTGGGTTAGTTTTTAAGGGGTTTGTGAATCTGGCTCAGAACTGACTGGAAGGATAAGATTAAATTTACTAAGGCTGATGGTGAAATCTATGGAGAGATCTAAATCTAAGCAATGGGAGGCTGGGTGAGACTATTGAGTTCCTGTCAATAGAGAAATGGCCTAATCTAAGCCCCATGGAGCACCAGCACTGCAAATCACTAAAGAGAAAATTTAAAATTTGAGGTATGTCACATTCTAACTGGAAGGAACTTGGCTTGACAATCTAAAGGGTAATGGGAACACAAAAGTGCACTGATGCTGGGTTGAGACAAAGATCACGAGCATAGGGACCCTGGAAGGTTGCAGCATTGGATGCTTACTGGGGAAATGCTAAATATTAATGACTTCTGCCACTCTCCATCCTATAATCCTCATTCATCTCAACTCTGCTGCACTTTCTGTGACCTGGTTGTGTTTTTATTGGGTGTGATGATGGAGAGAATCCACTGAATAAGAAAGAAAAAAATGCCTTATATTTTTAGTTGTTGTAACTCTCTGTCTCTGAACTTTTCTTTTGAAAATGTACATATTTTATTATTTAAGGACACCTTGGCAATCAAGGCTTATTTCGTACTAGGTATTAACCAAACTACTATAGCAGGGCTTTTCAACCAGTGGTACGGGTACCACCTGTGGTACATTGGCACCTGGCAGGTGGTACGCGACCATCCTAGAAAAGTGGTAGTGGGGGAGGGGAATGAGCTGAACCGGTGGCAGCAACGCGCAAGCCTGAGCGAGAGATGGCTGCAGCTGCAGGGCTGTCAGGACTCAGCGGAAGCGCCAGGATCAGCGCCGGGCTCCACCTGGAGCCCGGTGCTGATCCTGGCGCTTCTGCTAAGCCCAGAAGAAGCGCCGATCAGCTGGAATGTTGCAGCATCTCCAGGGTCTTGTGATTTACATTCAGATGCTTGGCAACTGATCCATATTTATGATGGTCACAGTGTCCCATGTGAAGTGACCAAAACCTGCTGCAACCACCCAGCAGAAGGGGGGAATAAAAATCAAACACCCCCCCATCCCACCCCCACTGCCAATCCTCAACAGAAATGCTCACAACAATGAAAACCTCGGACAGGAGGAAGAGCGCCGCCGGGTGGGCAGGCAGGTGTCTTGCTCGGCTGTGGCTTGGGGGGCACTTTTTTCAGTGCCATTGTAACTTCGAACAGTCACTAAGCGAACTGTTGTAAGTCAAGGACTACCTGTACTTTATCACTTTTTCCTTTTTTTTTTTTTGGTCAAGTTTTTGACACCTTGCTAGGCGACTGGTGGTACTCGGATGCTGCCATATCCTAAAAGTGGTACAATGGGTGAAAAGGTTGAAAAGCCCTGTACTATAGTACTGGCCTTTTTGCTGTTTGGTTTCTCAAGTAAATCTTCTCTGGGTTATCCCAAAAATTGCTAGCAAAAATCACAAAGGGGCAATCACGTCTTTTTGGGGGCACTCATATTGGAGAGTTCTACACCTAGTCTTCACTTCTCCCATTTTTCCCCACAACAACAGTCCTGTGAAGCAGGATGGCCTCAGTGAGCTCTTGTGCCTACTAGTGGACTTGAACTTCCCTCTTTTCAGTGCCAGTCCAAGGTTTCCAAATCCTTGAAATTATCTGGGCTGCTTTTTGATTCACTTAAATTTATAAAACTCCTGTCTAGATTTTTATACATATGAGATTTTTAAAAATCAGGAAAAGCCTCTGTGATCATCATAATCACAGGATTATGTGTTCAAAAGTGAGCCTGAAACCCACATTTCTAAAAATGAGTAATTTTCAAGTACTAAGAACTAATCCTTCCAAAAGTAAAGTCCACAGCTAGCATTGAATTGCTTGCCAAATAACTATTTAGGATCACTCAGCAAAAATTAGAGCCTATACAGAAAGGGAAATGCCAGATATTCAAGATGATTTTAGAAAATGCCAGGGAACAAGAGATATCATTGCCGATGCCCACTGGATAATTTCATTGTGAATCAACCTAATCTCCAAAGCACCTGAAGGCAGGACAAAAAGCAACAGATGGAAACTTCTCAAAGAAAGATCCAACCTAGAATTAAGGAGAAATTTCCTGACAGTAAGAATAATTAATCAGTGAAAAGGCTTGCCTCCAGAAGTTGTGGGTACTCCATTCCTGGAGGTTTTTAAGACGAGATTGGGTAGCCATTTGTCTGAAATTATATAGGGTTTCCTGCTTGGGCAGGGGGTTGGACTAGAAGATCCCCAATGTCCCTCCCAACTCTGTTATTCTGTTATCTTTTAAATTCCAGCCCCCTCCTTTCTTTTCATGCAGACACTTTTTCTCTTAAGGCCAGAAATGGGAGAGGGAGATGGCAAGTAAGAAGGGCTAGAAGAGACTGTCTCTAGAAGGGAGATTTTGGGAAGAAACCTGACACTAGATAAGCACCACTATCATGCTCTAAATACCTGTAAATAGTAAAAAAAAGATAAAAGCCTTCACTGTCTTGTTTTCTGTATCAGTTTGCCATCCTGGCAAAACAATATACCTCCAGTGCAAAAAAAATATATATCACACTGTGACACATATATACATGTCATGATGTCACATTACCAAGATAACATGGCAAAATTGACTAGTTCGGGTTGGCAAAGGATTGAGACGTGGCTATAACTCTCCCTTAATTTATTTAGGCTGGATTGGTGAGAAATTGGATTGAAATAAGATGAATGTGTTTTTAAGATTGGAGGAAGAAACATCAATAATATCCCCTATGCTGATGATACTACTCTGAAAATGCAATGATCTGGAAGTCCTAGTCATTAAAGTCAAGGAACACTGTAAAGAGATGGGGCTATGATTAAATGTAAAGGGAAACAAACTAATGGTAACAGATATAACATACAGGCTTAGAATTGATAATAAGGACACAGAGGTTGTAGATGGCTACTACTTTACCTTTTATGACTGATTAGCAATGGCAAAGGAATCAGCAGTCAGGAAATATAGTACAAATCATCACTTGGTATGGTAGCAATTAAGAACTTTAAAGATCTTCATGGCATAGGTCCAGGATACTTGAGGGACTGTTTCATCCCATTGGGATTGGCCCATCCCACTGTGCCAGCAGAGGAGGCATGTCGCAGGCCCCATTGGCCTGGGTAGTCCAGTTGGAAGGGTCCAGCAGATGGACCTTCTCTGCCATTGCACCTGCCCTCTGGAATATCTTTTTCCTCAGAGTGAAGCTGTCTCCAACCCTCCCTTCCATAAGAGCCTAAACACCTGGCTCTGCCAGTTAGCTTGGGGATCCAATGAAGGAGCCACACAGTGGAAGTGGTTGATTGATTAACAACAGATCTCATCTCCCTCCCATCCTGCTCCCACTCTCCCCATCTTTTAATTGGATGGCTGCATTCGGTTGTGTCTAGTATTTTATTTATGTTTTTATCATTGTACAGTTTTTAATTTTTTATGATTGTAAACTGCTCAGTTACCGTAAGGTAAGAAGGGTGGCTAAATAAATAAATAAATAAACAAACAAACAAACAAACAAACAAACAAATAAATAAATAAATAAATAGATAGATAGATAAATAGATAAATAAATAAATAAATAAATAGATAAATAGATAGATAAATAGATAAATAGATAAATAGATAAATAGATAAATAGATAAATAGATAAATAGATAAATAGATAAATAGATAAATAGATAAATAGATAAATAGATAAATAGATAAATAAATAAATAAATAGGAACAGCTTATTGTATAACCTTACAAAGATTAGAATTGTGCAGAAAAGGTGACACTTTGTGGAAACCAAGTTGGATTTGAAGAAGCAGGTTAGAAAAAAGTGTTTACACTGTTGAACTTTGGTGTTGGAGAAGACTTTTGAGAATACAGGTAGGAAAATAAACAATAGGCCATAGAACATATCAATACAGCAATTTGACCTGGTACACAAAGGACCAGACTCAAACTATCATAATGTGGACACATTATGCAATTACTCCTGGAGAAGTCCACAGTGTTGCAGAGATGGAAGATAGAGAAGAAGGGATGACCAGCAGAAAACAAATGGATAAACTCAATTATAACAGCAATGAATGCACTATTGAAAGACCTAAAAGGCCAGATCATTTTAGAATAGAATAGAATAGAATAGAATAGAATAGAATAGAATAGAATAGAATAGAATAGAATAGAATAGAATAGAATAGAATAGAATAGAATAGAATAGAATAGAATAGAATAGAATAGAAGGGACCTTGGAGGTCTTCTAGTTCAGCCCCCCGCTGAAGCAGGAGAACCTACACCTCTCAGACAAGTGACTGTCCAGTCTCTTCTTAAAAACCTCTAGTGATGGAGCACCCATGATTTCTGAGGGTTTAGAGAAAGCCTATCTATGTGTTAGCTAAGAGTTGACACCAATGTGGTGGTAGTGAATCATCAATTAAGCTTTCTTAAATATGGCTGAAAATGTTCACTGAAATTGTTGGTTCTGTCTGTTATCTACCGTAAAGTAGATAAATGGAGGGGTATGACTTGTTCAAGATTTTTAGCTATGGTACATCTTGGACTAATACCTGGATCTTTCATTCTGTGATATTACTGCATTCTATTTAAGTATCAGTCTTTATATATACTGTTTAAACAATTACAGGACTATAATATCATGTATGCAGAATGTATCCCTCCCTCCTACTATCTTTCACTTGTCTGCCCCAGAATTTGGATCCCCACCAAAATTTCAGTATCCTTGCTTGTAAGAACTACTGGCTTATTTCAAATTAATATGTTAGTACTCAGCCAAATGCAGTCACTCTGTTGCCTTTATTGCTATGCATATTTATGTATTCATTTGAATAACATCTGAGTGCATATTTGTTTATCTTTAAAGTAGTTTGCATGAAAGTTTCCAGTTGCCATTTTTTTTCCTTGTGGGTAGTTTATTCAAGAATGCACATGTAACTGCCTACCTCTTCTTTTTTCCAAAGCACAAAGCAAACTTGATAGAATAAAATATAAAAAGGGAGGTTAATTGTCTACAGCAGCAAAGTGCAGCATATGCATCAGAAATCAAAGCAGTTGCTGTAGCATTGCCGATCATGCTTATGGCTCCATTGAGTCTCCTTTTTTAGAATTATCCATTAGTAAAAATGTGGGGTTCTGGGTGAAAGCAAATTTGCTTCATAAAATCTCATAATTTCCTGTCTAGCTGCAAGACAGTGAATCTTTGCCAAATATCAGATATAAAACCACCAGAGGAAATTAAGTAATTTATCTTGATCAGATTCTACATTTTAATCAGTTTAGCATTTTTAATGAACTGATTAAAAGTTGATTGAAGCAAAATCTCTCTGCCATTGTTCAAAGGTGTGTTAGTCAAATATTTCTTCATTGTCTTTTGGGGGAAGGAAGAAGGAGATGCTTTGGCATTTTAAGAACAATAGATAACAACTCACAGAGGAAAATTACTTTGTCATTTAATGATATGAGCATTGAAGAGAAGCCCAGTGAAAAGTATTATTCTCTGTCAAGAACATTTCCATTTCCTTAATATCAAAAGTAGTTCAGAGGTCCTATTGTAGCTTAAGGACACAAAAGTTACATACCATAGCTTAAGGATCACATTTTAAAAAAAATGAAAACACTCTTTTAATATTTACCTTGTAGCCATTTATATTTTCAATGTTCCTAGTCCATTTTAATTCACAATGAAATAACATTACCTGTTTATCTAAATTACTCCATCACCTTTCTTTCTTTCATTCTTTTCTTTTTTGATGATATTTATTTATATATTTACCTGGTAACTTGTTTGTCTGCTCATACAAGTACTTAAGGCAGCTAGACATACATACAAAACAGAAATAGTTTTTCTTTAAAAAAAATCTGTTAATGCCGTTAGGAAAAGGGTATAACCTAATTCTTCTCTGGATTGTGTTGTGGTAAAAGGAGCCTTCATTTACAAGCAAAGAAACATTTCTGTTGCCTGAAATTTACTGTATAAAATGTGCTTTTCTCCAGTCCTTAAATCACCAGAAAAATACAGTATACTGATATAATTTGCTGTGACCCAAAAACTGAGTTGTTGTTGTTGTTTTTTTGCCTTAGTGGTAGGATCAGAAAATGATTACAGTTTCCATGCAGGACTCTTTATAGGCAGCAAATAATGGATTCCAATGGATTCATGTCTCATGCCACCTAATGTCGTCCATCAGCAAGAAAAAACAGCTATCAATTGCCCTCTTTAAAGGTGGCAGGGCAGGGTTAGGTGAATGTAGGTAGCTACATTTCAAGTTGTCCAAATAACAGGTCACCAGTGTGGTGACACTTTGTGGGACCTAGAATCACAAAAGTAGATAGAATACAAACATAGGGACATAAATAAGTCAAGCTCCTTTTAGAGATAGGTTTAGTGCTATTTCAAAATAGCTTGGGTGAGGGTCAAAGGCACATTGAAGGAATGCAGAGTGAAGCTGGAGGAGAAGCTGAAACTGTGATCAGTCTGTTAAAGGACTAAAGAGGAACCCAGGATCTTGAACCTGGGCTTCTAAGTGCCTTGGAATGATTGCAAAGTCGTGCAAAGCATCAGGCATGGAAGAGAAGCTCCAGAGTGATACATTATTACCACATGATAATAAAGGGAGCAACCAAAAACAGGGGTTCATACACTTCTCCTTAGGGTACATTTCTCCCCTAAAAATCCAAACACCAAAATGAACACAAATGAACAATGGAAACAATGCAATGATGTATACTATTTAGTTTGGTCAATGGTCAGATACAAACAATACAATGAAACTTTGGGAAAGGTGGATTTATTGCAACAACATACAACTAAAAGTTTCTTCATACCCCTCGGACTTTGCTTGCACCTCTTCAAGGGAGGAGCCCTGATGGTGCAGCGGTTAGAATGCAGTATTGCAGGCTAACTCGGCCACAGCTTGGAATTTGATCCTGACGGAGCTCAAGGTTACCTCAGCCTTCCATCCTTCCAAGGTCAGCAAAACGAGGACCCAGGTTGTTGGGGACAATATGTAAATAATGCTTACATTGTAAATTGCCCAGAGAGTGCTCTAAAGTGTATTGGCCGGTATATAAGTCTAAATGCTATTGCTATACTTCACAGTTTGGGAAACCCTGGTTTAAATCTATGAAGGCTGTAAGGGAATAGCAGGGTTAGCTGTTAGTGGCTGGTGCCTATAGAACTAGAAGTAGCATCTAGATATACAATATTGGACAGAAATTGGCCAAATGGTGTTCCCAAAGTGATAAGCAATAAAAAGAAATCTGCCCTATGAAATTCCTTCTGCCCTATGAAATCTGCCCTATGAAATCAATGGACATCCAGTAATGCATTCATTTGTGACAGAATGGGTAACACATTGATCATCGAACCAGTCTCTTTCTCTTCATTTAAATTTGGTTTTGGTTCAGCACAGGATTCCCAATCTCTCTACAGATCTAGTTCTCTTTTTAAAAATAGTTTCTTTAAGGTCTAACTCAGGCATGTCAAACTGCTGGCCCGCGGGCTGGATGCGTCATGCCGAAACCGCGCCCACCCCATTGCCGGCAATGGAGAAAAAGTTGCAATATGTCGCGTGACATCACGTGACATCACGAGTTTGACATGCCTGGTCTAACTGGTGCTTTTCAAGGTGCTTATCAGGCATTATACGGACTAGAAAGTTTGTCTTAGAGGCCCAGCTGAAATGGCCAAGGAGGATGGGCATACCCACACCAGCCTAAAGTGGCTATCAGTGGTGGACAAATTCCAGTTCCTGACTGCATCATCAATCACACCAATGAGGGAAGCATTGTTGATTGTGTCCATAGCAAAAATTATGTTGGGACAAAAGTGAGATCATTACTCTAAAACTGGAACAGAAAATGCTACTTTAACCTGCACAATTTAGCCTGAACAAAGCCTGGGCATGGGAAGACAATCATCAATGGCTCATGGGGTATTTTCAGACCAAATTTAGACTGATGTGGGATCAAGACCTTAATGTTTAAGCTGATATGAAGTGCCAGAGGATTGATTTCCAACTCTGTCATCGCCTTCTAAAGCTGTGATTTACTAACTCCAGAAAGAGATAGTCCAAAAGTCAGCAGAAGTTCAGAAAGATATCCAGCTTATCCTAGAGCCCTAGGAGACTAAGACTCTAGTCTAGGCAGTTTCTGGGATGATTCCGGCTGCAGAATGTTGGCAAAAAATGAAATGACAGCATTGCAAAGAGAATAATGAAACTGTTTTGGTAACATTAATGCAACTGAGATATGAAACAAATATTTTGACTTGGCATCATACATGCTATGTTTTTAATCATAAAAATACTGCATCCTTTCATTTAGAAAGCTGATACATAAAGAGGCAAAGGGATGCCAATGAAAGACAAGCCAGTGGAGTAAACAATGACAGAAATCCAAGATCCAATAAACATCCTATATTTCCTGCTCCAGCAAAAGAAAGTTGGCAAAGAGTGGTGATTCTAAACTTAGGAAGAAACCAATAGCTTCTAAACTAATATCCCTCCCCATTGAGACTCGAGATTCTGACACTCAACTAATCGGTAACAAAATTAAACTTTTTTCCTTTCTTCACCCTCATTTTTTTATGAAGTACTTGGGGAGATGCTTGTGAAGTCATATTTGGTGTGATTATGATCCTCCCAATCACTTACTAAGCTAGGAGCTGATTCAGATAGGAATGGTCACTTCAAAGAAGCCCTGCTTTGATTTAACTGTTTTCAATCTCCCAGTTCACTTCTAACTTTAAGAATTCCCAATCTCTGTGTGAATTCCCAAATTCTTAATAAGTACTATGTAGTTGTATAAGTTACAATAGCTATTTAAGTCATGCATCTTAACAAGGTACACATTTCCTGTATTACAATGAAACTCTTAAGTTTACCAATAACTCTAGTCTAACAAATACATTAGTGCACTAAGTGAGGTTGTTACATATTAAATTCAAATGTTTATTTGCACACAGGTCACATGAATAGTAATAATGACTAAATGATCAAAACAATTACAATGAATGATTAAAATGAATCCTAAATGCAAAAAAAAAAATAGTCTCAAATGGTTAATTTGAAAGTCATTCTAGGTTATTTTCCTACAATTTTGGTTACTCATCTTTAGTAAAAGTTTCTACTCTTTTTGTACCTTGCAAATTCTTCCATTCCTACTTGATCTGAAATCTGAAATACACTAGTATCAAAGTCTGATTTTTTTCCCCAGAATAATAAAAGAAGTTTCTGTTTTAGCCCACTCACATGTGCAGGCTTAAACCTGTATTTTATTTTTATTACTTATTAAATTTGTATGCTGTCCATCTCACCATCAATTGACTCTAGGCTCTATGATTGGTAGGGTTATTTTTTTAAATCATTTTGTTATATTTTACAAGTTATTAGTTTGTAAACTGCTTCAGTATACAAACTGACAATATAACTTTACAGACAACAGAGTTGTAGGAGCTCTTTTTGAAGTTGTTAGGAAAAATATTTACAGCATCTGCTATAAAAAGTAATTCCACTGTATTCAAAGTTGGACTTCAGCTGAGCAGATCCTTTGGAAGTGATTGAGATATGTCTAAACCTTTTTATCTGGAAGAGGTTTGAGCTGGTTGGTCCTAGAAAATAGACAGGTTCTTGTGACTGTGAGTTCAACCACCCATGTCTTGGATACATGCTCCTCTTGTTTGGTCAAGATCTCCTGGGAGATGACATGTGGTTGAGTCCAAGTGGAGCTAATGACTCTTTGTGTGAGTGGTAGATAGTAACTGCCTTGGATCCAACAGTTTTGGCAACTTTCCTCCAGTTTTGCCTGGTTGGCACTCAGCTGCAGAGGACCCTGTATGAAACAATTTATCTTGATATTTTTACTCTGGGTTCAGACCTGAGCACAGTTCCAAGACAATAGTGGTTGCATTGGTGATAGAGAACCTCTGGAAAATTCAGGATGAAGATGGTGCAACTGTCCTGCCATCCTGGATCTCTCTTCTGAGCCAGCTTCAGGAACTGGGAGTAGGAAAAAATGCATGAATAATTTCAGGTCAGTGTGTAATTTTAATTTACCCTTTTGAAAAACTAAAACAGTGATTAAGCAAAATTTCCCTTCCCAAAATTTTAGATGCTTCCTAGTTCTACCAGCCAAAGAATACTGATTTTAATTTCTTTTAGGAAAAGGAGAAAAACGGAAGATAATTTAAAAAATATCAGAGAAGGAATGTGATTATGTCAGAAGTCCCCAAATCCTATCAATGAGCCAGGAATATCATGGAACAAGAATACAAATTTGGAAACTCTTGAGCATATTCACCTGGAGGCTTATATTGTCCTACACTATTAGCCAAACAAAATGGAATTATCAATTTTTGTAGCCTCTTCATGTTACACACATTCAGCAATACTCTTGTGGCCTTAGCTACAACAAGCTTGCTATCTATTTTAAAGTACGGTATCTATTAATTTTAATTTTATCTCACTGGTGTTTATCCCCAGACATATTTAACTTGTGTAGCCAGTGTCTCTCTCCTTACTTATTTTTATAGGGTTTTGTCTCCTAAGCCTAGATCACCTTTATGTTCCCAGAAGTCAAACACATTTAGGTTGTCATATGGAGTAAATAAAGGTATAAATTAAAGATAGCAAAACGTCAAATCTCCTGCCTTTTGGAGAAGCATCCCCCATACCAAGAGTCAGTTATCCTGCCAGCCTGCCTTTAATGATTTGAATGTCTTTTTCTCCAAATGGGAGAAAAATTAATGTGGGAGTGGGTGACTTGCTGGGTGAGGTGTCTATGGAGATTCTCAATCATCCTGACCATGGTTGTCCCAAAGGTGCTCTTCAAAAAGTAGCTGGACTTTCTTTGTTTTTGAGAACATTTCGTTCTTATCCAAGATGCTTCAGTTCTGAAGAGTCAGAACTGAAGAAGCTTCTTGGATGAGAAGTGAAACATCTTCATGGGAAAAAAAACAAAGAAAGTCTCATTGCCTTTTGAAAAGCACCTTTGGGTTGGTGAGTGAGGGTTTTTTGTTCTTTCCAGAACTGTTGTGCATTGTGGTTTTTAATTTTTTTATTTTATTATATGATCCTTATTGACTTTTAATAACATTGAAACATTAATGCCTTCTCCAAGCATGCCTGGAAGCTGCAAGGTCATTTTCTGTGAGGGGAACTCAATGCCACTGGTATGTTTGGTTTATGTGGATTCTTTAATGACAAATTAATGACCTTCATATGGTGTATAGTTTTCTAGCTAGCAGACTGTGGTATTATTATTAGTATCTGTTCACAACAATGTGTAGTCATGGCTGTCAGTTCTTTAGCTGGTGTTGGCCATCATATGCATCAAGTTTTCCCAAGAACCTAGATATTATTGTGGTTAGTTATACAATCAGTCTAATGTTCAGACTTGATTTGGCATTTTTATCCACCTATCCTTCCCAAGGACTTTGGATAAGCAGTTGTTTATTATTTGGCAAATAATTGTTTCTAACCAAGGCCAGGTTATATTAAAGATGTTGGTAATGATTTTGTAAAGCAATATTCTTCCATGTGAACAGATTCCTCCAAACTGCTTGTATTAAAAATATGATGTACTTTTTTTGTACGCCAAATATAAAGATCTTATTTTACAATAGATGCTGGGTTTCATTTATTACTCACTATAGTGCATAGTGCTGATTAATATGAGCTTTAAAATTCATGTTTTTTATTCTTATTTTTAAATAAAAATTAAATGACTAAACTTCCTCCAGCTTGGTTTTTCATGTTGATCAAGAATATCTACTGCACTACTGTTACTTTATTCAAGAAGAGGCATAGTGGCTCAGTGGCTTCAGGTCTAGTGGTTTGTGCTCCATCAGTTTGAGTCCTAATACCATGTAATAGGGTGAACTCTCATCACTTGCTTCAGCTTCTGCCAACCTAGCAGTTCGAAAGCTTGCTACATGCGAGTAGATAAATAGGTACCACAGATGGGAAAAATAACAGAGCTTTGTGCAAAAGTACAAAGGTAACTAATGCTGGATCTGCCTGAATGTGATGCCTGAACAGAAGATGACATCAGTGGAGGGAAAAGATGCTGCAGAATGCCATTAGTCATTGGACATAGTATATTTAGACTTCAGCAAGGTATTTGGCAAAGTAGACCACAACCTACTTCTTGGTAAGCTAGAAAAATGTGGGGTAGACAGCATCACCACCAGATGGATTTGTAACTGGCTGACAAACCATACTCAATGAGTAGTCCTTAATGGTACTACATCTGCATGGAGGGAAGTAAGCGGTGGGGTACTACAAGGTTCTGTCTTAGACCCAGTACTCTTCAATATTTTCATAAATGACTTAGATGAGGGAATTGAAGGGGAACTCATCAAATTTGCAGATGACACTAAGCTGGCAAGAATAGCCAAAAACACAGAAGACAAGCTCAGAATCCAAAAAGATCTTGACAGATTTTAACAATGAGCCCTATCCAACAAAATTATATTTAATGTGGAGAAAAGCAAGGTTTTACACCTGGGCAGGAAAGACCAAAGGTACAAGTACAGATTAGGTGAAACCTGGCTCAAAAATAGTAACTGTGAGAGGGACCTTGGAGTCCTAGTGGATGATCACTTAAACATGAGCCAGCAGCGTGTGGCAGCAGCCAAAAAAGCTAATACAATCCTTGGTTGTATAAACAGAGGCATAGAATCAAAATCACGTGAAATATTAGTACCCGTTTTACAAAGCCTTAGTAAGGCCACGTCTGGAATACTGCATCCAGTTTTGGTCACCACATTACAAAAAATATGTTGAGACTTTCGGGAAAAAAGTGCAAAGAAGAGCAACTATGATGATTAAAGGCCTGGAGACTAAAACATTCGAAGAACAGTTGCAGGATCTGGGAATGGCCAGTTCAGAGAAAAGAAGGACTAGGGGTAACATGATAGCAGTATTCCAGTATTTGAGAGGCTTCCACAAGGAGGAGAGGGTCAATTTATTTTCCAAAGCATCAGAAGACAAGACAAGAAACAATGGATGGAAACTAATCAAGGAAAGAAGCAACTTGGAATTAAGGAGAAACTTCCTAACAGTGAGGATAATTAACCAGTGGAATAGCTTGCCTTCAGATGTTGTGGGTGCTTCATCACTTGAGGTTTTTAAGAAGAGACTGGACAGCCACATGTCTGAAATGATATAGGGTCTCCTGCTTGAGCAGGAGGCTGGACTAGAAGACCTCCAAGGTCCCTTCCAGCTCTATTCTGATTCATTCTGAGTGCAGAGCTAGTTTGCCCCCTGTGGTGCACTTCAGGATAGTGTGCAAGCATGAATCAAATGGATTAGCAGTTTTAGGCAGCCAAATAACTGCTCTGTATTAACACCACTGCCATTTGCTAAGTAAATAGCAAACTTTGTTCAAGTTACTTCATATAAATTTAGGGCAGAGAAAAGGGAAAACAGAAAGTAGTAGGTAAAGATTGTAATGGCACCAAATTTACTGTATGTGTATCTTTTGGTGCCATCTCCTCTTTTAGTTTATGTCAATCAGCTTTCCCAACTCAAAACAAATCCTTTGAGAATTTCTGTTATATTCTGATTATATGGCTTCCCATGTTCTAAATCCTGTAACTAGTGTGGGCAAGGCCTTTCTCTCATTTTCTTTTACTTTAATCTTCTGTTTGCTGTGCTGCTGCTGCTGCTGTTGTTGTTTTTTCACTTCCCAGTCCTCTACTCCCAATTACAGCTCTGCCCTATTAGTTACCTTCAGAAGATGCCAAGAACATCTTACAGGATTTTCTGGGAACTGATTTCCTATCTTCATAAGAGGAACTGTATTGTTAGGTCTTTCCCCATTGTTCCAAGCAAAGGTAAATAATACTGAATACCATGGTCACCAATTGGCATTCCCTCCAGATAGACATGTTATGCTCTAATTATCAGGGAGGAAAATGGTTTAACTGTTATGTTCCAAGAAATACCAAGAATGCAAGTTCTGTGAAAAGAGAAACGTCGCATGTAATATGAATTCTGGGAAGTTTGCAGGGTTTTATGTAACATAGCATTAGTTTGAAAACAACCGGAAAAGGGCATCACTATAGCAACACAAATATTACATAATTAAAAACCAGAAGCGGGCCCATGAGCTTTAGGTGGCATGGTATTGTCAAAAACAAGATATCTGCAATCTAACTAAAGCCTCTAATATGTATTATTTATTGATTAATTAAATTTTCTTTGATATCGGTTTTTTAAAGAAAATAGTAAGGGGCTTATGCAAATATTATTAAGTTGTACAATCAAAAAAATAAAGCATCTGGGATATAGCAACAAAAAGCATAAAAATCATAAAATTACGTTTATATTAAGCTATCACTTTGAAATTTCTGGGAAAACATTTTTAGCCTACCTAAAAGATTGTAGTATTGGTACCTGTTATACCTCCATTGAAAGGGGTGCTGAAACCCTGTCTCTTCTTTTTTTAGTATCACATCGTATACAAGGATGGAGAAAAACTACAATTATTAACATTAAAACACTGAGGTAATGCTTTCCCCCCAAAAAATAATTACTTTTAAATTAGGAGGAGCAGTTATTTTCTATCAGCGGAACAGAAGGATATGCTTTTTAAAATACCACTGTGATGCTATTGAGAGATTTCCATGACATGAAAAGTTTAAAAATCAGATATTAATTCATTGGGTGGTGGGAATTCTCTGACTTGGGGTCCACAAACAGTTTTGTAGAGTTCTTTCTGTGGAGGGAAATTAAACTACTCTCCTTCTTCAGTCTCAAGCTGAACGTTGCAAACACTCATCTGCTTTAGAAGGCATAGGGAATGGCCTTGACAGCCAGGATGAAGAGTTATTACCAAGGCAGGGGTCAGAAAAGTGGAGCTTGAGCCTGGGCCAGGAAAATAACTTGAGAAAACATTTCAAACCATTTTTTTCTAGTTCACATAAAGGTAAAGTAAGGGATGGGGAAGCAAGATTCTGTTATTAAAGCTGTTACAATAAAAGTAGTCCTAACATTGGTTTATTACTCTGGTCTACCTTATACACTGACACTTGCTATATGATACTTGAGTCTTTTGTTCTGCTTTCTTGTCCCGTCCTTATCATTTCCTTCTATCTTCCTCCAGTTTTGCTTCCCTCTTGCTCTTTCCTTTAATTTCCTATCCATTACATTTTTCTTCTTTTTTTCATTATTTCTATGGGAAAAGGGCAGGGGGGGAGGGAGATGGCATGTAAGAAAATGGTCCATGCCTGATGATACAGTGTATTCAGAAAGTAATTCAGATTCCCTTCACTTTTATCAATTTTGTTTATTCTACAGTTGTTGAAATTCATTTTTTTTCTCATTAATTTACACTTAGTAGCCCATAATGACAAAGTGAAAACAGAATTTTAGAAATGTCTATAAATGTATTAAAAAAGGGGGGGGGACCCTGAAATATCACATTGGCATAAGTATTCAGACCCTTCGCAAGAACATGTGAAATTTAGCCCTGGTGTCTCCCATTTCTCTTGATCGTTGCTGACATGTTTCTACACCAGGGGTCTTCAAACATGGCCCTTTTATGACTTGTGGACTTCAACTCCCAGAATTCCTCAGCCAGCGTGCCTGGCTGAGTAATTCTGGGAGTTGAAGTCCACAAGTCATAAAAGAGCCAAGTTTGAAGACCCCTGTTCTACACCGTGATTGGAGTCCACCTGTGGTAAATTAAATTGGACATGATCTGAAAAGGCACACACCTCTCCATAGAAGGCCTCACAGTTGACAATGCAGAGCAACAGCCATGAGGTCAAAGGAACATCCTGCAGAGCTCAGAGACAGGATTATTACAAGGCACAGATCTGGGGGAGGCTACAGTAAAATTTCTGCTGCATTGGATGTTTCTAAGAGCACAGTGACATCCATAATTCTCAAATGGAAGAGGTTTGGCACAACCAGGATTCTTCCAAGAGCTGGTTGCCTGGTCAAACTGAGTAATCAGGGGAGAAGGCCCTTAGTAAAAGAGGTGACCAAGAACTCTGACGGAGCTCCAGAGATCCTGTGTGGAGATGGGACAGAGTTCCAGAAGGACAAGCATCACTGTAATCCTCCACCGATCTGGGCTTTATGGCAGATTGGTGAATCTGCCATAAGGTTATTCATCCAAGTATTAATTTACTACTCATGCAATTGCATTATGTACCAGTTGAAGTTTCTGACTGCTCTTCAAGGACAGTCCCATGTAGAGCGCATTACAGTAATTCAGATGGGAGGTCATGGAGCCAAAATTTTAAAAAAAATTTAAAAAATAGTGTCTATCTTTCATTTCTTATCTTTAAAAATGCATTGGTGTCTTTTCATTTTATTTTGTATGCTTCTAAATAGCACGTACTACAAAAAAGAACTTTAAACTGTGAAACATAACTACCCATAGGAAAAATTGATATTCTTGTTATGTTGGAAATCTTTTAATAAGATCAGTTCATCCAATGCACCCTGCAGCTATAAAAACTATTTTCAGGTTTTCTTTTAATTGAGAAAATTTTTATTTGACATATAAGTGTTTTGTGTTTTTTTTTTCACAAAAGCTTAGTTTAACAGAATATCTTCTTCCAGAGTGAGGCATTCTCTGCAGTTCTCCTTTCCAGCAGAGATATTCCAGGAGTTGGTAAAAACATATTTTCAAAGGAGCTAAAATATACCTGAACCTCTGATTTTCTTTTCTTAGTGATAAGAAAATCACGCCAAAGGATAGGGAGGGAGGGAGGGAGGAAAGGAGAGAGAGGGGGGATTTGGAGGATGAAGGAAGAATGACTTGAGTCTCTGCAAAGCTTAGGCTGGACATGTAAGTGAAGTGATGATAAAAGCAGCAAAATGTTACCTGGAGATTTGCAGTGGAGATACAGATTATAACTAAAAAGGAAAACTTCACAACTTCAGTGGGAACTTCAATAAAACTTAGAACTCCTCTGAAGAAACTGGAACTTTGCTACTGCCACTTTAACGGGGGGAAAATCCTTGCTTTCTAACTGTAGACAGAGAAAATAGCAATGCCAACTGAATAGGAATAACTTGTATGCTGTTTCATGTCTACTTGAATATGTCTCGGCCCCAGAGTTGCTAAGCATCTAATACCTGAAAACACACACCACAGAACATTGTGCATGAATATAAAGAGGCTTAGATATAGAATATTTATGGATGGGGGACCTTCATTGTTCCACTCTTATAACAAGACAATAGTATTAAAATACAAAGGATAGATCCAATTTAGAGTAAATATGAGCTCAGTATGTAAGCTTCATATATAATGAACCTAAGCATGAGTGTAGTAGCCAATGCCCTTTCAAAGGTATTTGTCAATTTTTAGATAATACATACAGGATAATGAGTTAAACAATCGTGTTCATTGTTGTTGAAGGTCATTTTAACATAATTAAAATTAAACATAGCTTTTGTCCTAGATCTGGAAATATTTTTTGTCATGAATTCATCTTGTTCCAAGATGACCGCTACTTGGTTTTCAAGTAGTATATTGCTATATCTACTACCTGAAAATCAAGTATCAATCATCTTCGTATAAGCAATAAAGTCATATAAACCTGTATCACAATATTCACAGAGACTTCATTATAAAGCCTGGACCCTTGATAAATAATATCGCTTATTCACCATAAAATTCAAACAATATCATAATTATCATATTCCATTTTATAAATGGTCATAAAAGATGCACTTGGCTAAAATATTCTGTACTGCTATCAGGAAAAAAAGCTACAGATAATTTTGTCAATTTTGCATATAATATTTTATTTTATGTATTTGTTTGTATCCCACCTTTATTAAGTTTACAAATAACTCAAGGTGGCAAACATATCTAACACACCTTCTTACCCCTTCTATTTTCCCCATAACAACAACAACAATCCTGTGAGATAGGTTGGGCTGAGAGAGAGTGACTGGTCCAAAGTCAGCCAGCTAGCTTTCATGACTAGGGCAGGACTTGAACTCATGGTCTCCAGCTTTGTAGCCTGGTGTCTTAACCACTAGATTTATTACAGCTAAGGGGAACAAGAATACTTATTTGGACTACCCCAATGAAGCTTAGAGGTGGTTAACCTATGGATAGGTTTCCATTTGATTGTAAAGATGAAACTCATATTTTCTTAGTTATAATAGATGCATGGTGTTCCAGATTTTATACTCTCAGCACCAGAAAGTTAGTCACTGAAAACACCATGGCATATTAGTATGAATGTAATGTGTCTATATTACCCATCTCTATCAAAAGGTGAGTTTCAGCCTTTTGTAGTATTTGAAAAATGACACTCAGAACAGCATTATTCTCTCTTAGCATAATAATTCAGCCTTGAAGCTAAAATGCATGAATGACGGTCACTAGGTCTATTTTGGAGGCCAAACTAATATCAAAGGAAGCATACATTATAATCACCAGGTGAAACTAGAAAACATGCCTAGTACACACTTGTAGTAAAGAAAAAAAAGATATATTTATTGCTTTATTAATATTCTGTGATACACTTGTCTAACATTCAAATTTCCTATACTACGGGAGATTCTCTATGAGTGAATGTGAGTGTTCCTGGCTACTTGACCTGCACAATGATTATGGAAGCAGGTTTTATAAACCCGAACAAATTTAGATAAAAAAATTAAATTTTAGGGAAAGGTAAAAACTAACTACATCCTACCAGGAGGAAAATCAAAGATCATGTGCCTTATATGGGTGACTGGGAAGAGAGGAGAAAGACCAATAAGCAAAACTCATAAGACAAAAGAGCAAGTAGAGTGACAAAAAAAGAAGGGATAACAACAACAAAAAGTCTCTTTATCTATAGCTTATGATTCTATGCCTCCTTGTCATCAAAAAGTCAGCGCTATTGAATTAATACAAATGATGTATCTATCTATATATATAAATCTTCACATCTTAACTTTGCTTGCATTTTTAACTTGGTAGGCCAATTGCTTTAAATGAAATGAATTTGGTGACATGTATATTCTCTAGTGACTTTATTATGTCCTAAGTCATATACAGTCCTCGAATCTTGGGCTAAAATGTACACTTCACTTATTCCACAGCAATCTAACAAGATAATGATATTATTTCTATATCAGCCATCTGAGGGTTGTGTCATTTTTCCTACAAACGTAGATACTTCAGATATCTATGTAGTAAATATGGGATAAGCTTAGCTTTGCTTATCTATATGAAACAGGTCTGGTTAGTTTTTGGGGGGAAAGGCTGAAATGGAAAAAGTGTACATCGAAGAAAGAGCAAAAGGGAGTAGTTTCCATGCAGTGAAACAGCAGAAATTTCATAGAACAAAATTACATCACATTTAAGCAGGACACGGGAGATTTAACACAAACAGAAGGCAAAATAGTTCAAACTGCTACTACTGTTTTCTTATAATTTATTTTTGAGCTAACAGGTTTGACCTAACATAAGATTATAACTGAGGCTATATTTAAAGAATGCATTTCTCTACAATTTGATATCATCCGTAGTTTTATAAACTGAATTAAGCAACTCATCCAATTTATTATCCTGAAATGTTTGAAAAGAACTTTAAATAAGTTATAATCTGGAAATAACAGCAGAAATACATCTTGATAGGCTGTGCAGACGAACATGTTACCATGCAGAGAATGGATCTTGCAAAAAGAAAAGAAAAAAAAGGGGGGGATAACGTATCCCTCTCATCCTCTACTGCTGCTATTCCTCCATGTCAGGGTATCCAAGGCCGATCAAGAGCATTTTCTCAGGAAACAGCGATACATTAAAAATGGGGAACAGGGGGAAAGAGAGTTGAAAATCTTGCAGGCCAAATCTCTCCAGGAGGAATGCAGGTTCAGAAGTCTGGCTAAATCTGGCTAAAATGCAACCTGCTGAACTGAAAAAAGCCATACATAATACTTGGGGGAAAATAGCAAGAAAGGCAGTAACAAAAAGTCCTCTCCTGTAATTGTAGAGAAATGCTGTTGTTCATAATATTTTGAGTTCCTTTCCACTGTTTTAGGCTGAAACTCCTCTCATCTCCTGATAGGAAGCCAATGCTATCATTGTCAATGCTATCACTGTCCTTGCTTTTAGTTTTTTCTCCAGATATTTCAGTTTAATAATGCGGCCATTTGATTCTAACAAATTAAACAATTAAAATAGAATAGAATAACAGAGTTGGAAGGGACCTTGGAGGTCTTCTAGTCCAACCCCCTGCTTAGGCAGGAAACCCTATACCATTTCAGACAAATGGTTATTCAATCTCTTCTTAAAAACTTTCAGTGTTGGAGCATGCACAACTTCTGGAGGCAGGTTGTTCCACTGATTGATTAATTCCACTAACTGTCAGGAAGTTTCTCCTTAGTTCTAGGTTGCTTCTCTCCTTGATTAGTTTCCATCCATTGCTTCTTGTCCTGCCTTCAGGTGCTTTGGAGAATAGCTTGACTCCCTCTTCTATGTGGCAACCCCTGAGATATTGGAACACTGCTATCAGGTCAGCCCTCATCCTTCTCTTCATTAAACTAGACATACCCAGTTCCAGCAACAGTTCTTTATATGTTTCTTATTTCTTATTTTATTTTTTTATATGTTTTAGCCTTCAGCCCACTGATCATCTTTGTTGCTCTTCTCTGCACTCTTTCTAGAGTCTCAACATCTTTTTTACTTCATGGTGACAAAATTCTTTAGGCTGACTTCAATTGCTGATGATTCTTTGGATGTGATTATGCAATTTTCATAGCAACTATGGGGTTTGCCAGAGATTGCTTTTCCCCCCTGCCTAGATGACCTTCATTTAAGACCCTATCCACCCCACTCAGATTAGCTTCTGAACATAGCCAAGATCAGCAAAGTGATCCTTTCTCTAAGGCAGGGACCCCCAAAGTGGTTAATATTGATTCCCAAGGGTCAATGAGACTATACATTGTTGCTGTTGTTGTTTTTTGTTGCTGTTCCTAATATTACTATTTAGAGTGGTATTTAGTAAATTATCTTCATATAATAAACATTTGGGGGTCAATGAACTAATTGAAACTTCATGAAGAAGTCAATGGGGTTGAAGAGTCTGGGGACCTTTTTTCTAGGAAGTACAAAGGGATTTTGTTTTTGTTTTTTAAATTGTCAGAGGGCATGACAAGTGGCTACAATATTCATTGCTGAGACACTTTAAGTTCTGGAATTGATGCAGTATGCCATTTTAGAAGGCCCAAAGGTGATGCACTTAACAGGTTAAGATATTTTGTGTTGCTCCAAAGCCTCATTTAAAAGGCCCATACAGATGCACAGAAATTTTGCAATCTAAGACTTTGAAAGGAAATAACCTGGCTGCACAATTTCCAGGTATTAAATCCATTATTTTAAAAAGTATCTCATCAGTGCATTCTCTGATAGCATGAATATATCTTCAATTTATGTGGTCCGAATAATCCTTCTATTTATCTCCTCAGTTTGCTGGTGGAGAATTGCATGCCTAAATATTCTGTTGTATTTGTGACAAATGCAAGGTTTCTGATCACGCCCACAACTGGCTTTGTTGCAGCAGAATCCCCCCAGAGATCCGTATGACTTCCACACTACATCTGCTCTCGAAGTTGCTAAAAACATGGCTCTGGGACTAAGGTGGATGCTGAGCCTTGGTTAGTTTTTGCTGGTCTGGGGTATGTTTAGTTGTTAGATTTTGGGATGTCCATTTAAAAAAAAATGTCGAGGCTTTTCTTTGTGTGTTGCCCAAGATCTTTTGGGAGTCAAGTCTCCAAATAGAATGAATGACTAGAAAGTGTATTCAGCAACATGCAAGATGCTATCCAATAACTCGAGTGTAAGAAGTCGTTGCCTAAGTTAGCCCTTTAACTTGCCATCATTCTGTGTAGAATGAATGAATGAATTAATTAATTAATCAATGATCTAAGAAGAAAGTGCACCTAGTTCTCAGCAAGATGGTCTCCAACATCTGTTAGAAGCTGTTATCTAAGTTAGCCCTTTAATTTGTCATTGCTCTGTTATCAAATTGAATGAATGAATGACTAATCTGAAAAAAGGTACCCAGTTCCCTGAAAGATGCTCTCCAACACATGAGCATAAGAAGCTGTTACCTAAATTAGCCCATTCACTTGCCATTGTTCTGTTATTTCCATTAATTCTACTTAGACATGCTAAGATATCCCTCCCTAGGTATATTCTGAAAATGTTTCACAGTTCTCCACATGACACAAATACCTAATTTATTCAATGCCTTCATTTTAGTTAAGAGTGTTGTATATAAAAGGGATCAACCCCCCCCCCAACTCTGCCTTAAAGCTTTTTTTAGAAGCTAATTCCTTAATGAAATTAATAATTGGCTTATGTAGTCTTTTCAAAGTATTTCATTTATCATTAGCTGAAAATGACATCAGTTAAGCAAACACATCTAGCCAACAGATGAAAAACTCCCAGTTGAAAGTAACATAAGGGGAATGTCAAAACTGAAGAAGGAAAACCTTTGGGAATTTCCTTACTGATGAAACAGCTTCTCAACTGTCATAAGGTATTCAAATTGCTATGCATATTTTAAACTTTATTTTATGGATTCACTTTTTCTTAACGTTCAAATTAGGAAACTGAAGCACATTTTGAGCTATTTTTTTCACTCTTCCCCCCCCCAAATATTATTTTCTTATCAGCTTAGTGGGTTATATCTTTTAGCCATACACAATGGAGAGGAAGGAAGAATAAACTAATATTATAACAGGTAGTCATCAACTTACAACAGTTTGTTTAGTGACTATTCAAAGTTACAGTGGCATGGAAAAATATGACTTATGACCATTTTTCGCAGTTACAGCCTTTGCACCATCCCCATGATCATGTGATCAAAATTGATATGCTTGGCAACTGACTCATATTTATGACGGTTGCAGTGTCCTGGGGTTATGCCATCCCCTTTTGCGACCTTCTGACAAGCAAAGTCAATGGGGAAGCCAGATTCACTTAACAACCGGGCTACTAACCTATCAACTGCAGTGAATCATTTAACAACTATGGCAGGACAGGTGGTAAAATGGGGGGAAACTCTCTTAATATCTCACTTAACAACAGAAATTTGGGGCTCAATTGTGGTCATAAGTTGAGGGCTATCTGTACTGTCTTAGTGTCTTTCAATGTGTTTGCTTTTCTTTTTTAAGGGGAAATAAAAAAAAACATTTCAACATCAACAAAGATTGCTTTCTTGTGAGCCTCAACCCCATCAGTGACAGTATTCAGCTCATAGACTGCATTTGTGTGTATGTAGAGGTTCCTTGCAAAAGCCAAATTGTGCTATGCAGCATTGATTATGTCTATTCACATATAGTGTGACTAAAGGAAAGGTTCCTTGCTGTTCTGCATACCTTGGATTTAACTTGAGAAGGTGTTATTGTGCAGCATTAAAGGTTCCTCTGTGGTCTGGAGAGATGCCTGGTGTCTACAGCCTGACTTATATTTCTAGCAGTTGCTTTTGATATGATAATTCCAGGGTATGGAGGGATATAAAAGAATGTTGCCATGATCTGTGATGGAAGGAAATGTGTTACATTCTGTTGCCAGTGGAACTGCAGTGATATGAATGCTGGACACAAATTACAACTGACTAGCATTTGAAATCATTTTTTTAAAATCCATTGGAGCCTAAGAGAGTAATCTTCATTAATTTGTATTAAAAAATCTATAGAATAAATTATCAGAATAGAAATATACATCCATAAATCAAATGGGATGGATTTTTTTTTTGAGCACACACATCCACAGTAATATGGTAGAATTGTGTTTAAATGGTTCCATTTGTTCTTTTGGTGATTTTTCCTCCCTTACTTTATGCATTGGTTATGTTGGAATCTGCCTTAGTGCTATGCAATAGAAAACATTTGATCAGATCAGATCCTCTCCTCTTTCACTGTGCTTCAGAAGATATGCCTAGACTGCATAAAAATAAAAACACTATAGCAATTTAATGTCAGTGGCAGCTTGTGTTTATGATGCATTGAGTTCAGCAGCACTGAAGCTCAAGAAGTGACTCCTGAAGCCCATTTATGCTAAACAAGGCAATGAAATGTCTTGCTCTAAATATCCATTCTGAGAATATGTCTTGCGCTTCTCCACTTTAAAACAAATAAATAAATAATTGTGTGGCTTAAAAAGCCCTAGCAGGTATTAGGAAACTTTTATTTCATCTCCTTTTTCCTAATGCTCCATTAACCTCCAACATCTGCTCTCTCTGTGCACCATCAGCAACTCCACTAATTTCTCCATGCTCTCTGTTCCCTCCTCACAGAAAGAGTCATCTTTAATAATAAAAGAGTGCTCCTCTAGGCATCTCCCCTCTGCTCTTCTCAGCTCAGCCATAGGGGATCTGTAGTGCTGCCTAGGCATAGGTTTTCTTTTGTCTCAGCTCTTTCAGCAGCTAAAAGTGTCCATGTGCTTACAGGACCATTTAGAAGCAATACCAAATCAGGTGCATCCTATTTTGTAAATAGGTTGTGATGACTTTCTCACACACTGTGGGCTAAGTTCCCTGTTACTTGCATGGACTTATTTTCCCAATTTTTCCATTCCAGAATGTACTGGCTGACCGGCCGTACTCAGCATGTGGTCCTCAATGGAACTGCATCTACATGGAGGGAAGTGTGTAGTGGGGTGCCCCAGGGCTCTGTTCTAGGCCCAGTGCTCTTCAACATCTTCATCAACGATTTGGACGAGGGGATAGATGGGGAACTCATCAAATTTGCAGACGACACCAAGCTGGCAGGAATAGCCAACACTCCAGAAGATAGGCTTAAGATACAGGAGGATCTGAACAAACTGGAACACTGGGCGCTATCTAACAAAATGAAATTCAATGGTGAAAAAAGTAAAGTTCTACATTTAGGAAAGAAAAACCAAATGTACAGGTATAGTATAGGTGATACCTTGCTCAATAGTAGCAACTGTGAGAGTGATCTCGGAGTCCTAGTGGACAATCACTTAGATATGAGCTAGCAGTGTGCTGCAGCTGCCAAAAAAGCCAACACAGTGTTAGGCTGCATTAACAGAGGGATAGAATCAAGATCACGTGATGTATTAATACCACTTTACAATGCCTTGGTAAGGCCACACTTGGAATACTGCATCCAGTTTTGGTCACCATGATATAAAAAAGATGTTGAGACTCTAGAAAGAGTATAGAGAAGAGCAACAAAGATGATTAGAGGTCTGGAGGCTAAAACATATAAGGAACGGTTGCTGGAATTGGGTATGTCTAGTTTAATGAAGAGAAGGATGAGGGGGGACATGATAGCAGTGTTCCAATATCTCAGGGGCTGCCACAAAGAAGAGGGAGTCAAGCTATTCTCCAAAGCGCCGGAAGGCAGGACAAGAAGCAACGGATGGAAACTAATCAAGGAGAGAAGCAACCTAGAACTAAGGAGAAACTTCCTGACAGTTAGAATAATTAACCAGTGGAACAACCTGCCTCCAGAAGCGGTGAATGCTCCAACACTGGAAGTTTTTAAGAAGAGGCTAGACAGCCATTTGTCTGAAATGGTATAGGGTTTCCTGCCTGAGCAGGGGGTTGGACTAGATGACCTCCTAGGTATCTTCCAACTTTATTATTATTATTATTATTATTATTATTATTATTATTATTATTATTATTATTATTATTATTATTATTATTATTATTATTATTATTATTATTATTATTATTATTATTATTATTAACAAATCCTAGAAATTCAGAACAATATGTAGAGACACATAATCATCGATTCATTGCAGATGTACACTTTATCCCAGATAAAGTATATACAGTATATATATATATATATATATATATATATATATATATATGTAGGTCTTTGGTAATTCGGGTTTTCTCCCGTGTAAAATTGAAAGTGTCTTGGCAACGTTTCGACGAAGTCCCATTCGTCATCTTCAGGCTGGTGTCTTCGGCTTCGTGCTTCTAGGAGCAATGTGTGATCGCAGCTGTTTCTTCCTTTTAACTGCCAGTGGAGGTATGAACTGATTGGATGGGAGCTTGGCTGTGTTCTGATTGGGTGGAGGTGTGTTCTGATTGGTTAGGGGCTTGGCTGTGCTCTGATTGGATGGGGGGTTGGCTGTGCTCTGATTGGCGGGGGGTTGGCTGTGCTCTGATTGGATGGGGGTGTGCTCTGCTTGGGTGGGGGCCCTGTTGTGCTAGGATTAGTCTGAGTTGCAGGGGAATTTGAGATGGAGAGCTGCATTGCTGTAGTTTGGCTTCGCGTTCGTGGTCGTGCCACATCTTCAAGGTGGGTGTCGGTTTGCTTCACGTATGGAACGGAGGGGTTTAAAATGGCCAATGATGCAGCTGTGGTCTGGTTTCTGGTCCGCGGTCGTGCCTCATCATCGGTGTGGGTTTGAGTCTGCTTTTTGCGTGGATGTGTGGTGGTGACATCATGTGTGGTCTTCGTGAGTGTGGGTCCAGTGTCACTCCTTGTGCTAGGGATTCGTCTGTCAATAAGGCTGGGTTTCCAAATGGCTGGTAGGCGGGAGGTATCATCTCGTTTATTCATGCTGTGTGGCCGTTTTTCTATCTCGATGGCTTCTCTGATTATTCTGTTGTTAAAGTGTTCAGTTTTGGCAATAGTTCTGGTATTTTTAAAGTCAATTTTATGTCCTGTGGCTTTGAGGTGTTGGACCAGGGAGGAAGTTGGTTCCTCTTTTCTGACTGAGTTCTTGTGTTCTTCAATGCGTGCGCTTATTCTTCTGTTGGTTTGTCCGATGTCTGTGGTGGGGCAGGCGGTGCATGGGATTTCATATACTCCTTGATTTTCTAACTCAATTTTGTCTTTGGGGTTTCTTAGGATGGTAGATATTTTTCGGTTTGTGCAGAATGCTGTCTTGATGTTGTGTTTGTGGAGGATCTTGCTGATTTTGTCTGTGGTGCCTTTTATGTATGGGAGGAGGGCTTTGCCGTTTTCTTGTTCTATGTCTTGGTATATATATATACCAAAGCTTTAACGTTGTATGTTTTTTTATTTTGTCATCCAGTTGAAAGCTGTTAAGACAATGTTAACTCATGCTGAGTTTTCAGTTTAGAAAAATAAAACATTAAAAAAATCTATAGAGAAAATTGGAAAGGCAAGAAGGAATTCTGGAAGGGTTTTTTCTTTCTTTCAATCCTATGTCAAAATCCAATGTTCAAATGTCAGCGTTCAAATAAGATCAATGCCCCGCTAGCTTACAAATGGGTAGCGAAGAATAGTCTGCATGCTCCTATCAGGTTCCAGTTCTCTCTCTCTCTCTCTCTCTCTCTCTCTCTCTCTCTCTCTCTCTCTCTCTCTCTCTCTCTCTCTCTCTCTCTCTCTCTCTCTCTCTCTCTCTCTCTCTCTCTCTGTGTGTGTGTGTGTGTGTGTGTTTGTGTATGTGTTTCTTTAGATAAATTGTTCTCCCTATTTTTCATTACAGATATTCTGAACAAGGATATGCTTGGCCTTCTCATAATTCTGAGCCATCATTTCTACTTATCTCTTTTCCATTTGTATCTCAGGCCAATCAAAATGGCTGATAAAGCGGCAGGGATAGAAGTGATATTATCTCATATTTTACCTTCTCCTTTTTAGTCAGTTCTAGACTAAACTTTTCTTCACTACTCTATTAAGAAAAAAACTATCCTGAACTTTTTGAATCAGCAGGAAACAAAGTCACTGTTTCTTGTCCCTACTGCTGCTCTCCTTCCTGTCTCTGTTCTCTAATGTTGTCCGATTTCCAACTAGAGGAATAGATGACCAAGCCTAGCAGATTCTATATAACTTCAGGCTGTCCTGTGTTTGAAAAAGGGGGAAATACTATTCAACTCAGATGTGCTGCTAAAGACATTGTGGCAACACAATGACAAAAATGCTGCTAGACCATGTTTGTGCCATGTTTAATGGTCTAAGACAACAAATCAACCAACCAACCACTGAATTCTGTTGAGAAATAGAGGAGCAAGGGACTTTTATTCAGCAACCCTCAGAAAGATTATTCTTGTTTGAAAAGAGTCAGCAGAGCAACCAATTAAGAATCAAAATAATCCCTTTTTAAATCTAAAGCCTATAGGATAGGCATTACAACACCTAGTAAAACTCATCACATTATTCCTGTGAGTGATGGAGAAAGGTGAACCTTTTTCAAATCCTCTTTTTGATCTCAGGAAAGTAGATCTTTCTTCTCTGAGAAGGTTCTGACCTCCGCAGAAAGGCAAAACAGCTGTCCTTAAATGAGACTGATGGTGGTGATTCAATTATACATCAACCAGGAGCTCAACTCTAATATTATAGATTGGAATCTAAAGATCTGATCAAATTCTGTTTCATGATAATCCACTTTTAAGACCGAGAGTATTTTTCAAGAACAGACTGTAATATAGAACACATATCTGGTTTTCAATGAGCGATAAAGGAGGGAAATGATCATACGTTTTTTGGAGAGCCTAAAATCACTATTAGAATTTCCACTCAAATGACTTCTTATAGATAAATCCAGAAACATGTTTTTTAAGAACTATTCAGACTTGTATTGATGTAAAAGCCTACATAATAGGCTTTTGTAAGTTGAGCCACTAATGTTTTGCAAAAGCCAAGAAGGAGCATGAATAATGAATCCTGCAGAGACAGAGAAAACCAAATTGGAAATGCCTGATCAAATTGTATTCAATTAAAAAGTGAACTAGACACTATAGGTGCAACCTCTGGTTAATGGGTATAATGGATAATGAAATAAGATATTTAATGTTCCAGACAATTATGATATTTCACTCTAAGCAGTGAATGTTTTATTTTTCCATTCTAGTGAGTCAGAAGTGTGCCAAAAAATCTCTACAAAATAACAATATACAGTGTTCCAAAATACAGTAACATTTTCCAGGGGGGTTATTCTTGATGTTTGTTTGGGGGTTTTTTTGTTTTTTTTTTGGAAGGACACAGCCTGTTGGCACCTTAAGGAGTTTGATATTTGGAAATAATTTTTACAGATAAAGAAGTTAGTTATTGTTAATAGAAAGCAGAACAGAACTGTTTTGTAAACAACAAATCAACTGATTCTTCTTTAGACCCCTGGCTGGATTTCCTTTTTTTTTTTTTCTCCAAATTGAAAAGCTTAGATGATTCCAGATTTTACCTTCTCCATTCTAATCGTTCCAAGCTATTCATCTAAATTTACCAGGGTGAAACCTGTTGGGCTTTGATGGTGTTCTCCATCAGAGCAAAACAGTCTCCATATTGCTGTAATGCTACTGTACTGCAAAGTAGAGGAAAAGAGCCTGGCAAGGAGCCAATGTCTCCAATCACAATGCAAAGGACCAGAGAGAGATCTTCAGCAAGCACTTTCCTCTTGACGTAGAGGCAGCAGATTGTAAATAGTTTGGGGGAGGGGGCACAGGAAAGGCCTTTAGGAGCAACCATTGGTAGCACACCTGATAATTTTGCTAATATTCCCAAATGGGCCTACTTGCTATTAAGGAAAGGTAGGACAAGAGAAACAATGGACTACCTTCATGAAGATGTAGATCTGATTAGTTCTTTCTCACCTAAGGGTAAAAAAAGGAAATGCATTTTTATTCTTACTAACCAAGGAAATACTGGAAAGGTGTTGTAGAAAAGGCATTGGGATCCACTTTGTCCATTAGCATGATGACTATCCCAGAATTGAATAGAACAGGAAGAAATTTGGTGTGGGGGAAGAATCCACCAAAGGAAACATTATGTGTGAAAACAGACTGATTCTAACTAAAGACTTTGGAGTGGAGATGGACATTAGACATTCCTCTAGTGTATTCCTATAGAAAAGGTATTTGGGCAGTGGCTCGTTGAGTTGGTCAAGTATACATGTAATACAAGAGGACAGCAGAAACACACAAAGGAATGTAACAGAGAACAAAATACATAACCTCCTATGGCCTCTACTATCACAAATTCCAGAAGACGTGTTCTACAAGCTTCTACAAGCTTTCCTGGCCTTTATTCCTAATGCTTTACACATACCACAGAATATCCAGCATGAGATAATCCAGATAAGAGATGCACTTGAGAAATTCCATGTCTTGAGTGGGAATCCCAAATCTGAATTCAGAGCAAACTTCAAACCCACACATACTAAAGTTTTTTTTCTTTCTACTATCTGGTGTGAAGGAAAAAAAAAATGAAACGAATCCAACTTGTTTTTTTAAGTAGCACAAGAAATTGAGTTTCACATATGTCAGACTGCCAAATTCCATAGTAATAAATGCAGGCATTTTCAAACCATTTCTTTAAACAGGTTGAATATCACAGGTGTTTGTTGTTTGCTTTTGGGAGGGTAGCAAGGAAAAAAATCTATTAACAATCATGATGCCTATTGTCAGAATGGGACCTTTAGGCTCCTACTCTTGGCCATGCCTCCTTCTCCTCGAGCCTCCCGCCTCCAGAGTTCCTCATTGGCTGGCCCGCCCCCACCCATTCTCCCTGGCCAATGGGCCCCTGGCCCTACATCTTGCGTCCTTCGGCCCAGCTCATTCGCCAAGGCCCCCTTTGTCCCGCGATTTTGGCCGCATGGGACAGTTTGCCACCAGCCAATTGGATGAGTGGCAGGCAGAAGCAATAGTGCTCTCAGGGGGGCAGCGTGCAATGAGCGATCGTACAACAGCAGGGCCGGCACAGCTTCTCCGATTGCCAGGGGGGGGGGAAGCCTGGCGTGGGGCAGGAAGGAGGAGAAGGAGGCATGGCCAAGGGTAGGAGCTGAAGGATCCTAGATCCCCTATTGCTGACACAGTTGAGTGAAATGGAGAAATATATGAGGAAGGAGAAGGAAATATAAATTTATTCAATGAGGTTAGTCTTTATTATCCACTCCTGATTGTGGAACAGAAAAATCAGTGATAATCAAGCTCAGCCCTTGCATCTATCTTACTTACTGCCTTTATCACATATACCTTATATAATAAATTAAAAACATATATATTTAAAAGATAAACCATACCTTGGCACACTTTCCACTATATGACTTAACCCACATTTACTTTCCTATCTTGCTTTACATTGGTTCTTTTACTGCACACTGTATTTATTATTATAAAATGCAGCAACTGAATAATAAAGGGGGAAAAGACAAAAAGGTCACTTTAAAGGAACATGGTTTTGTATTTAAAGAATACGCACAGGTGTATAAAGTTCCAGAAGTGACAACCAATTTCTTTCAATAGGACTGTGAAATATACTTGTTTGACACGCTGGTGAGAAACTACTAGTCAGTATTAACAATAGGGCATAAGCCACAAATGAGACCATGGAAAGCATTTGAACTATTTAGGTCTCAAACTAGGAAAACATACTTGGAAGGTAAGATGGAAGGTAAGAGGGAATACACTGAAGCATCAAAATTAAATCTAAGCTTTACTTTTGGCTACTTACTTAAGTAATAAGCAATAAAGAGAATTAAGACAAAAGGAGGTGTTGGCCTTTCCTGTCTTATAAGAGGTTAAAACATAATGTGTTTGCTTCGAGAAAGTGAATGTGTCCTTTTTTAAAGTAGCAGATCTTGCCAAATTAGGAAACAGCAAAAATATTGTGAATTTTTGCTTGTCTTTTAGATCACTGCTCAAATTAGCCACAAATTATTCACTGCTATGTTGCATAACTGTGACATTTTAATAAATTGATGATACTGTTAATGTTGGCTCAGTATTTACTGAACATCCAGCCATCATTTCATTAGGTCTAAATGAAGTGCTGTATGAAGTGGAGCACTTAATCTAAAGTGCTGATCATAACTACTGGTTACTGAAAGCAAATGAAGATTGTCTTCATGTAGATTAGACATCACAGTTTCTGGCAGTCACACAGGCTCCAGACATAATGTATCTGTATATTTATGTGATATACATCTGCCTTGGAAATATTCCAGAATTTAAAAAGTTACAAGTTTGCAGCAAATAAATAATAAAGTACTACCTATTTAACTTTGTCACAAACATTTGTTCATTCATTTATTTTCTTGTGTAATAACAAGAGATGAGTGATAAAAGAGAAGGAAAAGCTAATTATAAGCCATTGATAGCAGTAACAATGTTTACATGTACAGTATGTTTTGTTTCTTAGAGTAAATAACTAGTTTGGCTTGTAGCAATCATAGAATGAAATAATGCATTTTATATAATATTTTATATACAATTAATGTACAATATTTTATCTGTATCCATCTTTTATGTAGATTTGTGATACAGTTTTAAGACAATGGTGTTCATTTCTTTTGTTGATTTTTTTTTTTTATTATTTGCTGAGTTCTTGCCCTCTGCCTGCTCTTGTTTATTCTTTTCATTTTCTCTTCATGGGGGAAAAAAGTATATAAAACATATAATAAAGTTTACCTCATATTGACCCAAATTTCCCTTGTATTGTTTGCAGTTCAGGTAGAAAAACAAGGTAGAAAAACAAAAGACAAAAAGAAGTAACAGTAGGCCGGGCAGAGACTGACAAATATGGAAAAGCAGAAAGAAAGATCAACAGTCTAAAACATTAACCTTCAACTGTGAGTCATGGCAAACCATGTCTTTTCAACAGATAAAATGGATGTGATGCTGTTCATAATGACATCAATAGAGAATCTACTTCCATATCCCCATCAAAATAATAAGCAAAGAAAGCAAGCAATATAAATGACTGATAGCCATAAAAAAGAACAGTGCATTGAAGAAAGTGAAGCAGCCAAACCACTCTCAGCAGCCAAATCCAGAGGCTTAATCTTCTTTTCTAGGCAGTGACTTTGCTTCGTCTGAGTACTAAACCACTGTAGCTAGAAGAGCATATTCCAGGGGCAGCGTAATACAATATCCTTCGATAAGTTACATGCAAAGGAGGAATACGACCGTGAAAGTCCTGCCTGTTTCCAAAAGTTTTGTATGAGTTCTAGTGCAAAACAGGAAGGGATATTTTGGACTTTGAGTATAATTTTTGTTGTGTGTGTATGTGTGTATGGGGGATGATGATGCCTTTGAATCAATATTGACTCCTGGCAACTGCTAGGACTACTCCTTTCAATTTTCTTTTTTTTTTTAAGAAAGTGATTTGCCCTTGCCTCCATCCTAGGGCTGAGAGAGTATGGCTGGCCCAAGGCCTCCCAGCTGGTTTCATGTTTAAGGCAGGATTAGAACTCACAATTTCCCAGTTTCTAGACTTAACTCTGTACCAAAGTGGCTTTCTTTGAGTATCATAGAGCCATTTATATAAAAAGAACCACTTATGCAATCATTCCATGCAATTCTTGATTTTTTTCTTTTTTTAATGGGAAACATTTAATTGTTTCATTCTATAAGAAGTTGCATTTAGTACTCTGTAGTGGTAAATTGGTTCCCATTTCCAGAAAGTATATTTTAGCCATCACCTCAAAGGAAAAAAATATAAGATAACACACCAAAATTCTCTATGCAAGAAAAAAACAAGAATAATTAGCCACAATGTATAAATTAGTTGATCATTTTTATAAATATCCAGATATAGTAACAGCAGAGCTTGGAAATTATCAATGATAATGAATACCATGAACTGCAATAATACAAAAATAATTGAAATATATGTCATTTTTTGTCAGCACCAAGATATACATGAAATTACAAAAACTACACATTTTAGATACATCTTGCAAACAACTGATACTTTGTACATCTGTTTTCCCATGTGGCTAAGCAGTTGTCTTCAGGTTCTTGATGAAGAACCCTCTGGCTTGATATTAAGAACTAATCAAGGAGAGAACCAATCTAGAACTAAGGAAAATCATGACAGTTAGAACAATTAATCAGTGAAACAACTTGCCTCCAGAAGTTCTGGGTGCTCCAACACTGGAGGTTTTTAAAATTGGGCAATTCTTTGTCTGAAATGGTATAGGGTTTCCTGCCTGAGCAGAGGGTTGGACTAGAAGACCTCCAAGGTCCCTTCCATATCTGTTATTCTGTTACCCAGGCCAGCTAGTGGATCCTTCTATATAAAAAAAACACAAAGAGTTTACTTTGTTAAACTTGCTCAAACAACATGAATGACCTGAATGCAGAGCATTCCTTAATTCATTATTGTTCTTTGCTTCTGACTTCGTGTTTGATCTTTGGTCTGGAAGTGATTTCTTATCATTGTCTTGCCTGAGAGTTCCTGCCTTAATTCAATTTGCTGCTTACAACTCATCCCAGATAGTTGTGACCAGTGGTTGGATACAGCTGGTTCACACTGGTTCGGGAGAACCAGTAGCTAAATTCGGAGAACTGGCTGGCTTCTGGGAGTCCAGTCTAGGCCTTGGAGGCCTCCCAGGCCTAGAACGGCCCACCAGAAGTGCGTTGATGCCACTTCTGGAAGTCTGTTCTAGGCATCGGAGACCTGGAGGACACCTCCCAGGCCTAGAACGGCCCACCGGAAGTGCATTGATGCCACTTCTGGAAGTCTGTTCTAGGCATCGGAGGCCTGGAGGAGACCTCCCAGGCCTAGAATGGCCCACCGGAAGTGCATGATGTCACTTCCGGAAATCTGTTCTAGGCATCGGAGGCCCAGGCCTGCATCACATAATAGAACCAGTTGTTCAGGTATTTGAATCCCACCACTGCTTGTGATGTCCAGTGCTCATGCACCATCTTCCATGAAAACCAAGGAACAGAGTCAATGGAAATCTCTTTTGTTCTGACTTGGGGCGGCAAGAATTTGAATGCTGATTTTAATTAATTCATAGACAGAAGGGATGTGAAATCTTCATCCTAGGGGAGGCATACTTTAATCATGGTCTCCAAGACACAATTAGTTAAAGATAAAAAAATATTCCCATTCACTCTTATCACCCACATGCCGAACTCTTTCATACACAATTCATACATAACATTTATTCTTCCTATAGGTTGGCAACACACAAGCACTGTCTTCCCACACAGCTTATTTACATAGTTATTTTTTAAAAATGCCTGCCCCTTAGTTAATTTACTATTTGTGAGAGAAGGAATTTAAGAATAGGGCAACATAAGGCAGCATCTTCCAAGTTTCAGATAGGCATGGAAAAATTTTACATTGGTTTCTAAAGGGAATCGTTCCAATGATCCTCTACTGTTTTTTTTCCCAAGCTGAACTACTATAGCAAGTGGGGGGGGGACTGCAGCTAGTCAGGAATGCCCTGCAGGATGTTTATTCCCTCATTGAGGCAACCTTACATTATGAGGGATGTTCCACAACATATTTCTACTATTTTTCTTCCTCTCAAGGTAAAATTACATTCAGTGTGCAGCAAAATACAGCAACAGCAAAAATGATTTGTGATATTTGTGTCCTTTGACATTCTGCTGAAATTCCTTTTCATTTTAAAACATGGTTTGAATGATCTGAAGTATTGCATGAAGGACAAAAATGGTATTTCTCTCTTCTTATGTACGTTTCTGTAATCTAAGTGATATTTTACAGTCAATAACTCTCTTTTCCCAACAATCTGCTTTATTTTAAGGAAGCTAAATTGAAGTATAACACAACTCTCTGGAATAATCTTTGTAATATTAACATCTATAAAGTAAATATAAACCTAAGTGAAGGGTTATTGTTTTTTACCCTGCTTAGATATATGGGAAGCTTTAATGTGCTCATTTCAAAAAGGTACAGAAATCCTGGAAACATAGAAAGTGATTGAAAATAAAGCTGCAGACATTAACATGCCCCCATGCATATCCATGGTATACTATATCCACTTCTAGAATACTTTTCACAGACCTGGTTGCCACATTTGAAAAGGATATTACAGACCTTGAAAAAGTACAGAAGATGACAAAGGTGATCCAACTCTTTCCTTATGAGAAAAAGCTAGAATATTTAGGATGATTAAGTGTGGGGAAAAATAAATGAGAAGTATTAATGTATGCAGAGCATGGAAAGAAGATGGGAGAAATTTCTCTCCCTCATTCAAAACACTCTGACCAGATCATTCAAAGAAGCTGATTGGGAACAAATTTGTGAAAGGCAAGAAAAAGTACTTCTGCAGGGAGTGCATAATTAATGTGAAATTCATTGAGTGACATGACATGGTGATGACTACTAATTCGGACAGCTTTAAAAGGCAATTGGATTAGTTCATGGAGGATGGATCTGTGAAGTGCAATTAGTCTTGAAAAGTCATTGTTACCTTCACGTTGGCATCTGGATGGCTATTATAAGAAACAAAATGCCTTGACCTGATCTAGCAGAATTATTTTGCAATCCAGATGACTGTGCAGCTTTAGGGATTTGGAGACAAAAAGATGCAACTTCTTACTCTTGAGGTAATTCTACCTAGATGTTCAGCTGCCCTGTAATCCCAGGAAAAGGTGCATCTGCATTAAAGAATTTATTTTTTTCATAAAATGTCTATGCCACCCATCTCCCCTACAAGGCAACTCTGGAATTGCAGACAGATGTTCTGTTTATGCCCTAGTCTGCTTTAAAGCACCTTTGTGCCCCTGTTAACTCAGAGGGCAGCAAGGACTCCACACCTTCTTGAGTTTAAATCCAAAGCAGTGCATAGCCATTTTCTGGGTTTTATGAATTGGGGCCCATTGCTTAGCTTAACTTAGAAGAGGCACAATTGTGTAGATTTCATCAACTATATCTCATGCTATTCTGTTTCAAAAGAATATACTGCAAGGAATTTTTCATTTGTTGGTTATCCCTGTTGCTGCTAGAAGTACATAAGGAAAATAAAATAGAATTAAAGGATCCTGACACTACATATAGTTCTTAGAACTGTTTCTATTGCAGCCCAGAAAAAGGCAAACTGCACTTTCCAGCTGCAATGATTACTTTTGTGAACTCTCCAGTAGCTGAGAATTACTTGTAGTCAAGGGAGAGCTTGTTTTTCCAACATTTTGTTCCTTAATGTTGTCAAAGGAGTTATCAAGAATCTTTGAACAGCATGGGCATATGAACATGTTTATGTGCTGGGGTTGAGGGCAGGAGTTCTATTAAAACATGTTATCAGCAATATTTTTCAAGTAAAGGCCCATTCAAGAGATCAAATATTTAGAGCCTTCTCCATCTGTGCATTCTCCAGTCCAAACTGCTCAAATAACACTGTATTTTGCAAAGACTTACAACTTCAGTGAAAATGTATGCAGGAAGGATTGGCTTCCAGTTGAGCAAAGACTCTGATAATTCTAGTATTTATAGAAAGTGAAATGTACACCAGGGGTCTGAATATTGTGGCCAGTGGTCCGTGTGCAGCCTTCCAAGTCATTTTTGTTGCCATTTTGTTGCCAATAAATGGTAGATGTTGACAGTGATGCCCAGAAAAGCCAGGGCATTGAATGCTGCTTAGAAATAAAGTCTGGTCATGGAAAGTGCTCCAGAAGCAAAAGAGTTCTAGTGATGGTGGCTTTTCAGCTAACCTCAATCCAATCCAATAACAATGCTGAAAATAGCAGACCCTAATTAGGCAGGATGTCCAGTTGGTGTCCTGAGCAGCATTACAATTCAGGACTTCAATCTTGGATTTGTAGCAGGCACTGCTTCTGAGATAGTGCCAAGGTCTCCTGGCAGGAACCAAAGGGAGACAATCTTGGCCAAGGAAGACAGGCTAGAAGGCTGGAGCTGTCAAGGGATGGAAGGAAGAAGTAGCTGAGGAAGAGGAGCAAGTTCTGGCTGTTCTACTACAAGGATCTCTCTGTAAGCAAGGAATTAGGGAAAACACATAGAGAAGAAAAACTCTGGGATTGATTTTCTAAATTATATAGTTCCTGATATGATAATGAAAAAAATATTGATTATTTAATACTTTATTTTGCCAAAGTGTAATTAGGCATATAAGGAATTTGTCTCTGATGCAGAATCAATTAGTAATGAAACCAAACATTGGCATTCTGATTAATGAAAATGCTGCTGGCTGAATAGCCAAAATAAAATAAGTATCTGTTTCATAGTAAAGACTTTAAAATAATTTTTGATACTGTTCAAAAGAACCATGGTGGTGTAGTGGTTAGAATGCAGTACTGAGGCTAACTCACTGCTTGCTCCAGGATTCTGAAGGCTCAAGGTTGACTCAGCCTTCCATCAGAGCCAATTTAGTTTCCTCAGAGCCAATTTAGCTTGATATATAGCCAACTCCATCTTTTTTCCTTATCCCCAAATCTTCAGTGTTCAGGAAACATATTTTTACAGGACATCACATTATTCTTCTATGTTGTGCTGGCTAAAGGGCAATGTTTCTTGTTCATTAAGGCACCCCCCCCCAAAAAAAAGGAAGAAGAAAAGGGAGGAAGAGGAGGAGGTTTGTATGAATACCTGTTATTTTTTCTTCTCAGAGTTACAGCATTTAAAGAAAAAATATACAGCTTTTTTTTTAACCTGGCATCCATTTGATTAAAGAAAAGAACATAATGTATCAGTAGTACATGGGATTTTACATGGCTGAGGAAAAGCTTTTAAAAATGAAGCGCACTTAAAAAAAAACGCAATTACAAAGTTCCTGTTCAGTAGTTTGAAATATAGACTCTATGATGTGTTAAATTTGTACTAAAATCAAAATAGTTTCAACTGGGGGTGGGAAAGAAGAGACACATAACTCTATAAATGGAGCTCCAATCACTGTAAGTGGCAGCAAAGAATCATTACAAAAGACAAATGAAGTGCTTTTACAGTATATTTAGAGAAGTCTTAAGAGTTGATGAGCTCCTTCAACCTGTTAAATTGCTAAGCTGCAAGCTTTACAAGTATTTAAAGCAAGAAACATAGTCTTTTTTTTCTCTTTTCTTGCAATATTGACACTGTTGTAAATGCAATGGTACATAAGGAGAAGTTGGAATCTTATAAAAGGTGTTCTTCTGGTGCAGGTTTGAGCACTTGCTATATTAATACACTTACTCATTCTAATGATATTTCTTTTCCACTTTATGGAAATCAATTTGTATGCAATGTGTTGGGCTCTGTAAATATATTTCATTTAGTCATTCAGTTTCCTTCATTTAGGATTCGTTTTGTCTTAGTTACAGGAAGTCTTGTTCATATCACGCTACATTTATTAAAAATTTGTCAGTTTTATGTTTCCATGAATTGCAATGAATCAGCCCAATCCACCTCACAAGGTTGTTGTTGTGATGGTAAAAATAAAAGGAGAAAGGAATATTAGGTATATTTGCCACCTTGAGTTATTTATAAACAATAATGATGGGGGATAAAAATCAAATAAATAAACTTTTGTTTTTTGCTGTACTCAAGTATCTGTCCTTTTAAGATGTGTTTTCCTGATGACCGTAATAATGGTGGCCACAAAATCATCATGGAGAAACTATTCTAGCAACTGCTATTCTGTCTTCCCAAAAATGTTTTGGATGTTGTGTTATTCCAGAGAAAACCGCAGGACATTTGGGAAAACCGCAGGATATAGCAGTTGTAAGTATGACTGAAGGATCTGGAAAGTATCTCCTTCCAATTATTTGCAGTCATTATAGAGATCTAGAGCCTATTCTGCTAGAAAAGAGACTGAATGAACACAAACTGGATTTCTAAATTTTGAGAGGTTAATAAAAAACATAACAGCTCCCACTTACCCTGAAATGACAGAATACATTTCATGCCTACCACAAGGATTTGGTTCACCTTAAATGCAATGACCCAAGAAAACCATGCAACAGAGAACTGAAGAAGCTAGTGCTTCTCTTTCCCAAATATCATCCCCAGTCTTAATAAATAATAAACAATATTTCCAAGACTGGATATTAATAGAATCCAGAAAGAGCCTATGTTCAAACGAAAGTGAAATCCCACTGGATACAGTTGATCAATTTGTTTTGAATCTCTTCCAGGTTTCAAGCTAGAATATTTTTCTCCTAACCTATATTAAGAATAAGGAAACTAAAACATAATCAGCTCCTTCCTCAGATATTAAAAATAAGCTCTGTGTAGTATAGAGAGAGCTGAAAGTGGAAACCCTGCATTGCTTCTATAGACGCTCATGATTAGATTTCATTATGCTTTATACTGAAGAAGAGGATTCCAATATTTATTGAGCATCTTTTTGTATATTCTTGTATATATTGCTTTGAGTGTAACGTTGGAAAAGGCCATGAAAGCTTGGAGAGAAAACCAGCAGTTAACTAATTTGTCTGGATTGCCTTGTCACTGCAGAATAAAAATACCCCAACATGCAGCTAATTACCAAAAAACTTTCTGTTTAGTATAAATAAATATAGTTTGAGAAAAGCTGAATGATTTTTGGGGATGCCCCTTGTTTCCATCTTCTCATCCCTTTATTCTTCCTTTACATAGTTTTTGTATCCCATAATCAGTAAAGGTTTCGTATAACAACAATGCAGATTGATATATAGATAGTCCTAAACAAGGCTGCCTTTTGTTTAGCAATCGTTCACAGTTATGGTAATAATGAAAAAGAAACTTTTATGACCAATCCTCATTTTTATGACCTTCACAGATATGTAAAGCAAAGGAAAGCTGAAGTAAGATTGTAAATATAACTGCAGTTTCACTTCCATTTTGTTTAACAACCAAATCGCCAATTGGTTGCTAAATAAGGACTACTTGTATTCTGTTTCTCCTTTTCCATAGTAGAATTTTTCTGAACAGTAGGAAATAAATGTATGCTTTTTTATTAGAACACAAATGTGCCTCTAGCTCAGAGGTTGGTAAGAGTAAACATAACTCTATCCCATCAGCAGATAATTTGGTGCCCTCCAAGAAATTTGGATTACTAAACTTTCAGAGGCTGATAGGAATTGATGTCTCGTGTTCTAGCCTTTTGTTGCCAACAGAGTTGTAGAAATGCATGCTTCGTTTCCTAGGCTACAAAACAGCACACTTACCTACATGCTTAAGATGTTTTGTTTCCTGAAATGAATAACATGAAATCTTTTTCCATCCTCATCTCTCTAAATCCCATATACAGAAGCTAATCATCCTTTTTGGTGTCCTAAATCTACTGCCAATAATAATTTCGGTGAATCACTTTCAGATATGACTCAAGAAAGAGGAAGCTTTTTTATTTCCTAGCACCCTTGCCTGATTTTTATGACCGCTTTTTATGCTTATTTTCAACTTTGCATTATCCTTTCTGAGAACATTATTTATACTCATTGTGAATAACTAAAAAGGTCAAGATTCTCTCAGACTGAACACTGCTCCTGGTCAATTTAATTTTCAGCCCAAATATAGCAGTGATTTGTCATTGGCTGCTTTTCCAGATTTCTTTATCTTCCCAATTTAGCCTGCAGCCTTGGGATTTTCTGGTGCTCTTCCATTCATTTACTAGCATAATTCAACCGTGCCTAGCCTGTTTTGAGATCAATGAAAGCTGATATGCTGTGACTTTTATTAACCAAATAGTTTTTTAAAAGTTTTTAAAAGCGCGAGAAACCCCATACAAATATTTTCACCCAGTGGAAATCATGGTGTGACAATGTAAATTATGTCAGCTGGTTTTCAAAATACTTAACTACCAGAGGAAGAAAGTCATGGAGAAGAGGTCACAAACATTTTTTAGTGCATAGGCAAGTTTGGCATTCTTTGGTTTCCTTGTCTACTTGTCATTAAAGAAGTGAAGCAGAGACTGCTACCTATCAGAGGAAACTCCAGCACTTACAGCAATTAAAAACCCATGGAAAATACCAGCATTCTCAAGGAATCAGAATGAGGTGGGGAGTAAAAGGCAATGAAGAATGGTGTTTGTTTGTTTTTCAGGTGTTTCACTGACAACTGTGGTCCTCATCTTCAGAGGCAAGATAATTTGCTATGTAGAACATAGGCAACCTAGCAAATACAGACTGGGCTCCTATCTTTATAGCCAGGTATTCTGGCTTCTGATTGGCTCTTAGCCAATCTGGTTTCTGACTGATGCAGACTGGCTAGTCTCTGGCTGGTCCTTTGTGTCTGATCCTGATTGGTCTGCAGCCCAATACTGCCTGACAAATACTAGTTGTGAAAGCCTACACCAATTAATTAATAGGTGGGCAGGGAGGGAAGAACTGATTAAGGGACATTCATATCATTTATTACAAAAGCTGTTTCAAAATTAGAAGAAAGATCTTCCATTCTAAATGAGTCCCAGAGTTAAGCAAGTATGCTCACTTTTATCTTCTCTTATATTTATCGTATGTATTCTTTCATTTAAGATCATTGTTTTCTTGTGCATAACACAGGTTTGAAGCAATCTCCCCCCCCCACTGAAAAATATAACAGCTTAATTTGCACCACACTTCCATTGCACTTAGTTAATATAAAACACAACTGGGTTTTTGTTTTGTTTTCTTTTGTTTTTGGCTCTTAGACCAGTGCCTGCATCTCATACCTCCATGCTAGCAAATTTACAGAATGATGTTTGGGTAAATAAGGGTGTTTCCAGTTCTTGGTGCCAGCCCTTGTCAGTTTTCAAAAGCTATCATTGTAGCTGTAATGATAGCATTTGACACAAAGTAGTTATTGGGACAACTACATAATTTCTCATAAAAGTGGTGGTGTCTCTCAGTGTCCAATTTTGTCATTTGCCATCAAGAAAAAATGGTATTCTGAAATGGCTATGGAAGGACTTCAAAGTGACAATCATTCTGAGTCCAAAAGATGTTTCCTGATGGGTTTCCTAGCCTTCAGGATGACTAAATACTATATGTAACTTTTACCGATTCCTTGTCTGAACTGCAATTCAGAAAATAGGCATCTTGCTATGGTCGCCATGGATCAATAATTGACTGACTGACTCCAGCTTGTCAGAAAAAGTTTCACCTTCATTTTATTTCCCTTACCTAGATGTGATAGAAATCCAAACACTACATGAAATAATAAGTATTCAAGTCTTAGAAAACACTGTCCTCACATATTCTTTTAGAAGGTAAAGAATTAATTATGAACCCCAGTGCCTGCAATCACCTGCTCTACAATATGTTGTGATTATGATTGATTTCCACTTAGAGGCAGAAGACAATTCATCTCTCTATATAAACTAGAGTTTCTGGCATTCATAGATAGCTGTTCATGTTTGGATTTAAACATTAATTAAGAATGAAAAAAGTAGTATGAATACATGAGGTAAAAGAAAATCCATAATGGACAATTATGTTTTTTTTTATCTCTCCCCCCCCCTTACCTATTGACCAGCACAAATATTCTTTCTGCTTTGGAAAATATGGTTTTTAATAATCACTGGACAAGAAGACTATTTTTCAAAAGCTGAATATAAATTGTTTTACAGTTTAAAGTTCAGTTCTCCCCCTCTCAGCTAGATAGAACAGTGCTATTTTACTCCAGTAGAATACTCTTTAACTTGCTGTATGAAGTACAGGTAACCAAAATAAAGACTGTTATATTTTTCTTTATTTTTAAAGAAAAATCTGTATCAGGGATAGTTGATTTACAAGACAGCCATTATGTTTCTAAAAATGGGGAATGATCAACTTTGCTTCTTTGGTACAGGATGCTACACCTAAGAAATACTTGTAGGAATTATTGGCTCATTCTGCAGTATCCCCTTTTGCTTTGGCTCTAACTTGCAAATCTTATGATGGCTATATCTGACTTCTTTTTAACACTAGCTGTTTAATATTTTAATCCTTTGGTTTTTATACTTTTATTTTATTCACTGCTGAAAAGCCTACATAGTCCTTTGTATGGTTGTATTTGGTGCTAATAAAAACATTGCCCAGCTACTGAATTTGAATTTTGTTTTAGTCTGTTAACTTCTTCTATAGTTTTTATAGTAAGATTTGCTCAAAACCACCTATGCAATGTAAAATAGGTGTAATCATATAACTTTAGACCTAATTTCAAAATCTCTTTGCAAGCAGTAAATTCAGATCTCTAACAAAAAGTAATTATTCTGTGCTCCTCAATGTACTATGCAACAAGGAAAAGAGGAAAGACTTAAGACTTAGCCAGGAGCTCAAGAGAACGTACAAAAGGTTTTTTTCTTCCTGATCCCCATAACAAACCTCTGAGATATGTTGAGCAGATAGTTAGTGACTAGCTTAAGTTTCCATGACTAAGGATAGACTTGAAGCTGGGTTTTTCTCTGTCATAATCCAGCACCTTTGTCTACCCACTTGACTGACTCTCAGGATATTAAAAAGGAAGGAGCAAACGGAAAAATACAGGTCGAGCATGGCTGTCTATGGAGATTCTCAGTCATCCAGGTCATAGTTGCCCCAAAGATGCTTTTTCATAACCGATGTAGGTTATGATGCAGATGGGACCTGTTCAAAGAAAAACAAGAAAGTCCAGTTGCCTCATGAAAAAACATATTTGGGAGTTCTGGCATGAGTAATAGTGTCCCAAGTCCTTTTCACTCTCATCCCACCAATCCCTATTTCAATTCTACCTAGAGTATAAGTCAGCTCTCATTAGATTGTTCCTCTTTAAGTGCCTAATCAGAAAAATAGAACATTGTTATAAAAATCCTGAAGGAGGAGGAGGTTCCATTGAACCACATAATGGCCAATTACTGTAACTCTGCAGATGGAGCAAATTTAACAAGTCTATTGTGCATATGTCTATCCATGTATGCTAACAATAATGTTGAGACAAACAGAACAATCTTCACATCATTCTGCAAGAAGAACTATCATTGGCCAGTTATGAAATGTTTGTTTTAGATCTGACATGTTTTTTGTGTCAGAAAAACACCAATAGTACATTTATTCCTATAGCACTTCTCATCAGTATAAATGAAGACTTTAGATGGATGATTGTCCATGCCCCTGTTGGCAAGGATACACCTTTACAACATTCTGACTGCCAGCTGATTTGCAAAGTTAAAGCTGCACTATAATAATGGTTTGTTGATACTTGTAGCATGCAACTTCCACAAACGATGTTATTGGCATTCAGCTTTTCATACCATTTGGGTATGTGTGAAAATACCCAAAGAATTTGAGAGAGCAAAAAGGTTTAAAACACACAGTAAAGGGTGGGGGAGGTCAAAAGTTTGTTCTGTTAAGTTATTTATAACTCTTTGCCTTTAACTCATAGCAGTAAAAAGCTTTTAAGCAACTTTAGGTCCAGCTCACAGCCCTATTCAGTGGTATATATCAAACTGAAGTAACACAGACATATTTATATCAGCAACTCTTTGTTAAGTAACCACTTTTGTAAATATTTTATCAGAAAAAATGCTGTCATCCACATTTGTTTGACCCATGCTTATGTGACAGTTATTTCTGTATTTTATCTGAGTCTCATATGTATGGTTATCTATCTATCTATCTATCTATCTATCTATCTATCTATCTATCTATCTATCTATCTATCTATCTATCTATCTATCTATCTATCTATCTATCTATCTATCTATCTATCTATCTATCTATCTATCTATCTACCTACCTACCTCTTTACCTATTGCATTGCAAACAGAAAGAGTACTTTTCCCCTAAAGTGCAGATTGTTCTCTTTCTCTATTCCATTGACAAGAAAGTAAGCCATGACTTTTTTTTCAAAATGTAAGCTTAATAAATAAATGAAGTCCCTAAAGATGCACTTTATGCTTCTCGTATATTTATTGTACATAGCAGGATAGTCACATTCCATCAGTGTCATCAGCATTTTGTTTTATGTTAGGGAAAGGGGAAAAAAACTCAAACTTAAATCTTTAAGAAGAAACTCTTGGGTCAGAAAAGATGGTTTATGTATTCTCTTCAAAAATATGATGCCCATTCTATATTTGCTCTTGTACTGAGCATTTTTATATTGGCCCGTAAGCAGACGGGAGAATTGGAGGAGAATAAAAGCTATTCATCACAGCTTGATGAATATAATAGCTGCTATAAATTAAACTTTGCAAACAAATACCAAGCCTTGTTGAACCATTACGTTAGACAAACTAGAAATATATCTATAGATGTATCTCATGTACATCAGATTTTACTTGTTTATTATCAAACCATTTTCCATAAGTTATAAAAGTAGTGATGACTAGTTAAATATAGTTTGGATCAGTAATATACTCTCCCCCAATTTTTATAGATCCTCTTCTTCCTTCAATAATTACCATCGAACAGGGTGGGGGAGAGACTAATGCTATTTATTCACTGATAACATGACAGGAAAACACTGCTGAGAGGAAGAAAATTGGCAGAAAGTGCAAGTAATGAAAGCAAATGTGCTGGAGTAATTATGAATTACTCTGATTATCAATATCTACAATGAAGAGTTTCTTCTATATATGGTGACTCTCAGCACGAATAACAACTCTGAAAAATCAGCTGGCAGAATGTCTCCTGTTGATTCAAAGGCCTTCAGTTGCAAGTACCCACACTCTAGACCAGGGGTGTCAAACTGCAGGCCCGCGGGCTGGATGCATCACACCAAAACTGCGCCCACCCCATTGCCGGCAATGGGGAAAAAGTTGTGATACATCGTGACATGTCACGTGATGTTGCAAGTTTGACACCCTTGCTCTAGACATTGAGGAGAATGAGGCAAGATTGGGGCTACCATGCTTGCCATTTCTCCCTTGGTGCAAAAACTTATCTGGGAGTAAGAGCCATTGAATGTAATGAGACTTACGCAGAGTAAGCATGTAGCCACTTTGGTCTAGTGATTAAGAACCAGGCTAGAAAGCAGGAAACCATGAATTCTAGTCTTGCCTTAGTCGTGAAAGCCAGCTGGATGACTTGGGCCTGTCACCTCAGGCTGGGTGACCTTGGGCCAGTTGTTGTTCTAAGAAAAATAGGAGGAGGAAAGTGTGTTGGATATGTTTGCCACCTTAAGTTATTTATAAAAATAATAAAGGCAGGATACAAATAAATAAAAAAGTGTAGATAGATAGATAGATAGATAGATAGATAGATAGATAGATAGATAGATAGATAGATAGATAGATAGATAGATAGATAGATAGATAGATAGATAGATAGATAGATAGATAGATAGATAGATGATGGTTTATACATATACAAACTAAGGTTGCTGAGTCCAAATTTTCAGTCTCTTCCCCCATCCACTGTGATTGCAATCTTGTGTGGATGTGCACAAGAGAATAGTTTTATATAAGAATTATTTGTTCATATGTAAAGGACAATGAACATCTTATTGTCCTCATGAGAAACTTATATACAAGTCAATAAGCCACAGTATGGGTAGACCATGGTGAAAAAGACTGGCTCCAGGTTAGCAAAGGAGTGTGACAAGGCTGGATATTCTACCCTTATTTATTCAACCTGCATGCTGAATGTACATTTGAGGGAAGTTGGTGTCAGGTCCCCAAAGAAATGTATTGTTTCTCTTCTTATAGTATACTTGCTTTTGTAACCATCTTTTGGGGCCTGCCATTCTGTTGGGAGGGGAGATGCTTTGGGGATGCTTTGCACCATCTTGCCACTATGTCCTTCCCCCAGGAGAAGGAATGCATCACCCTTATCTAGGAGATGGTTTGCGCTTGGAGCCAGAGAGAAACAAAAGCAAGAGAGACCTTGAAAAGCCCGCCAACGGAGCCTGTTGCCAAAACAATATGCCACCTGTGGATTGGCTGGGATTCAAATGGACCCTGGGACCCTGGGGGGAGGAGTAATGAGTATTGCTTTTAATATACTGCTTGTGCGGGTTTTTCCTCAGACCTCACCTTGTTTTCCCTGCTGTCACTAACCCCTAATAAAAGTTCCTTTTGAAACAATGCCTGTTTCAATAGTTCTGCTTTCTTGGGAGGCCTAGTTGAGGTAGATCCTTACAGTTGGTTTGGAAGAAAAGGGAATGTGATTTTAAAATTAGAGAAAGATATGCTAGTAACTTCTGATATGCTGATGACACAACTCTGATAGCTGAAAATGCAAAGAAACTGCAAGCCCTGGTAATAAACGTCAAGGATCGCAGTGAAAAATGGGACTACAATTAAATAGAAAGCTTGGAACTGACAATAAAGATATCAAAGTGGTGGATAGCTTCTGTCTTTTATATCAACAGTAAAGGAACAAGCAATCAAGAAAAATGCTGCAAACTAGAACTTGGTTCAACAGCTATAAAGGCCATGAAAAACATATTTAAATATTGTAATGTGCCTATACCCATAAAAATGAGAATAATGCAAGGCATGGTATTTTCTGTGACATTCTATGGAAGTGAAAGTTTGAAAAAGATAGGAAAAAGTTTTGATGCCTTTATGCTCTGATCGTCCCAAAGGTGCTTTTTCCAAAAGGCAACTGGACTTTTTTTGTTTTTTTTTCTTTGAAAATGTTTTGCTTCTCATACAAGAATCTTGAGAAGCTAAATGTTTTCAAAGAAAACACCAAAAAAGACCAGTTGCCTTTTGGAAAAAGCTACTTTGAGACAACCATAACATGGATGGTTGAGAATCTCCATAGACTTTTCTGCTTTGATGTTGCAGAAGACTGGGAATATCACGAAGAGCCAAGAAAATGAATAGTTCACACTCAAGGTACAATTGCCCAGCTGAAATTATCCTATTTTAGACACATTACATGAAGACCTAACTCTCTAGAGAAGAGAAATATGGAAATCTGGAAGGAAAAAGAAGAGGACAACCAGAAACAAGATAGATAGATTCAGTCAAAGTTGCTTTTAACTGTTGGAAAAACTGAAGGACCATATTAGGGACAGATGATCTATGTGGTAACAAAGAATCGACAGTGATTTGACACCACATAATCTATCAGAGCCTGATTGAAGATCAATTAATTTTATCAGTTGATTACATTATTTCACTAACAATTCATTTTAATCAATAATTATTCATTTACATTCATATCTGCATTGACTGGACTGGTGCTTTACAAGGTGGTCTCTATTAAATGCATTTATCCATGTATGCAAGTGTGTATTCTTTTTTTCTGTGCTTTATAGCTTGCTGTAGCTGCTCTCCCTTTTTGTTGGGATTTTGTTACATTCAGGATTTTCTTTCCTCTGTATGCAGTTTTTAATGGCTGAAAGGATTTATTAAAATACAACATATTAAAATAAATGAGGCAGAGGAAATTTATGATATGTACATTTGTGTATATTAGAAAAACATTTTGTAATACCCTTTAGTCATCATCATATTCTATGCTCTTATTCCTTTCGGCCCTTCACTAGCACAGGGTTAAGTCTATTGCAGACTTAAATTTGTTTTGAGAGTGTGTAGCTGAAGTTTAGCAACATGAAGTTGGGTAAATTCAATGAAATATAAAAATGGGTTGGGGAAGATCCATGCAGCCAGTGAATTGAGTATTAATCTTTTTCAGGGAAGGAGTATACAGTAACTCACTGGTAAAGTACAGATTTGCAAAAAAATAAAATAAAAAAAAATCCTGGGTTAAGGGCCAAGCTTTACCTGAAGAATCTCTCCAAATAGGTCTTTTGTAATCAACCAAATTGGATTAAGATATGCTGTAAAATGCTGCAGAGAATTCTGAAAATAATGATAGAATCTATTCGCTTAGAATAGATTAACAATCCTGAAAACATTTTTTTTTTATAAATGCTTCTGAACAAGATGATGTATTTCAAGTTCGTAAGTGAAGTCTGCCTAGAATCTATTAGAATGAGGCTGTGTTTGCATTTAAGAGTGAGAGAAAAAAAAAGGTTCTTTTTTCTAGCTAAATTAATAATTTAATAAAAACTATTTTCAGGCAAGGGATCAACATATACTGAGCTTCTGTTCAGGTTAGATAAAGTACCAGTGAAAGTTTCTGACACAAACAGTTGGTCTTACAGCTCAACTCTTCTCATTAATATCAATGTGCTTGGGATTAAATTGTTACTGCAGTTGAAGCAGACACTTATTAGTGTCCTCGGGGACCTAATAAGTGACAATTTTCTCAGTTACACAGTATTTTACTGTGGCAAATAAGATGAGTTCAGTGTTTATTTTACACTATAAAGGGTTTCCAAGGGATCTCTAGATACCCAAGAAACCTGCTTCATTTATCCTGCCTTTTTTCTTTATTGACTGTCTTGGTAAAAGAAAGTGAAGGAGGAAAAGGATAACGATGGAACTTAGACCTCCCTTACAATCAATTGATTAAAATAACATCCCACACCTGTCATTTGTAAACAAGCCACAGTCAATTGATTTTGAACTTCAAAATAAAAATGTTAGCAGCAGAAGCTAGGGATGCAGGAATGAGTAGAAATAAAGTCTCCTTATTAACTTATTTAAGTGATGCCTAAGACTGATAAATTTTGTTACTGAATTTAAAAAGAAAATAATAGAAAATGTATTATGGTGTTCCATTTTTAGATTCATAGCACAAATAAAATGTAAATAATTAAATCTTTCACATATGATTTCTATCTATCATTTAAAAAGCCTGGTAGGAAAAATAGTCAGACAGCTCAATTGTCCCTTTGCTCTTTTAACAAAAAAACATTTTTATTTAATTCTGTTGTTGATTGTATTGCTCAGCACTCCAACCACTCAAGCCACTCTGCTGCTGTAATTGGGGTGGTCTCCTGGGATATTATTGTTGGGGTATTTCAATCTTTAAGTCCCGCGTGTTAGATTTGGATGGGTTTAGAATTTTGTAGCCTCCCTGTCATTCTTGAATTTGTTCCACATGACAACAGGTTGCATGCATATAGACAGCTCCATGTTTGACCTGTTTTTCACTCTTAGAACAGTTGATGCTGAATCTGAAGATGCCCATTGCTTTCAATATGTACATTGACAACAAGCTTAATCTCCGCAAAGGTGGGATGCCTGTTGGGCTGATTTGCCCAGGGTTGGGGGTGTGTTTTTTTGTTTTTTGTTTTAAGATATCTGGAAGCAGTTCCAACATGCATTTCTTTGGGCTCTGGAAATCAAAGATGACAAGAAACCTGGGTGAGATTGCTCATAAATGACTTCTCTTCTTTTACCAATCCTGGGACATGATGCATTCAAAAGATGCTGAGAGGAAGAGTTAGGCTTAGGGTTGGATTAAATATAATCTAAATGCTGAAGCAGACAGCTGATGAGCAGTTGCAACTTTTATTGATTATTTTTGTGGTGATTTGAAGAACTGGGAAAATGCCAGGGCACTGGAAAAGAGCAAATGTGGTCCCCATCTTCAAGAAAAAAAAAATAGTGCCCCAGTAATTATTAGCAGTGAGTCAAACATAGGAAAACATTCCAATAAAGAGACAATAGAGAATAAAGTAGGCATTTACAAGAATCTTGAAGATAATACCATGGCTTGATTAAAAAATAAATCATGCCAGACATGATCGTGATAATACAGTTCTGGATGTACACTGTAATATAAGCATAGCATTGTGAGGTCCTTATAACCTTCCTACACACACAAACACACAAAACCCCAATGCATTGGTGGGAATATACATGGAGCACTGTGGACAATTCAAGGCACCACATGTTCTCAGAAGTATTTTCACAGGTTAGAACAGGTCCAGAGGATGGTAAAAATATGGTATTACAGACTTTCTCAACAAATTCTGTTCAATACCTAGGGAAACTTTCTAGGGAAATTTTTGTAAATGATAGTGGAGCTTCAGCTGAAAAAGGTTCTAGAAGAAATAAATTATTGCAGCCTTTCAGTTCAAAACTCCAACTTAGACATGGGACTTATGTAGCATTAATCAAACATCAGAACCTGGATAAAGTAATGCAATTTCCTAGATCTTTAGACATCTCAAGAGTATTCAGCACCATTAAACATGTTATTCTTTTGGGCTGCCTATAAGGGTTGGGATTTGGGAACACTGTGTTATGGTTCAGCTTGATTGTCAATGGACAAACATGTGATTTTTCCAGATTGGGGCACTACACACTTCAGCTCTCTCACACATGCTATTTAACATTTACATGAAACTACTTGGAAAGGTCATCCATCAGTTTTGGCAAGTCTTTTAACTGCCGAGTATGATCAAGTAAGAAAGACTCACACAGCCTTTCTTTAATGAGTTTTTAATGCCATGTATTAGGGGTTAGAATGCAGAGTCTTGAGAACTTGATAGAACTCTCCAATTCTCCTTTATATGTGAGTTTATTAAGGTAGAGTATCACTGTATTTTGTCGTTTGTCTTCTGTCTGTCTTTTGAATGTTTTCAGAATGTTTCTATAATGGATTTGACAGACTAAACATCTGTTTACCTGATAAGCTGTAATGAGATCTCTGATTTTTCAGGTTTAGGAATACTTGTCTTTATTAGCTTTCTAAGTTATAGGTTTGGAGAAGATATCATCAATATGTTAATAATACTCTGCTATATGTTGCCATCCCACGTCAGACTGGAGTTGAAATGGAATTGCAGTGCTCAGTATTTGGATATTGTGAAGAAATGTATGGGTTAAAACAACCTAAATTTAGTCCCAAGAAGGCAGAGATCTCTGTCTCTTGTTTAGCACTGGACAGAATTATAGTGTCCTGAAAATTCTCCTGGACTGATGGGCATCAAATGGAAGGCCTGGCCAGTGCAGTCTTTGTTCAGGTTACCCTTTAAAATTTGGTTCATCCTCTGCCTGCTGGTTTCTTGTTAAATCATGAAATTGAGTTTGTTCTGTAAAGCATGTGAGTGCTACTGATGCTAGTGGAGTGCCTTTTGTATTTGTTTTGTACATGAGCCAACATCTGGAACTTTCATAGTGAGAGATCCAAATTTGAAATAAGAAGGAATTTTCTGACTGCGAGAGCTGTGAAGCAGTGGAGTGCTCTGTCTCCTGGTGTCATATATAAGGTTTTCAAAGAAAGATTGGAAAGCCATTTGTCTGGGATAATCTGAAAATTCTTGTCCTGGACTAGAAGAACTTCCAGCCTATAATACTATGTCTTTATGGAAGATGTGGATACTCTTGGCTTTGAAATGCCGAGATATTAGAAATAAGATGAAGATTGTCCAGGTCACTTTTTTTTAACCAAGTGTATTTTATGTTGACATGAAATGTAAATGTTAACATTGTGCATTATCCTTGCAGTTTGTCTCTCTGTCTGTCTATTTAAAATAGCAAATAAATGGAGACGTGAAAAAATGCAAGCCACATTCACAAAGATTAACAGGGTTGCATTATAAAAAAAAAAAAGATGGGAAATCCCGCCTCTTCTTTCTTCCTTTCCCATCACTCTATGCTGAAAATTGCTTTGTAAGCCAGGGCAGTGAATTACAAATGAAAACTGAAAGAGAGGGTGAGAGGTGCTTAGTAAAGATGGAATAAAAGGGTTCAAGTTAAAGTGAAGCAAATTCCACGGCATTCTTTTCTTATTCAGTTTTATTTAAAACTAGGCCACCCTTGCCACCATTAGATCATAATTTCAGAGATGTATCCTTACCTAAACAGAGAAACAGAATGACCAAGGATAGGCAAAACAAACAGTAAAAGCAGGAACAACTTCTGACATCCTGTCAGCTTCCCCACTGACTTCTTTAAATGAATTTGGCAGGGAGCATTGGAAATTTCCCTTCTCTCCCCTCCCCTCCTCTCCCCTCCCCTCCCCTTCCCAGCAGGCAGGTAAGTGGCTCCTGCTAGGTGGGGAAAGGAGTGAGGAATTGTGAAACTGTCTGGGAAACTACCACAAAATGTTAAAAATGAAGATCACCTGACCTGCACCTGCAGCCAATAGCACTAAAGCAGCCACAACTTCCCCAAATTTAGTTCCCTTGGGAGTCGTGGGTCCTGGATTTTGGACACATAGCCTATTTGAGGTATCTTGGTTCAAAACCTATTGCCCTATGATGCACCACTTCACCCAGTTAAAGATCATGACAAAAAGAGTTTTAGAATACCTACTTCATACCTGAGATGATATAATTCTCAATCTTTTAAGGATCTTTATTTATCTCTCTGTATTTCACCACCTTTTTAAAATTTTAACACTTGTGTTTGTGTGTGTATGTGTGCCAATTTAAATAGTAAATCCTACTAACAGCTTTTTTGCTTTATCTAACAAAACAATTAACAGTTATAAAGTAATATACTTTCCACATTGCCAGATTGTTTTCAGATTCATGTTAGGGTGTGATAAATAAAGGTATCTGCTACAATATTTCTATCTTATGTCCATTCCCATGAGATAGAAAAGTTTGACAGACTCATTTTGTAATACGTTTTAGACGCAGATATGCTGCCACTGCTCATTTGAATTTGTATGTTTATTAAATGACTCAGAAGAGACGATGGTAAAATGTATTGAAAATGAAACAACAGAACATGGGTTTTGCTAAGTAAAATAGATCTAATTGTAACTATTGATATTTATTAGGGAACAATTTTTGAACATGCTTCCGCAGGAAGAAATTACAGTAGTGTTAATGACAACATGAGTTTACAAAATATTTTTTGTTGTTCAGTCACTAAGGAGTGTCTGACTTTTAATGATCCCATAAACCATAGCACACCAGCCCCCCTTCCCCCCATCCTCCACTGTTTCCCGGATTTTATCCAAATTCATGTTCATGTGTCAATGACAGTTTTCCAAATAGGGGATTGGCTTCTAAGGAAAGAAAATCAAATTAATAAATCAATATTTTGGATAACCTGATCAGTTGTCTTCTATGTGGAATTCTGTAGTACCATTGTCAATTTTCTGATGTAGACCAGTTCACAAAACAGACACCACAAATGTGGTGTGGTGTCTACTTTAGTGAAATAGGCTATAACAGAAATTTGACAGCATTTCTGTTTCTTTCACAATTATACCGAGAGGGTCAAGACTGGGTTATCTTGAATTTCTTCCTGTTTTTATGGGCTGAATTCATGTTTCCCAAATGATTGCTGAATATCTTCAGGGCTATTTCTGTACTCCTGTATTGTCATTTAACATAATGTCTTATGATACTATCTGGGAGATGCTGATCTGCTCACTCCTCGAGAAGCATGGCTCCAGTAGATACGAAGAATTCCCATCCTATCTCCAGAGGTTTTTCAGTGATTCTACTCTCATTTGGGATGATTGCCCTTGGGGGAAGGAGAGTTAGGCCCCTAAGTGCTCTGTTATAGGGTGCCTTCAACATTTCTTTAACACCTGCATTAAACCACTGAGGAAGGACACCTGCGAGTATCATCAATATGTTGATGATACCCTATTATACATCTCAACTCCAGTCAAATAAAAATTTTGACTCCATCTTTGACTGTCTAAGAGGTTGGACTCCCTCATCAGGAACCAGTTTGCTAATTTGGGATCCTTTTGGACTCATGGCTCCTGCTAAAGAAGCAGGTAGAGGTTGTGCCTAGGATAGCCTTTGTTCTGCTTTGACTAGTATACCTGTTGTCTTATTCTTGGGGCAACCAGCTGCCAAATTCAAGAATAGTCCTGGTTTAACATGAGCATTTGTATACAATGTCAAGCACGAAGAAGCCTCATGCTCTTACCAACTGAGCTAGCCAGACATACAGATTATTTGTGTGCTTGTGTGAAATGTATTTGCAGAGATATAACTCTAAATATATCATATGACGTCTTAATGCAATCCTTTCTATGGAGGAAAGAACAGCAGGGTGTTAAAAACATCCTATAGCCATCAAAGTAGACCCATATTCCTTAACTCTGACTGAACAATCGAAGGACATATGGGTCTGGTATAAGCCTGGGGCCCAGAGTAGGTGGCAGGGGTGGGGGTGGAATGTAGGTAGAAGTCCACTTCCACCACTTCTTTGAACACTATGCACACAGAGCTAGAGAGGGAAATGAAGGGTGGTTGAGAAGAAGGGATCACCTGAGAGTAACTTGCTAAAATAAAATAAATATTCCCTGGGTCTGAGCCTGATTCCTCATGACTACAGGGGCGTATAGTTCTCTTTGCAGCAATATGAATGTGGATATTTATTTCTTAAATTATCTATTCTTGCACTGAATTTTGTGGGCAGATCTTCTAAAATCTTAAACATGGAAGTTACACATATGAATATAGTACAACTTCTTAAGCAACCAAAACACATCACATCCAATGTATATTGGACTTAAATTTGTGGTCAGCTCTTCTAAAACCTAAAACATGGAAATTACAAACATGAATATAGTACAAATCCTTATGCAACCAAAATACATCACACCCAGTGATATGGGGTTGGATTGCTCTAGATATTTAAAGAGGATGTGTGTTTTCATTTCAGAAATTAGAGAACTTTTGTTATATGGATTCATCTAGCAATTAGGCAGACACTGAGGTACAGAAAGGATTGGGTCTTCAGACTAAATAAGATTTTTTTTCAAGATTTGTCCAGGAAATTGAGTGGAATACACAAACTGACATTTTGCATTAAAAATTATATATGTAGGACTGCTCCCTCCAGCCACTGGCCTGAAATACCTGACAGTCCCACATATAAGCATGGAAACTGTAAATCTGCTCAAAATTAAGCCCATCAAAGCTGAAATAATAAAATAAAATATTATTGGCTTTTATTTGAAAATATCATAATCTAAGAGACATACCTTGTTTTCTCACTTACAAAGGCAACAAACACTGTGATAGTTGAAGATAAAACAAGAACCCACATAACTTGTTAAATGTGAAAGGCTTGTAAAAGACAAAGAACAACAACAACAACAACAACAAAAATCCTGTTAGATGTAACAGATTAGGTCCAAGCTGAAAAAAATACTACCAGAAATGTGAACAATCCAGCCTGGATGACTTACTGCTTGTCTCTCTCTCCGTGTTATTTATATCTAGAAACCAATCAACATTGAAAAAGGAACACAATAATTTATACATTAAGAGCTGTCAAATATATGTAGGTCTAAACTGGCTAAACTTGCCCTCATTTTCTTCTAAAATCTGATAACAAGAGCAAGAAAAAAAATCCATTACAGGCCTGTCAGTCACTATAAGATGCATAATGCTGACATGATTTCTTTAAAAGGGGAAAGGAAACTAAGAATAAAATATGCAACAATAGGTATAAAAATAGTCATATTTGAGGTCTGTAAGTAATGCTGTAATGTTTCTCCCATCTTGCCAATATCTGCATTAATGAAAATAGATTTGTGAGGTGGAATAGTTATAATTGCAATAGATTAACAACAACAATAAAAACAGTAACAAAAGACTTGTCATTATGATGGAAGAGTTTATTTGTGTACCAAAATAATATCATGAGGTAATTTTCAGGCATAACTCTGACTGCCCAACTCTTCCTCCTTTCCAATATACAGGTCACTGCATTTCAAATAAAAGCCCAACGGCTGTTCCTTACATTATTCATACCTAACCATCTTTGAAACTCCAAAAGAGTAAGATTAAAGCTCTCCCCCGATCATTCTGAATAAGCTTCTTATCCAGTCCCTCCCATCTACTGAAGCAAAAAAGCAAAACAAAAGTGTGCTTAAACCAACAAGGATTCTCAACTCAAAGTGCTGAGTCCAAACTGAGACAGCCACAGAAAGCAAGGGAATACTTGATTAGGAAGCAGCATCTTATTAATAACTGGTTTTCCCTCAGCCTTCCGGTTTTAGTTGCTGCTTTGATTTGTCTCGACTTTGGGACATGAGCATGACTATCATGATTACCCACAGGGCACAGTTGAGTTTTCATGTATTTCTAGGCACCAAATAGGGTAGCTGACAAATACCTTTCAGAGAGTAATCTCTCAATACAATGAATCAAAACTATCCAGCTTGCTGAGTCAAAATTGTTTCTCCGTGGTCAAATGTTATTTGAGTGAGAGCAGCCAGGTTTTTAACATTCCGCCCATTCTGTTACAGTTCGGAACAACACTCAATATAATATTTAATGAGGAAGAGATGGTGCTGTGAACGGAATGCACCCGCTGAAGTGTTTTCCACAGGCCCCTAAATATTCATAGTAGAAGTTAAAATGCTTTCATTCATTGGAAAGATGTCCCAGAAAGCAAAGACTGAGTGGGTAATAAATTCAACATGAACTTAAAATGCCCATGAAATGGCTGTTTTAAGAGTCAGTAAACAGCTGCGTCCAAAGTTGTACTGCCAGTCAGTTAAAAACTGATCTGGAATGAAAACTAGGAAGAAGATGCAACTGAAGAAAGAGACTATTGAGAAACCTGATCGATCATGAGAGGCGTGAACTTTGAGAAGAAAGTTAAAAACCTCAAAGGCAGGAGAGCAGCTTAAAAAATTAGCTTAAATCACAAGAGACAAATGAAAAGCAAAATGATTTGGGGAAAGGCAAAATCCCCTCTCAAAAAGCTAGGCCAAGTACACAGAACTTCTGAAAAAAGCAGTTACACAGTTAGAGAGTCCCCATGCCTCTATTAATTTTTCTGTTATCCATTTGAATCCTGCATAAATCCCAGTTAGTTAATACAGGTAGTCCTCTACTTATAACCAGTCATTTAGCAATGGTTCAAAGTTATGATGGACCCCCCAAAAGGTAGTTCTGACTTATATTTGAAGTTCTAATGGCTGCCCCCACTGGATATGTGACATTTTGGGCACTTAGTAACCGGTTCTCATTTATGGCTATTTGCAGCATCCTGCAATTTACAACATTTTTGCTGGAAACTGGCATTTGCTTGAAAAAGATTATAAAATATGACTACTGTCAACATCCAGCTCGAGAATCCAAATAGAACTCCAGGTTCATTCCATTTCCGAAAAGCTTACTGTTTATTGAATATACAGCTTGGTTATGTTAACTCTGAGGTTCTCACACCAATTCATAGACTTAAACAATAGCTTTCCCAGCCAAATCCACAAGGTCTTACGTAATCCATATCAACAAGTTCACTTAGTTATAGGAACTGTCTGCTTCAAATCCACATCTGTTCTGGTGTCCTTGACAAGGCTTCAGGCTCCCACGGTCTGCAGCTGAATCAAATAAGTTTCATTTCTCCATCTACCCACTTCGAAGTAACATCTCCCTCCCCCTTAATCAAAGGGCAAGTTGAAATGCAGAGACATTTAGTTGCCAAAGTTTCATCCTTGACACCTACTTTATGACTGCCATGACTGCATGACAGTCATTAAATCAAGGACTACCTGTATAACCAGGGAATATAGGTTAGAGGAGATCATTGGGATAGGAGGGAGATAAAATTCCAAATGGGAAAATTAAGCTAATATTTTAAAGTGGGGTTTAATTTTGTTTCAAATTGCCACCCTAGTCCCACATACATCAGCAAACTGTACAATGGTAGAAATGATATATTTGATTCTCTTCTTAAGGGAAAAATAGAAATAGAAAATATTAGGTGCCAAACAATAAGGTAGTTTATTTTTCTCATACAGGTGAAGAAGGGAGGAAGAGAAGAAGGCAGCATCTGGTAAGCTTTCAAACTAAACATCTACCCAAACCCCAAACTGCGTGTTTAGGTGAAGCACATGAAAAAGACCTGGAGGCTCAGTCATGCAGTGCCATCTCTATTTTTTAAATTTTCCCTGAGGACTTGCCTGAATGAATAGAAGAACTTCTTCAATTTGCTCTAGGTACATTGTGAATCAAAACCAGAAGTTCTTGTGTTAAAAAAAATTCTAAAAAGTACTAAATCTGAAATTACCTACTTCTAATAAAAAAAACCGCAATTTTAAATTAGTCTGGTTGCTTCTTGCTTTCTTTGATAATTCAATATTAATTCTAAAACAATCTAATGTTAATCAAAATGTAATTTTCTTCTGGTCCCCTTCCTAAATTGTGCCCCTTATTGGCGGAATAATTGTACAACCCCTCCCCAACCCTCATCGGTGTCAGAAGGCTGAAAACACTGTATACAACAAGCAAAGGCATACCATTTTATATATTAGAAGAAGACTGAGAGGCATGTATCTGATAGGAAAACAGAGTGCCCTCTGAACTGGGATGCCAATTTTACAACTCATCCTTTCCAGGCTCAGCAAAATTCTGGCAGGAATAGGGAACAAAAGGAAATTAAGACAATCCCAGGTCCAATCTTTGCAGGAAAAAGAACTGACCTAATTGTACAAGCTTCTTTTGTTTGCATTGTTGTTTTTTGGGATATTCTTATGATTTTTTGTAATTATATAAGGAAGAAATCCTTCTTATTGGTATTTTTTTCCTTGCCAAAGGGAAGGGAAATGAGAGCCGTCTTCCAATATGTCAAGCGAAGATGGTGTTGATTTATTGTCCACTGCAGCTGAGAGCAGGACAAGAAACAATGGGTGAAAACCTGTCAAAGGAAAAATCAACCTGGAACCAAGAAGAAATTTCTTGACAGTGAGAACAATTAATCAGCGGAACAACTTGCCACTTGGAGTAGCTGGAGGTTTTTAAGAAAAGATTAGAAAACCATTTGCCTGGAATAAGAACTCCTGCCTTGGGCAGGATAGTGGACTAAAAGACCTCCCTTGCAGCCCTATTATTCTATCATATTGCATTCATGTCAGAAGCACTGAGGTATTTTCCGGGTTGAAAGGATCATTAGCCGGTAACATCACTGTTGCTCAGGGGACACCAAGTTGGGGACTCCTTTTCTGTTCCCACAGGAACTGGAGCGAAGGATGGGAGCTCACCCTGTCCCACAGCAGCACTTGGGTCTCAAACATGGACTTGCTAGCCTCCAACCCAGTGTCCTAACCATACAAGCCACCGTGCTCCTTTTATTATTTTATGATTCTATGACTTATGAGAACTTGTGAAGATAAATAGGGCAAATCTAGTAGAAATTATTAGTTACCTTGTCTGTTCTAAAAAATGATTGATTCTTTGAGATTTTCTTGACTCACCACCGTCACTTTTCCTTGGCATCACACATTCTATTCAGATAATGAATTGATATTTTCCTGAATGGAGTGCTGGGTCGTGAAAAATTCCATGAAGTATAAGTCTGGACACAATCCATTGTCTTGAGTTTAATATACTAAATAGTCATCTTTTCAAATAGCTCATAAAGTATTTACTACACCAAATAGTTTTTGGCCCAAAAAAGTTTTTGAAATTGGATATAAGCTTGAAGACAATTTAATTATTTCTTATCACTCTTCTTTCTTCTCCATGGCAAAAGTCAACTTGAAGAAAGCTTCCTAGAAAGAAGTTTTAAATTCTAATATTATTCTTAATTTGCATTTCACTGGAGAAAACCAACACATGGCTGATTCATTAGAACAATGGTTTGTAACAGCTTCAGGCTGACATCTCAAACACTGTCACCAGGAGTAGATGTAAGTAAATTGTATTCATAAAATCCCTGTGGATAATATGATGCGGATAACTGACATATCTATAAGGATTGTACAGTTTAAAAATGTCTACAAGTGTCATTAAATTGCAGCAAAATTCTGGCCCTGAAGGCAAACAGGATATTGGATGAAATAAGCAACAAGAGTATTAACCATTGAATGTGCTTCACACTACTATAAGAAAGGGAACTATGCCATGCTCATCTGATTATCAGATGCATTTCTTCTTTAAAAGATGGGAGAAATATTTATGTGATATGTACTTGAAATCTTGCTGCTTGCATTTGGAATTCGAATTATACATGTCACCATAAATTATTTCTATATTTATATACATTAAAAAAATCCTATAGATTGCATGGATTTAAAAATACCACCCAACACAAATAATCTTGTAGATTAATGAAGTATTTGTTTAAGCAGCAGTGGTTTACACATACTGATAAATATGTCCTACTGAAGTCACTGGGATTTTCATTTAGCACTTTGAGACATTACACACTATCATGTAAGCGATATACATTATTTCAGCCATACCATAAGCAATGTGAGTTTGGATGGGATGAAACAAGCTTAAACTGAACCATAATAAGACCGAGTTGCTGTTTGTTTAGAAACACTCTTGCTATCTGGTTATAACCCTGGATCCTATAAACCTAGAATTCCATGGCATCCCCAGCCTGTCTTATGATAGAGAAATATTCCTCTATCTGAACTGACATATCTCCTCTACGAGATATGGGAAGACATATCTCCTCTACGAGATATGGGTATCTTGAGTAGACATTTAAAGGAAGGGAGGCCAATTCCTGTGGACCCCACAAGGGGCTGCCCATTGGGCTGACCTCTGCTTCTGTACTACTATTGCCTGGAATCAGAAAGGAATGGAACCACTGAAAAATACTGTCTCCAATTTTGCAAGTGGTCCAGAAACATGCTGTGGTTGATGAAAGAAAATATGGCTGAAAGGTCAAATAGAGGCACACTCTCCTCATATAGGTCCCAATTAAATTAACCCATCAGGGTGATCAATGTAATTTCCTTCCCATGCTCAGGGCTGAATCGTGACCGAAAAGGTTTCTGATAAATTGCTTCCTTAAAGCATCACCTTTTCAACATCCTTCCCTAAAACAGAAGCGGCACATTAATCCCTTCTTGCAGAGAGCCTTTCTCCGGATGCCTCTGCACTATGGGAAAAAGCAGGTAAGAACAAACAAAAGAGCTTTGTCAGTGGTGGGACAAAAAGCTTTGTCAGATGAAGTCATGTTCATTTCCCCAAGTATTCAGAAAATTATTTTGGAATTTTAGAACTTCAGTATATTGCTACTTTGTTATTGTGAATTTGTGCTGTGTTATTACCGTGATCATTTCTGCTGCAGATTTTTACCTTATATGTGGTGTTCTTCTCTGATTTGGATCTTATTTTGTGTCGTATTGTTTCCTTGTTTGTATAAAATTTTACATTTTATAATGTTTGGTCTGGTTGTGCATCACCTAGAGGCAGTGGTGGGATTCAAATATGTGAACAACCAGTTATCTGTGTGGATGCCACTTCCGGAAGTCGGTTCTGGGCCTGGGCAACAAAAAATTAGCTACCGGTTCTGCCGAAGTGGTGCGAACCAGCTGAATCCCACCATTGCCTAGAGGACTCCTGTTATCAGACAGTATAAACATGCAATTGATTTATTAATCAATTATTTTAGCTGGCATTATTTATTGCAACATTTACTGGGGAACTGATTTACCACATTAATTAACCTGCCTAGATCTTTGATGATGGTGGTATATTATAGTTTATAAACCTCCCGTATTGTTAGGTAGTTATTTGAAATTCTTGAAAAAGGAGAGAATAAAACAAAAAAGGACGGGGGAGAGGAGGAAGAGACTGTTGGTTTCATATTGACCTTGGAAGTTAAAAGTAGAAACTGGAAGATAGATAACCTTTAGTTGGGGGTTGGAACATTGTTGCAAAGGCTCTAATGGCAGATAGCCACTAATGTGGTCTTGTTCGACATGTTTTTCACACCATTCATATATACATATACACATACACATACACACACACACACACACACACACACATATATATATACATACATACAACCCCCAGGAACCCACATACAAGGAGACACTGGGGCGGTTAGTAAAAGAACGGAGGAAGCCTACCCCATAGGTCCCCCAGACACACACACCCAGATCCATACAAAACAGGGGGAGCAAGACAACGAACAGGAAGGACCAGACAGCCAATCTCGTGACACACACAGAGACAAAAGAGGGGCAGCAGAGGCTGGGAAGAGAAGGGGAACAGCAAAGATACGCCCTGCTAAAAACCAGATGATAGGGACACGACTGCGCTCAGCGATGAAGGAAACAACGAACAATGTGTGCAGACCGCGAGACGACTATTTCCTGCACCCCCGCACACGCGCTGAAGAAACTACACGCTCCACGGGTAGCTCAGGGACATGGAGACAGACTAATATGAACGGGACCATGGGGATGGGAGGGGGAGGAGAGAAACAAGAACGATTTGACACCCGATCCCCCGGCACGAAACGGGAGGAGCAGGAGCGATCGGACACTCGACCCCCTAACACCAACACACATGCCCTAAGAACAATGGCAACTGGAGGAGAGAGGATACCTGTGGAAACGGCCCCTTTAACAACGGTGCGCCCGACGCCGAGGAGCGGACCGATGACTAGGTCGAGAGCCCGGGCGCAGAAACAGCCAGTCATATAAGAACGGACTCCCAAATTCTACGTTATATGCTCTGATGATGTCGGCAGTGTGGCCGATGAAAGCTCAGCTTTATAAACTAAACAATCTTTGTTTTAAGATTTTTATCCCGGTGATCGTTTTTATTTATTTGCTTTATGATACATACATACATACATACATACATACATACACATATACATACACATACAAACTAATACAAAGTACTGTGAGAAAAAAGAAAAAGAAAGAAAGAAAAAGAAAAAAGTGCAAGAAAAATTAAAGAAAAATAGAAAAGAAAAATGATACAAAAAAGAGGCTTCCAATGTTCCTCACAGCAGTTATAAGTACAATTATATTTTAATTCTGTTCAAAAGTTACATCATAATACTCTTATTTCTAGAATCTATCCTATATAATCGTCAAAACCATGAATCACTAGTTCATTTTTTTTTTCATTTTTACTCAAAAAGTAGTTTCCCATCACTAATAAAAGGAGATAGAGGTGTTTTTTTTCTGATCAAAGAAGTTAGTTTATCTATCTCAGCAAGATCCATCAATTTCACCAATCATTTCTCCATAGCAAGCAGTGTTGATTTTTTTATTTATTTGTGCACATAACAATATTGTCACGGTAATAATAAGCTATAATAACCTTCCATGGATGTTTTTTTCTACTCATCCAACAGTCCTAGAAGAAATTCTGGCTTCAACTGAATATTGGTCTTTAAAATCCTTTGTATCAATGTATGTATTTGAATCCAAATGGCATTATGAGAAAGTAAAGTATGTCAATTAGATCAATGAAAGTAAATGGCAAGCTTCTCCTTTTTTCTGTTTTGTTTTATTCTATCTTTGGCATTTTAGGTTAAGTGAATTCTGATGTCATTAAGCAAAACCATTGTCTGCAATGGCCATTTTTTTCCTAGGAACAGAAAGTAAACGTAAATCACATTCATGTGTCCACAAGGTGCTGCAAATTGCTGTAAATGGGGGGCAGTTGTAAAGCACCCAAAATGTGATCTGGTGGCCCTGAGGTTGGGGCAGCCATCAGAACTTTAAATCTCATTCATAAGCACCTCTTTTTGTAACTTTAAACAGTCACTGAGTGACTGTTCATTAAACAAAGATTACCTATATTTAGGTTATAAAGATTTATTTTTGTCTAGAGTTGAGCATACACACCTGCTTCACTTTTGTAGAAATGCTTCGATTTTCATTTATTATTACTCCTTATTCAGTTTTATTGTTTATCCTGTGCTGAGCACCCCTTTATGTTTATTTAGTTGTATTGTGATACTGGCTCACCCAAAAGATTGATTCAGCATTGAAAAAAAAAGTTTTAATGAATGGGGAGATGCTGCCTGAATAACAATAGTAAAAAATCCCTTATTATAGCTAGAAAGAATCATTTAAAGTGATCGGTTTATACAATTATAATAAATCAATGCTTTGCCATCCTTTTTTTTCCCTTATGAAAAAAATAGAATTCCTATTTTAAGAAAAAGTCAAAAGAAAGAGTGAAAGCAAGACTACATTGAAGAAAAAGATAATCTTGTAAAAACAGATTATATCAAGAAAGTTTCAACAAAGCAATGGTTAAAAAAAGACATCTTTACAGCTGTAGAAACTGAAAATTCATATTCAAATATCAACACTGGCTCTACATTCTATGGAAGGAAAAGATAGTTACAGAACAAAGTAGAGCCATTTTTTAAAAAAAAGTTTGAATGGGGGAAGCAAAATAAGATCAGAATCAGAATAACAGAGTTGGAAGGGACCTTGTAGGTCATCTAGTCCAACCCCCCACCCATCATAATGTACAGATTGAAAAAAGAGATAGGATCTGTGGTGTAGAAGATGGGGGGAAAGATCTCTTTGCTCTCTGCTGCAGCACTTTTATCATTTTCCTTTCCTTTCCTTTTTTTTTAATAAGTTAAAGGGCATGGTTTGGTTTGGATTCTCTTCCAATAAAAATTATGTATCATAAAAGCAAAAGGATGAAGGTTGCTTTTGATTTATGGACACAAAAGCAGATAGATGTTATTTTTAAAGAATTAAAACAAATCAGTAACTGGGGAATGGAATGATTTCCCAGAGATCATATTGAGAAAATTAGAAGCAGGATAAATTTAGTTTTGCATGGATAGAATGTACATGGAGCAAAAAATTTCTATTCATCCTAATGGGATTCTAATGGGGTATGTCAAATATAATAATAACAAGGGTTTTTTTTTCTAAATGAAGCAAGTCTATTTTAAATTGAACTGCATTTGAAAGTCCAAGAAATGCTTCTAGCCCCAATTATACTGAGTGACCAAAACCCAACAAAACAAAACAAAAACCCCTAACCCAACCTTGTATAGTTTATATGTTCTGACAACAGAGGATGTCATTTGGAAAGTTCACTAGAAAATATTTTTTTTCTTCCCTTTGTGTGTTTGTTGTTCTAATGAGAAAAATACACCATAAAATGTTCCTGTGGCTTGCTTTCCTATTATGCATTAATATTTCTTAGTATTCATAAAATATGGAACTGGATGTAGCTGCTGCCTTAACAGATATCAGTATTCTGCAGGGACTGTCTAAAAATGAGATTAATAGCTCCACTTTGCAGTGTCCTTTCAAAGAATAGAAGGGCTAAAACCTCCCTAGAGTTTTGTACAAAGATTTATTACAACAGATCACCCATAAAACAATTAGTTCTTTTTAACAAGAGCATCTGAACAAACAGGTGGTGAACATTTTTGACAGATCTCAAGGGAGAATATAAATCTTGATTAAATATTAATCTTGAGAAGAGTAAGGTATCTTTTTTCTTACCTTGTCAATTGTTATTTTGCTTTCATTGCTATGGCAATTTTATCATTTTGTTTTATGTGCTGGTATTTTTTATTTCTAGGTGACAGTTTGTATAGCCACGATGGCAGAAAGATTACAAAAATCATCAAGAAATTAATAAGGTATGGGGAAGAAGGTTAAAAAGCAGCTGCATTTAAACATCAGGCTGTCATAAGGAGTTTTCTTTGCTTTTGGCTGCAAATTTAACCAGCGATTTAAAAAAATCCCTAAAGCCCAAATGTGTGCTAAATGAACTGTGTGAACTAGGCCAATGTGACTATATAATGTATAAGGCAGTTTTAAAAACATGTGAAGCCTCCTAGAGTTGTTTGGAATTGGGCAGCCTAAAAATTTGATAAATAAATTATAATTAAAACAAGCCATGGCTTACTGTGGGGTTAAAATCCATCTTGATCAACTCTTCAAGACAGACAAGTTCAGGAAACGGAACTCAGTAAGAGTATTAAAATGTACTGCAGTGCAATAGCAGAATTTTAATAGCCTAACAGAGGTCCTTTCAACTTCAGGTTGGATCAAACACAATCAAGGCAAAGGTGTTTTGAGTGTTTTCAGAAGAGAAAATGATTCCTGGGTAGGAAATAGTTTTGGAAACTGTAACAGAATTTTTACTTTAAAAAGAAAGGGAGCATAGAAAGAAAAAAAATGAGTTGTGGCTGCAGGAGATGATCAGGCTGAGCCCGAGGGAGGGGTCAAACGTGTCATAAGTCACACGTCCCTGCACATCCAGAAAAGATCTAAGTCCAGCCCATCTTGAATGCCTTCTTATTCCCGCTCATTTCCCTTGAACGTTAGTAGGTCAGATTTTTGTAGAAAGTTTAAGCTTGCAATGAATCGTTATACCCGTTTGAACTGCCTGAATCTCCAGATTTCCTCAGCACTTGACAGTGGCATTTTCAAAACAAAGTAATTTGTTACAGGGTTTGGTGGCTTACTTACGTAGTTGCTCTAACATACTGAACATTCTTAGCTTATAAGAACTAAAAAAGCTAACAAGATATAAATATGCTTTGATTGTTCATTCAAGGGACTATCTCTGATCATTCTTGGATGAAACAGAGCTGCCAATAAAATTTCTTCCATGGTGTAATGTACTGAGTTGTTAAGACAGCAGGTGCAGGGCGGGCACCAGGCGAAGCTAGCGGCCACATGGCTGCTATGGAGACTGGATGTCCAGAGACCTGGGAATGCTTGCTTAGCGCGGGAGAAAATTGTGCAACGATTGGTTAACAGTTACCCAGGGCTCCTTGTATAAAAGGGCGGAGCCAGTTTCGTTTTCTGTTCTGTTTTTCTGTTGTGTGATGAATAAACCTTGTTCGTACTCGTAAGTCTCTTCAATGTCTACCTCCCTAAGAACAGAACACATGGCAAGTTCCAAAGTGGATGTGAAGGTTCTTACTTAGATATGGAATGTTTAAGGAAAGTCAGGTTATTTCTTCTAATGAAATATCTTAGAATTGTGCATACATAAGTTTTACTCCACCTCAAACAGCCCTCATCTTTTGCCTAAAACTAAATTCAGATTGAATGTAAGATTACCACTTTAGACAGGACAACTGATGAATTATGAGTTAAAGAGCAATATTTTTAGTGGTATTTCACATATCCATAGATGGAAAAAAAGTTGAAACAAAATTATTTGCCTTTTATTTGAGGTACAGCATCAAATATAAAAAAAAATATCTGCAGCTCTAATTTGCCATTCTCTCCATTCAGTGCAGATGATTTAGTTCTTGCAGCAAATATCTAGTGCTGAAAATCAAGGTTTTGCTTCAGATAAGATACCATCATTTTGTGATTTAAAGGGTTGAAAAAGCTAGCAAAAAATTCATTGGTAGACTAGACGCCAAATGGAAGGTGAGAATGAGATCTTTCCTAGATAAGTAGGCAGGTTAGGACAAGACTCGGGAGATTTAACTTCTTGCCAGAAGGATTTAAAGTCCAATGGTTCTTTGAGAGCCATCATTCTCACTGCACCAGATATAACTTTCTCTCTCTTTAGCTGAAACACAACCATTTTTCAAGCAATATTAGACATCAAAAGTATATTTCTTGCCAGGTATCTACAAAAACATTTCTACCGCTCCATCCAAAAAAGCTAGTTCTAAGCTTAGGTACTACTCCCTGAGTTCCAGGCTACATATCTGATGTTTAGCTTAAGAGGTGCAGTGTCTGTTAGCGCAAACAGAAAATGAGTCAAAATGCATGTAGTATTAATACCATATAGTGTGGTTAATGAGGGGTTCTTGGTGCTCTCTGAGCTTGCTTGTTTTCTTGCATATGTTTCATTACCCTAACTAGGTAACATCATCAGTACTAATCACTAGTTAGGATAATGAAATGTATGCAAGAAAACAAGCAAGCTTAGAGAGCACCAAGGACCCCTCATTTCAAACCTGAGCTACAAATATTCTCCTCTCAGTGTGATTAATGCTCTCACTTATGTATGTGGTGGGGCCCGAGATACGTAACAAGAGCAATTCTTGTACAGACATGTTTAAAATAGGTCTGGCTAACCTTTTTTAATGAACATTTATTTAAGGGCAATCTGGCAAAGATGCCGGCTAGTAGTGGTTGATGTTGCAGTAGGCAGAGCCAGGACTGAGAAGTCCTGGGCCAGCTCTCCACTCCTTTTTCTGTCTTTAACACTGTCTTTTCTTTTTAATCAGATTTTGCTTCAGATAAGATGCCTGCCTACTTGTCTTCTATGGCTCTAGTTTGATTGATCTATAGGTCTATTTGAAAGGGACCTAGGCTGTCTGAAGTGAGGTTGCTGACTTGAATGGAACATTAGAATTCTGGGTTGTCAACTCAGGTTTTAAACTTTCCCTTTCAGCTATTTGTTTACTGGTATTTCTCCTTTTTTTCATGAGAGTTTAAGAAAAAAAAAAGTGGGGGGGAGCCTGCACTGATTATTTATCTTAAAGATGCATCCACTCAAAATATTCTTGGCTTTATTCTGGAAAAAGGGAAGCAATGATCAGAGCCATCCAAGTTCCTTTACTGCTCACCTTCTTCTACAGTATGTGTGTACTTAACACTGCACTCTTTTTCTTAGCCTTTGTTCTAGAAGTAGTTCAAGGGCTTCTTGGCCTCCTTTGCTTATTCTTTTGTGCTGATCTTTCTGTCCTGCTTAATAGGAATGTAAATCGTTTTTGCATTTGCCAAGGGAGTCATGGGGCACCTTTTTTTTTTCCCTTGCTGAGATTTTGTTTTTGTCTCAACAGAAAATAGCCATCTTTTAATTAAAGCTAAATGTGCATACACCTGAGCACATCAGCACTACCAGTGCACCTATGGAACTCTTTCCCCCCCCCCCAAGTTCTTGTTAAAATGAGAATGTACTGTATTTATATCCTTAAACATTCAATAATAATTGCACTCTTACCTGTACCGATTCCACCTAATCCTTCCCACCTTTTTTGTGTCTATGAGTATAGGAGTCAGCAATATTGCGTAAACATTTTCATTGGGATTGTGAATGTACACCTGGATCTGAGCTGTTTGCAGTGCTGAAAATCTGAACATTAGGAACTGATCTTCATAGTGGTAAGCTTTTCTTACAGTATTTCAAAGCCACAGCCTAATTCTGAGGTTGCAATATGATGAATATGGACAATAATATCAGCTCAAAGGTCATTTGATTTTGAGAATATTTATCTATATGTATGAGACTGTTTGTATTATATTACATTTTAAATGAGAAAACTGGCTTTAAATCAGTTTGGTACATTTGCTTCTTTTTATTTTGTATGCTCCTATTGAAAGATACTTCAGCTAAAAGCAAATAAAAGCAGATAAAACATTGTAAGTACCAGAAGAGAGGAAAAATGTCTTATATATCAACAATCACTTTCCAAACTAAAAAGCTTTAAATGCAGTACCTTTTCCACACATAGTAGTTTCCCTATTCCTCAGGTGAGTTTGGTTCTCATTTTCCTCATATTTTCCAGCTCTGTAATACAAATTTTAATGGGCAACAATCAAGACCATGCATTGTGCTTCAAATCCAACTGCAATTCTACTTTGAAATCCATGGTCTATAGACACCTCTTGTGTAATTAGCCTTTTTCACAGCTATTATACATACAGGCTCTCATCTTTTGCATTGAAAGAGATATCTCAGCTCCAAGCTTCCATTCTTGATCAGTCATTGCCAGCACAGATCCTATTCATCATATGTGAAGATAGAATAGCTGTTCCATGTATATCATTGTTGTTTATATACATATGTGCAAAATTTGCACCATTCTGTTCATTACCCAATCTGAAGAGATTCCTTTACAGTTATTGACAATCCATTCTTGCATTTACCATAATAAAATATTTGGAGACATGACACCTCAGCTCTAAATTGAGAATGTGTAGAGGAATACAGAGATGGCTTTGGAAAAACAGCTGTTAGGTAAATGCCAGCTTGGAAAGAAGGAATAAAGAAGAAACTAAGATTGCCCTGCCTTGATTCTCTTTGGTTTACTTTTAGGGGAGGGACATGAGGAAGAGACAATCTTGTCAGCTTTTGTTAAGGTTTTGTCATAATGTCCTAAACAATAAAGAAGAGTTCAAGTAATCCTTGTGGTATTGTTTCCTAATCTGGGCTAGCTCAAAGGACTGACAGAGGATGAATGGACAATTTACAAAACATCAGTATTCTTGCTGGAACCTACTTTACTACCTTGTATTATGATACTTGTCAATTTATTTCTACTGGTTCCATTTTTAAATTCAATTACTTGTCTATGAAAAAAGGCCTCTAGACTGATCTCATGACATCTATATTTACTCAGGAGCTCTTAGTGGGTCCAGTGAAGGAAACCCAAGGAAACAATGTCTACTAGATTATTCTTGTCCCTATCAAAGAAATATAAAAGGTTACCGAGACAAAGAAAAAAAACCCTCTCTATACAATACATTCTTATTATGTCTTTTTCCTCTAGCTGCTTGTTAGATTTATTTCTCAAACTGTTTTGCAGTATTTTGATGTGAGCCAGTGGTGGGATTCAGCCAGTTCGCACCACTTCGGCAGAACTGGTAGTTAATTTGTTGTTGCCCAGGCCCAGAATGGACTTCTGGAAGCAGCATTCACACAGAGAACTGGTTGTTCACATATTTGAATCCCACCACTGATATGAGCACATGCAGTATTACATTACCAGGTTAAATCATGAACATTGGCCATTTTGTCCTTCTGTTAAATAAGAAGTTGAGCACTTAGATGACTTTGGCTGACAAAGGTTGGATTTGGGGATACTTTTGGGATAAGAAAACACTCAAAAAATCCTAAGAGTAGATAGACAGGGAATTAGAAGGGGAAAAAATCACACTTAGCAATGACAAACTTCTTCCATATTGTTGTCAAAGAAACTCGTCATGGATATGTGTAATCAGGAATCAAGTTCATCTTTGTTTTAAAATGAAGATTGGTCTGACATGTTTTTGTTAGCTCAGGAATTGAACATTTGGGCTGTTTAAGGAAAAAATAATGGCAAAACAAGCGGGGATGAAAATAAAGAATGTTTATGCTTGGAGATTGTCTAGGCTTAGCAGGGATCTTATTCTGGAAAAAATATTCTATATTTTATGCCTGAATTCCACTGCTGAAAGAAGCCAAGAAGAAAAGGTAGGAGGCTATGCTGGTAAAACTTGATGGAGTGATAGCAAAATATTTCACCCACTATTGTCCCTAATCTCTGAATAGCATGCTAGCATTATGTGAGTTTGGGGAAAACATTTTCATCTCTTGAATATCCTGCTGCTAACTGGTGTAGTTTGTGATGTAGGGTTTTATCTTGATGCCAGAAGGAGAATACAGTTTAGTAGTAAAAAAGAAAAAAAAGGAATCAATTCACTTAATCTCACTTTAATTATTTCTGTAATGAGGGTATAATTTCATCCTTCTTCAGTGCAGAACATGGTATTAATTGTCAGAAGAAAAAAAAGAAGTGGAATGAAAGCTATATTACCATAATTATTTTTCTTTGCCTTTTTTTGTCTCTGGGCCAAAAGTTACAAAAAAGAAAGGCAATATAAAACTATTTCAGGGAGCACTTTAGTTAAAGAACTAAAAAACAATAACTGTCCATGCCTCCTCCCTACCCCCACAAAAAGACATTTTTTTTAATTATTAATCTATGTTATTCCATCAAATTCCAGCTCAAATCTGGGAATCAGATATGGCTGCAATACTCACTTACATAGCATGCTGGTTTTTTTGATGGCCAAGACCAGGGGTCTTCAAACTTGGCCCTTTTATGACTTGTGGACTTCAACTCCCAGAATTCCTCAGCCAGCTTGCCTGGCTGAGGAATTCTGGGAGTTGAAGTCCACAAGTCATAAAAGGGCCAAGTTTGAAGACCCCTGGCCAAGACAGTTCAAGCCGTTTTGTACTGCTCTAGCTCATTTCTGAGAAGGTGCAGAAGGCATGTCCTTTAAATGCCTGGGAGTGTGTGGTTAAGAGCCTTAGTTGATATGGATGTGCCTCTATGTTCTGGACTTGATTTCCATACAGCACTATTTATAATATATTTATTTCCCAAATAATTATGCTCTATTGCATGGCTGGCTCAGAAATTCTGGGAGTAGAAGTCCACAAGTCATAAAAGGGCCATAGTTCCCCACCCCTGCTCTATTGGGATTAATACGTAAAGATATTTTGACTACAACATCCCTTCATTTAGCTGTTAAGGATTAGGAAAAAAATCTTTTTTAACATGTAAATATCTCTAATAGAACTGGATATCTATTCATCTAATGCAACTTTATTTATCTGGGTTCTGTGAAAATGTACTACAGTTCTCTTAAAGAAGTTGTGCTATCTCTTTAATCCTTTCATTGTAATGTGTTGTGTGGCAAAATATACTTACATCAGGAGCAACATTGTCTGGGATTTTATTCCATCTGCTTATGTTTTCATCCTTTCTATTCCAGATTGGACACCTAGTTTTCATCTTTTGAGTATTTGTCTTTGCTGAAATGTCTGAACATTTCAGAACCATTTGTGTCTTCTACTGTATTCCTTTGGCACTGAAATTAAAGGAGTGTCTCATCTTCTTGTGCCTTCAACTTCCATTTTAAGTCCTTTAAGTCTGACCCAGTTTAAGGAGACATTGCCTCTGTTTGGCCTTTTTTTCCACTCTGAAGCCACTATATTAGTTCTTACAGAGGAACATCTTCACCCTTTCCCAAATACTCATTGTCTGTTTCCTGCTTTTATATCATTGCTGAAAGGGCAAACTCAATTTTTTTATTAAGCTGTCATGTTGACATTTGGTATTTCATATCAGATTATTTATATGCTTATCTGCCAAAGGAGTATTATCTCACACACAGTATCTACTTAATAAAAAAAAGGGAATACAGCCTATGTTGATTTTCAAATAATTATAGAATCTGATGTGACACAAGGAACAGATTTTTATGAGAAACAGGCAAGACACATGACTGTGGATGGGGGTTCAACTTTTGCAAAAGATAGTTTAAGTGCAAAAGATTTTAAACACGGATAAAGATCTGCAATTTGTTCTGGACAAGCAATCTAGGATCTAAATGATTCTCTCATAGCAGATGCATTCTAATGTGAGGTAGTCTTGTAAGGGAAGTAAAAACATCAGAGGTTTAGTGAGAAGAAGGGATCTATCTTCACAGTTACTCTTCCAAATAATTGCATAAGAGTTAAACCTACTATTTAAAAAAAGAAACAAAACAAAAAATATGTGGCTATGTAACATATAAAACATATGAAGAATGGTTACAGGAATTGGATATGGCTACTCTAGAGAAAAGAAGGACTAGGGGTGACATGATAGCAGTATTCCAGTATTTGAGGGGGCTGCCACAAAGAAGAGAGGGTCAACTTATTTTCCATAGCACCAGAAGGCAAGGCTAGAAACAGTGGATGGAAACTAATCAAGGAGAGAAGCAACCTAGAATTAAGGAGAAACTTCCTAACAGTGAGGACAATTAACCAGTGGAACTTGCCTTCAGAAGTTGTGGGTGTTTCATCACTGCAGGTTTTTAAGAAGTCTGAACAGCACTTGTCTGAAATAGTCTTGGGTCTCCTAATTGAGCAGGGGGTTGGACTAGAAGACCTCCTAGGTCCCTTCCAGCTCTATTGTCTATTGTTTATATGCTTACATGCATTCATTCACAAGGGAGAGCTTAAATTTGACTCATCCTCTGCCATGATCAGTTCTAATCTCTAGCAGGAAGAGATTCTCCAGTATGCTACAAGAAGATAGAGAGAAGGGGAAAAAGATTAGAAAGAGAGAAGAAAAAATGGAAATAAAAAGGGATATAGTGAGAGAATGGAAGAATCCACCTGCTTTTGGCTTTAGCCCCATCCACAGCTTACTGAAGCCTTATCTGTTCTTGGCATGCATCCCGGCTACAGATTATTCCTTAGAAAAACTCTGATCTAATGGTCCAAGTAAGCTCTTCTATGAGCATGCTACTGTATCTCCACAGGAAACTTGCCCTAGCCAAGAGGTAGCTAGACTGCAGGATGTGATCACACAGATGACAACAGCCCTAATCTGATGGGTTGTTTTTTTCTCCTCCTATGAATTGGTTTCCACCAATAAACTATATGAAACTATGGACATTCCAACAAAGATAGGGATATGACTTCCATCTGCTACCTAATATGAATTGTAACTAGACAGTTCACTGCTAGCACTGCATCTGAGTCTTAACTCTTATTTGATCTCTTTCAATAGTCTAGTGACAATGATATAGGTTCAGCCATTGTTAGAATTAGATGGTCTGAAAAGACTGTCCAGGTGACACAATTATCCTCCCCCCCCCCTTAGACAAATTCCTTAAGCTCCAGGAGGTCTGACTGAGAATTCAAACTGTGACTGAAATTTCAAACCCTGCAGAAGCCTTAACCATGTAAAATGTTGTGATAAGCAATGAGAGATTATCAACATATCAGCATCCTATTAGCAAACTCTTCATTATTAGGCTGAAACCCTGTTTTGACTAGGATTGCATATAGACTAAGGTTTAATGAAATAGCTACTTTACAGGCAAAACATGGAATGAAGGTTAGTTTATGCAGTGAATTTCATTGTTTTGCTGGTATTTTCTAAGTCTTGTTTGAAAATACAAACTCACATGCTTTATGATACTATCCATTCCTGGGTACCTTAAATGTATTTTTCACCAGCAATCATGCTGACAAAAATAACAATAATAAAGTTCAAATAAGTTCAAACCAGAGTTACATAATCACTCATTCTGTGTTTTTCATTTTCTGAAGATGACAGATTTCTTCTGGACCGTTATCTATGACATTTGGAAAATTGAACGTCGGAGGGAGAAAGACCCACCCAACAATGCTTAGATTTGCTTTTGACCTAAAAGGGAATAAGTTGTCAAGAGTTATTGATCATCTGATAGCTTTTTGCTTTTTCTACATTGAAAAAAACTGAAGGAAAACAAAACAAAACTGTAAAATAGGCAGGGATAATAGCCACCTTGGAAGAAAACAGACTCAAAAATCAGGGGAATAAACAAGACAAATGGATGGATCCATCCACTATAAATACTGGCTTGTGGGCAAGGATTCTGATTCCATTTTGTGGTGAAGGTAAGAGGGCAACCTACCTTTTTTTTTTAGGATAGTTACCCACACCCACACCCAACTATTCCTGTCATCTTGAATCAGAATATATTGAGTCCAGGTGACAGTGCTGACAAAGAGACTTATGTAGCTTTGTATTCTTCTGTATTTTATTGCTCACATTAGTTCTTGGAAAGGGGGAAAATGTGGAGCTCAACAGCCCATAAATCTTCACTGACACTCTTCATGATATTGTCTCCTTGGGTTAGGGAAACTGAAGGTGACATACTGTATCCTCTGTCTTGTGCTAAGAGAAGCTACACTCTATGTAGATCAGAAAATTCCAAGTTCACAAAACAATCGAAATAACTACTTTTCAACATTTAAAAAATATTGTTAAAATTTTATTTATTGAAAGCACAGCAGGAAGATCTGAACCAAGATTAGTTTCACTTTTATGCCTCACTAAAATTTTGAAATCGGTATGTTTCTTTGTAACTCTAATTGTTGCAAAGGTTGGGGCTCTCACAGCTATGCCAAAAAGGAAAGGAAAAACAAAACAAAACACAAAATAGTTGTTTAAATAAAATGTAATGGTGGAAAAAGCCAAATTGTTGGATTAAGTAATTAATAGGGTTGCCCACAAATTTTTCCCAACTGGTCACTGGTTAAATCAAACTTTTCTTGGACAATAAACAGTTACAAGATACTAAGGCAAGACATGGTGACATTAATTACTATTTAATCTCATGCAGTGGTGGGATTCAAATATGTGAACAACTGGTTCTCTGTGTGGATGCTGCTTCTGGAAGTCCATTCTGGGCCTGGGCAACAAAAAATTAGCTACTGGTTCTGCCAAAGTGGTGCAAGCTGACTGAATCCCACCACTGATCTCATGTCTTCATAATTTTCTGAGCCAATTCAGTTCACTAATCAAGCCTAACAGTTCTATAGAAAAAGATGAAAAAAGTTAATCCATTATATTTGTGTCCCAACCTCTGATAATCAACTCTGCTACATTGATGGACATGAGCATAATAATTCCTTATCACTTTCTTGTCCCTTTGCACAAAGCCTCCTCAATGTTCGTCTGTTTGAAGTTTGACAGATAGCAGGGGGTTATTTTCAGTTTTTCAGTTTTTCCAGAATAAACTTTCCAGAATATAAACTTTGCCCTTTGTTTCTAAAAAGAGCCAAATATAGACCCTGGCCCATGGAGGAAAAAGTATTTTGATTTTATCTTTATTTTTATGGAATGTTGTGAGACTAGAATCTTTATATGAAAAAGAGGGCCATTGAAGTCTGTAAGTAAGTAAGTAAGTAAGTAAGTAAGTAAGTAAGTAAGTAAGTAAGTAAGTAAGTAAGTAAGTAAGTAAGTAAAATTCCAAGGAGATCTGATTATAGGAGATAGACAACATCCTACTTCCAAGTAAACTAACCTGGCCAAGGATCATCATCCTGCAACACGGTGCTTTTCCTTTTTTCTGTTTTTCGAAACAATGATAGCAAAATTCATGTGTGTTGGGCACTCAAGCTTCTTGCTCTGAGTCTCATTCTTCAGAGACAAAAACAGAAGGAGGAGTGCACGATTACACCACTGAGGTTTGACACTGAAGTGAGACACTATAGTCTTTTCCTGCTCCACTTCTTCTTCTCTTCATGGTTCATATGCCAAGAGCATGGCATAGCAGAAAAGCCATTATTTAGAATACCTGAATAGCTGACATACTGATTCAAACCCAGTAATATCCAGGCAGGCAGTGCAACAGCTTGGGGATTGGTATCATATGATCCTACTTGGTTATAGCCTGGAAGATACAGGTTATTTGATGGCAGTAACTCAATGATTATGGGATATAAATCAGGTTATATTGATGCAGGAATCAGCACCAATGTGGAGTAAGAGTAAGATTAGAGAAAAGAATTGTTCAGTCATTAAGTCATGCATGTCCCAAGTGATAGCTTTGAATTAAGACTACCATCTTTAGCTGCAAACTGTACTTTTTGCTTCCACCTGGATTTTTGAAACCAGGATATAGTAGCTCAATTTGTCTCCAGGAAACACTCTGCTTTCCAGCTGTTCTTACCAGAGGAGTGCATTGCATGCAGAATAAGCTTTTCCCTAATTCCCATGCAGAATTCTGCCTCAGGCAGGTTTCACCATATGAAATCTTTAATCTGATGAAATTGCAATTTTTGCAACTTCCAAACCATAGGCAACTTTATTATGCCACAAAGTGTTTTTGAGAAAATATAGAAAGTGTAGCAGAAGCTTTGGCCAGAAAGATCCAGATGCTCAGTGTCTCCTGAACCTGTAAATGAGCTAATCTAAACATTTTTCCCACTGAAAATAACAGGAAGGGTAGTGAGACACAAACTTCCCTCGCTCCACATTGCTTGTCTGCAGGTGGCAGAGCATTGGGCTTAGTAAATCACTGATTTTATAGCTGATGTCGCCAAAGAGATTTAGGGAACTTGCATTGTTTCTTCTTTAGTATTTTGGCTTTTTATTTCAATGGTTAAATGTTTGTTGTGTTTCCTCTCATGTGAAAAAAAAATGAAGAAGTGATTTATCAAAGTTATTTACATGCAAGTCTTTGTATCAGCTTTTGTTTCCAAGTGTATTTATTTACTTATTGGGAAAAACTCCACTTCCTTTTTAAAGTGCTGGGCTTAAACGGGGACATTATTCCTTGTGATGTCCATCAGGATATCTAAAGGAACATTTTCAGTGACAAATTAATGAATTTAATTCATTTGTTAGAATACTATCTTCCTGAAACTAGGTAGAAATAGTTATGTCCAGTGTGTCTGGAGATACTGTAGAGAGCTAAGGAGATAGCTTGAAGCAAATATTCAGAAACAGTTATATTAAAAAATGAGGACAGAAACATTCCTAAAGTCTCAAGGAAAGATTTTGGATGATTTGTCTTGAGTCATTGGCATATAAAAGGAAGATAAGGAGATGCATTTGCAAGATTCAGTTATTATAGGCTTAGTCCTGGTCTTCAGTGGAATGTATTTCCTGCTTTGGTCTACTTCAAAAGACTGACAGATATATCAGTGGAATAATACTTACTGCATCATTTCCTATTTCAACATCTCAACCACAACCGGCCATCAAATCACCTTTAACTGAGACTTGGGTTTTGAGCCTGCGTTTTGGAATATCTCTTGAGCAAGTTTTGTTGTCTTAAAAAAAGTGGGGGGGGGGGAATTGTGACAAGTATAGTTCTAAGAGTAGCTAAACATAACTCCAGGAGAAAAAAATAGTTTTTTTAGTTTCAAAATGAATATGTACAATTGTACCATCTACATCTTGGAAATCTGATGTGGAAATACATTGCTCTATATTATACTATTATTATTTTTAGTAACATTAAATAACACTAATCTGTGGGGACCACACTCAGTTGTAAGGTCCCCAACTTTTCTTCTCTGCTTTAGGAATATCTTACTATTTGCTTCCAATGTGATGAATGCTTTGCAACTATTCAAAACGGAAACTTGAAAAATGCCTGAAGGTTAAAGCATTTACTCCCACCATTGCTTTTTCCTTTCCTTTGCAATTCTCAATTTGGACAAATCATTGGTTTATACACTCATTGTGAATTGCTAGAAACAATTGAACTGGTTTGCATATTTCCTAGTAACACGGAACCATAGGCTGAGAATGAAAGAATAATGAAAATAGGTTAAATTATAGCCATGAGAGAATGGTTGATCAATTCTCTACTTAATATATAGAATACAGAGATAATATCTACATCACTTATCTAACTACCCACCAATTTACCTGTCTCTCCTATGTTTTTACAGTATCTGGTATTTTGTTTTATATGTTAATATTGAACTAGGCAGTGAGGATAGGCTTCCAACTTTGATTTTCTTTTTTCTTTTTTCCTTTTTTTTCAGGTGAAATCTTTGTCCTCATACACCTAAAATAGTATCTCTGCACAGAAGAAGGCAGAAAGTACCATCAAAGAAAAATGACCCATGAAAAATCCTGGTGAAAAGCCAAAATAAAGAGCTAAACAAGGAAAAGCAGGAAAGGCAAATTGCAAGCAAAACTAAGTTGAAGCTCAAAGAATCACAGTAATGCTTAGCTTTGTTGTTGCTGACCATATTCTCATGGGGAAATCTGGGCACTGGTTGAAGCTGAAGCTAACATTGTGGACTTCCTAGTTCTTTTCTTATGAGATCAGATGAAAAATCATTATCTGAGGTATATAGCTATAGGTTCAGTTTAATTTAACCTTTCTTTTCAACTGTAATCTGCTTCAGATTTCAAAGGAATTCCCATTGTGAAGCAACTACAAACAAATGTATTTTATGCTCAATCTGATATTTTGGACACTGAAAATATTTTTTCCAGTTGTGCTTTCATAGTTTCATCCAGGCACTACTTTTTTTTATAGAGTTCCTGCATGTATATTTTATGCATATGGATATACATGGTGAATAATTCAAGGGACTGGATACACTTACTACAACAGGATGTGAAGCTTTCATTTTATCTGCTGTGGTTAAAGAAAAAGAAATATCCATCAGGAAATTTACAACACTGATGTCCTTGCTAAATATTTAATACATTGGGTGCATCAAAGTCTATTTTTCTCTGATAAGTACTTAATTATGTCATTTTCAAAATGATCAATGATAAAGCTAGAATTATTTAAATTGAATTAGCTTAGATTAGGCACTATGTGGGATGAAATACTTTCAATGGTTTCTTTTGAATATTCTATTATTCAAAATAATGCTATAGTCAAAAGCAATTCCACTAATAAACAGTATCTCAGGATATGTCCAAAAGTATTTTTTTTCCTTTTTCCTTTTTTCATGAACACTGCTCAGATTTTAAGTGATGTAAAGAAGTCTTTATAAAGTATTCTTCCTAGATGTTTTATATTATTATTTAATATACACCATAATTATTATATACCAAATGCCACTCAGGTACACCAAGGTTCACAAATGTAATATAAGGAAGATATTCAAGTCAAATACCCTGTCCTGTGGGTCATACGCACACAAGGCAACTAAGGGACTGCATATATAATACCAAGAAGACAACACTTCTTACATGATGCATTCATGTAACTCTTTATACTTGGGAATACAAGACGTTAGTTTATTCATGCATGTACAGCACTCAATTTCTCTGTACTTCTGGTCAGATATCTCACTATAGCTCTTTAACACGTTAAAAAAGTGTGTTGCTTGGTATAATATGAAAGGCTTTTCTGTGTGCTAGAAATACGATCACCCACATAAGCAAGTCATTAATGGATGTTGATGACATGAATGAACCCTTAGTTATAAGGAAATCTTGCTATTAGAGATGGCCTTGAAAGCACAGTCTGAATTTTACTGAAGCAATGTGATTCTGACTGAGCAAAGAGGAACATCACACGAGTGAGACTCTGCACTTCACACGTATAGATGTATTTATCTACTAAAATTTGTATGCTGCCCCAATCAAAAGACCCTAGGGGCTCACGCTTACAAAATCTAAGACAAAGTAATAAAAATCATAGACAGCAAACCAGAAAACCAAGCACTTAAAAATTGGCAGGGGAGCAGCCACCCCAGATATCACCCCCTACTTTCCAAAACTTAGCACAAAAGTAAATTTTGCTTCTGAAATTTTAAGAGAGGGGGCCAAACTGAACTAGGTCACTGAGAGAAACTATTCTATAGGTCTCTAGAAGAAACACTAAGAAGGCTTGTTTCCTGTATAAACCCCCATTTTCCTTATGAACGTAATAGTGGTAACTGGAACATTCAGCATGCCTTTTTCATATAGAAAGATTCCACTTGGAGGAGAGGGCCCAGAGGTCACCAGTATCCAAGTCCTGAAAGGTTTAATGATAATAACCAACAGTTTGAATTGGACCCCACTTTTAAAACTTTGAATTTGAAGTGCTAACCAGCAGCCAGTGCAGCTCGCATAGTCTGGGAGCTTTAAAGACTATCCCTAACTATAAATCAGAAAGCAGTGTAATTATTGCAGAACAATGCCCGACCATGTAGAAAAACAAGGATACCATGGTTGATAGAATTGAATGCTACTGATAGACCCAGCAGGACAAGAACAGCTGCACCCCTTTCCTCAGGTCAGCCACAAGAATTCTATGCCCTTCCTTAAACTTAACCTGGAAGGGATATAGAGAAATCTTTTCATTCAAGGTTTGCTATAATAGTTGTCCTACTATCTTTCCTATAACTTTCCTGGAAAAGGTAATGGGACAGAAGTTGTCCAAAATTTCTGGGCTCAGAAATGTCCTTTTGAGTAGTGCTACTAACTTCTTCAAAGCTAGCAGCATCGCTCCTTTGATCAAAAAAGGCATTTACTACTTCTTGAATCTAGCCTATTTTCTGTTAATCTGATCTTACAATAAAGACTTTTGCTTCTTGTCTGGACTACCTCAAAGGGCCAACATCAATCTTACAAGTCTCAAAACATTCCTCCTTTTAACTCTCTAGGAAACTAGGAAGGTCCCTCTTGAAATACTTCCCATTCTTCCCATTCTTCCCATACTTCCCATTCTCCCCCCTCCTTGTCTACCAAGCATTTCTACATACCATTATAATAAGGCACCTAGAGTAAACGATTTTCACTGGTCTTTAAGTCCTAAGGAGATTATTGGTGCTGGGAAATCTCATCGCTATTAAAAAGTGGTTTTATTATAACAAAGGACATTTTATAATGTCCATGACCTCTAGATCATATTTTCAATGTTCTAAGGCCAGAGCAAGGTCAAATGTATATGAATCATGCCTGAAATAAAGTAGGACAAATCTACGGTTGTCATGGTGGCCACAAACGTGGTGACTTGTGCAATGTATACCTTTGACTCAGTCTTCAAATTCTGGCTTCCTTTAGCATCAGTGTTAAATCTCTGCTCCACCAAAAATACAGAAAAACAGATAAGGTCATTGAGGTGGAGAATGGAACAATTTTGTTGTTGCTGTAGCTCATTATTATTTCTTTCACATTTTAGGCAACCCTGTTTTTAATGCCTTCAACTAATCTCTTTCAAATGTAGACTCTTTCATCACCCATTTTCAGATAATTAGAAAAAAAATTCCCACAGATGACCCACTTCAAAATGCAACACATACTTCAGGCTTCTGTCAGTCAGAGAAAAAGAGGGGTAATGGAGGAACCAAACTGCAAATGGGGCATTTCACTTTACACCTTATTGAAATTATTTTAAGGGAGAAACCTCTAACTAGTACAGAAACTCCTCTTTTTGAAAATTGTTATAGCTGAGTAACCTTTTTTCTCTTTAAAAAAAGGTCACATCCCAGTGGAAAGCAGTAATGGATTTCCCCCCCCTCAGGAATAGATGCTGTCATAAATTTTGTACTATGGTTGAACAATCTGACAGCAACATCACCACTATCTTTGTTTTAGTTTTTGAACACAAGCATCCTTGCTGATGAAGATAACAGTGGATGGGCTTGGTAAACAGAAAGTCCTGTTTTGTCTAAAATAACAGTCTACAGAGAGCAAAGTTAGCTAACTTTTCATTATAAGAAATCGTGGTCATTAATCAGATGACATGCTGCAATGTTTTCTAGAAAGGAAAATCTTCAAATTGAGCTCAACTCCTCTAGTGACCTCATGGATGTGTCTATGAAAGTGGCTTGTCATTGCTTTCTTCTGGGAATTGCTTTCAACTTTCCTCTTGAACCTGTAGCCCTAGTATTCCTTGGAGAACTTCTGTAGGAGAAAAGCAGGCAAGGATGGCAGGCAGAGTTAAGTGTGTCATCAGTTTAGAGGCATTACGTTCCTCCAAATGGCCCAAGTCCAAACCTTCCTAAATTCCATTGATTCTTATTTGGCACCAATTCAATGATGAATTTTAACTGATTAGATTCTTGTATATAGTCTTGAATAAAACTTCAGTGCTGCAACTTAAGATTGTCCTGATCCTTTGCACCTGACAACTCCCATTTCAGAATAAAACAGATCTAAATCAACTTAGCTTCTATCCCCAGATTGGGTTAGCCAAGCACTGTCACTTACTGGTTTATATCAAGGATCTCCAAGTCAGCTCAAACTGCTTGATTACACTTACAAACAGAGTGCAATCTATCCTGTCAGCCAGATGGTGTCCATTGCCAGAAATTCTGCTTTTGTCATCTGTCTGCTATGGTAGAATAACAAAGAAGTTCTCAAACATCTGTTGGTGGCAGTACTTAAAACATTAAATGATAAACATGGCCTCAAGTTGTCACATGTTTTTTTCAGAGTCCTATTCTAGAAAAACCTTCACCCATCTATTTGTAGTGGAGGATCAGTGAGGAGGAATGAAATGTTATACTTCTTTGGCTTAGCTGCATGGTATAGGGAACTCTATATAATTTTATATTTCATGTAATGGTTCAGTATTGTGGCATACAACTTAAGTAACCATTTATTTTGTTCTCTAAAGAATTATATTTGGGTGCACTTTGTTTTGTCCTGTCCTTGGTGAGACACCTAAGTACAATCATTTCACCATCAACCCCCAATTTTTTTGGAAAACAGATCTTGAGATGATCTCATTGCCACCTAAGATGACAAAACTTTAAATATTAAATATTAAACTTTAAATATTCTTTGATTGCTGCGTTTCTTGAATATTTATGAATATACTATGATTGCTATCCCATGTTATTTTCCTATACTCTTGGAACAAAGCCATAAGTTCTCATACCAGTTTAGTCATTGCTTCTGACTCCAAAAGTGCTTGTGACCTGACCATGCTGTGCTGGGGACAGAGCAATGATTTTCTACACAAACACTTGACACAGAAAAAGTTTCTAATTTGGTTCACTTCATAAATGCCTGCCATCTGCAAAGGCGCAATCTCTGCTGCCAGACCAGTTTATGACTTTGGTAGTAAAAGGTCATATGAAAAGTTGTAGGAATTTTTGTATGAGCATCTTCCATTTAGGCATTTTTGTAGTCAGGAATTTTTATAGCGTAAAATGCAATTATCTATAGGGATCATTCTGGTAATAGGCTCTTCAGAGAGTCCTGCACCAACTTAAACCAAATTAATTTTGGAGACCACATCATTACAAGATTTTCTCTAGTTTAGGTGGAAAATTACTAAATTGTTCTAGATAATATGATGGAATGAATTGTTCATCCATCCCTCCTTTTATTGCCCAGCTTGCTCATCAACATGAATAATCTTTCCTCCCTGAGAAATAGGGTGAAATAAGAACCAAGTAACTCAGTCCACTGAATCTTCTTACAAATACTCAAATTCTCCCTTTTATGAGCTTTAGAATATTTATAAGGAATAAACAAAGGACTTAATTCAACATGGAATGAACAAAGCTTGCCCAAGACTGCTCTGGCTGCATCAGCTTAAATGTTCTATACCACTTTCATATTTAAAGAAATGCATCTGTGCACAAGACAGAAACAGTGGAAACATGGTAAATCAGAAATGGAAGAGACTGAAGTATATTATTTAAAGTGACAGGTGACTCCCAAAGTAGCCAAATAAATAAATAAGAACATCCAGAATAGGACTCCATCTGCAATCTATTTACAGGGAGCAAGTCACAATGAGTTTCATGAAACTTGCTGTTTAGAAGATGTCAGGACTCTACTCTTAGTAAGAAGAATACCACAAGTGCTAATTTTTCTCTCTTTTTTCCCTGGCAACAGATAATATAGAAAGATAATTAAATCTCAGAGGCCCTTTTTCATCTCATACAGTTTTTCTTTGAGTTGAAAACAGACATTGAAGCTGCCCCAAAAGACACTTTTAAACTATCCATTGCCCTGAATGCAAAGACATAAAATGAAGGCACCATATTGATTTGTTCTGGTTTTATGACACTTAATATTCATTGGAGAGGAAGCACAGGGGAAGGAGGTGGTAAAGATCAGTATTATTTAAAAAAACTAGAAATATATATATTCCATACGTGAAGCAAACTGACACCCACCTTGAAGATGTGGCACGACCACGAACGCGAAGCCAAACTACAGCAATGCAGCTCTCCATCTCAAATTCCCCTGCAACTCAGACTAATCCTAGCACAACAGGGCCCCCACCCAAGCAGAGCACACCCCCATCCAATCAGAGCACAGCCAACCCCCCATCCAATCAGAGCACAGCCAACCCCCCATCCAATCAGAGCACAGCCAAGCCCCTAACCAATCAGAACACACCTCCACCCAATCAGAACACAGCCAAGCTCCCATCCAATCAGTTCATACCTCCACTGGCAGTTAAAAGGAAGAAACAGCTGCGATCACACATTGCTCCTAGAAGCACGAAGCCGAAGACACCAGCCTGAAGATGACGAATGGGACTTCGTCGAAACGTTGCCAAACACTTTCCATTTTACCGGGAGAAAACCCGAATTACCTAAAGACTACATACAAACACCCGTGCAAACTCAGAAAACATATATATAGAGTATATATATATTATATATATATATATATATATATATAATATATATATCTATATATATATATATATATATATATATATATATATATATATATATAGGTCTTTGGTAATTCGGGTTTTCTCCCGTGTAAAATTGAAAGTGTCTTGGCAACGTTTCGACGAAGTCCCATTCGTCATCTGAATTACTTTGTCTACCTTCAGGTCTTCCAGAGAAGGATACAGCGACATTTTCACGGCTGGCGGGCGGGCGGGCGACGGTAGTAATCTGGAGACCGTTAAGCGCTGAGGCAACACCTCTTGTTCCGCCTCTCGGCGTTGCTTCGGCGAAGACTGAAACAAGCTTATATATATATAATTGTGCCATTAGTAGCAGCTTACTATGTATGCAGTAAGAGCTAACACCATTCTTTGTGGCAGTTTTCCTTAAACTGGATTCACCCAGATATATAATGTGATTTCTAGAATTTTTAGCCAGGGTACTGTTTTGGAATTGTGACCCAGTTCTGGTCATAGAGGGTGACAAATTGGTAAAGGTTGCTTTATGCCGCAAAAACATCCACATATCAAATCTCTTGATGGGCCAGTATGACATGGTAGATTTCACCTTGTTGGAACAGCAGGTTCATTTTTAGACAGCACCAGTAGTTTTCCCTTCTCTGTGATTGATTTCAGAGGAAGTAGCAGAGGTATTTTGGTTTAATTTGCAAAGAGAAAATAATGGCTGATTGGCTGATTACTAGGCCACTCTCTCACATACTTTTGTTGCAACCTGAGTGTCTTTAAATATATATTTTATTGGCAAATTTTATTGAGAATAAAAAACAAAAAATTAAGAAAATATTAGAAAAAAGGAAAAGATATGGAAAAAAATAAAAGAAAAAGTGAGAAACAGTAACAATCAAGAAAAAAGAGGAAAAAAGAAGGAAAAATAGATCTAAAGAAGCAACTTTCAATCTTTTTAGCAGCAATTACAAACAAGATTATTACCATTTCTATCTTCCCAAATTACATATTGTGACCCCTATCTTGCCATAAAGCCCTTTTTTTCAGTTAGTAAATTGCAATGTCTTCATTTGTGTTCATTTCCAGCAAAAAGTCCATAAACGGTTTCCCATCTTCTGTAAAAATAGTAGTGATTAGTCCTTCCCTATTCAGACAAATCAGTTTGACCATTTTAGCAGGTTCTGACATCTTCACATATCACTCTTCCATTGTGGGTGCTCCTGTATTTTTTTCATCTTTGCGCATATGGTATTCTCACTGCAGTTAGTATATATATTTATAGACATATTATAATGTCTGATTTTAACTTTTTATGTTTTAACAGAATATGTAACTGTAAGCTGCCCAGAGTTACCCTACGGTAAGATGGGTGGCCAATAAATTTAAATAGATAGATAGATAGATAGATAGATAGATAGATAGATAGATAGATAGATAGATAGATAGATAGATAGATAGATAGATAGATAGATAGATAGATAGATAGATAGATACCATTGCCTATCCAACACATACTTCATCTATAATGGACAAAAATACAAACAAATAGAAGGAGCACCCATGGGGTCACCCCTCTCACCTGTCATTGCTAACCTCTACATGGAACACTTTGAAACCCAAGCTCTAGAAAAATCTGATCACAAACCCAAACTCTGGCTCAGATACGTAGACGACACCTTCATAATCTGGCCACATGGGAAAGAAAAACTAGACAACTTCCTCACACACCTCAACAGCCTACACCCCAAAATACAGTTCACCATGGAAACAGAAGCTAACAAGCAACTTCCCTTCCTGGATGTCTTAGTCTACAAGAAATCCAATGGCTCCCTAGGACACACCATCTACCAGAAGAAAACACACACAAACCGCTATCTGCACGCACTCTCACACCACCACCCAGCACAGATCAACTCCGTAGCCAAGACACTCATCTCGAGAACAAAACGCTTAGCTGACGAACAACACCTAAAAACCGAACTACACACTCTCACTAATGTACTAACATCCAACAGATTCCAAAGAAATAAGATTACCAACTTAATCCAAAAAGAAACCCCCACTAAAATCCAAGACATAGAACAAGAAAACGGCAAAGCCCTCCTCCCATACATAAAAGGCACCACAGACAAAATCAGCAAGATCCTCCACAAACACAACATCAAGACAGCATTCTGCACAAACCGAAAAATATCTACCATCCTAAGAAACCCCAAAGACAAAATTGAGTTAGAAAATCAAGGAGTATATGAAATCCCATGCACCGCCTGCCCAACCACATACATCGGACAAACCAACAGAAGAATAAGCGCACGCATTGAAGAACACAAGAACTCAGTCAGAAAAGAGGAACCAACTTCCTCCCTGGTCCAACACCTCAAAGCCACAGGACATAAAATTGACTTTAAAAATACCAGAACTATTGCCAAAACTGAACACTTTAACAACAGAATAATCAGAGAAGCCATCGAGATAGAAAAACGCCCACACAGCATGAATAAACGAGATGATACCTCCCACCTACCAGCCATTTGGAAACCCAGCCTTATTGACAGACGAATCCCTAGCACAAGGAGCGACACTGGACCCACACTCACGAAGACAACACATGATGTCACCACCACACATCCACGCAAAAAGCAGACTCAAACCCGCACCGATGATGAGGCACGACCGCGGACCAGAAACCAGACCACAGCTGCATCATTGGCCATCTTAAACCCCTCCATTCCATACGTGAAGCAAACCGACACCCACCTTGAAGATGTGGCACGACCACGAACGCGAAGCCAAACTACAGCAATGCAGCTCTCCATCTCAAATTCCCCTGCAACTCAGACTAATCCTAGCACAACAGGGCCCCCACCCAAGCAGAGCACACCCCCATCCAATCAGAGCACAGCCAACCCCCCATCCAATCAGAGCACAGCCAAGCCCCTAACCAATCAGAACACACCTCCACCCAATCAGAACACAGCCAAGCTCCCATCCAATCAGTTCATACCTCCACTGGCAGTTAAAAGGAAGAAACAGCTGCGATCACACATTGCTCCTAGAAGCACGAAGCCGAAGACACCAGCCTGAAGATGACGAATGGGACTTCGTCGAAACGTTGCCAAGACACTTTCAATTTTACACGGGAGAAAACCCGAATTACCAAAGACCTACATACAAACACCCGTGAAAACCTCAGAAAACAAATATCGTACCTCTACGGGGAGGAAATCTACCATCTGACCAGGACCTATGAAAAACTCGAAGTCCAAAGAGCTTCCACTCTATGTGACCTCTCATTCTTACGCAACTGCCGAGATCAAAATTTAATCCCCACATGCTTCCAATTGAAATTCCACTCCAACTCTGCAGCCACCAAACGCATCCTGAAAAGAACAGAGTTGGCCCTAATCAGAAATGAACTTCACACAAAAAGATTCCTCCTAGACCGAATCAACAAAGATCTCCTCACACTTCACCTCAAACTCAGCAACAAGATCCACCCCGCACTTTGGGACAAATCCAAACAACTCGCCGTCTGGAGAGCCGAAACACAGACCACCCTCAAGACAGACACACGCCTGAAGATGACGAATGGGACTTCGTCGAAACGTTGCCAAGACACTTTCAATTTTACACGGGAGAAAACCCGAATTACCAAAGACCTACATACAAACACCCGTGAAAACCTCAGAAAACATATATATATAGCCTCCTGCCTCTGCGCCCGGCTTCTCGAGCACGTCATCGGCCCATTGGTTGTAATAGTCCACAATGTGCTGAGTTGGTCTACACCTGGCAATCTGTCAGTGGCCTTGCTGGTTGCCTTCAGATCCTCCTTCGCTTTCCTTGAGCGCGTACATGCACTCGGGGGTGGCTGTCTAGCTGCCTTTGCTCCTTATCTCCTTCCCCTCCCGTTTTGGAGCGATCTCTCAAACTACAATTAAGACGCCCTGTGAGGCTGTCACCCTCCCCCAAGGCCGCTGTTGTCTCACCCGTAGCTCCCTCGCCCCAACCTTGCGAAGGATGGCCATTCGGGCATTCCTGCTCTCTGTTTCCCCCCCCTTTTTTTTACTCTTTCCAAGCCGCTTCCGCACGTTCGTTTCAAACGCCCGATCATAACCCCTTGTTAGTCCATCATCTCCTCCCATGGCAGTCATCGCCGCTTCACCTATAGCCCTATCTCCCCACTCCTGCAGGGAGCTGTCCAATTGTTGTGACTCCTGATCCCCCTCCCCTTCTTTTGCCGGTTTGCTATCCTGTCTGGGGATCGCCACCTCCACATTTGTAATTCCATCCCCCTGCTTTTGCAAAGGGCGGGCTGGCCGTCTGCTCCGTGGGTCACCGCGTTGTCTCTCCCACCTTCTGAGGGTCTGGTAAGCTGGTAGGAGGTCTATATGTCGGTTAATAGAGTTCTCATCAGACAGCCAGGCTTCTTTAAGAAGGCGGCCACCCTTGGTAGTCCCACGAGATATGGCCTGCGCATTGTCCAGATCGAATGTATGATCAAGGCTGGCCATATGGGCCCACACTTGTGAGCGCTGCTCCTGCCTTTTAATTGCCAGTTCATGTTCATGGACCCTAGTCCTGAGCCTTTTGGTCGTTTCCCCAACGTAATTGCAAGGGCAGTTCTTGCAATTAATTCTATAAACTATCGAAGATCTTTCTTCGTTGGGGAGCGGCTCTTTGGGACGCATGATCTTGGTTCTTAGGGTCTGCTCTGGTCTATGGGCAATGCTCACATTGTGGGGGGCCAGCAGACGTGCCGTGGCCTCAGAAACACCACCGATGTAAGGTAAAGTTATGCGTGTGGCTGGTGTTGTTGTTGCTCTGGAATGTTGGACCCTGTGAGGTTGGTGTGGTCTGCTGTAACGTCTCACAAATTCCGTAGGGTAGCCATTGAGCCTGAGGATGCGATACAGATGTTTTTTCTCTTCAATTTTGGCTCTACCTGTGCTGCAGTGGGAATTAGCATGTTTGAATAAAGTCCCGACACAGCTAATTTTATGTGCTACAGGGTGATTACTCCTGTAGTGTAGCGTTCTGTCAGTGTGAGTGGGTTTGTGATAAACAGACGTGCATAGAGAACCGTTAGGGTGCCGGCTGACAAGTACATCCAGAAAGGCAAGTGTGCCTTGGGTCTCTTCTTCTGCTGTGAAACAGATGTCTGGAAATACCGAATTCAATTGTCCCAAGAATTTGGAACTATCTTGTCTTCTGATGACTGCAAAAGTATCGTCCACATAGCGTGCCCAAAATTTGGGGCGGTACTTGGCCATGACTATCATCTCCAACCACTGTAACACCGCCTCCGCAATAATGCCTGAGATGGGAGATCCCATAGGCGTCCCTTTTATTTGCTCGTATGTGACGCCCTGGAAGATGAAATATGTTTTTAGGCATAAAGATAGCAACTGTACCAGGTCGTCAGTATGGAGAGAATCTGGATGCTGTTCCTGCTCCTCTTGCAGGCGGTCCTTTATAACCATGACCGCCAGATCTTGGGGGATGGAGGTGAAGAGTGAGGTGACGTCAAAGGAGATCATTACCTCATCTTTCTCTATCCTTAGGGGCTTTATTCTCTCAAGGAACTCCTCAGCGGATTTCACCGTGGTCTCGTTGTTATCGACCAGGTGACCAATGCGACCGCTAAGCCATTTGGCTAGTCCCGAAGTTGGTGTGCCTCTGAAGGACACAATGGGCCGTAGGGGAATGCCCACTTTGTGTACCTTTGGGAGGCTGTAGAATCTAGCCATGGCCACGTCGCTGGGGCGTATCTTCCTCAGCGTCTCGTCATTGATTTTCCTTCGACGTTTGAGATTGCTGAGTACTTTGTTAATGCGGTTTATATGTGTCGTCATCGGGTCTTTGGTGATGACTTTGTAGGCTGTGGTGTCATTAAGTAGCGCCAGGGCTTTATCAGTATATACTGATCTGTCCATGACCACCGTTGCCCTGCCCTTGTCAGCTGGCATGATGACAATGGTGTTGTCCTTTTTTAGTTGTTCCAGGGCAACTTCCTCCTCTCTAGGGAGCACCTGACATTGTTTGTGACCTATCAACAGGCCTGTAACACGTTGTCTGATTGAATTTCTGACCTCGTCGTTGGTCTCAATGCGTTGGATGGCGGGTTCTAAGGCCGCCACAAAGTCAATCGCCCATGCGTCTGTCAGGTTATGGCCTGCATCTCTTTCCAGGAGGGCAACCTGTTCACAGGTCAAGGGTTTGGAGGACAGATTGTGGACCAACTTGTTGGTATGTCCACCATTGTTTGACGCTCGTAGGGCATCCATTTTACGTTGGAGCACTGTTGTTTTTTGCTGGCTCGCCCTTACGGTGGCTTGGTGGACCTGTTGATAAAGGGCCTGGAAGTGCTGGTGTGTCAATGCAGTGTGGCAGAACTCCCGGTGTTTGTGGGTTCTAGTCTTCCACATTTCTATGCGCCTATGATGTTCATTAATGAGGGCGCGCATGGTGCGGTGCTGGAATTGGCGAGTAATCCTCTGGCACTCCAATGAGTCCAATAGGGGTTTTCTTCGCAAAGACTTGGGAGGTAGATCTCCCCGGATGCAGTCATGGAGGAAGGCCAATTTTCGATAGCCAGTGGATATGCACCGTGCAGACTTCTCCCATCTCCTAGCATGGAGCAATACAGCTCGCTCATAATTGTCTTTTATAATACTAAAAATGCGAATCCTGGGAATACACATGTTGATAAAATTCTTACAAGAAAAAAGGCGAACACCAGGATAAAAATAAACAAGGCTGTTTAATATAAACAGGCCTGTAGATAAAAGAGCACTTAGCTTTCGTCCGCCAAACTACGGACGTCCTCAGAGTTGGAGTGGGAGGCATTCTGGGAGCTGGCCTATATAGCCTCCTGCCTCTGCGCCCGGCTTCTCGAGTGCGTCATCGGCCCATTGGTTGTAATAGTCCACAATGTGCTGAGTTGGTCTACACCTGGCAATCTGTCAGTGGCCTTGCTGGTTGCCTTCAGATCCTCCTTCGCTTTCCTTGAGCGCGTGCATGCACTCGGGGGGTGGCTGTCCAGCTGCCTTTGCTCCTTATCTCGTTCCCCTCCCGTTTTGGAGCGATCTCTCAACCTACAATTAAAACGCCCTGTGAGGCTGTCACCCTCCCCCAAGGCCGCTGTTGTCTCACCTGTAGCTCCCTCGCCCCAACCTTGCGAAGGATGGCCATTCGTGACCCACGGAGCAGACGGCCAGCCCGCCCTTTGCAAAAGCAGGGGGATGGAATTACAAACGTGGAGGTGGCGATCCCCAGAGAGGATAGCAAACCGGCAAAAGAAGGGGAGGGGGATCAGGAGTCACAACAATTGGACAGCTCCCTGCAGGAGTGGGGAGATAGGGCTATAGGTGAAGTGGCGATGACTGCCATGGGAGGAGATGATGGACTAACAAGGGGTTATGATCGGGCGTTTGAAACGAACGTGCGGAAGCGGCTTGGAAAGAGTAAAAAAACGGGGGGAAACAGAGAGCAGGAATGCCCGAATGGCCATCCTTCGCAAGGTTGGGGCGAGGGAGCTACGGGTGAGACAACAGCGGCCTTGGGGGAGGGTGACAGCCTCACAGGGCGTCTTAATTGTAGGTTGAGAGATCGCTCCAAAACGGGAGGGGAAGGAGATAAGGAGCAAAGGCAGCTGGACAGCCACCCCCCGAGTGCATGTACGCGCTCAAGGAAAGCGAAGGAGGATCTGAAGGCAACCAGCAAGGCCACTGACAGATTGCCAGGTGTAGACCAACTCAGCACATTGTGGACTATTACAACCAATGGGCCGATGACGCGCTCGAGAAGCCGGGCGCAGAGGCAGGAGGCTATATAGGCCAGCTCCCAGAATGCCTCCCACTCCAACTCTGAGGACGTCCGTAGTTTGGCGGACGAAAGCTAAGTGCTCTTTTATCTACAGGCCTGTTTATATTAAACAGCCTTGTTTATTTTTATCCTAGTGTTCGCCTTTTTTCTTGTAAGAATTTTATCAACATGTGTATTCCCAGGATTCGCATTTTTAGTATTATAAAAGACATATATATATATATATATATATATATTAAACTCATAGCAATAAGATTCCACAAAAATTATCAGAAATCATGAGAGATGATTTTTTTATATATATTGGTAATTTTCTTAACATATTGTATCCCATAAACATAATACATTTTTTTTGCATATTTGATATGATTAACCAGCTAGGTAAATATGGGCTAAAAGGAATCACAATTAAGTAGAGGGGGTGTGTAGAGATGACTTGGAAATCATACTGTAATCAAAGAATGTTTATTGGTCCTTCCATGTTAAATTAGAAGAAAATATTAGATGGGCTGACACCAGATTACCATGTCACCAGATATGTAGAATAGGTTGCACCATTCAAAAAAGTCTCCTTCCTGCAACATTACCATATAAAATCCCATATAGTATCTATCACTTCAGTCATAATCTACTCATCCTTTTCCTTAATGTTGTGCCCTGCAACTAGTAAATAAGGACATTGCCATTTGCTGGCATGTGACCTGTTACAGGGAAAGGACCAGAAGTTTCCTTAAATATCATGAATGGACAACGTAAATATCAATATTGCCTAGATATTGATATTAAGTACATATAAATATAGAATATCTAATAAAGTCTAACCTATTTCACATTGTCTTTCCTTAATTTTCTTAATGCTTTACATAAATTAGATATCCAGGATTTTAAAAAAATATATAATAGCTAAAATTTCAAATGTATATGGACCAATAGTAATTAATTAGAGTTTAAACTCTAATTATGCTCCATTGATTTCCTCAGTATAATTTTACTGTCACTGATTGTCGTGGTCATTTAACTGGAAAGATTTGTATCCTTTTGTAAATGTCAATCATTGGTTTGAAAACATTCAAATAACCTACACCATCAATTGGTTATTGATTTATACCATGTGGGCTGTTTCATGAGCAATCAGAACCTTAGAAGAAGTACTTTCATTGTCTGAACTGGATTTTCTTCTTTAATAACAATAGCAATAGCACTTAGACTTATATATTGCTTCATAGTGCTTTACAGCCCTCTCTAAGTGGTATACAGAGTCAGCATATTACCCCCAACAATCTGGGTCCTCATTTTACCAATGTTGGAAGGATGGAAGGCTGAATCAACCTTGAACTGGTGAAAATCGAATTCCTGGCAGTCAACCGAATTAGCCTGTAATACTGCATTCTAACCACTGCATCACCACGTTAGTGGTACACAGAAACAATAGAGTGCTGTTTCCAGGAGAATGAAAGCTACAAAAGATAGAGCTTTGAAGTGCTGACAACCAAATGATATCACCCAGAAGTGGCATCATCTCTAGCAAACAAAGAGTGAGATAAAAACAAACAAAACTCCAAACCCAAAGAAACCTAGTGAAAGGCAGAAAAGGATGGAGAAATAAGGTTTGTCGCTTGCAAATAATGATGATGATAATGATGTTATCCATTCAGTTGTGTCCAACTCTTGGCAATTCTATGGGCCAGGTCTCTTCACATCTTCTGATCTTGCACTGTTTCTTTGAGTTTTTCTATATTCTGGCTGGTGTCAGCTTTGATAGTGTCTAGCCACGATGTTCTTTGATGGCCTGGTTTCCTTTTACCACTAACTCTCTCAAATATAATTGATTTCTCCAGTGAATTATTCTGCATGACATGGCCAAAATAAGTGAGATGCAGTTTTGTGATTTGCCTTCTAGTGACATGTCTGGTGTTATGTACTCTAATACTTGTTTGTTGGTTAGCTTTGCTCTCTAAGGAATACTCAGTAGCCTTCTCCAGCACCACAACTCAAATGAGTCAATTTTCTTCCTGTCTTGCTTTTTTAAGGTTCAACTTTCAGAACTATAAGTAGCTATGGGGAATACAATAGAGCAGACTAACTGTAAGGACCTACCTCAGCTAAGCCACCCAAGAAAGCAGAATTCTTGAAACAGGCATTGTCTCAAAAGGAACTTTTATTAGAGGCTAGTGATAGCAGGGAAAACAAGGTGAGGTCTGAGGAAAAATCCACGAAAGCAGTATATTAAAAGCAATATTCAATACTCCTCCCCCCCAGGGTCCCAGTATTCATTTGAATTCCAGCCAATCCACAGGTGGCATAGTGTTCTGGTAACTGGCTTCTTTGGCGCATTCTTCCAAGGTCTCTCTCGCCGTTTCCTTCTGGCTCCAAGCACAACTGTCTCTTAGATAAGGGTGACACATTCCTTCCTCTGGGGGAAGGGCACAATAGCAAGACAGTGCAAAGTATCCCCCCTCCCAACAGAATGGCAGGCCCCAAAGAAAAGTTACAGATTCAGGAATAAGCATAGGGAAACAATGTATTTCTTTGGGGACCTGACACTAACCTACATTTGGTTGCCAGGCTGATGTCCTTGCTTTTCCACATTCAGCTCATGTTTATCATTACTGTGCAACAAGTGTAATCTGACATTTTATTTCTGTGCTGCATTTAGTGCTTTGAGCTATTTGTAATTCTAGGAAAGTGAATTTTTCCATGCATTCTATTTCTCCACCATCAATTTCTATTTGAATGTTTCTATTCCTTGTGGTGGTCATGAGCTTGGTCTTTTTGATCTTCAGAAAGAGACCAAAATTCTCACTTTCTTCTTTGATTTTTTTTGATCAGATATCCCAGGTCTTCTCTGTTTTCTGAGAGGAGAGTTGTGTCATCAGCATATTGAAGATTATTGATGTTTCTTCCACCAATCATTATCCCGATTTTTGATTCTTCAAAATATAGATTCCCCATGATCATAATCACTTGCAAATAGAGAACAGTCTTAGCATTCAGTTTACATAAATATTTGAAATAAAAAAATTAAGCTTGGTTAACAAAATTAAGTTGTATGAAAAGATTTGCATGTGTGTATATGCATGTCTTTAGGAAGCTGATGTCAATACCAAGCCATCTCTTTAGGCTCCAATTTTAAAATGAAAAGATCAGGTATAAATGCATTCTGAACTGAAAGTGCTTTTGTCACTGTAAACTATCCTTTTTGCAGTATCTGTTCTCCAGAGCAATAGACAGATATTCAGTTAGCACTTCACTTGACTTCTTAATTCCCATTATATATTTTATACACACAGATAAGTTAAAAAGATTGTTTTTATGATAGGCAAAAGCCCTAGAATATTCTTGACTAAACTGTGGTAAACTGATGAGCATGATGGCTTTAAGAAAAAGATAAGCTTGAATGGAAACCCCAATTCATTTTTATAATGTATTAAATAGTGAAATGAAACGTATTATTGGTTACATGTTTGATTCGTGTAAGAAAATAGATTATTTAATTTTGGAAAATCAATGGATCTAGATATAAAAAATGTGAGATACACTTTCTATGATTTAAAAATAAAACTAATCAAAAACTATTGTTTTGGATCCATTGGACTTCTCAAAGAATGTTTTAAAAATATGGATAATTTAGAATAGAATAGAATAGAATAGAATAGAATAGAATAGAATAGAATAGAATAGAATAGAATAGAATAGAATAGAATAGAATAGAATAGAATAGAAGCTGAAAGGGACCTTGGAGGTCTTCTAGTCCAGCCCACTGTTCAAGCAGGAGAACCTATACCATCTCAGAAAGTGACTGTCCAGTCTGTTCTTAAAAACCTTCAGTGATGGAGTGCCCATGATTTCTGAAGGCAAGCTGTTCCATTGGTTAATTGTCCTCACTGTTAGGAAGTTTCTCCTTAATTGCCGGTTGCTTCTCTCTTTGATTAGTTTCCAACCATTGTTTCTTGTCCTGCCCTCTGGTGCTTTGGATAACAACAACAACAACAATAATAAAGTTGGAAGGGACCTTTGAGGTCTTCTAGTCCAACCCCTGCTCAGGCAGGAAACCCTATATCATTTCAAACAAATGGTTGTCCAGTCTCTTCATAAAAACTTCCAGTGTTGGAGCATTCACAACTTCTGGAGGCAGTGTAAGAATCCTGTCCTTCTATGGGCATGGGCTTCTTGTTCTTTTTGGGTTCTGCCATTCTCCTGGGAGGGAAGGGGAAGCTTGGGGTTGCTGATGTGTATTATGTTTTGCTCTGTTCCTTGCTCTATCCTCTTTGATGTTTCTCCATTGGGGTGAGAATGGAATGTGCCTCCAGCTATCTGCCTTATCTCTGAGCGCAGAAGAAGCAGTGCAGAGAGACCTAACAGCCTTGGAAGCAGTGCCTTATCACCCCGTTCCCACAGCATTTTCACACCTGCGGATTGGCCTGTTTGAACCATTCGGATGAACAGTTGGGGTGGGGTTACTATTGATTCTTTTGACCTATTGATTCATGTGAGAAACCCTCAGATCCTGCCTTCTATTCCTGCTGTCAACATCTCCCAATAAAAGTTCCTTTGGAAAAGATGTTCGTTTCAAGAATTCTGCTTTCTTGGGAGGACTGATTGAGGCAGGTCCTTACATTAGGCAGGATCTGCAGAGTAGTCAATCCAGAGGGAGAACCCCTACCATGGGGACCGTGCAAAAGATGTTGAACCACGGTGGTAAGAGAGGAGACTCCAACCTTTGCGGGGAAACTCCCCCCAAGGCTAGCCTGAGCGGGAGCAGCTCGGATTCCTCCAGCTCGTCTAATTAAGCCGTGACCAGAGAGAGTTGGGAGAAGCCAAGATGGTTGATTGGTGTTGGAAGGAAGGAAGAATGGGAGGCAAAAGCCAGGAAGGTGACCCTTAAGCGTGGCAGCCACCAACCGGGGTGGAAGCGAGAGATGGAGAGGTCGCTCAACCTCAGTGAGGAAGATGATGAGAGACCAGCCCAATCTGACCACTTCCTCAAGCAAGCCATCAACCTGATGGTGGAAGCTTTTAAGTCCCTTAAAGAGAAGACCCCTGCTGGGGCTCGATGATGCCAGGGATGGTGGAGAGGAATGCCAGGAGGGCGAGTTAGTGAACCCGGGTCCTTCTACCAGTGCATCAAAGGCTACAGAGGCCATGGCTGTGGCAGCCACCCTGGCGCAGGTCACCCCAGCTGAGGGAGATAGCCCTGAGCTGGATGAAAGAGAACCAACCAGACCAGCCAAAAGGTCCCGCTCTTGGGAGTGAAATACGACGGGGCGCCTCAGCAACTGGGGTTTTTCTTAGCCCACATCCTGAGCTACATGGAGGAATATGGTTGAGACATTCCTAGCAACCACGGACGGGTGAGAGTCATGACCATTGCCCTGGAAAGAGTGGCGACTCAATGGATGGTGACCCTGCATAACACCAAAGCCCCAGAGCTCCAAAACTTCAACCAATTCATGGCTGCCCTGAGGAGGAGGTTCAAGGACTCCTTAGCTGACAGGAAGGCCAGAAAATGCATTAAAACTGTGAAGCAAGGTCATCGTCTGGTGGTTGAGTATATGGAGGAGTTTAGAGACCTGGCGTGCCATCTCAACTGGCCAGAGGACATCCTAGTGGGTCATTTCAAAGATGGGCTGAATGATGACCTATACCATGCATGTGTCACCAGGGGAGACCTGAACCACCTCCACGATTGGTGTATCCTGGATCAGGAAGCCAAGATCAACCAAGCCCAAAGCCAGCAACGCTCACTCCCCAAGGGAAAATGAGAGGTGCCAAGACTCCCCGCCACAGCTCCACGCTCAACAGCTTGCTTTAATTGTGATAAGAAGGAGCACCGGGCTGCAGAATGCCATTCGAAGACCCCCATGCACAAACCTGACTGAGCAGGTGGAGGGAAGCCTGGGAAGACACCGCAACGACCCAGGGAAACTGCTATGAAAAGTGCTGAGGTCGTCAAGGTCTATTCTCCCAAGATCCCAGGAGAAAGAACTCCGGCTCTGACCAGAAAACCACCCGACTCCCCTGACAGCGACTTGGAAAATGAACTCCTGGTAAGTAGACCCATCGCACCCCTCACCAGAACCATAGAACTGTTAAGTCCAGGGATGCCAAGAAAGGTGATCCTGAAGGTCCTACTGGACTCGGGTTGCACCCATTGCCTAATAAGCCCAACATTGATGGGGAACCTAGGAATTCCAGTGAGGAGGTTGAAGAAGCCAATTTTGTTTGGCCAATTAGATGGGTCCATCTCAGGAGGGATCCCAGCCACCCTTGCTATGCAGCCTATCCAGCTCACAATGGGGGATCACACAGAGACTTTGACATTTATAATAACCCCTGGCATGGAATGGCCCCTAATATTGGGGAGGACAGGGTTGAGGAAGTGGAACCCAAGGGTGGACTGGAGGACTGGAGAGTTGAGGTTCCCAAAAGAGAAGCCCACCGTATGGGGGGGGGGGGAGATGGCAGAACAAAAATAAAAGGAGCCCTGGAGGTGGTAGCAACTGCAAAAGGGGGTTGGAAACTGTGCCTGAGGAATACCAGGATTTAGCTGAGGTGTTCAGCGAAGAGCAGTCCGATGAACTACCCCCGATTGTCCTACTGACTGTGCCATTGAGATCCTACCAGGGGCCAAACTTCCTAAACCAAAAATGTACTCAGTGACTCTCCGGGAGCTGGAAGAATTACAGAAATTTATAGAGAAAAATTTGGCGCGGGGTTTCATACAGCCAGCAAGACCAAAAATGGCGGCCCCGGTTCTGTTCTGAGAAAAAAAAGACGATCGCTTCGCCTCTGTGTAGACTACAGGTCTTTAAACACAGTGTGTGTGAAAACAATATTTATCCCCTACCACTAATGAAGGACACGTTAGCCCACCTAGCAAAGGGGAAAATATTCTCAAAATTGGACTTATGAGAGGCATATTACCAGGTTAGGATTAAGGAAGGAGACGAATGGAAAATGGCGTTCAACTACCACATGGGGTGTTTCCAATTTAAGGTGCTCCCGTTTGGACTGCAGGGAGCGCCAGCAGTATTCATGCAACTAATTAATAAGGTCCTCCAGGAGCACCTCTACAAGGGGGTTCTCGTGTACTTGGATGACATTGTAATTTTCACTGAAACATAGGAGGAACACATAAAATTCGTCAGGGTGGTACTAAATAAACTGCGGGCTGCCCAACTTTATGCCAAGCTGTCAAAGTGTGAGTTCCATAAGGAAAAGAAATGACTATTTGGGATATCGCATATCTCATAATGGGATAGAAATGGACCCAGACAAAGTCAAGGCAGTGCTGCAGTGGGCACTGCTATGCACAAAGAGGCAATTGCAAAGTTTCCTGGGGTTTGCTAATTTGTACCATCAGTTCATCCCCTCCTTTGCACTACCCATTACCAATTTGCTAAACTCGAAGGGGGAGGGCAAACTGAAGCCTAGCCAACCATTGAAATGGACTATGAAGTGTCAGGCCATGTTTGAGAAATTAAAAAGACTTTTCTCAGCTGAACCGGTCCTAAAACACCCAGACACAGAGAAACCTTTTGTCATACAGGCAGACGCTAGCAATGTAGCAGTAGGAGCAGTACTGCTCCAAGAAAACCAAGAGGGCCAGCTACAGCTCTGTGCCTACACATCCAGAAAATTCATCAAAACAGAACAGAGGTGGGCAGTGTGGGAGAAGGAAGTCTATGTGGTACATTGTGCCCTCCTTACATGGAGGCATTTCCTGGAAGGGAATAAAATCCCCTTCCAGGTATGGACTGACCATAAAAACCTTGAAGCCTTAAAAACCCCAAGGAAACTGTCACCGATACAAGCGAGGTGGTCCCAACATTTCCACAAGTTTAACTTCACTATTAAATACCTACCTGGGGGGAAGAACTTCCTAGCCGACACTTTATCAAGGCTGCCACAGTATAATAATATGAAAACAGAAGTGGTGAACCCTCTCATGCCATCTAAACAGTTAGCAGCTCCAGTAACCACACGGTTGCAGGCAAAGAACTCAAAACGCCTAGATAGCGCAGCCGGGATGGAGTTCAGACAGGCTCTGGAAACAGATGAATGGTTCCTAAGTCATAAAAACCTCTGTTCAATGAATAATGGACTGCCATGGGTGGGGAGAAAGCTATACGTGCTCAAAACCCAAAGACTGAAATTCATGCAGCTCTGTCATGACTCAAAGGTGGCTGGGCATTTTGGGTGCGTAAAAACGCTCCACTTGGTGAAGAGACATTTTGGGTGGCCATCCATAATGAAAGACATTGAAAGCTATGTGGCTAGCTGCCCCATTTGTGCAGTGGCAAAACGAAGGCAAGGGAAAACACCGGGCTTATTACAAGCAATAGCAAGCCCATCAGCGCCTTGGCGAGAGATTTCCATGGATTTTATCATGGAGTTACCAGAGAGCGCAAGGAACACAGTCATTTGGGTGGTGACGGACCTATTCTCCAAACAGGTGCACTTCATTCCATGCACTAAGATTCCCACAAGTAAGACTCTAACAAAGCTGTTTGTACAAGATATCTACCGACTGTATGGGGCTCTGCAATGCATAATCTCAGACAGGGGGGTGCAATTCACTTCAGAGTTCTGGAGAGCCTTTTTGGACCTCCTGGGGACCACCCAGGGCTTGTCATCTAGATATCATCTGCAAACGAATGGTGCAACAGAACGTTCAAACTCAGTACTGGAACAATATTTAAGATGCTTTATTAATTATCAACAGGACAATTGGACCGACCTACTGCCTTTCGCGGAAGTGGCTTACAACAATGCTGTTCACTCTAGCATAGGTTACACCCCATTCCAGGTCGCAACAGGACAAAGCTTCAATCTAATGCCTGAGTTGCTAGTCAACAAACCCACCATCCCCTCCTTGAAGGAGTGGATTACACAGCTCCAAAATACGTGGCCGGTAGTGAGAAAGGCATTAGACGAGGCTAGGGAAGCTTTCAAAGTGCAGGTATATAAGAAGTGGGTAGAACCTAAGCCATTTAAAGTCAGGGAGAAAGTATAGTTATCGACAAAGTATTTAAAATCCCTACAGCCATCGAAGAAATTAGGCATTTCCCATTAAACGTATTAACAACAAGAAAAAAATCAAGGAACCTGTAGGACCGCTAAAGGAAGAAGATGGCAAGGAAATTACAGGCAACAGGGAGAAAGCAGAGCTGCTTAACTCATACTTTGTGCCAGTCTTCACACAAAAAGAAACTACAGCCCAACATACCAAAAAAAACCACTGCAAAAGACAGACTAGAAACAAAAATTAAAATAAGCAAGAAAATGGTAAGAGAGCATCTATCCAACCTTGATGAATATAAATCACCGGGACTCGACAGGCTACATCCCAGAGTTCTGAAAGAGCTGGCAGATGTTATCTTAGAACTGTTGCATCACATCCTCCATAAATCCTGGAGCACCGGGGAAGTACCAGAGGATTGGGAAAGGGCTGATGTGGTCCCCATCTTCAAAAAAGGAAAAGAAACGGATCCAGGAAACTACAGACCAATCAGTTTAACATCAATACCTGAGAAAATCCTAGAAAAGATTATCAAAAAACAGATCTGCAAACAACTAGAAGCAAACAAAGTCATAACTAGTAGCCATCATGGGTTTGTCAAAAATAGATCATGCCAAACCAATCTCATCTCATTCTTCGATAAAGTGACTAAACTAGTAGACCAGCGAAACTCAGTGCACATAGTATACTTAGACTTCAGTAAGGCATTTGACAAGGGGGACCACAACCTACTCCTTGGTAAACTAAGAAAAGGTGGGATAGACAACATCACTACCAGATGGATCTGTAACTGGCTAACCAACCACACTCAATGAGTAATCCTCAATGACACTACATCCACATGGAGAGAAGTAAGCAGTGCAGTACCACAAGGTTCCATCTTAGGCCCAGTACTCTTCCATATCTTCATCAATGACTTAGATGAGAGAATAGAAGGGGAACTCATCAAATTTGCAGATGACACCAAACTAGCAGGAGTAGCCAACACCCCAGAAGACAAACACAGGATCCAAAAAGATCTTGACCAACTTGAACAATAGGCCCTATCCAACAAAATGAGTTTCAATGTGGAGAAAAGCAAAGTCTTACATTTAGGCAGGAAAAACCAAAGGCACAAATACAGATTGGGCGAGACCTGGCTCAAAAACAGTAACTGTGAGAGGGACCTCGGAGTCCTAGTGGACGATCACTTGACTATGAGCCAGCAGTGTGCAGCAGCAACCAAAAAAGCTAACAAAATCCTGGGTTGTATAAACAGAGGCATAAAATCAAGATCATGAGAAGTACTATTACTGCTTTATAAAACCCTAGTAAGACCACACCTAGAATACTGCAGCCAATTTTGGTCACCATACCACAAAAAAGATGTTGAGAGTTTGGAAAAAAAATTCAAAGAAGAGCAACTAAGATGATCAGGGGCCTGGAGACTAAAACATACGATTTGGATCTGGCTAGTCTAAGAAAAAAAAGAAATAGGGGAGACATGATAGCAGTGTTCCAGTATCTAAGGGGCTGCCACAAGGCAGAGGGGGGCCAGATTGTTCACCAAAGCACCAGATGGAAGGACGAGAAACAACGGTAGGAAACTGACCGAAGAGAGAAGCAACCTGGAACTAAGGAGAAATTTCCTAACACTGAGAACAATCAACCATTGGAACAGGTTAAACCCAGAAATCGTGGACACTCCATCACTGGAGATTTTTAAGAAGAGACTGGACATCCACCTGTCTGAGATGTTATAGGTTCTCCTGCTTGAGCAGGGGGCTGGACCTGAAGACCTCCAAGGTCTCTTCCAGCTCTATTTTATTCTTGCTTAATGTAAGGTCCTGCCTCAACTAATCCTCCCAAGAAAGCAGAACTCTTGAAACAGGCATTGTCTCAAAAGGAACTTTTATTGAGAGGCAGTGATAGCAAGAAAATAAAGCAAGATCTGATGTTTTCCCGCACGAAACATTATACTAAAGCATCCCATTCAAACCCCACCCCAACAGGCAAATGTCTGGCTTAATTTCATCCAATCCCCAGGTGCAAAGTTGTTATGGGAACCAAGGTGATAAGCGGAGTTCCCAGATGCAGTTCTCTGGGTTTCGTTTCTTGACATCCTCCTCCCATCAGAGCAGAGTGGAGATAAGACAGATGAACCATGATATATTCTTTTTTCTGTTCACTCCCCGATACATCAAAGAACAAAGCAGAGGAAACACAGAGCCTCCCCCCACCCATCAGAAGAGCAGATCCACCCCCTTCCAACCGAATAGCCATCCCGAAAAGAAAACATCCTCCCCACTCCCGACAGAACGGTAGACCTGAAAGCATCTAAAGCAATATAGAGGTCAAGGGTCAGACATTAAGGTTAACATTGCAGATGTTAAACAGACCAGAGGTCCCCAACCTATGGACCATGGCCCACTACCGGGCCATGGCGTCTTGGCCACTGGGCTGCGTGAGTAGCTGGGCAGTGCACATGTGTATGTTCCCCACTCGTGCCATTGTTGCTGCGAGTGTTGCATGGGCGGCAGCAGCATTGCTAGTATTGCTCAGGCGGCGGCATTGCCACAAATCTTGTGTGGGTGGTGGTAGTGCCATGAGCGGCAGGTACGTGGCGATGTGCCACACGCAGATGGCGGCATTGCCATGAACCGCATGAAGGTGGCGGCAGTGCCGCAAGCAGCAGGCAGGCCGCAGCATAAGCCTCGTGTGGGGGCAGTGGCGCGATCCTCGTGCCAGTGGTAGCATCGCTGTGAGCCTGATGGTAGTGGTGCCACAAGCCTCACACAGGTGCTGGCATTGCTGAGAGCCTCCCACTCATACTCACAGCCCTGTTTGCATGGTGCACATGCTTGCAGCCTGTTTGTGTGCACACGTGTGCACGTGTGGCCACATTCACATTGGTGCATATGCACGTAAGGTGCCTGTCCCTCCCTCTCCCACTGGGCCACCAACCTGGAAAGGTTGGAGACCCTTGAAATAGACAGATAAAACCACTTAAACACATACAGTAAATGCAAGAATGAAACTTTTCCTGCAAATGAACTTAAAACATTCCCTCCTGACAACTTTGGGCTGTTCTTAAATGTAAAGAGAGAGAGAGAAAAAGTTCTCTTCACCCTGTTTTGCTGGCCAACTAGGGTGAAAGTGTTTTCTTTGCTTTGCTTATTTTAACATTATTTTCTAACAGAATTTAAAATTCTTGCCTCTTTGGATTAGAGTCATTTAACAGTTACATTTAGCTAACACAAAAAAACTTTGACACAAACACACACACACACAAAGACAATGGAAGGAGAACAGCAAAGGGAAACAGAACACTTAATTTTCATATCCTGGTCATTCCCACCATCAAACTCAGTTAACTCAAATCAGGGAAGGCAAAAATCAAACGTATCACGTGGTTGCATAGAAGAGAGAGCAAGAGAGAAAATCACTGTTCCTATATATATTATTTTTTCTCTTTTTCTTTTAAGTATCTTTATTTAGCCAAATTGGTTTTCCAGTTTTGTCTGAGCAAAGCCCATTCCTTACATATCTCCCTTGCTCATTTTCTCTTCATGCCGGCTAGGACAGGCACTCGCCTCTCATCCCACACCATGAGCAAATCTCCTAGACAGGATCCAGGCATGACTCTTGAGCTAGAGCTTCCCATGTTCCCCTTCCAATGTGGGGTTCAATTGGCTTAGCCGGGTCTTTCTCCCACAGTCAGACTTGCCACTCCACCTGTCAGTTTTTGGACCCCCCCCAAAAAGGGGGGGGTTTTCCAGGAAGATTCTGTTTTGCTAGCAAAGTAAGGGCACCTTCTTTCAAGGGAACACCGCCAATGGTTTTTGGACCAAAAAGGGGTCCAGGAGGACCTGCTGCTCCCCAACACAGTGAGTACGTGAACCTCCTTCCAATGGTCTTTTCTTACCCTTGGTTTTCAGACCTAGGTGAGTCTGTGAGGACTTGCTGCTCTTCTAAGCAGTGAGTATGGGCACTTCCTTGTCTGGGCTTTGCTTACTGGACCTTGCCAGGGATCCCTACTGATTCCAGATACCTTCCCTCATCTGTTGCCCAGTCGGCTCTCTCTCACTCCTTTCAGAAGGTCCCACGCTCCAGCCAAACCCCCTTGCTTTCTAGGATCTGCTGGTAATGGCTCGGTGGAGCTAGCAGCAGGCAGGCGAGGGGGGGGGGGACAGCTAGGAATAGCATGGAGAGAACAGGATTCAGTTGTAGCCAGAAGAGGAAGCCTCTCTCTCTTACACACAGACATAAACACATTTCCCTCACTCCCCTGGGCTTTAAAAGTTGAAATTTAGAGGTACTCACCTTATTTCCAAGCAGCCATTGAGCTCAAACTCAAAACTCCCTTTACTACCCTTGTTCCAAATGGGCAGGATCTGGAAAACCCATCCACAGACACAAGGGGTTCGCTGCTGGCAAGATGGAGGCTTACCCTATCCATTGGTCAGGTTAGCTTGGAGTTCCATCTGAGGTGCCAAATTGTCAGAAGGAAAAATCATCAGGTCCAGTTCCAAGCTGGGAGTAAATAAAATGGAGGCTAAGATGCTGTAAATAAAAATGGAGACTGGGAAAGAAGGTTCCAGTTTATTGATGAGCAGAACCAACAACACATGGTTCTAGGACAGCTGACTAAATGGAATTGAGAGTGGATGGATCTTTATAGAGCTCTGAGACTTTGAAATGGAAATGTTTCTGGGTTGTGCAATGAGGTGGTCTTTTGTGTCTTTTGCTAGTCTGAAGAGGGTGTAGGATTAATCCTATTATGTCCTGTTTTTAGATTTTGGGTGGGGGAATGTAAATTCTTAATCCCATCAGCTGTGGAGTCTGAAGGTGTTTTGCTTATGAATGGTGTGCCCCAAATCTGCATTTCTAAAAGCTGGCGTCCCGAGTTTCTGCTTGGGGCAGGGGCTGGTTTCTGCCTTTAAGATTTTTTCTCCATTATTCCATATTCTGCCTTTTTTTAATATCCCCCAAAATATTTCCTTCTCTAGAGGGTGGGTCCTGACTTTCTACATTCTAATAGAAACCTGTCTAGTTAAAAGTAAACTCTGTTGTTTCAGTGAGACTTACTTCCATATAAGTGAGTAGTTAACTTCAACCACGGTGTTCTGAGTGAAATGTTGAAACATCTTCTGGACCACATATTAGTGCTTATATTTTCTCTGTATTGGAAAAGGAAATAATCCTGATGTTTTCCACTTCAACTGAACCACAAAAAAGAATAGAATAGAATAGAATAGAATAGAATAGAATAGAATAGAATAGAATAGAATAGAATAGAATAGAATAGAATAGAATAGAATAGAATAGAATAGAATTCAGTACAGGCAGTCCTTGACTTACCACAGTTCATTTAGTGACCGTTCAAAGTTACAATGGCACTGAAAAATGTGACTTATGACCGTTTTTCACACTTATGATCATTGCAGCATCCCCATGGTCACATGAATACAATTCAGATGCTTGGCACAATATTGTGGTTATTAGCCCATTTGAAGCATATTGATTCAAAAACTCTTGCCTTATGATGCACAGTTTCACCCAATTTATGGTTACAAACAGACATGAGACTAGAGTACTGTAAAGCACTATGAAGCAGTATAAGTCTAAGTGCTATAGCTATTTCTATTGAAGGGATCTTATTGTGCTTATGATTTTATTATACTTAAGCTTGATATTAGTAGTGTTATTTTGTAGCTATTTTATATAAATTTTTATATGCAAGCAGCTTTATAAATAGAAGCAAGTGTTTTATGTATATTGAAAAAGTAAATGTCTCATGCTAAATATACAGGAGATTGCTTACATGAAAGGAGCAAGGTAAGATTCAGTGGTCCAGGAAATAGGGAGGGGGAAGGTGAGTTAGCCTGGATTGATGTGTATGAGTCCTCACCTTGGGATTTGTTTTTCTGTGCTTTCTTGCTCCTGGTACAGAGACTTGAATCTCTTTGTTCTGAAAATGTATAAAAAGTGGAAGAAGTCTCTTCTGGGTGTGCCTTCATCCCTCTAAGCAGCCACAAAGAGGGAAAAGGTTGTAATGTATTGGCCACAACTGTTTTAAATCACTTGCTTAATGTCTGACCTACATTGCTGTATTGTTTAACAGTTGCTGTTACTGAAAGCCAGACTGGCTGTCTCCAAGCTGATAATGAGGTTTGGGGCAGGAAACTGTTACTTTAAATCTATTGGTTGCCACCTAGAGGCTAACTGTATAATTAGCTGTGCAGCAGCCTTTAGGGCTGCTTCTGTTCTAATAAACTTGTTGTTGTTTGAACACTCTGCCTCATTCAATGCCTAAAGAACCAAAGATATAACAGTGGCGACGAAAGTGGGATGTGCTGTTTCATTGAGAGAGCTTGAAGTCACTAGGGGGTGAGGTCAGCACAGAGCCTGACAGGAACTACGTTCCCCCCCCCCTCGGTCTGCCAGCAAGCCACACTGGCGACCACCATGCCCTAAGGATCCATCCTAGGGCCTACACAGAAGCCAGCAGCGCAAGGCATTGAACGAAGAAACAAACCACCATGGTGAAGGTCGGGAAGCTCGAAGAATTCGATGTAACTCATCTGGAGAGATGGGCGTCCTACATCTCCCACGTCAAAAATTACCTCCACGCCAACCAGATCGCCGAAGATGGATTGAAGGCCGTGACACTCCTCTGCATGTGCGGCCCCGCCACCTTCGACATTGCAGAGCACCTGGTCGCCCCGGCACCGCTCGAGTTGGTCACCTACGTGGACTTGAAAAAAAAGCTCTGAGACCACTTCGAGCCCAAGTTATCCGTTATAGTGTGGAGGCACGCTTTTGAGCAGCGGGAGCAACAACCTGGCAAGTCTGCAACAGAATTCATTGCCACTCTTCGTCAAGCGTCCTGACTCTGCAATTTCACAGATTTGGAGGAGATACTACGAGACCGCTTAGTCTGTGGACTCTGGAATCGAGAGCTCCAACAAAAACTGTTCGCTAAGGAGACTTTCTCGCTACAAGAGGCCTTGAAGGAGGTCATGGCAGACGAAGCCACTGGAGGGGCTGTTAAAGCACTGCGGCCCTCTAAAAGTACGCCAAGCACCAAAGCCATCCACCACGAGGACGCCAAGCGGATGGAAGACACCGACTCAGACTACGAAGTCAACCAGCTACGAAAGCACCTGGAGAAGGGACCGCAGCCAGCTGGGAAGGCAGTTCTGTTCCTTAAATGCATGGGCTGCAGAGGCCGCCATCAACGCACAGATTGCCGATTCCGAACCGCAACGTGCCGGGTCTATGGCAAACCAGGCCACATTGCCGCCATCTGCCGAGGTCGTCAGAGGAACCGCCCGAAAGAAGACGCATTCAGGAGAGGTACCGGAGCCCCAGGTCAACACCGAGTAGGGTTCTGCTCCAGCCGAAGGAGCATATTCCGCACTGGTGCCCATTGCCCCCTAAAGCAGAAGCTTAGACTACAGGTCAAGCTTCAGGGAGTTCCATGCAAGATGGAACTGGACACAGGCTCAGCCATGTCCATCATTTCACAAGGAACATTCAGGCACCTATGCCATCGTAGCAACAGATGAGCCAAGCTCCGGCCATCTAATCTACTACTCACAGACTTCCAAAACTCCCGAGTGGCGGTCAAAGGTGAAGCCACACTTCTGGTGGAATTCAAGGGGTTCAAGGGGCCACTAGATGTCGTAATGGTGGAAGGCCAATGCACGAGCCTCATAGGGCTCGATTGGTTTGATTCAAGTAACCGGCATTCACCGAACACAAGCGGCAGATCTGCCTGCAGTCTGCCAAGAGTTCGCAGATGTTTTCAGTTCGAGTCTAGGGGAGTACAAGGGTCCTCCGATCGCCCTCAAACTTGATCCTATCGTAACTCCAATACGGATCAAGCCTCGTAGAGTGCCTTTCGCATTAAAACCCAAAATCGATGCACAGCTGGATAAGCTAGTGGAACAAGGAGTATTGCAGCCCATAGACAGTGGGGTGTGGGAGACCCCCATAGTAACGCCATTAAAGGCCAACGGGGAAGTGTGAATATGCGCTGACTATAAGTGCACCCTCAATAGGGCACTTCAACAGCACGCGTACCCTGTGCCAGTTGTCAGCCATATTTTGGCATCATTGCAAGGAGGCTGCGTGTTCGCCAAATTAGATTTGGCACAGGCCTATCAACAACTGCCCGTGGATGAGGCCACGGCAGTAGCCCAGACCATTCTCACCCATAGGGGGGATTTTAAGGTTAAGCGCCTACAGTTCGGGGTGAGTGTAGCCCCAGAGCTGTTCCAGGGAGTGATGGAGCGCATGCTCAAGGGAATTCCTGGGGTTTGCCCATACTTCGATGATGTCCTCATTGCTGGGGAATCGGTTGAGATTCTGGCTGAATGGCTTAAGGCCGTCCTTCAGCGGTTCCGCAATGCAGGACTTAAACTAAAAAAAGAAAAGTGCAAGATTGGGGTAGAGTCAACCGAGTTCCTTGGTTTCTGCATCGATGCTGAAGGCATTCATCCAGTGGAATCCAAATTAAAAGCAATACAGCAGGCCCCAAGGCCGAAGTCAAAGGGAGAGCTTCAGGCTTTCCTAGGCCTTTTGAATTTTTACCATGCCTTCCTCCCAAACAAGGCCGCAGTGGCAGAGCTGTTACACTGGCTCTTGGATAGACAAGCTCAGTGGCAGTGGACCAGTGTCCACAAGAGTAGCTTCCAAGCAGTCAAATCATTGCTGTCGTCGAACTCAGTTCTCACTCATTTGAATGAGCAGCTGCCTGTCTGCATTGCATGTGATGCATCCCCGTATGGGGTTGGGGCTGTGTTAAGCCACTTAATGGCTGATGGGAGGCAGAAGCCCATCGCGTATTACTCCAGGACCCTATCGTCCGCAGAGCACAACTATGCGCAAATTGACAAGGAGACTCTGGCCATTGTGGCCGGAGTTAAAAAGTTCCATGACTACTTGTATGGCCGCCAGTTCATGGTCTTCACAGACCACAAGCCACTCCTAGGGTTGTTCACCACAAACAAACAGACACCTCAGATTTTGTCTCCTCGAATGCTGAGGTGGTCTTTCTTCCTGTCAGTCTACAGCTACAGGATGATTCACAAACTGGGCAAGGAAATGGGCCATGCAGACGGCCTGAGCAGGTTGCCCCTGCCACATGTGGAGCCAGCTCCATCTCCAGCTGCATGCATCCTGACTATCCAGGATTTACCGGAATCTCCCCTTCACGCTGGGGACATAGCTGCTGAGACAGCAGTTGACAAAACGCAGAGTTGTGTGCTAAACTGGGTACACACAGGATGGCTGGACAAATGTCCAGGGCCAGAATTTCAGAGTTTCTTCATGAGAAAAGATGAGCTTTCAGCTCATAAGGGGTGCATCCTTTGGGGAAGTAGGGTCATAGTCCCGAGCTCTTTAAGGCCCAGGGTCCTAGAGTCTCTGCACGAGGGTCATCCGGGAATAGTCTGGATGAAGGCACTTGTGAGGAACTACCTTTGGTGGCCAGGGCTAGATAAAGCCATCGAGACCCAAGTACATGGTTGCTACACATGCCAGCAATCCAGACCGGAGATGCCGCAAGCCCCTGTCCACCGATGGAAGGACACACACACACCGTGGTCAAGAATCCACATCAATTTTGCCGGGCCCTTTCAGGGACAGCTGTTTCTAATAGTGGTAGATAGCCATTCTAAATGGTTAGAGGTCGCACCAGTCCCTACTATGACCACTGGCAGGACCATCCAGGAACTGCACAGAATATTTGCAACACACGGACTTCCAGACATGTTAGTCTCTGACAATGGGGCTCAGTTTACCGCTTCTAAATTCCAGTCATTCCTCAGGGCAAATCTAGTATGGCACGCCACGTCGGCTCCCTTTCACCCGGCTTCGAACGGCCAAGCGGAACGTATGGTCCGCACAACCAAGGAATCACTAAAACGGATTGTCTCAGGGAATTGGCCCCACAGACTGGCAGATTTTCTACTTTGCCAATGCACAACCCCCTGTACCGCCATGGGCAGAAGCACTGCCGAACTCAGATGGGGCCGATGTTTGATCACCAAGCTGGACAGCCTGCACCCCAACCGGGTTGCCTCGGACTTTGCTCAGCCAAAGGCACCTCGGAATTTGCAAGTGGGTGACTGGGTTTGGACCCGGAATTATGGGCAAGGGGCTTTGTGGGTGGCAGCCGTGGTTGTTAAAGTGTCGGGACCATTCTCTTATGAGGTGGTCCTGGAAGATGGGCGAGTCATTCGCCGGCACATTGACCAGCTGCGTTGGAGGCTAGTGAACCAGTCGCTGGCTCAGGCCTCTCAAGAGGGCCGCACGCAAGGGCCGTGCAACAGTGGCCCAACAGAGGAGCTTGCACGCTCCAACAGAATTCTTACTCAAGAAGACGGGGAAAAGGCCGTAGGAGAGCTTCCCCCGGACAGACAGTATCTGCTGAACAGGACCGGCAAACTGCGCTGAGGGACAGCCCTGCAGACTTTGCTGCATGATTGGACTTTGATTTGGGCCGACTGGGACTGGCCAGCCAAAGGGACCTGAGTCAACCTAACTTCACTGGACCTCAGAGTCCTGGACTACCCAGCCAGGCAGGCGAGCAGGTAGACTGGGAGACCCATGCAACCCCTAGACGTTCAGAATGGTCAAGAAGGCCGCCTAAATATCTGCAGGACTATGTCCAGTAATTGAGAGTTTGAGCCATCTAGGGGGAAAGGGTATAATGTATTGGCCACAACTGTTTTAAATTACTTGCTTAATGTCTGACCTACATTGCTGTATTGTTTAACAGTTGCTGTTACTGAAAGCCAGACTGGCTGTCTCCAAGCTGATAATAAGGTTTGGGGCGGGGAACTGTTACTTTAAATCTATTGGTTGCCACCTAGAGGCTCACTGTATAAATAGCTGTGCAGCAGCCTTTAGGGCTGCTTCTGTTCTGAGTTAATAAACTTGTTGTTGTTTGAACACTCTGCCTCATTCAATGCCTAAAGAACCAAAGATATAACAAAGGTTACCCAACTCTATCTTGGCCAAAATAAAGTTATTTTCTTTGCTGAAACCTCAGCTCAGGAGTTTCTTTGGTTCTTCAAAATTCCTGAGTAGTCCAGAGGAGTTTGTGAGGCTAGGTGGAAAACCTTACACTATATAGATGGGGTGGAACTAGAGAAACACTGATGTATTGAGAGAAGAATGAGGGCATTCTATGAATATAGTTGCTTCCTACATTTACGGGCTTTATCTGAAATTGATTTTGATTTTCAGAGCCTAAGCTTGTGTCTTAGTATCTTCTTATTTTATTAACATTCTTTGGCTTTCTAAATGTTTTATGGCTAAACTGAGTTTATTTTTCCTAAAGTCATTGGGTCATGTTTTGCTTTGTTTTACTTGTCTAAACCATTTTCATATTTTCTCCTACTATATGAATTCCAGAGTACATTTGCTCAAGTCCCTCTTATAAAGATAATTGTTTTGTGGAGAGATTTCAAATGAGAAGAGATGAGATCTGCAAGGTTTAAGAGAAAAGCAATCAGCATGCTACATTTCCATGTCCTTTCAAATATAAAGGATTGGTACTTTTTGTATGTCCAGAAAACAGACTCTTTAGCAATTAGAACAGAAGCAAACTAAAATTCAAACCAACCAACCAATTAAGCACATTTCAAAGTAGCTTGTGCAATTTGAAAGCCTTCCATTTTGAAATATCAAGCACTGGTGTAAGGTTTAGTTATAACAGAAGTACTATATATAGAAGTACTATCAAAGTAACAATCCTCTAGCCACTTTTCCAGGAGCCAGTATAGGAAACTCAGAGATTTAAACAGCATAGGACTGTGCTATGCATTTCAAATCCTGTTTTCTCTCTCGTATCTTGAACTCAATTTAGTTACTTAATCAGTGATAAAAAATCAGAGCAATTAAATTTAAATATAAAGGTAGTTTTCAGTTAACAATGATAACTGGGACTGGAATCCATCTCAAAATGATATGGAAATAAAGCACAGTGTCATATGACCACACTAACTTATGATGTTAGTCCCGGCAGTTTCAGTCGTGGTCATTGAATGAGTCCCACACAGTTGTTAAGTGCAACATTATGTGATTGCCATTCTGGAAACTTCTCTATGCAGATCATTTTTTTTAGAAGATAGTACATGATTGCCTTATGAGATTGATCTGGCAGTTTCTGATAAGAGAGCAGATTAGCTATCCCTTCCAAGGATAGTAAATAGGGCAATTGAGAAGAATATACTTAATTGTCTTGACTTTGGAAAATATTGAGGGTTTTGGTAAGAAATGCTGTTAAATCTTCCTGATAGTACCATTGCTGGGAGAGCATCCAAGCAAGCCAGTGTGAAAGTGTCAGACCTTCAAGATAGGACAGATTAGGAAACTAGTGCCATGTAGGTCAGCACAACTTTTATTGTAAAGCTACAGTAACGGAATCTTGTAAAACTGAAAGTGCTTCTTTCTCTTCCCTTTATCTTTATGTGAACTAAGAAGTGACCTGTCTGAGACTACTCACATTACACTCTTGCTCTGGACTTAGGCCCCTTTATCTGTCTGTTGCCTTTGTGGTGGCTCTTCCTCCTATCCCTCAAGGCCATTGCTTCTTCTCTCTACATCTATGATGGGGCAAGTAGGTGATCAACATACTTAGGGATGGCAAAAAGAAGATGCAAGAGTTCATTGTAGTGGAGACATAAAATATTAACATTGTCCTTTGTATGCCAAGGTCAAAGATTCTCTGTTTGCCCGCTTTCCAGGCTTCATTCAGGCCCAGCAGAGATACAAAGTGGGGTTGAACCCACACAAAACCAAAGTAGTTACTATTTGTTTCTTCCAAGAATGGCTTCTTTCTATCAATACTTATTCAGCTAAAGTTTCACCTCCAAAGATGTACATAAGTCAGAGGCATACAACCTCTAGGTGCATATTACACTAGTAATAATGTGAGGGACTAGGAGTAGGGATCTCAAAAATTTAGATTGGACTTCTTCAAATGCATTCTTATGAACACAACACATGCACCATATCACAAAAGACTTAACACTTTGGCTTCAAAAAGTTTGACTATTGCAGTACATAGTTGATATTTTTGGTACACATTTATTTTATGAAAATGGAAAAAAACCTATGGTGAAATAATTTTGGGGCTTTGTGGCCCTCCTGTGGCCATTCCTTTTTCCACACCTTCATATTTATTTTCTGAGTTTTAAGAAGCAAACAAGACTTTTTTGTTTTATTGCTTATCATTTTCTTGTTTTGTTGCCAGTCATAGCATTACAATATATTTTGAAATTTTTATATTGTGAATCTGTTTGCAAGATTATCTTAGACACAGTTTGTATAAATTGAAAATGTGGTATAAAACCATTTCAAAATAAATTCATTAAGCTGCATGTATTGTGTGGGTGATGGTTTTGGAGCTCAAAAACCTGCTTCTTGGATTTTATTGCTCTTTTTGTTCCTGTTCATCTCACTGCATGGATTTAATCCTAGTCATGCCTAGTGTAGACAAAATGCAATTCAGCAGACTTAATTTAATTATGACTTATATATGTACAATTTGCTGTTAGTTCTCTGTTAGCAAGATTAATTCTGAATCTAACTACACATAAATCTATTATCTACTGGAAACTGTTTGAGCTATTTTTTATCTAGTTGGTCAGACAGAACAATAAAAACAAAAGGTATTTCACATATACTAATTCTGCTACCAAAAAGGAAATATTATTGTATAATTTTTTCCTTCAATATTCCATTTTCTGAAGAAATAAATGTATATATATATATATATATATATGCACACACACACACACACACACACACACACACAACCTGCTTAGGAACTCTGCATTTAAGCCAGACAACCTTCCACTGTTGTGAAAAGAATAATTTTTCTGTAAAATAGGCAGGAAAAGTTCTTTATAGAGGCTAACATTATAGTTATGAAATTAAATGAAAAGGAAACCAAAAGATTGCCTAGAATTGCCCCCATCCCATAATATCTTACCCTTTTTGCCTCCTACACAAAAATGGAAATCCATGAAAGAAGAGGGTATCAAGCGCCCGGGAAATTAGGAGATTCAGGCAGTTCAAATGACTGTAAAGATTTATTGCAAGCTTAAGTTCTCTAAACGTTTCTGGCTAATTGGCCTTTAAGGTAAATGCACAGGAGATAAGAAAGGCATTCAAGGTGGGCTGGACTTAGATCTTTTGCGGGCACACAGGGATTTGTGACTTATGATACATTTGACCCCTATCTCGGTCTCAGCCTGGTCATCTCCTACAGAGGATGATCAATGCTAAATGCTGCCTAGATTGTAAACTGACTGGAGAACCTTGGCTACTGGCCAGTTAAAAAAATTAATACAAATAAATAAATGGCTGGCATTACCTTTAGACTATGTGGACAGGAACAGTTTTCAGATGCAGTGTTCAATTAGGTTATTGCCAAAACAGTCAATTAATGAATCAACCTGATCCAGCCAGAGTTATTTTCTCTGCTACCCAGGATGATATCTCTTCAGGTGACCTTTGTGCAACATTATATGTAAATATGTTATAATCATGTGTAAATATTTGGCAAAGATGCAGAGGTAACCTGAAAAGGTTTCATGCTGGATAATAGCAATAGCATTTAGGCTTATATACTGCCCCATAGTGCTTTACAGCACTCTCTAGGCAGTTTACAATGTAAAAGAATTATTTGCATATTGCTCCCAGCAATCTGGGTCCTCATTTTATGGACCTCAGAAGGATGGAAGGCTGAGTCAACCTTGCGTCCCATCAGGACTGAACTTCAGGCTGTGGGCAGAGTTTGCCTGCAATACTGCACTTTAACCATTGTGCTCATAACTGAGATAACACAGAAAATAACAGAATAACAGAATATCAGAATTGGAAGGGATGTTGGAGGTCTTCTAGTCCAACCCCTGCTCAGGCAGGAAACCCTATACCATTTCAGACAAATGGTTGTCCAATCACTTCTTAAAAACTTAAAGTGTTGGAGCATCTACAACTTCTGGAGCCAAGTCATTCCACTGATTAATTGTTGTAACTGTCAGGAAGTTTCTCCTTAGTTCTAGGTTTGTTCTCTCCTTGATTAGTTTCCATTCATTCCTTCTTGTCCTGCCTTCAGGTGCTTTGGAGAATAGCTTGACTCTCTTTTCTTTGTGGCAACCCCTGAGATATTGGAACACTGTTATCATGACAGTGATACTCCTTCTTTTCATTAAACTAGACATACCCAATTCCTGCAACCATTCTTCATATCTTTTAGCCTCCAGTCCCCCTAGTCATCTTTGTTGCTCTTTTCTCTACTCTTTCTAGATAACAAATAACCTTGACTATCAAACTGTGGTCTGTCAGTGTCTTCCACTGAATTGAATTAAGAGTACAATCTCAGGAAGGTGGCTGAAGCAAACCCCTTTATAGTAACATGTTTCCCCAAAAATAAGACCTACCTCCCAAAATAAGCCCTAGCTTGATTTTTACATGTGTGCCCTACCCCAAAAATAAGTCCTACTTAAGATCCTGCCCACTCCATTGCACCTGTTGCATGAGGTGGGGCAAAAAATCAAGCTAGGGCAGGAATGGGGGGATGGAGCTGCTCCATGTACCCTGCACCCACTTACCTTAGGACAGTTGCAGCCAGACCTCTTCATGCCCAGAAAGGCCTCTGCAGCCAAGAAACAAGCTCCAGATTGATGCACATGGCACACACACTCCAGCCTCCACTTTGCTGTCAGAGGCCTTCCCGTCAATCCAGACTTATTTCTCGTCTGCAGAGGCTCTTCTGGAAGGCCTCTGATGACAAAACGGAGGCCGGGGGTGAGATGTGCCAGTGGCCGCAAATGGCCACAGAAGAAGTGGGCTGGCGAGGCGAGGCAGGTGTCAGGGCATGGGAGGCCTGGCTGCAGCGCTCCTAAGGTAAGCGGGTAAGATATTCCCTGAAAATGAGACCTGGTGCCTCTTTTGGAGGCAAAAAAAGTGGGTCTTATTTTCGGGGAAACATGGATATGTTGCTATCTTAGACTTTGGAAGCACAGCTTTTTTGCATCCTCAAAGCAACCCAGCTGAATTGGGTTTATAGCCTTAAAGAGGCAACCAATAGCCTGATCAGATGGATCCATCTGATTCAGACAAAAGAGCAGTACACCAATAGTAGTCAGTCAGCTGGTCTGAGTCAGCTGAGTTCCAGGAGGGTTTTAGGATGCCAAGAAATATTTGATAAAATATTCCAGAGTGCTGGAAACAATTATTGATATGGTTTCTTTTCTTTCTTTCTTTCTTTCTTTCTTTCTTTCTTTCTTTCTTTCTTTCTTTCTTTCTTTCTTTCTTTCTTTCTTTCTTTCTTTCTTTCTTTCTTTCTTTCTTTCTTTCTTTCTTTCTTTCTTTCTTTTTTTCTTTCTTTCTTTCTTTCTTTCTTTCTTTCTTTCTTTCTTTCTTTCTTTCTTTCTTTCTTTCTTTCTCTTTTCTCAGAAATCTGTCCACAAATTACAAAAGAAAGATGATTCTTCCCAACCACCTCATTCCAAATGAAACACTAACTACTGTATATCTTATATCTCCCTTTTTCCTATGGCTGGAAGTCCCTCCAAAATCTAGCTTTCTTTGTTGCATTGAAAGTCTCTATACCGTGTTTCCCCGAAAGTAAGACCCTGACTTACTTTCTTTGCAGCTCTGAAATAAGCACAAGGTCTTACTTTCAGGGAGGGCTTACTTTTTGCTGGTACTGGCACCATAGGCTGGGAGGCGGGGCGGGGCGGGGCCTGTGCATGGGATGGAGAAGCAACGCGGTGGCGAGAGCGTGATGGCGGACCAGGTACGGTACTGGTGTGGCCGGAGTGGGTGGCGGCAGAAAGGGCGCCGATCCTGGTGCTGAGCGAGTTGGCCCAGATCTTCCGTGCGACCGCCGGAATGCCCCTCAGCCACCAGCCTGCCAGGGCAGCCACTTGGCGGCTGCACGGCACCCAACGCAGCCGAGAAATGTCCCAGCAGAAGTAGGGCCAGCAGGCAAGGCGGGTGGAGACCAGGGCTCACCGAGGGTTTGGATTATTGCAACCGCAGGCAAGCAGATGGTGGGACGGAGAGGGCGGGACCAATGGTAGCCGGTTCCACCAGAGGCCGCTGGCAAAGGGCCCTGGCAGGCTGGCGGTGGGGGGGCACTCTGGCGGCTGCACGGAAGATCTGGGCCAACTTGCCCCGCCCTACGCTAGGGCTTACTTTTGGGGAAGGACTTATATTAGGCTCACCCCCAAAAAATCAGTTGGGGCTTACTTTTTGAGTAGGGTTTACTTTCAGGGAAACACAGTACTTCTCCTGCTTTTTTCTATAACTGAACACAAAGTGAATCATTTATTTAAATTATTTCTTCCATTCTTGTTGCAGCTTTTTGAAATTCAGGCGTTTATTGCTCTCTAAATTCTATGTTCTATTCTCTGGCCTCAAGCCATCATCCTACTGAATGGAACATATCCTCTAAACTCCATACCTTTCTTTCACTGATCTGAATGTATTACTGTTTGAACTTCCTGCCTTTCTCTCATTGTAACAAATAAGCTGTATAGATTCCTTGCTTTACTGAATTGAACAATATGCTAAATTGCGATACAAAGAAAATGAGATCGTAGTTCTGAAGCAGATTCCAAGGAGAATAAGAGATGTACAAAGAGAATATCAATTCCTGACCAGAAAATTAACCGAAAAAGGAGTGAATTTTAGATGGCTGATTCCAGAAGGGATTCTAATTAATTGGGATGGGAAAAGATGGGAAAGGTACTTCATGCTAAAGTACTCATAAACGGTCACCTGGTTGTTAATTGATTATTAGCACTGACTATCACAGCATTTTCTCAAATATTATTTAATAAAATGTTTGATTAGATGTTTATTTCTCATTTTCCTTCTACTCTACTGATCTGGTCATACAAGTAATCAAAATTAAGTAGCAATAGGATATGTTTTTTGGTAACAATTTAACTAACAGATAGGTCATCTCTCTTTAGCTAAGTAAGAAGCCAATATTGATCAGCTGTGAATATCCATAGGTAGTTTGTGCTGGGATTGATAAATGTACTTTGAAAAGAGCAATCCAAATCATAAGTATGTATGAAATTGGAAGAAGAGATTACCCCAAAGTCTATTGCTTTTCACTTTAATGCTCAGAAACCCCGAGAATTTTAATTGGACCAATACATTTAGATTTACTATCAGAAAACCGAATTTATGGCAGAAGAATGCCTTCTTACAGATCAAACTGTTGCCTCAATGTTTGAGCAGTTGGGTTCCATGAAGAACAATCTGGATTTACTGAAAATGATTTCCAGGCATTTGTCCAAAGATATGTAGGAAAATTTTCTGCTTTTATTGAAAAAAGGAGAAATCCCAATTAAGCCTCATGCCTTAGAACAAAGAACCAATTATAAAGTTAATAAAGCTGACAGTGATGATCAGCAACTAAAATAACCTAATAAATCAATACCTACTCTGGAAGTTAATAGTGGTCATTTATAAACTCTAAAATTTCTCTAATTTCAAAATAAGAAGCTATCCCCTGCACATAAAATAGCTTTCTTCAAGCAAAACCGATTTCTCTTCATATCTCTTTGAAGTTACTTAGTTTTGATTGCTATGTCTCTAAATGTCAGAATAACCTTGAGAGACCGAGGAAAAGCTGTAGCCTATACCAGGGATCCCCACCCCCCAATCCACAGACCGGAACCGGGCCGCGCAGCTGGAGGCATACAGCAAGTCTGCAGGGGTCTGAGCAGGGGCGGGAGAGTGGCAGGGCAGAAGCCGGCTTGCTCAGTGCAAAGGTTCTCCAGCGGCTGTGCTTGCAACTAGCTTGCAACATCTGAGCTCAGCATCCTTCCTCCTCTTCCTCCTCCTGCTTCTTGTGCTCTCTCTTCTGCCTCCTCCTCCTCTTCCTGCTTCCTCTCCCTCCTGCTTTTTCTTCCTCCTCTTCTTCCTCACTTTCCTCCTCTCCCCCTCCCAGCTCCCTAGCTAGGCTCGTGCTCCCTTCGCGCAAGTCTCCAAGTTTGCAAGGCAAGCATGCGCCAGCCCAGCTTGCAACTGGGGGCTTCCCCAAAACTTCATTGGAGGGGGATCCCCCCCCAAGGTATGTGTTTGTGAGGGTGCTTTCTCAAGGTGCAAATAGGGGCAAGGAGAAGCTACCTTTCACTTTAAGCACTGCGTCAAGGGAATCTCTCTGTCTCTCTCGTTTGCACCTTTTCTAAGACCGCTGAGTTTTTTGCTTTTTGTTTTGATGATGCTCCAGGTGTCTCATGTTTTGGCAATTTCCTGCCTGCTTTTCATGGTTTAATTTTGTGTGTGTGTGTGTGTGTGTGTGTGTGTGTGTGTGTTCATGCTCCTTTCTTTGTGCAGCTCCCAAGTTTGCAAGCCAAGCATGCTCCTATCCAGCTTGCAATGGGGGAGGGTGGAGGGGACAAGCTACATTTCTCCTTAAGCACTGTGTCTCCAAGGGAATCCCTCTCTCATCTGCACCTTTTCCAAGGCTGCTGGGCTTGTGCAGTGCTCTCTCTCTCTCTCTCTTTCTCTCTCTCCCTCCCTCCCTCCCTCCCTCTCTGAATGGTTTTCTCAGCACTTCCTCAACGTGCTGGGTCTTTGTTTTGTTTTGTTGGAAGGCTGAGTTTAGGATTGTCTCTTTTCCTTTCCACTTTCTTAGAAGCAGAAAGTCGCTGGTCTAATCTAATACAATGTAATAATAGAAATAAAGTGCATTATTTATTTGTTTGTTTGTTTAGAAAATTTAGAATAAATGTAATGAATCATCCTGAAACCTCCCCCTCCCCCCCCCAGTCCATGGAAAAATTGTCTTCTATGAAACCGATCCCTGGTGCCAAAAAGGCTGGGGACCTCTGGCCTAGACAACTATTAGATAAATGAAATCTGAGTCCAAACCAGAAATATAATCTGAGAAAGCATCTCAGAATTGACTCTCCTGGAATGTAAAGGCAGGGAGGTTGGAAATGCTTTCAGATTTGCAAGATTCTGTTACTGTAACCTTAATAATAAAAGTAATATTAGTATTTATGATTTTGGTTTTCTGTTCTGGACTACCTCCTAGGACCAACATCAATTTTGCATCTGTTCTGGAATGCACATTTTTCTTACCAGGCTAGTGTTGCTCAGCATAGTTGCATAGTATTTGAGGATTTTTTTTTCATTCAAAGAGAGTTCATTATATATTATGAACAAGACAAGAACAAGTTTAAATATCAAGAAATTAGTTTTCAGTTGAACGAGGAAAAAAACTAACAATATGAGTACCAATGGAACAAGACTGCCTTGGGAGATGATGAACTCTTAGTTGTTGGAGGTATTTCAACAGGGGTGGGGCCAGCTATCAGGGATATCACAATAGTAGATATTTAGACTGAATTGAGAATTGAGCTAGATCCCATCCAACCTTTCTGTTCTTTTGTGAATTAAAATATGAAACTCTAGAAAGCAGTACTATAGAACAAATAGGAAGAGCAATTAGTGATTGGATATTGACAATGTGAAGCACAAGATGGCATCAGATTATCATACTTCTAGCAATTTAAAAGGAAATACATTTCAGAAATTAAATCCTTCAGTACCCTGCTGAAAAAAAACATAGGTGGCTTAGCTGAAATTGTGACAATTTCTTTAATTGCCACAATTAAAAATGGTATTTATAGTTTCAGTCTCAAAACACATTATTATTATATTGGTGATGTTTTCAAGCTTGCCTATGAATTAAATAGGGCATATAATAATTGGATAACTTTGTTATGTATTAAATAGAGATTTCTTAATAGTTTGCTACTGTCACAGACAATTAGAAATTATGCTGTTTGTTTCTCCTTCTAGGAATGGAAACATAACAGAAATGGATAGTCACTACTTTATTCACTCTAATCAGCATTCTGCAACAAGTTTGATACATTGGAGATGTGACAGTGGTTTTAATGTGGTTAATTTTTATGTATCTCAATTGTTTCTGAATAATCCATTCTAGCTCTGAAATGCAAATCAGTCAGTCAGCTAATGCAAGTTTTCTATTGTCTACCTGCATGAAAGTGAGTCAAAGGGACTCTGGCTGAGCTAGCCCAGTTTTGGTAATTAATATACACTAGTATCTGAGAACCAATTAAGTTTAACATAAGTTCCCCTTCCTTGACATTCTATAAACTAGGAATCATTGCTGTCCATAATGAGGGACAAATGACAAAATGGGCATCATAATGTAATTATACAAGCTGAACTTTTTCTATATGTATCCTAACAGCATACGGACCTTAAGGGATTGGTGTTATGCTCCAGAGCGAAGAAGCAATCTTAAGGAAATCTGATTCATTTTGTTCAGAATACTCTTTATTTATGCAACATACTCCAGTACGGATAAAGTGAAGCCAGAAACTGGAAAACTCCTCCTTCTTCCCACAGTGTCTGAGTATTTCCTCCTCCCTCAATGACAGGTCATAAATCACATTCCCCAATTAGTTTAGAGTGTGAGCTATCTTTCCCGCCACTATCTATCTTCTCACATTTCATTCTTTGAAGACGTTGTGCTGAGATGTTGTTATGGCTAAATAGTTCCTAACACATTCTTTCACTCCCTCCCCCCCCCCACTATCTATTAGTGGCTCTTAAAGTAATACACAGGTTAAATAGTGAATGTCTGCATCCATATATAATGTCAAGCATAACATTCGATGTTAGCAGCCTTGACAATTGGATTTATTGTGTTATTTGTCACGTGTGAATAGTCTCAAGCAAAAAGTTTATTGTTAGTCATCTATATTACAAGAATCTCACCAGACTGACTGACTGACTGGGAACAGTCAGATAAGGCTTCAGGGATTCTGAGGGAAGTTAGCCCTGTGCCACTTCCTACATTGCAAAGACTCTAAACTTGGTCTTCTATGTTTCTAACTAGATATTGGCATATTATCTCAACATGCTTAACCAAATCACTTTAAGAAATAGAAGTTACATGTAAACAAAATGCTAAGGTTTATTATTGTTCATCTTGGTTTGCTGTGGTTTAGCATACCTGCAAACCCAGCTCATTCTCTTTGTGAGTTAGTGTAGTGTATCAGAGAACAGGGTTTACAGATATATGTTTGCAGAATTGTGCCAGTGTCAGATCTCTTTTGCTGCTTGTATCACCTGTTTCCCCCAGCAATTATAAAGAGCTAGTATTTTTTTCTTCCATTTAATTGTGTCCAATTCTCAGAAAATGCCTGGACAAGTTCATATAGTTTCTTTGGCAAGATTTTAGAAGTGGTTGATCAGTGCCTTCTTCCTTGGATTGGAAGTGAGTGACTAGTCTGAGGTCACCCATATTAGGTTTTTTTCCCCTTTTCTTTTTCCTTTCCTTTTAATTGCAAGCCACCTAGAGTCACTAAGGAGTCAGGCAGACTAAAAATTAAATAAATAAATGACCATCTTTCAGGATAACCGTTCCTTCAAGGCAGCTATCAAACAATATGAAAGGTAAAGATGCCCATGAACACATTTCTTAGAGACTAAACAAATACATTCAAGTGGCTTTCTTGACAAGACAGAAATGGCTTGTCATTTTCCAGGTTTTTGTTTTAACTTTCCCAAACAACCATAAAGGTAAAGATAATGATTTCCACTGTCCGGTCATTTCCGACTCTAGGGGGCAGTGCTCATGTCAATTTCAAGGCCATTGATGCAGTGCTATCTGAAGACATTTCCACAGTCATTTGGCCAGCATGACAACACGGAGAGCTATTACCTTCCCACTGAAGTGGTACCTATTTATCTACTTTCATTTGTATACTTTCAAACTGCTAGGTGGGCAGGAGCTGGCGCAAGTAACAGCAGCTCACCCCATCACACGGCACTCTGGCCTCGAACTCAGATTGTCAACTTTCTAGCTGACAAGCTCAGCATTTTTAACCATTGAGCCATTGCGCCCCCTGCAAACAACCATAAAAAAAATATAATAAATGTTATTCAATGTTATTCATAAACAAACAGATCCAAAACTTTCTGGAGCCTTCTCACAGATAAATAGTTGTAGACCGGCCAAGAACCAGTTATGTCCATTCCCTTCCTCTCTTTTCTTTCAGGGATCCTTTACTTATAGCAGTTGGTTATCATAACCCTGAGTAGGAGAGGGAGGTTTTTTTGTGTGAATATATATATGTTGGAACTGCCCCAGGAGACCCTGACTCTCAAAGATGGCCCACAAATATTGTAAGTAAATCCAATTACTTTGTGAGGAATGACACATACAGTATGCTTCCCTTTTACCTGAGCAAAGCAATGTCAATTAATGTATGGTTAATGTATAGCTATGAAGTATTGAGCTCTAAGCCACAGAAGCATTTAAACAATGTTGTATCAAAACTACTTCCAGTTTAATTTTTGCCCTTTATAGAAAGCAAGGGACAAATGGGTAATTAAGGGGTTTTCCCCCAGAAAATCCTTCACCTACAAAATTTATTTTAAAATCCCAACATCAGTAAATATATGATATAACATATGTAGGCTTACATACAGATGAAAGAGATCTGTTTATTATGCTATAACTGCCAAAAAGCAAATAAACTTTAAGATAAACTGTCAGCTTGAGTGCCTGCCAACATTAGGCAGCTGTCACCATATTAAAAAAAATATTATTTTCTCCAACAAAGGAAATATAAACCAATCATTTTATAATTATTTTCCTTTTTTAAGCCAGATTTTTGCAACTTCATCTGGCAGGTTTTGTCATGATGTTTTATATCAGGTGCACAGATGGTGAGAAGCTATGAAGTAAAGATAAAAATATTAACAGAGGAATAGGATAAAATCTGTATATTGTCAAAAGTTTGTGGGATAGAAAAGATAGCAATGAAGGACTTCTGAACTACTTTACTTTGCCTAACCTTGGTTGACAAAATTGCCATTTGGAAAATGTAACAAATGCTTACAATGACTTTATACTCAATTGTATTATGTAGTTCAAGAACTTTATAATAAAAGCTGTATCTTTTGTTTATTTTGGAATAACACAGATAAGTTCTGCTAGTGGTGTAAAAGTCTCCCATGGACATTAGACACCAAAATGCAGCCTGAGGAACTCATTTCTCCCACTGGCCATTGAAAACCTCTGATAACAATTCTACTTGGGTGAAAAACTTGAGTAGAAACTGGTTCTTCAAAGAGTCAATCTCAAACACAGTAACCCAGTCTTCTTCAAAGTAGTATATATTGGGGAACAAAGTCACAACAATGGCATCAATTATTCAGATTAAGATGAGAGTAATATTTTAATACTTCTAAAGGGCACCAGATTGGGGATGGCCAAAGTGATCAGGTCTGTGGCATTTTTTCCCAATATATTTGTACTATTTTTCTACTTCATAAATTAAAATTTATTATAATCATTTATTAAACCAATGCAATGTACACTTTGTTTCCTTTTAAACTTTTAACAGACACAAAAGTTCTCATTTATTGTTTTCTAAACCAAACCCAACTGACTCAAAGATGTTTCCTAATGACTTTCTTATTCTGCACAAATGGCTGATTGTTCTTGCTTCCACATAATTATAATGCACCAATGGCTGCCAAAATAAATCAAAGTAATTCATTCACAAACTCACAATAAGGATCCTAAGATCAGCATACATACAAAGCCATTTCAAGAGAATGGAGGCCACTGACAAAGGACAAGCCCTTGTTCTGAATTACTTTCTTTCCATATTTTGGATAATAGTTTTCTCTGGGTTCATTCCATTAATAATGTGTGGGTTAGGTTTAGAGGTACAAGGCAGTTTCACATTGTAGAATAAGCAATATCATTTCCTTAATGTGTCTTACTGAGTATATCCCTAACACAAATGAGATACTGGGGAAGACATGTAGGAAAATGAGATAAATTGTTTAGCATACATAAAATACTCATTAGCAAGTGTAAATCTAAGTACACTAATCCTCATTAGGTGTTGATTTTTCCCTATAGCTTTATATAGCCAATAACAGGCAGCTTTCTCATAATTTAAATGTCGTTTTTTTAAAAAAAACATTTTAATGCTGTTTTCCTCAGAAATGCCTATTAAAAAGCTATCAAACATCCACGTTGTACTACATACAGATTTCATCATCACACAATCACAATCACTGAATATTCAACTGATTTACATGTGTTGCATTCAGGCCTGAAGCAATAAGTCTCACTGTCTACCTATAGAGTTTCCCTGTTGGCTAATGTTGGTTGATGGCCTGTTTTGCTATCATTTTTATCCCCTGCTCCAAAAACCTCCATTTTCATGTAATCTTATTACAGAGCATTTTCAATCATCAGAATCCTGATTTTGGTCACCAGCTGTATTTTTTAGAATGAGATTATACTGTAATTGCCAGTACTGTAATAGCATGTAATTGTTTTTGGTATTTCATTGGCTAACAAAGTTTATAAAGCAATGCTACTAACTTTCTAAGGTGTGGCACGTCTAGATGTAACTCTGCCAGCGTTCCAGATTGTTTGCTACCCAGCTGTTTTATTTGATCAATTAAAGCAGTGGTTCTTAACCTTTTTGAACGAATCGCCCCCTTGAGCCAATGAGGAAGTTGTCATCGCCCCCCTCCCCCAACATAACCTCTCAATCACAACATAGGAAATAATTCTTCAATTTATGCAAACACTTTTTTTTGTTTTCTTTAAAATTGTCATCAGGACATATCGATGCAAATAATTTATTTCCAGTCTTTTTCCCATATCTCAACTGTGTGAAAAATTTTGGTGCCACCCGTCACTTTATTCCCAAACTTTGTGATACATGTATTTCATTATTATCTTATTTATTGAAGACACTTAAATGTAATGACCACTGAAAACAAAATTCAATTGCAAGAAAGTGAAATGCCCGAAAAGAAAAACAGTAACATTTAATGATTGAATTACAAGTGAAATTTAAGACGCAAAAAGAAATATAAAAAGGCCATAAGAACAACCGCAATGCAGGAACTAAGAATTTCAAGACGAAAACTCTGAAACTAAGTTAAGATTCGAGGAAAGTATATATAGTCACGCACACTGTAAAAAGGATTAAAAAGACACAAAGAAAATATAATATCGAACTGGAGTGCACGCTAAAAAAGTACAACACAAAGAGACACACAAAATGTTTTACAGAGCACAATGCAAGCAAATACAACGATAAAAGCTCAGACAATTATTAACGAAAAAAATGTATGTACACAAAAAGCAAAAAAAGAGAACATCAATGGTTGTCTTGTGCTTGGTGAGCTGATGCCAATTTCTTGATGTCTGGAACCATTTTTGTTAATCACATTCTTAAATCACCGCGCTCAGAGATCTTCAACATGTTCCTTGACTTAGAAAGGATCTGTTGGATGGTGCTGAAGCCCCTCTCCACTAAGTAAGTGGAAGGAAAGGCTAAAAGAAGCAACTTAACTTCATCCCACAATATTGGGTAAGTGTTCCTCATTTTCACCCAAAAAGCTTTGTAGCCGTAACTCTGAAAATGTGACTGGGCTTCACAGTCGTATTTCAGATCTGTCAGTGGCTCTTGCAGTTTGGGATGAAGTTGTGCAAAGTCTGCTGTGAAAGGATTTAGCACCCAAGTGGGCACTTCCAGATTTATCAGATCATAGAATCTGGTTTCCATATCTTCTTTTAGTTGCTTCAAGTGGCAGCAAAAAACGTCCAAATCTTCTCCTTGGAGTTCATGTTCATTACCAAGGCTTAGGAACTGATACAGCTCCTGGTGACTCATATTGCTTGCAAGGAGGTCCAATTTGGAAATAAATGAGCAGATTACTCCCTTGGCCTTAAGAAAATTGATTTTATCTCCTTGAAGCTTTACGTTCACTTCATTCAGCTTGTCAAAAACATCAGCGAGATAAGCTACATCCAGACATCGAAGTTTAAGAGAACTGCTTAAACTTGGGTCAATGGGTTCAAGAAATTCGACAACTGTGTCAAAAAGTTCGTGGAATCGCCGCAAACACTTTCCTTTTGAAAGCCACCTTACTTCGGTGTGCAAAAGGAGACGTTCAAACTCTTCGTCATTTTCTTCACAAAGCTTGTGAAAAAGTCGGTTGTTCAAGGCATTCGACTTAATTTTATTCACAGCATTAATGACGTAACGTAGAGACTTGTGCAAACAGCCACTCAAATTTTTTGAGACAAGGTGCTGTCTATGAACGACGCAATGGACAGTTATAACTCCAGGTACAACTGATTTTAGATGAGCTTGAAATCCTCGATATCGTCCAACCATGGATGCAGCTCCGTCGGTTGCACATGCCACGACGTTTGTCAAAGGGATGTTTTTCTCATTAAAAAACCTTTTTAAATATCAAAGAACCTTTTGTGTTGGTGGCTAAATTTCGAACAAATAACAGTTCTTCCCCGATCTCTTCATTTCCGTTGATGAAATGGACATAAGCCAATAACAAGGCTTCATTTTCATGAATCGTTGACTCGTCAATCTGCATCACGAATTCTGTATTTTTCAAGGTGTCAATAAGCCTTTCTTCCACATCAGCAGCCATTTCATCAATTCTTTTTGATACGGTGTCATTGCTCAAAGGAATCGATTGCACGATAGTGCTTGCGCTGGGCCCCAACATGATGGCAACAATCTGTTTCACTGCTGGCAAAATCAGCGTTTCTCCGATAGTGTGAGGTTTGCCACATTTTGCTATCAACAAAGATACTTCATAGGAACAAATGAGCCCCTTGTCGGCGTTGAGTGACAATTTTCCGAATAACTTCCCAACAGTGCTGTGACCCTCAAACTTGGCCTTTAAGGATTGGAAAAACGATGCCGGTTTGTCGGCTTTATCCGAATGAATTCTTACCAAATGGTCTTTCAGTAAGGAAGGCTTCATCGCTTCATTTGAAAATGTTTTCTCACAAAGAAGACAAAACGTAAGCTGTACGTTGGAAGGAGATGGAATGAATCCCAATTTTAGGTATTCCGTCGAATATTGGCGACACTTCCTCTTCTCGGCCATGTTGAGAGGTCTTTGAAATGAAAGGCACTACCTGCAAATTAAATTTTTGACTCCACTGGAACACTAGAAAAACACACGTGGACATCGATAAACCTAGTTTCAACAGTTACGTTGACATTACAGCTGATGTCACAGGGGACAGCCACTCAGCATGCGATGTTTCGAAAGAAGCACTCCCCCCTCCATCACTGCCCATTCTGGCCAACAGCGCACCACTGTATGGGTAGAGGATACTGCGCAACGCGCATGAAGATAAGCGATGCGTATTCACATATGTATGGCATTCTGTACTGAAGCTAGCTGGAGGAACATTTGAAAACACAATTCAATCCACTAATAGCGAACGATCTGATGTTTTTGTACGACAGATATACAGCGATTCACTGTACGAAAAAGTCTCAAAAGTGTCCCCAAAACTTCTCGCTCCATCGTCTCCATATTGCCCCCTTTTTGTTCCTTCGCCCCCCCTGAAAAATGAAATCGCCTTCTGGGGGGTGATATCACCCAGGTTAAGAACCACTGAATTAAAGCACTGTTTCCCCAAGAAGCCTCCATTTGAGTTGCCTGATTAGACTTTTAATGGTATCTCAAATTTAAGTTAAGGGACAGTGACCTTACATTTCTGGCACCCAAACAGGGAAACTGGCTGCGTTTCTTCAAGGTCGTTTCTCATTGAACTCCCTGTGAATGAGTCCTGTTGTGACTCAGCAACCTTCAGGCATGACTTCCAGGAAAATTGGTGCAGGTCAGTATAAAGTCAAGAGCACTCTCAGACCCTTTTGTGTCTGGTGACTTTTGAACTGTTCAGCTGCCAGCAGACCTAAGTTTGTCTGAACCCTGAATGTTTAAGGAGGCTTCTATCTCGTCCCAGTGAGGATAGGAGGAGATGAGAACACAGGAGGAATTTGGTAAGCAGAAACAAGCATTCCGGAATGAAGAGGAGGTTGGGGGAGTGAGTGAGTGTGTGTGTGTGTGAAATGCTTGAAAGGCAGGTTAGTTGCCTGCAATGTGATAGAGATGAATGATTATTAAGGAAACCCCCTGTAAAGGACCCTCACATAAAAGAGGGCATGGCCAGCCCTGATATCGAACAAAAGATATCGAGAAATTTCTTGGGGGGGTCATTCATTTGCACTGAGCAAATGAACTGGTGTTTAGGGAAGAGGAGGGGCTGTGTTTTCTGTAGGCTGCGTGTTAGCCCATTGGAAAGCACTGAAATTGTGGCAGTAAAAATAATCTTCAAAGAGAGCAAGGTTGAAAAATTTTGTGCACCTCCATTTGGCCAGCTTATCTTTTTAACAATTTCAGCCACAGAAGAAAAGAAAGAAAAGAAAAATTCAAAGAAGAACTGAATGTTTTTTTTCCCCTCTCTAATCTGGCTCTTTGGATGTACATTCAATTCCTTTCTGTTAGACACTGACGCCATCTACTGTCCTTGGAAACCATCCCTATTATCGGACGTGAAGAGAGGAGGCTACTCTCTGCACTTTTCCACTCCCCCTTCACACCGGCAAAGGGCCCAAAATTCAACATTCCGTTTGGTCCTTCCCCACTGTCCTTTGAATTTGCTGGGAAAAATTGGAAGCAACCATAAATGTTCCCCTCCCTTTTTAGAGAAAAATTAAAAAGGGAGGCCTGCTTTGGCCTCAAACCCCAAATTGATATGTTTCTTAAATATTTGGCCATCCAGAACATTAAGCTTGGACTTGGAATGGTGAGAAAGGTAGGATGTGGTTAAGGGCCCTCAAAAATCACATCTTGATTTTTCTCACTTCTCGGAAGACAAGCAACAGGCCTGGAAATGTTGTCTTAATGGTATCTGTGTATATGTGTGTGTATATTGTTTTGTGTTATTTCCAAGACTTGGAAGAGGGACAAAACCCTCTGATAACAACAAACAAAAAGGCCTTATTTAAAAATAAATGGTTTGCCTGGAAAAAGCATGACAATGAAATATCTGTATGTGAAATTGTTTATGCAAGCAGTTTGAATGGAAGTGAATGTGTGAATATGCTGAATGTGCAAATGCGTTTCTGTGTGAGAGAGTTCCCCACCCCACCCCAGGCTGTGGAAGAAACAGTAAATAGCAGATTTTGTTTTTGGTGTTTGCATGAGGATGTGAAGAGAGAAAACTATTTTGTTGAAAGAATGATGTGAGAGAAATTCAAAAGGGGCCAAGATCCCGGTGCAGTTTTTAAAAATTTTGTTCAGCCTTCTTCATTACTGGCTTGCTATTTATTTATTTTTTGGAAGAGAGAGACGGAAAAAGGGACAAGGGTTGATTATTTTAAAACTTTTTTTCCTCACTGCTTAACTTTGGCCTCAAAGAAGGAGGGAAAGAGGGGGAAGTGAAATTTGAGAGTTATTCTTGCAGTTTTTGGCTTGTAATTTTGTTGAGGAACACAGAACAAAAGAAATCTTGTTTAGCAGGGATTGTAACCAAAAAGAACTCAGAAATTTTTTTTGGCATTGGAACACAATGAAAATCTTTCAGGTTTAAAATGTTAGTTAACCCTATATACACTCATCAACCAAAGGAAATGATTCTGAAGTGTTTTGCTTAGATTTGTAAATGTTTTTAAAAGCTTGATGCTCTAGTTTCAGTCTTTGCATATACATATATTTTCAGTACATTAACTCAGAATACCTCATTAAGCTTGTTTTTTTTTCTTGTGAAGTTGCTGTTTATTTTATTGGGAGCATCTGTTTTGAACCTCCCCAACTTAGAGAAGCCTTTTTATCTCTTTATGGATGTTGATTCTGGAATAGCTAAAGGTTTGCTAGCTCAGGACTGGGCTGGGAGAAAGAAACCAGCTGATTTTAAACCTGCCCAGTTCTTGAGCTCAATGAACTAAGCTGATTAGAACACGAAGTGATAGAATTGCAGACAAAGGTTTGGCTTGATTTGTTTACAGATGGATTTAGCAAAATAGCTGAAGGGAGAACATTTTGGATGTGTGGTGATAGGTGGATGAAGAAGTGAATGTTGGTGGAGGCTGGGGGGGGGCTCTCCCTCCCTGTGATTAGCTCAATCCTGTGGGCTCTGAGCCAGGCTCTAAGGTTGTTCCTGAGGAGAGGGAAATATGGATACTTTTCAAAAATTTGGAAAGAAGATTGATTAATAGTAAAAAAGGGAAAGAGTTAACTCATGTGAAGTTGGTGCAGAAGCAGCAGAAATGGCACGGAGAAGGAAGTGAATGTTTGAGAAGGAGGAGTTAAAGAATATGTTTAGTTTTTTTTTTTGAAAGCTTATGGATGTGGAATGTACACAGTGGCTGGACAGGTTGTGACATCTAGTGGTGAGGCCATTTCAATACAGGCCTCAGCTCTGGAAAACTTGCTTTGAAATGATGTATGGGACTTGCACGAAAGTTCAAGAATGTCAATGAAGAAGAAAAGAAAGTTATTCAGTATTTGCATAATCTGGCACAGGTTTTGTCTTCTATTCCAGTACAGGCCCAGGCTGCCCGACCACCTGTCTCTGACCATCATTGTTCCTGGAAAGTGGGTTCAGGTGAAAGAACTGTCACCTATAAGTACTAATCCTAAGTGGTTCCATCCCCGTCAAGTCCTCCTGAGCACCTCAACTGCAGTGAGAAGTGGAAGGAATCAAGGCGGGGCCACAAAAAGTTCCATCTTCCTCTCTCCAATGGCAAGCTCAGCAGCTAGACAGCTTAACTTCGACCTGCCTCATTGAACTGTTTCCATCTAACTAGGAGAAAACATCAATGGACAGGACTACCCTGGAACTCGTGTTCGTACTATATAGACTGTGTATTGCTACATTTTTCTTACATTGTTGCTGCTGTTTTCCCCACACCTTCAGACCATGGGCCCAATAATTAAAGGAATAAAAGGGAGTTGTGTTTATAACAAGACTACGTATTCCACTTGCAAAGTGGGGGATAGGGTCACTTGTTATGCTCCTGTCAATAAAGCCCTACCAACAACTTCAAATCTGGACATATGGAGGGACGCGCAGACATTATATCTTGGAAAGAATAACACAAGACTTACGGATAGTGCCAGAGTCTCCTTTGATGCATGTAAAGCTATTGACTATAATCAAGCTAAATGAACTAAGTATGGAGACAGGACTACTCATTTAATGCAAAATACATCCTACCCAACCTGGCACAATCAAAGGAAAATTCAATGTGATTAAAGGAGTCAGCACTTCCCAGTGCAACGCTGATTCCTGCAACCTGGTGTGCTTCAAGATAACCAGACCAGCGGATTTCTCAGCATCATTTGGACAAGCTTTTGATGGAACCGGACACAAATATGGCTTCAAATTGACACTATTATAACACCATCCCAGAAACATTTTTGAGTTTTTCACTCTTTTTACGATGAACTGGAAATCATAATTGAGATTCCCTCCATATCAAAGAACCTTTTTATTGATCTTGCCCAAAAGAATTGCTTCGTCTCTAAATGTGACTAATTGTTACATGGGTGTGGGTACTAACATGGGTGAACAATAGCTTTGGGAAGCACGTGAAATAAATTTTACTGCCCTGACTAGTCAAAATCTCACTTGAAAAGCCACCAATAGACCCAATGTGTGGACTCTGACCACTTCCATAGTGGGAAACCTCTGTTTTAAAAACAGGTTTTGGTAAAGCCCTTGGGGAGACTTAGGTGTGAACATCTCTTGTAGGTGAGCACCTGAGCATCCTTTTGGTGGATTACCACTGACTTGGCCCAACCCCCAAATCCCCTGGCAAACATTCCCCAACTATCTACCTTATGGATCAATCTAACAGATGCAACCCTCACCTTGTCCACCCCAGATGAACCTGTTACTTGGGCAGAAGATGGAATGTATGGTTATAGGACTCTTGTTGATATGCTTAATAGAATTATTAGACTGCAAACTGTATTAGAAATAATTACAAATGAAGGGCATTTAGAATAACATAATGCTGTTTTACTTCTCTATACTACGCTTGCACAGGAACCTCCATTAGCCCGAGGCGAGAAGCACACATACAGAGAGAAAGAAAATTGATTGGTTAAAATAACACTACAAAAAAAAGTTTTGTGAAAACAAGGGGTGTGTGGCTTTCCTTTTACATGCTGCTGCCTGCGTGTGGAGGAAATACACCCACCTTCTTCGGAAACCTGGACAGCTGCCACGGACACAAGCTAGTTTGGAGAGATCTTTGGTGATTGGCGAAGGGAAATTTTTCTGATTGTGTTAGCTTTTGGAGGTCTTTGGGTTTTGCCATGTTTGATTCCTGTTATCCAAAGAATAGTTACTTCTACCATCTCAGGGATGACAGTCATAGCATCCTCTGTAAGTAGTAATAAACCCCATAAGCCAGCCAAGGTCCTGATTAACATTGCAATAACAAAGGAATATACGTCATTGGTCACCAAGTAACAGAAAGCATTCTGTTACAAAATTAAAAAAGGAGGAATGAAGGGTTCTGTAACTGGAACAAAAAGAAATTGTTTAGCCTAACTATTGCTATCTCACTTTTGTAATCAGCGTTTGCGTCAGGGACAAATTTCATGCAAGCGTGGAAAACATGTACATGGATGGGATGTACTGAAGGAGGGAATAAGGGAGTGTACAGGAATGATTGATGTCTTCCTTATGATGTAATGGCTCTGTTGTCTGATTTTCATTGGCTAACAAAGTTTATAAAGCAATGCTACTAACTTTCTAAGGTGTAGCACTTCTGGACATAACTCTGCCAGCGTTCCAGATTGTTTGCCACCCAGCTGTTTTATTTGATCAATTAAAGCACTGTTTCCTCAAGAAGCCTTCATTTGTAGACTTTTAATGGTATCTCAAATTTAAGGGCCAGTGACCTTACAGTCATATACTGTAATTGAATATTACATTTCTGAACGTTTAAATACAAGATCTGCTATGGTTGGTACAGATAACCTTAGAAACTTGTTGCATACCATTGGTCTGTCATTATTTAATTCTGCTGCTTCTATAACACCGTATATCAAGAAGAGGTCTCATTTCTGACAATAGTTTAAATATCTTTTAATGACCCCTTGAACTGAATATTTGAACTGATTTTTTAACCATAAAGACTTTTCATATGTGACTCTGATTGCATTTTAATTGGATGAGAATAATGGAGTCTGTAATCTGTCCTTGGCATATACCTATGCTTTTTGTACTGGTTCTCTTGTATTTAGCAATTCTTGCTGTTGTTTGGTATTGATCTTGGCATTAGCACTGAAGCATGAAATAGTAACTAAATTATTATTTGTGATGTGTTTCTTTTTCTTCACAAAAATCATGTCATTAATTTCAAATCATGTACAGAATTTACACATTCCATGTACTGAAGCAAGCTTTTTCAGTTTTGTTCTTTTCCATACTAAAGATAATGGCTTTACCTTCAGAAAATATCCTAAGTATTTTTGTAACCTGCTACTTAGATATAAATATTTTCCAGTGGGGCTATATACTATTACAACTAACATACTTATCTGCACAATAGTAAAAATGGTGCTATATAAGTTACAATTTAAAAGATAATACATTTTGGTTCCAGCTAAAATATCTGCACATTTACAAAATTTCCATTTGTCAGTTGCAAAAGGCCACTTTACTTGGAACTGCATATATATTACACTGATCCATTACAGCAGGGGTCCCCAACCCCCGGCATGCCAGCAATCGGTCTGCACAAACAAGCAAAGCACCATCTGTGGGATGCAGGCAGCACACAAAACCATGCACTCTCCAGTTTGCGGAAGAACCTTTCTCCACAGAACCAGTCCCTGGTGCCCCAAAGGTTGGGGACCTCTGCATTACAGCATCCTAGGTTCTTGGAAAGAATTTGATGCACTTGAAGGCCAACTCCAGCTAAAGAACTGGCAGTTGGGACTTCACTTTGTTGTGAACAAATAATAATATATTTTTGAAAGCTCCCATTACAAAAGCATGTTTCTTCATCCTCTCACTTTCTTCTGCTTGAATTCAAGTTGAGGTATATCTTTCCTTTAGCCCGATTTCAAACTAACAGAAAGCAGTGTGAGATAACTGAAGGTAAGAGAAACTTTAATCTCTTATATTTTCCAAATCAATTGGCTTCTTCAAAGCAGGAAAACATTCTGGATAAAAATGAATTCTAGTTAATTCATTAAGAAAAATGAATTTCCAAAAATGTTTTAGAATAAAATGCTCCTTAATCTATGCTGTCTATGACTTAAACCTAAAGCATAAAGGAATGAAGTACCCAGTCGAATAACACATCCAAATGCATCTTTCCAGCCAAATGTTAAATGAACTTCATTAACATGAATAGAATGCACATCGACACCTAAGCGTGGTAGTGTAACTGACTTACAGTTTTACATGAATCTCTACAAACAAACTTAGGTCACTAAATGTGCTTTGTGCATGCTCTTTTGTAGTGTTGATTGCAGAGCTTTCAAAATTACTTTGAAAATAAAGGTTGGCTGATTTATAAAGCAATCCTGAATCTCTAAAATAACAGGAAGTAAGCATGGATCTCATTTAAATTCAATAGGCCAATCAAACCAATATTACATTGGCACTCCATCTACTATTCTTCTGAAGGCCAAACCCACACATAGACTTATGGACATGACATTAATCTTTCTCATAGAAATCTTTCAAAAACAAACAATACACAACAGTAGCAGGTTACCTTCCATGCAGTCAGGCAATGGCACAATGAATGAAAGAACCATCAAATCTAAAAAGCTCCCTTGCTATGTCATGTGTGCCTTAAAATACCTGATTGTTATGACCTGGGGCTGGCATGGAAGTGACACAGCCGAAGTGAAGGGTTAACTCCCTTTTATTGCTCCAACCTTCCCCCAACATTGTCACCGTTTACAGCGAATCCAAGAGCAAGCTCTAAACACACTATTCTGTTCTTGGGAAGGTAGACATTGAAGAGACTTACGAGTACGAACAAGGTTTATTCATCACACAACAGAAAAACAGAACAGAAAATGAAACTGGCTCCGCCCTTTTATACAAAGAGCCCTGGGTAACTGTTAACCAATCGTTGCACGATTTTCTTCCGCGCTAAGCAAGCCTTCCCAGGTCTCCAGACATCCAGTCTCCATAGCAGACACGTGGCCACTAGCTTTGCCTGGTGCTCGCTCTGCACCTGCTGTCTTAACAACTCAGTACATTACACCCCTCCCCCCTGGGTTGGAAGCATAATGCACCCTAATAATTTTGGCCTTCCCATGGAGGCTCTCCAAATCACTTCCACTAACCTCGGCCCGGCCTGGGTGGGACCTCTTAGGATGTGGCGATGCCGCCATTGTGCAGGCATTGCACCCCATAGCAAGGTTGTTCTTTTGAGCGTGTTCTGAATGCTAGGCTAGCGCAGACAGAACCCTCACGTAGTCCTGTAGGAATTTCGGCAGACCTCTGGCCCTTTCCGATCTCCTCGGAGCTGCAGCTGATGCCCGGCCTGCAAACTTGCCCGCCAGGCTCGGCAGACCGGGGCTTAGGGACCCGTGAATTGCGGTCAGGATTGGGGCATGCAGGCTGGCCGGTTGGCCCAGCTTTGCATGCCGGTTTGGGGTGGAATTCCCCGGAGGGGTGGTATTCCCCTGAGGGGTGGTATTCCCCTGGTTAGCGTTCTGCTGTGGGGTGGAATTCCCCTGATTAACATCCCGCTGTGGGGTGGAATTCCGCTGATCGGCATAAGTAGCCGGTTGGAAGTCCCTCTGTAGAGTAGAACTTCCCTGGTCAGAGTTAGCCGGTGGTTGGGAGCGATGTCCCGCATGTGCAAACCCCGCCATTGGAGAGGCTCAGAAAGCCGATTGCGAGTAATGTCCCAAGGACGTGGTGCCCGGATCAGGAGCCGCTTCGCTGTCAACCCCTTCAGGTTGATCGTCTCGATCCGGATCGAGGGCCCCCTCCCCCCCGAGAGCAGAGCAAGGAGCGGAAGAGTGGCTCGGCAACTGCCAACGAAGCTGATCAATGTGCCGGCGCAGCACGTGACCGTCTTCCAATGCCATTTCTTAAGAAAGGGGGCCAGTGACCCTGCAAACCACTGCAACCACCCACAAGTTGCCAGGGCCGTAGTTGCGGGCCCAAACCGGATCGCCCAAGTTCAGCCGCTTCGGTGCCTGTGGCTGTGATACCTGCGACGCAACCCAGTCCGGGTGTAACCTATCAAGCTTGGTGATAAGACGGCGACCCCATCGGAGCTCGGCGGGGCTCTTGCCCGTAGCTGTGCACGGAGTGGTGCGGTGGCAAAGGAGAAAGTCAGCCAACCGGTGATGCCAGTTGCCGTGCGTGATCCTTTTCAATGAATCTTTTGTTGTCCGCACCATGCGTTCCGCTTGGCCATTTGACGCAGGGTGGAATGGCGCCGACGTAGCATGGCGAATTAAGTTTGCCCGCAGGAAGGACTGGAACTCTGATGAAGTAAATTGAGCTCCGTTGTCGGAGACAATTACGTCAGGGAGGCCGTGAGTGGCAAAAATGCTGCGAAGCACCCTGATGGTGATAGTGGAAGTTGCAGCGGACACTGGAACTACTTCCAGCCACTTAGAGTGACTGTCCACCGCAATGAGGAAGAGCTGCCCCTGATAGGGACCTGCGTAGTCGAGATGGATCCTCGACCAAGGAGCATGCGTTGTTTCCCACCTATGGATGGGAGCTTGGGGCATTTCTGGCCTAGACTGTTGACAAATATGGCACCCTTGGACCTGGGCTTCGATCTCTTTATCGAGCCCAGGCCACCAAAGGTAGCTGCGTGCAAGCGCCTTCATGCGGACTATCCCCGGATGTCCCTCATGCAGAGAAACAAGGACTCTAGTCCTCAATGAGGTCAGGATTACTACCCGACTGCCCCACAGTATACACCCCTTAAAGGTGGATAGTTCAAGACTTCCGCTTCCAAAAACCCTGAAATTCTGTGCCAGGACACGTGTCCGGCCATCCTGATAACACCCAGTTCAACACGCGTGTTAGCATGTTGTCGGCAGCTGTCTCTGCAGCTACATCCCCTGCGTGGAGAGGGGACTCAGGCAAATCCTGAATAGACAGGATGTGGTTTGCCGGTGCAGGATCAGGCTCTATTTGCTTTAAGGGCAATCTGCTGAGGCCGTCTGCATGGCCCATCTCTTTGCCCGGCTTGTGAATCAGGCAAAAATCATACGCAGAGAGAAATATTGACCATCTCAACATTCTAGGAGAGATTATGTGGGGTGTTTGCTTGTTCGTTGTGAACAACCCCAGAAGTGGCTTGTGGTCCGTAAAGACCGTAAAACGGCGACTATACAAAAAGTAATGGAACTTCTTGATGCCCACTACGATTGCCAGTGCTTCTCTGTCTATTTGTGCGTAGTTGCGCTCAGCCGCAGAAAGAGTCCTGGAATAGTAGGCTACAGGGATTTGTGTCCCGTCAGCCTTTAGGTGGCTTAAGACAGCCCCAATCCCATACGGAGATGCATCGCAGGCTATGCTAACCGGCAATCGCTCGTTGAAATGAGCCAACACTGCATTAGATGACAATAAGGTTTTGGCTTCAGCAAAACTTTTCTCGTGGACGTTTGTCCACTTCCATGGAGCCTGTTTGTCTAAGAGCCGGTGTAACGGCTCTGCCACTGTGGCCTTATGAGGGAGGAAAGCGTGATAAAAATTAAGGAGCCCTAGGAAGGCTTGAAGCTCTCCCTTCGTTTTAGGGCTGGGCGCCTGCTGAATCGCTTTAAACTTGGATTCAGCAGGGTGGATGCCTTCGGCATCTATGCGGAATCCCAAGAATTCTGTGGAAGTAACTCCCACTTTACACTTTTCTTGTTTTAGCCTCAGGCCCGCTTCGCGGAACCGCTGCAAAACGGCCCGGAGCCTGTCAGCCAGGATTTCGACTGATTCCCCAGCTATGAGGACATCGTTGAAGTATGGGCATACACCCGGAATATTTCGGAGCATGCGCTCCATGACACTCTGGAAGATGCCAGGAGCTACGTTAACTCCGAATTGTAACCTCCGCACCTTGAAGGCTCCCCGGTGGGTTACGATTGTTTGAGCCTCTGCCGTGGCGTCATCCACCGGCAACTGCTGATAGGCCTGGGCCAAATCTAGTTTTGCAAAAATGCGACCTCCCTTTAGAGACGCCAGAATATGGCTGACTACTGGCACTGGATAGGAATGCTGCTGTTAAGGCTTTATTCAAGGTGCATTTATAGTCAGCACAGATTCTGACTTCTCTGTTGGCCTTAAGTGGCGTGACGATGGGGGTTTCCCATGGACTACTATCCACAGGTTCTAATATGCCTTGCTGCAACAGCTTGTCCAGTTCGGCGTCAATCCTTTGCTTGAGCGCAAAGGGCACCCGGCGAGGTTTAATCCTCACTGGAGCGATAGAGGGATCTAACCTCAAGGCAATTGGTGGGCCCTTGTATTTCCCTAGCTCTGGGTTAAACACGTCTGAGAACTCTTCACATACTTTCACTAGGTTGACCATTTGCAGACTGTGAAGTCCGGTCACCTGAATCCCCAGAGCCTCGAACCAATCGAGTCCGATTAGGCTCGTGCGGTTCCCATTGACTACAACGATGTCCAAAGGGCCCTTGAATCCCTTGAATTGTACCCCGATCGTGGCCTCCCCTTTTACCCTGACTCTGGAGTTCTGAAAATCTGTTAAGACCAGATTCGACAGCCTGAGCTTAATCCGTTGGCCGCTTCTGCCACAAATCTGCTTAAGCGTGCTCTGAGAAATTATGGACAGGGCCGAACCCGTATCCAGTTCCATTCGCAGGGGGACCCCTTGAAGCCTGACCTCAATGTGCAGTTTCTTTTTTAACGGCCGGTGAGCCCCCGTCCTATAAATACTTCTCCTGCTTGCACAGAACCCCACCCTGTTTTGGCTGGGGACCCCAGTACCTTTCTGAGGCAACTCTTCCTTGAGGGGCTCTTTCCTTCAGCCCAAACAGACTGTGGCGATGTGGCCTTGCTTGCCACACGCCCGGCAATTGGCTGCACAGAAACGGCAGTCAGCTCATTTGTGCCGACCCCCACACCCCATGCATCTAGGGAAGGGATCTGCCTTGTCAGGAGGCCTAGGGGGTCCTCTCGCCGGAGGTCGTCGCAGCAGATCGACTTCCTGGTCCGACGCGGCATTTTCCTCCAATTCGGCATCCTTGTGGTGGACGATGTGCAAAGGCTGAGGGTTCTTTGAGAGCCGCAAGGCCTTCATAGCCCCGCCGGCTGCCTCTTCAGCTGTTATCTCTTGCAACGTGTCTTGGAAAGATACTGTCTCTTTAGCAAAGATCTTCTGCTGCAGCTCACGACTCCTGAGGCCACAAACTAAATGATCTCGCAACTGTTCCTCCAGGTCCTTAAATTCGCACGGCTGTGCCGCTTGGCGAAGAGCCGTGATGAAATCTGCGGTGGACTCTCCAGGATGCTGGTCCCTCTGCTCGAAAGCGTGTCTCCAAGCAATGACCGACAGCTTCGGCTCGAAATGCTCCTTGAGCATCTTTTTTAAATCGCCGTATGTCACAGTCTCCAACGGCGCAGGGGACACTAGGTTCTCTGCAATATCGAAAACGGCTTGGCCACAAACACAGAGCAGCGTTGCGGCCTTCAACTCGTCTTCCACAATCTGGTTTACTCTGAAGTAATTTTCAGCCTGGGCAACGTAAGAGCTCCACCTCTCCAGGTGAGCAACGTCGAATTCAGCAAGCCGCCCTATTTTTGCCATGATAGGGTCTCTTCTCTACCACATGCTGCACAATCTGCTGGAGGGGTTCCAGGGCAGTTCCTCGCAACACTCTCCCCCAGCGTTTGCGTACTGGCAGATGAGTGAGCTGAAGTAGGAACGCCTTCCCTCAGCGCGGTCTGGCCTTCCTTCAAGGTGAGTCGGGCCCTTTGTTGTTGTGGCAGCACAATCCCACCTTCGTCGCCAATTGTTCTGTTCTTGGGAAGGTAGACATTGAAGAGACTTACGAGTACGAACAAGGTTTATTCATCACACAACAGAAAAACAGAACAGAAAACGAAACTGGCTCCACCCTTTTATACAAAGAGCCCTGGGTAACTGTTAACCAATCATTGCATGATTTTCTCCTGTGCTAAGCAAGCCTTCCTGGGTCTCCAGACATCCAGTCTCCATAGCAGCCACGTGGCCACTAGCTTCGCCTGGTGCTCGCCCTGCACCTGCTGTCTTAACAACTCAGTACATTACACACACACACGCCTCCAAGAGTTATGGGCTGCTAAAAGTCTAGGAGAGCAACACAGTTCAATGCAAGTCCCAGAGCCAAAGCTCTAAACACGCCCATACACGCCTCCACAAGTTCCTGGCTGCTAAAAGTCCAGGGGAGCAGCACAGTTTAAGGAGATTGGTCCCTGGGCGTCTTCGGCACACAGTGGGTTTGCTGGGAATGCAGCACCACCTGGAGCAGAACTGTGTCGCTACAAGGTCCCTCACGGCCAGACTAGGCATGACAAGGCAAAACAAAGCTCAGCAGGGCAATTTAACCAGATGTCAGTAACAGCAAGCATGGCCAGCAAAATGCAACACTTGTTCCTGACAAAAGCCCCTCCCCAGTGTCTCCTTAAAACCTGTTCTCCAGGTGAGCCTTGTGAAGAGGGGCGGGATGCCCTCCTCCCGAGTAGTCGGGTCGCCCTGCGCTGATTCCGCCTCCTCTCCACTCGCCACCCTTGGGGATCAGGCGGGGGAGGCACTTGCTCATCTCCTGAACTCCATTGCTCTTCTGCTCTACTGCCTGACCCTTCAAGCTCCTCCCCCCTCACTCGGTCATCCTGCCCCCTTTCTGCCTCTCTGGCGACCCTTCCGAGGCCCGAGGGACCCGGGACTACCTCTTCCTACTCCACTGGCCGTTCCTCTGGGGCCAGAAAGGCAGCTCCATCTCCCTCCGTCGGCACCAACTCCACTTCCTCCTCAGATTCAGGCTCTGAATTGGGGCCATGACACCGATTCACTCCAATTCTCCACCTCAAAACAGCTACCCACCCAAAGCCAGTAAAATATAAGAGACAAGATTGCAAGAGGTGAGATGATTTCCAGTCATTTTGCCTAAAACAGCATAAAAAACGTGAGAACAGTTTCACTTGAGTATTTGGTTTATATTTGAAAGAAAGCCCACAAAACATGGTGTTTATTTGAAACACAATTGAAAACATCAAAACGTTTCAAATTTAAATTGCTCTGTGCATTTCTATTTATATGATTATGTTTCTGAAGAAAATACAAGAACAATTCTTGCAATATTCTTGTAACTTTAATACAGTTTAAACATTGCAATTAAATCATCTGGAATGTGACTCCGGGATGTTAAGACTTTTAAGCTCTGCAGACTTCTTTCTGTAGCATCCTTTAATTTCTATGTTTGGAGACAAAGACAGATTTTAGTAAGGTAGATCAGAAATCTCAATAATCAATGACAAGGATTGCATGCATCCTAAGGGATACATATATGTCTCTGCTTAAAATAAAGCTGAACCATGAGCTAGTCAGTCACAGGTGTATGTCTGGCCAAGCCTTTGTTCAGATTATATTCTAGCAGGGCTATAGAGAAGAAAGATTGGATACATTGCAAGAAATTAGGCAGAGCAATGGAACGTTTTAATATAGGAAAAGTGGGAAACTCTCATCCTTTTTGTTGTTTCTTTCTCCTGAGCAAAAATACAATAGAGGCAATGTTGGAAGTCACCCCCCCCCCAAAAAGGAAATATTTTGGGGAATATTAAAAAGGCAGAATATTACATTTCCCCAAAGGATCTTAAAGGCAGAAAAGCAGGCCCAGTTTTTCTTAATAGCCCCAAGCAGAAACTAAGCAGACCAGCTCTGTAGCAATGCAGATTTGATAATCCCATTCAGAAAGATTGAGGCCCCATTCATGAGCAAATACTACCGGGCAGAAGCCCATTCAAGACAAAATATTTTGAAATCCCTTGCAGCAAAACTGATAGCTAACAATAGGAGAGTGATAGAATTAGAACCAACAAGCCCTCACCCAAAAATCCAACACAGGACATAGCCATTAGCCACAGCCCGAGGGAAGCAAGACATGACCTTTAGGACATATTAGGATTAACCCACCACCATTAGAATACCAAAAGGGCACACTGAACCTCAGGTCAAAGTTCATGCCACAGGAACAGGAACTCCAAAACAAAAGCCCAAGAAGGTATAAAAACCCACCACCCCCAGCTTCATGTGGTCAGCCACCCCAGAAACACATGCTGTGTCACTGAAGTTTCTGGCAACTCAATAAAGAACCTTCTTTCCAAACAGCCTCCATTTTGTTTATTTCCGGCTTGGACTGGACCCTGATGAAGATTTTTCTTTCAACAGCAGGATTTAGGTTTATCTTTTTCTGCTGCTTGATTTACTGAAACAAGGAAGAAGAGGATGAAAGACAGCAGTATCAGTAACATCTAGAACTAACACCTCAATGAATATACAGTATAACCTTTACAAAAAGCAGTCCAAGGTAACTAATAATATAAGATGACTGTCATATTTAATTAATCAGTAAACACAATATAATACTTAACAAATTACAGATGTTTAAAATCTAGGTGTGATTGTGGCTTTTATAGGCAAACAGAAAATCTGTCAATAAAGCCAAAAATGCTCAAGTCTGTCTGACACTACTTGTATGTCTAGTTAGAGGGAAGGTACTACCAGAGATAGCACTGGAATTACAGGAATCACATTATTCTCCAACTACTTCAGACACAACTTCTTTTTATAAATCTGTTCTCATCAAATGGTCAGTGTGTTCTCTCCAAATGTTATCAGGAAAAATTTCCAATATAAAAAAAGAGCATCCTTTTAATTGTCCATTTATACTTCCCTGTGAACTCTCTTGCTAGTACACTTTGTCTAATGAACAGGTGTCCTGTTTCAGTGTGGGTAGATATTTTTCAGACAAAGGAGCAGGAAAGATATTTTCTGGGGATTTTGATCCAAAATTAAAAGAAAAATAAGATCCAAACTTTTTTCAAATTGATAAATACAAAATCCCTGTATTGAATGTCCAATAAAAATATAAATTAAGTAAAAGCCATTTCACTATCCAGGAACATGCTCTGATTTTCCTTATGGAAAGCCAGGAGTTAATTAAAACAGGCAAATAGATCAAAGGGAAGAAGCAAAAAGAATGGATAAAATCCAGCAGAGAGTTGAAATAAATCAGCATTCAACCAACCAGTTAACTTTTAAAGATAAAAATCAAAGCAAAACAAAAACTTTAAAAGTGAAGTTAAAACCCAGGCTTTTTAACTTCTTAATTTAATGTGCGTAAAGTTTGAGAACAGTCTGCTGAAAGGAAAAGGTGGATGAAAGACCAGTGACTTTCCACTGCTATCCCCAGTGGAAATCTTCAAGATTTCCCCTCCCGGGTAGGTCCACACCCATCCAAAGGTCATTTTGAGTCATTCCTAAGTGTCCCCATTCAAATCTAGGGAACAATGCTGCCAAAGAATCAGCTTTGACAGCAAAATCAGAAGACAGTCAGCAAGAGAGAAAAATCTCTACTGGTCAGCAGCCCTCTTGGGAAGGAGTCTGCAGTAGCCATTTTTTTGAAACAATAACGGGGACATTATATGGCAGAAGGATTATACAAATACAATAGTAAAAATTTGTCTTGATAGTTAGAAGATCTCTGGATAAAAGTGGAGTGCTGAAAAAAGGATAAACATAGGAGAGTACTTTGAGATTCTGGTCCCAGCTTAAAGCTCAAAGGCTGTGCAAAGATGACTTAGAAACAAAACATTAGTAGACATAGATTATGGAGTACAAAATGAATTTTACACCTTCCTCTTATGAGTATCTATGAAAAGCCTGTTTTAAGTTTGTAAATTTGCATGCAAGGAATGTCTTATTATTTATCTTTGTCCATGCAAAAACAATTTTGACTCGTTTTTAATTAAGATGCTTCTGTAAGGTTTTCCACTTAGCCTCACAATTGTCCCAGCATTACTCAGGAATTTAAAAGAGCCAAAGAAACTCCTGAGCCGAAGTTTCAGCAAGCAAACAACTTTTATTTTGATCAAAATAGAGTTGGGTGACCCCATTTCTCTTCGTGGCTGGTAGAGAGATAAAGGCAACAACCAGGAAAGATGTCTTCCACCTTTTATACCTTTCCAGAACAAAAAGATCAGGTTTTGGTACCAGGTATAAGATAGCACAAAAAAATAATTCCTAGATGATGACTCATACACAGCAACCCAGGCTCCATCCATAACTCTTTTTCCCCCTCCCCTTACCATGCTCTTTTCATGTAAACAATCACCTGTACCTAAAGCATGAAACATTTGTTTTTATATAACTAATTTCCCAATATAAAGCACCTACAAAGCTGCTTGCACATAAACAAAGATATATATATATAATGATTACAAAGTATCACTACTAATATCAATATTACCAATATCAAGCTTAAGCATAATAAAATCCCTTCACTCCTCCCTTTTTAATATAAAAGCCGAATAGGCTTAGGGCCATGGTGGTGAACCTATGGCACGTGTGCCACAGGTGGCACACAGAGCCATCTCTGTTGGCACGCGCGCCATTGCTGGGCCGAGCTGCTCCCTCCTCCTCTCCATGCATGCGCAGCTCTCCGTGCATGCGCAGTCTGGAAATAGGCGAGAGGCTATAAAAGGAGCAACTTTCGGCGGAAGCAGCATTTGCTGCAGACAGCGAGCGAGCAAGAGTTGGAGCGGACAGTGAGCGAGTGATCACAAGTCGGAGCGGACAGCGAGGGAGCACAAGTTGGAGAGGACAGTGAGCGAGTGAGCACGAGCTGGTAGCCGTAAGTTTCAGCGGCCGGCCATGCAGGGGAGGACGACAAGGGGTGGCGGGGGCAGCAATGGCGGTGGCAGCGGCAACAAAAGGCATGGAGGGGAGGCGGCCTGTCTGGTTAAGCTGCCTTTCCTTGGTCTTGTGGGGTTATGGCGGCGGCAGTGGCGACAAAAGGCACGGGGGGGCAGTCTGCCTGGTTAAGCTGCCTTGCCTCGGCCTTGTGGGGCTATGGCGGCGGCAGCAGCAATGAAAGGCACGGAGGGGAGTGGGTGGCCTGCCTGGTTAAGCTGCCTTGCCTTGGCCTCGTGGGGCTATGGCGGCGGCAGCGGCGGCGAAAGGTGCGGAGGGCGGAGGGCGGCCTGCCTGGTGTCTGAAGCTGCCTCGGCATCAGCCTCGTGGGGCTATGGCGGCGAAAGGCAGTGAAAGGCGCAGAGGGGGGCGGCCTGCCTGGTTAAGCTGCCTTGCCTCAGCCTCATGGGGCTATGGCAGCGGCAAAAGGCGGCAAAAGGCATGGTGGGGGGGGCGGCCTGCCTGGTTAAGCTGCCTTGCCTTGGCCTTGTGGGGCTATGGTGGTGGCAGCGGCGGCGAAAGGCGCAGAGGGTGGCCTGCCTGGTATCTGAAGCTGCCTTGCCTTGGCCTTGGCCTCGTGGGGCGAGGGGCACCAATGGCGGCGGCAGTGGCAGCAAAAGGCACAGGGGGGGCAGCCTGGTGTTTGAAGCTGCCTCGGCTGGTTGCTTGGCCTCAGCAGGCCCCAACGAGGCAGCATTCACACTCACCGGCTGCCCAGCCTCATGGCAGCAGCGAGGGGTGGGTATGCGCCACAGTGTGAAAAATGTCACTTCGAACAGTCACTAAGTGAACCGTTGTAAGGTGAGGACTACTGTACTTTATCACTTTTTTCCTTTGGGGGGGGGTGTCATCAAGTTTACATCAAGTTTTTGGCACCTTGCTAGGTGACTGGAAAAGCCCTGTTAGAGTACCCGGATTGCAGCTGCTTTCTTGCAGGTATGTGGAATGGCGTGGGACCCACAGGGTTTGCAAAGTTAAGTGAGGAAATTGGTTACAGCTTATTAGGAAACATAAAATAGACAACCAAGAATGCTTTATTGACCATTCTTCGTCCAGATTTTATATCAGTTGCATCTGTTAATACAAGTGTTCTGCTTCAGATTTCTCTGTTATTTTCAGTATCTGGTAAAATGAACGAGTACTTTTCCAACAACCTGTAAAATCCAAGACACTGCTTTCATTGTTTAATTCCCCCCTCCTAGATTGTTGATTCAGGGAATATCCATTTCTTTAGTGTCAACTAATAGTGTTAGTTATTTAGAGATAGATTTGTATTGGTTGCTTCATTTTTTTTTAATTTTGTGTTTTTGTAGACTCCAAGTCTTGTACACCCACCCAAAAATGACTACAGCCAAAAAATCAAAAACAGATAGTGGAAGATCATTCCAAGAGGTCTGGACACAGTCATTTGGAGTGATTGAACGCAGTGGGAAAGCATTATGTGTTCTATGCAATGAAAGTGTTGTGTGTCGCACATCAAGTGTCAGACGGCACTTTGAAACCAACCACAAAAATGTTGCCCAACTTGGTGATACTGAAAGAAAAGAGTTTCTTGAAGGGAAATTGAGGAGCTATCATTCCCAGCATCTTAGTTTTTCCAACTATCTTTCCAGAACAAATCATCTGACAGCTGCCAGTTTTAAAATTTCACTGTACATAGCAAAACATGGTAAGCCCCTCTCTGATGGGGATATTATCAAAATGGCCATGTTGTCTGGGAGTGATTCTCTTTTTCATGATTTCCCAAACAAGGATAAAATTATTCAACGCATCTCTGAGATACCACTGAGCAGAAATACTGTGAAAGATAAGAGTCCAGCGCATGGCAAGTGATATTAGTCAGCAGCTCACCACTGATTTACAAAAGACAGCCTGTTACTCCATGTGCTTGGACGAAAGCACAGATATCAATAATCATGCAAGGCTAGCAGTAATTTTGCGTTATGCTGTTGGTGACATCATGAGAGAAGAGCTGCTGAAACTGATGTCTTTGCCTGAAAGAACACAAGGTGTAGATATCTACAATGCTGTGAAGGAAGCTTTTTTGTCACAAGACATAAGACCAGAAAAGGTGGTTTCAATTACAAGTGATGTAGCACCTTCTATGGTGGGAGCAACATCTGGTTTCATACAGTTGTTTCTTCAAGAAACAAAACATAAAGTAATTCAGTTCCATTGCATTATACATCAGGAAGCTCTTTGTGCCAAGGAAAGCAACAAAAAAATTGACGATGTCCTCAAAGATGTCAAAAAAATAGTGAATTACATCACGGCTTGTGCTCTGAATTGTCAGCAGTTTCAAGTACTTCTTGAGGAGGTTCAGGCACAATATAATTGTTTATTTATGTACAACAATGTCCGGTGGCTGAGCAGAGGACGAGTCCTGGAGAGATTTGTAGCCTGCTTGGATGAAATTAGGCTGTTTTGAATGAAAAAGGGCAAGAATATCCACAGCTCACTGATATGGCCTGGCTTACCAACCTCATGTTTTTTACAGACTTTACACAACACTTCAGTCTACTGAACAAACAATTGCAAGGTGTAGGGAAAACAGCAGACAGGATGTTTTGTGATATCAAAACATTTGAGAGAAAACTGCAGGTTTTTGAAAGAGACCTTGAAAGTGAGCAGCTGAAATATTTTCCTAGTCTAAAAGTTCATTTAGAAAATTCTACAACATTTGCAGACAATCCTACAAGCCATCAGGAAATCTACAAGGAATTTTCTAGCATTGTAGCAGCTGCAAAGGTGAATTTTAATAACAGATTTTCACAGTTCCGTAAGATGGAGACAACCCTGTGTTTTCTTATTTCTCCAGATAAAGCCACATTTGAAGAACTTGATCTTTCCTGCTTAGAGTGGTTAGATTTAGGAAATCTGGAAATGGAGCTACTGGAATTTCAAGAAAACACTATCTGGAAAAATAAATTCTGTGACCTGCGTGAAACACTAGAGAAGATGGAAGGGATGACAAAGGACAGCACAGTTAGTTCTGAGAACGAAATCCTCAAAGTGTGGAATTCTCTGCCAAATAATTTTAAATCCATGAAAGCACTTGGGATTGCTTTCCTTACTTTGTTTGGATCATCTTACGCTTGTGAGCAGCTGTTTTCAGCTTTGAATTATATCAAATCTGACACCAGAAGCAGACTAAAAGATGACCTGAGTGCTGCATGTGTTGCTCTCAAACTTACAAACGATGAGCCAAGGGTAGATAAATTATCAGCAGGCATACAACAGCAAAAATTACATTAATTCTTTAAAAGCATGCCAAATGCAAACTTTTACTTTTCAATAAAAAGTTGTTTGTATCATTGAAAGCTCTGTTATTGTGTTTTTGGGAGGTGGAGTGAGTGGGGGATTTTTACTTTTTGCCTCGTTTTGCTCTTTTAAAAAGAATGCACCCCAACGCCCCCCTGCATAGCCAGAAGCCTTGCGCCATCACCGTTCTCCTGCTGTGCTCCCCCAGCCCCTCTTTCCCTTCCTTTGAAACAAACAACCCCCCTTTAGAATTAAAACGAGAGAAAGCCAAGTTTTTTCTTTTGTGGTCTTTATATATTTAACCTGCAGCTAGAAGGAAGTGGGGAAGAAAACCATCGCGAGACACTCTTCTGTTTTAACCTTTTTTCCTTGTCGCTTTTTGGAGTTTTTTTTTAAATATAAGTTTTATTGGTTTTCCAGTTTTACATCCAAATATTTGGAAAGCAACGTGGTGATTGGGTTAGTAAAAGTTCAGTAACAGAATCTTTGGTATATATCTCAGGTTACATCATCAGATATTTCTTCTTTGTTTCCCTTAACATTTGCTATATCACATTAAAGCTAGTAAGTTTCTGATTGTATCAAACACAGTTAAAACTTCATTGTCATATTTATCAGTACATTTTTTGGTTATACATATCCATATCCTGTTTTTAAGTTTTACCTAATTTTTAGTTTTTAATTACAATACTCCAATTTAATATCCAAAGTATTTAAGTTTCGGGTAGCCCAAATTTCCTTTATCTCAGTACATAAAAACTATAATATCTAGAATGCACATATTACTTACTTTAAAATATTCTAGTTTTATTTCATAAACATTTTCTATTTCTTGCCCCAATACATCATCACCTTAATAGTGGAGTATACCTTGTTCTCTATATTATCTGGGCTAAACAATAATTCAAGCCTATTTCCTAATAGTTAATTTTCATTTCCCATATAATTCTAAGTTCTCAATATTAAACAAATTAATCCCTTTTTTTTTTTTTTTACTATTTTCCAACTATTTTAATCTAATAATCAAATTTCCCACTATCTCAGAATCTCCCTTTAGCCCAATAGTTAGCAATTTAGGATCCTCTGTAGTGGACCAAAAGACCCCCTTTTTTCAGTCTAACTCTAGCTTTCTTTTTATGCCAACCAGGCTTCCATACCAATGCTTTTAACTCATCAGATAGATCTCCCTTCATTCTTGTACATGTTATTTGAATCAAAGGAGACCATCTACTTGTCAGTTTTCTAAGAGAACTAGCCCATTTATAATCATTGAGTTGTCGCCCTGGTGGCCCATTTCCCCATATTTACTCTAATATAATTGTCTTCAGTTTGATCTGGTCTTCTTCCTCAAGATTCTTCTGGCTTGGGTAGAGGGTCATGTCCAGTTTTATAATTGTTATTTGATTATCTAGATTTTCAGTAGGTTGTACTTGTTGATCTTTAAGGTCCTCCGTCTTAGTGTTAATTTCTTCCGTTTCTGTTGTTTTTTGGATTGTAAGTTCTTTAGTTGCAATCAGGGTTTTGCTTTGTAGATTTAGGCTGGCGCCTTTGTCTTTCAATCTAGATTTAATTATCTTGGTGGCTTCAAGAATTTTTTCAAGTATAAATTTATAGTTAGCCGAAATTTGTTGTTGGTACTCCTCCATTTCTGACATGGTTATAGATGGTCCTTTGGTGGAGGCTATTTATTAAACAAGAGTCAGTAAGTGTTCACCTCCACAGTTCCTAAAAGCCAATTTCACTGCCCAGCTGTTCTCACAGCTTTTAATCTCTTTTAGATAATACCAAGGACAGATCTGGATTATGAATATCTTTGTCAAATATTTACTTGCTGTACCATGTTTCGTCACAAGATGTCTCCGATAGCATTTAAAGTCTTTTTCAAATCCAGGCTAGGTTTTTATCCAATTTAAGTTCTTTTTCATCTTTTTTACAAGTAAATAAAATAGCAAGTCCCCATGAGAGTAGGAACTTTTGGGGTCCCCAGATATCAAGCAGATGCAAATCCAATTATTTAGTTATTCTTTTCAAAGCTTTATTTCCCCTAGGTAGTCTGACACCGCCATTTTAGAGGGTGGGAGGAAAACGTTCCCTTCCCTCTCTCCTCATAGGGGGAAGAAATTTCAAGAAGCTTTTTACAGGAAGATACTTAGGGTACAGAGAAGGTAAGATCTCACCCAATTCCTCTGCGGTGCTTTCAAGGTGCTTAGTAGTAATTTTGGCCTCGGCTGGTAGCGGCTTAGTGATGGGCCATGTTGATGGCCGATCTTTTCCCCGTCAGTTCGAAGAGCTGCCCCGGATCAAACGGGAGGGCTGCCGCCCTTCCGCGATCATTCGGGGGTCCTCTTCACACTCATCGCCCCTCCAGAGCGACTTCCGACCCTTTTCAGGGTCCCCCGGCGGAAGAAAACCGGACGGCGGAGAGAGCGATCGTCCCGCACGTCCGCCAGAGCCGCGATCTTGAACTGGAAGCCCTTTTTGGAGTTTTCATCCTGCTTTCGTGAGAGGGCAGTGTTTGGGAGGGGGTGTAGCTGCCCTTCTCCTTCAAGCCATCAGCTGAGCAAGACGCCCGCCTGCCCGCGCTCTTCCCCCTGTCCGAGGCTTTCATTGAGGATTGGCGGGGGGGCTGTTTTGTTTTTATTCCCCTCCCATCTGCTGGGTGGTTGTAGCAGGTTTTGGTCTCTTCTGTCGTGCTTTGAGGTTAGCCACGAAGCACGTTTGTTTTTTTGGGGGGATCCCCACTCCGGTTGCTCAGCTTGCTTAAACCCTCTTCCACCTCCTCCTCCTCACCGGAGCCCCCCTTTGTCTGCAACCAGCCCCTGCCCCAGCCCCGCCTTGCCCCACGGCAATGGCACCCCTGCCCTGCCCCCTCCCTTGCCTCACCTCACCCTGCAGGACGAGCCTCCTACCCACTGCCCCACCCGCCAGAGAACCCCTGGATCTCCCCCAACCCTGCCCAGCCCCCACAGGCATCCCTCCCCTCCTAAGGCCAAAACCACAATGAACAATATCCTTCTCCAATTATCAAACATTCCCAAAAACCATCCTCCAACATCCAGTGCTCCTGTCCATGTCTGGACAGGGACATGAGCCAACTTTCGCATTCTGTCAGTGACTTCTTTGACATATTCCTTATATGTAATGTCGGACTGGGGTCTAATTCCAAGTCAAATTAAAATAAGAAGTGATGTTCTCTCGAGCTTCACATTTAAAAATGAAACAATTCTTTTGGGCCAGATCAATAAAAAAAAAGTCTTTGATACTGAGGAAATCTCAATTGTGGTTTCCAGTTCATGAAAATCAACTTGAATCCATATTTGTATCTGGTTCAATTGATAGCGAGTTCAAATGATGCTGAAAAATCCATTGGTCTGGTTATCTTGAAGCACACCAGGTTGCAGGAATCTTTTGAATGTGCCAGGTTGGGTAGGATGTGCAAACATATTTGGCGTTTAATGAGTAGGCCTGTCTCCACACTTAGTCCATTTAGCTTGATTATAGTCAATACCTTTTCATGCATCAAAAAAAATTCTGGCATTTGTCCATAAAGCTCGTGTTATTCTTCCCCAAAACGTAATGTCTGTATGTTCCTCCATATATCCAAATTTAAAGTTGTTGGTAAAGTTGTACTGTATTGACAGGAGCATAACAAGTGACCCTGTTGCTCCTTTGCAAGTGGAATACGTAGTCTTGTAATAAACACAATTCCCTTTTGTTCCTTAAAGTATTGGGCCCATGGTCCTTCCTTCTACCAAAGGAGGTACGAGGGAAACAACAATAGCAGAAGAAAAATATTGCAACACATAGTCCAGATTCTAGGAACACGATTTCCAGGATAGTCCAATCCATTGAGGTTTTTTTCCTACTTAGATGGAAACAGTTCAACAGGCGAGGCAGGTTGAAATTTCATTTTCAGGCCATCCAGCTGCGGAGCTTGTCACTGGAGAGGGAATGATGGGACTTTCCATGGACTCATGCCTTGATTCCTTAAATCAGGAGGACTTGGCATGGTTGAGACCACTCAGGATTGGTATTTCTAGGTGACAGTTCTTTTCACCTGAAACCACTCTCCAGGAACAACAATGGCCAGAGACAGGTGGTAGGGCAGCCTGGGCCTGTACTGAGATAGAAGACAAAACCTGCACCAGATTATGCAAATACTGAGTAACTTTCTTCTCTTCTTCATTGACATTCTTAAACCTTCAACATTCTTAAACCATGTAACAAAAGCCTCCCATGCATCATTTCAAAGGGACAAAGACAGCTTTCCAGTTGAGGCCTATATTGAAATGGCCTCACTGCTAAATGTTGTAAAGCTTTTTATTTACTTGTATTTATCACAGATTTGTTTAACTAAAGTATAAATACAACCATCCTGTTTTTTTTAAAACTATCAAGCATCCCTTGTGACCCCCTTTCAGTGGCTGCTTCTGTGTCCTAGCTATTGCTTTTCTTTCTCTTTCTTTCTTTCTTTCTTTCTTTCTTTCTTTCTTTCTTTCTTTCTTTCTTTCTTTCTTTCTTTCTTTCTTTCCTTTCTTCTCTTTCTTTCTTTCTCTTTCTTTCTTTTTCTTTCTCTCTCTTTCTCTCTCTCTCTCTTTCTTTCCTTCCTTCCTTCCCTCTTTCTTTCTTTCTTTCTTTCTTTTCAACATCAGTCTCCCATCTTGCAACATTCACTTCCCACTTTCTTCTATTTTCTCATTTTTCTCTCTTTTCATATTTTTATAGTACCTTCTTGTTTCTACATCATTCTAAGGCTTGTGTTAAGGCATACAATTCACACATTTGAGCTGACCACATTAATGGCAGTCTCCCGGCTTAATGCATGCAATTCACAAGTCTGTGCAAACCAACTTAAAAGCAACTTTCCTGCTTCTTCCTTCTGTTATCCATTTCTTTACTTCCCCTCTGCCACTCTGGCCTAACTTCTTTCTTTTCTTCTTCCATAAATACATCTTCTATCAACTTTACATGAGCCAACTCTTTCCCTCTACTATTAATCAATCCTCTTCGTTTCTCTTCTCCAAAAGTATTCAAGATTCCATAAACATATTTGGAGTCAGTGTATATATTCTCCTTCTCCCTTATTAACAACCTTAGAGCCTGCCGTAAGGCATAAAATCCACAGGTTTGTGCTGACTAAGGGAGGGAAATTCTTCCAGCCTCCACTCACATTTTCTCCTCCCCATCTACTATCACATCTTCATTATGTCTCTTTTTTTTCCCCAACTACTTTGCTATGAACAAGTGTTTACCTCCTTTCGGCTTTCTGATTTAAAATTACCCATACTTAACACCAAGACTTCCCAAATGTCAACTTTAGACAAAAATGCCACTGGCTGCCTCTTTTCCCCCACTTCTGGGTCAAAACCTCCTCCAAGTCATTCCTTTGTCCGTATTTACAAACAAATTACCTAGTGAAGAGCCAACAAAGGAGCGTTCACCAAACTCTTGTTTGTATTTGTTAACATAAGCTCTTTTTCTAACAGTTTTGCATACAAATCTTTAATCAAAACAACATAGCTATTTATAATCCCAAAATATTTCTCAACTTCTTCATTTTAACTTCACAAAAAAATAAACAAGCTTAATAAGATATTCTGAGTTACTGAAATAGTTTTGTATCAAACTCAAGTATTGCTTTTAATATAAAGTTAGTCAAATTCCAATTTAATCAGATTCCATTCAGATGGAAACAAATTTCCATTAAATAGGTTAAAACATTTACAAATCTAAGCAAAACAATTCAGAGTCATTTCTTTTGGTTGATGAATGTATAGGTCTAACTAAAACTCAAAGATTTCCAAAAAAGATTGTCCAACAATTACTGTCTCCTCTTTCCAGAAAAACAATTGCAAGCTGAAACTGCAAAAGTGGGCATTAAATTTCACATCCACCCTCTTCCTCAAACCAGAATTCTAAGCAGAGAAAAAAAATAGTTAAAACGAGTAGCCTCCCCTCTTCTTTCTGTCTCTCTCGCTCTTAAAGCAACACAGCCAGCAAAAAAAAGAGACAGAAGAAAAAAAAAAGAAAAAGAAATTTTATAAAAATCTCACCACTAAAAAAATAGTTTTCTCTCCTTCACATGCATTTTCCATAAACTCTCTCACAACAACAACAAAAACAACAAAATCTGCAATTTACTGTTTCTTTCACAGCCTGGGACGGTGGGGAGTGGGGGGGGGTTTGAGGGCTAACACACACACATTTACATATCAGCAAATTAACTCATTCACTTCCATTCTAACTGCTTACATAAACAATTTCACATACAAATATTTCATTTCATATTTTCTCCAGGCAAATCATTTATTTTTAAATAAGGCCTTTTTGTTTGTTGTTATCAGAAAGGGTTTTGACCCTCTTCCAAGTTTTGGAAATAACACAGAACAACACAAGCAGACATATATACACAGATACTATTAAAACATTTATTTAGACATATGGCTTGTCCTGCAAGAATCGAGAAAAATCATGAGGTGATTCCAACGAAACATGTGGTTTTTATAGGCCCTTTAACCATCTCCTATTTTTCTCACCATTCCAAGCCCAAGCGTAATGTTCTGGATGGCCAAATATATATATAAAAAAACCAAACACACACATCAATTTGGGGTTTGAGGCCAAAACAGGCCTCCTTTTCCATTAAAAGGGAGGGGAACATTTATGGTTGCTTCCAATTTTTCCCAGCAACTTCAAAAGACAGTGGGGAAAGACTAAAAGGAATATTGAACCTGGGGCCTTTTGCAGGTGTGAAGAGGGAGGGGAAAACTAGCAGCCTCCTCTCCTCACGTCCGACAAAGGGGAATTGAATAGTCCAAAGAGCCAGATTAAAGGAAAAGAGAGAGAAAAAAACTTGCTTTCAGTTCTTTGAATTTTCTTTTCTTTTCTTCCGTGGCTTTAGTTATCAGATAAACTAGCCAACCAGAGGTTTACAAAGTTTTTTTCAACATTGCCTTCTTGAAGATTATTTTTACTACCACACATCAACACAAAGCACCACCAGAAGTTGTCTGACAGGGTTAAACTTAACAGCCACTTGAGGTTTCAAAACATCCCAATTTTTCAAAACACATTGCAGAGGAGTATATTTTGATTTAATTTGTTTCTTTAAATTACTCTGACAATTCCCCATTTTTTTTATTTTTTATTTTTTATTTCAAGATAGTTTCTCGGCTTCCTCCCTTTTCACTTAATTAATTTGTAATTTTGTAATTAATTTTTTTTCTTTGGAGGACTAGTCGGGGAAATCAGCCCATCTTATTCCAAAATTACCAAAACCTCTGCAAAAAAATTACATTCCAATTTAATTACTTTCCTTAAATCACTCTATCCTGTATTAGAAGACAGTTTCTCGGCTCCCTCTTTTCTTACATTTATTCTTTTTTTTTTTATCTATAGAGGGCTAGTCGGAGAGATCAACCTCCTGCCTTATTCCAGGATTACCAAAGCTTTTTTTTTCTCTTTTACTCACCAAGGCGCCTGTTGCAATTTCTCCCGTCAGTGGAGAAGCATGAAATCTCGTTAAATTCGGGTGTTCAGGTTCCTCAGACACGGATCCCACCGCTGACGATGAAGCACAGGAGTCTTCCAGGTCAAACACCTAGGAGCGCTCTAAGACTCATGCTTCAGTCGCCGCTGGTTTCGTCCTGCTGAGAATTGAAGGCTCGCCAGGACCTTAACAGGGGTCTCCGGATTTGGGGGGAGAGCCGTTGTGGCTTCCCCACGTTGGGCACCAGGTTGTAAGGTTTTCCACTTAGCCTCACAATTGTCCCAGCATTACTCAGGAATTTAAAAGAGCCAAAGAAACTCCTGAGCCGAGGTTTCAGCAAGCAAACAACTTTTATTTTGATCAAAATAGTTGGGTGACCCATCTCTCTTCATGGCTGGTAGAGAGATGAAGGCAACAACCAGGAAAGATGTCTTCCACCTTTTATACCTTTCCAGAACAAAAAGATCAGGTCTTTGTATCAGGAGCAAAAAAAAAAACCAATTCCAAGATGATGACTCATACACAGCAACCCAGGCTCCATCCGTAACTCCTTTTCCCCCTCCCCTTACCATGCTCTTTTCTTGTAAGCAATTACCTGTACCTAAAGCATGAAACATTTGCTTTTATATAACTAATTTCCCAATATAAAGCACCTACAAAGCTGCTTGCACATAAACAAAGATATATATATATATATATATATATATACACACACAATGATTACAAAGTATCACTACTAATATCAATATTACCAATATCAAGCTTAAGCATAATAAAATCCCTTCACTTCAAATAAGTGTATTAAAGGTATAGCTATAGCAAATTAAAAATGTGAACCTTCAAAAATCAGGAACATAAAATGTGAATTCCATTATTCAAATGGAAAGTCTTTTTTGCCTTCTTAGGATAAGTATTTAAAAGCCTGCTTTTCTTATGTTTTCCATTTTAAACATTACTGATTTGGTATGTGCTTCAATCAATTTTCATTAAATGTATTCATTTTCCCCTTAAGAGGAAAATGTGTGGTAAACTTCAGTCACGCCCTTTCAACAATCTGAGTTCTAAAATAGCATATAACATTAGCTCTAAATACTTTTCAAATACTGTATACATCTCCGTTTTCTTATTATTTGTGCTTATGGTGCCTGTCTGACTGCATGAAGCAGAAAAACATCTTTCTATGCAATCGTTTTCAGTTAAATGTCCATTCCCAATGAACATGTAATTTTATTGTCAACAATTTAAACATACATATGTCAGAAGAAATTTTATGCACTGATAAGCAACATTAAGAAGTTGAAAAGCAACAAGCAGCCCAATCATCCTATATAGGATTATAAGTACAGGGGAAAGTGTTATGTAATTAGAAATAAGTTTCAATGTAGGATAGTAAGCTTTATAGAATATGAATATTATAAACTATTTCAGAATAAACCTTGATTCTAATTTCCAAATTATTATAGAGGTTAATATATTAACCATAATATAATGGATATAATATATAAACCCTAATACAGGGGTGTCAAACTGCCAGCCCGTGGGCTGGATGCGTCACGAGGAAACCGTGCCCACCCCATTGCCAGCAATGGGGAAAAACCTCACGTGACATCGCGAGTTTGACATGTCTGCCCTAATATATTAACCATTTATATGAGGGCAATTCAGAAATAAACCTCCGTTTGGTTATCAATGACAGACACTCGCAGATACAGAACTTTTATTATATACATTAGAAAACTACAACATTACATTACTTTTTGACATAATTGCCATTCAAATTGAGGCACTTGTCATAATGTCTTACAAGGTTTGAAATTCCTTCTGCAAAAAAATCTTCCGCCTGGGAATGAAGCTACCCTGTAACAGCATCATGAACCCATTTGGTGTGTTCTGTGCTCCTCAGAAAGGACTTTTGGTACCCAACAAGCACAGAATTTGCAGTATCCCAAATTTTCTGTCACTACCTCGTACAAAACAGTCTGAGAAATTTGGGGGAAATGTAAAGAAAGTGCAGATATCGTGAAACAACGGACTTCACGGACCTTTTTGTCAATTTCCTGCATGAGTTCATCGCTGACTATAAATGGGCGGCCACTGCTTGCCTCATCGTGCACATCAATTCATCCATCTTTAAACATGCGACACCATTGATATATGACACATTCACTCATCACATTTGGTCCGTAAACATTACACAGTTTGCAATGAATCACAGCTGCCGAAAGTTTTTTCGCACACAGGAATCGTATTACTGCACGCACTTCACATTTGGCGGGATTTTCTATGGCAGGGTTCATTTTCAATTGATCTAGTGCAGGAGTCAACTGCAACACAACCTTCTCCTTCCATTCCTCACTGCCTACTGAACTACTGCTCACGGTGCCATAGGATGGGCGTTGCTATCCCCACCTATTTCTCCCACATGCTCAAACGGAGGTTTATTTCCGAATTGCCCTCGTATAAACTATCAAACTCAGAATCTTTCTGTTTCTTGACACTGATGAACCACTTTTTCAAACCATTCCCTTGGAAATTTAATCCTAAGTACTTCCTAATATCTTAAATTATTTATTGCTTAATAAATAAGCAGTATAATTATTTATTAATAATATATCTAGGCTTCATGTCAGATATAGTATACTACGTATGCTAAACAAATTATTTATCAGGGGAAGAAGCTATTTATGACTGTTATGAATCAATAATTATCTACATTTCCATTCTGACCTATAACTGGGGCAATTTAAATCCTTTTTGATAATTTATTTTAAATAAATTAATAAATTCAATTTATTTTCAGATATGTCATGTCATGCTGTGTATTTCACTCATTTGTGTGATAAATTGAGAAGCCTTCTATTTCCTTTTTGCAATAACATAGGTGAAAATTCTATTTAAAATTTTCTGTCTTTTTAAAGTACTTATCCAAACTTAATAAAAGAATAAAGGAATAAATTATATAAATACAATTACATAGTATCTTTGAACTGGTACTGGTAAAAGTCATTTATTTTAAGGCATCTTTCTATTGTTACAAATGCATGTATCTACTCCGAGAAACAGAATATGAATACAGAATAAACAGAATATGGTACTCCATCCTGCACAAACTAGCCTGCACTTTTGTAGAAACTTTTTTTAAAAAATGTGTTTGTGCGTCTCTCTCTCTCTCTCTCTGTGTGTGTGTGTGAGAGAGAGACAGACAGACAGACTAGATTGATAGTAGGATCTTATTTCAAGACTTGTGAAGAGTCAGGATATTCCACCATAACTAAGAAGTATTTTAAATAAAATAGATGGGTAGTCTTTATATCCCACTCAATAATTCTCAGCCTTCCAGCATCTACCACTTGAAACATACCTGTTACTCGTCCTTCCTACATCTTTGTTGTTCACAGACAACAAAATGTGTTTCTCATACAAACTAATTATTTTGTAGTAATAAACAAACCATTTGAGCCTGCCCTGCTCTCGAGGAAATTGACAACACTCTTCTGGAATAGAATATCCACCATTACCTTATTTAGTAAAAATAGTGTTTATAGAAACTTAATTGCTTTCCTGGCCTTCTAGTTTCCTTGCCATTTATCTTGTATATTCTCCTGCAACTGATTGCATGTAATTATTGGTTGCACACAGCAAAAATATTTTCCCTGCACAGCTGCCTAGATGTTACAGCTGGATAGCCATAGGCCACGCAAAGTCGCTTCCTCGTCTCCTCCCAATTTATGCTGGGTAGTTCTTTTTGTAACAATATTCCAATTTCCTAACTTGCTTAAAAATCAACGCATAAAAGAAAAGAAGTCGCAACATGTTAGGAAAGCCTAGCTTAAGGGTTATAAGCGAAACGTCGCTATCAGCAACGCAATGGCGCATGCCCATTTTATTCTAGTCGTCGATGTATCGGTTTGTGCCCGGATGGGTAAAAAAAGAGACCCCCTCATTTGGCCTCTGATTGGCTAATGTCACTCCTTGCTGTCTTCTGATTAGCTATATAAAAAGAATCTACGTTTACTTCTTGTTCTAATTGGTTCCTCTCCCTCCTTGCAAGCTGCTGTATCTTTCGGGTAGTACCAGCGCCGATTCCTACTTATTCTATCTTATCGCGTACATTTTCTGTTCAGGGATTGGCTACCCAGGAAAACCTTTCTCCTCCTCTTTCTCTCGACAGGATAGACTCTGTTCGGAAGAGCGAATGAAGTTCGACGGTTAGAATTGGGCTGCATTCCCTCCCTCGCGCCTTCTCTTTCGGCCCCGCCTCTCGGGCTCCTTGCCGCGAGCAGCCCCTCTTCTTCGCCCAGTGATTCGGGTGGGAGGTTGTCGGCTGTGTCTGCTCAAGCGAGCTCTGAGGGGATTCCTTTTTTTTTTCTCCCTCAGCCGTGCGCGCGCCTCCCAACGCTTCTGGGATAACGGTAAGTATGGGGCAAGTTGAGCCGGGAGTGCGGCGATTGGCGGCTGCACCTCCGAACTCGCGTGGAGCTACAAGAAAAAAGCGGTCTTGGCTGGGATGGGTGACTGGGAGAGATGCGCGGCTGGGGCTATCTCCCTCTCCTCGTCTCTTGTACGGATCCATGCGTGTTTGCGCGTAAATGCTCGCCCCGTATAATTGGAGGTGTAATTCGAGAGGGGATTGTGCCGGACTCCGCGCGCTTGTGCCAAAGCCGGCTCCAGCCTCGAGGGATTGGGCCCCGTTTCTGGCACCCGCGTGACCTCTCATGCTGTTGGCGGAAGGAGGAATGACACCGCTGCCCTCGCGTGGTACTCGGTGCGCTTTACTGGATGGTTAAACGGGAAGACCATCTCCTGACTTTTCTCTCGAAATCCTGACGATCCACCTGATTATTATTTCATTAGCCGAAGTATTCGAGAGTGGACTCCGCTTCCTCTTTAAACTGGATCTGCCTGCCGCTGGATTTACGTGTATCTTTCTGAGTGGTTGTGTGAACGGGGCAGTTAGTTTATTAAATCATCTCTTTACCTAATCTCGTTTAAAATAAACAGTGACGGGTGCCGTGAGCAGAACTGTTTTTCTTCCCTCCATCTTTCAAGCACAGCTTATATAAAACAGAAGTGCTAATGACGGTGTTTCCCAACGCTCTGTTCTGATATTACACATCATAAAGTCCTTACACAGCTGTTTTGTCTTTTGATCAACAATTTTTCCTCCAGATGGAGACAATATAAACATGGTAGGAAAACAAAAGAGTTATGGTTGTGGGTTCTTGTTCCTTTTTCCCCCCCTCGCTATTTTGCGAAACAGGCAAGTCAGCTGAGAATAGAAGTCTTCCCTGGAACTGTAGAAACAGTAAAATCAGTGGTGATTTTGGATAAATGAAATGAAAATGACCAGTCATACTGGAATTTAATGTAATGCAAACACTAGCAATAGTAAACCAACCAGTGTCTTAAACTTCAAAAGAGCTGACTTTAACGAACTCGGAGAGAACCTAGGAAAGATCCTATGGATGAAAATCCTAAAGGGGAAAACAACCCAAGAAGCACGGGAAACCCTGAAAAATGTGATTATAAAAGCCCAGACAAGCACAATATTAATGAGAAAGAAAAACAAGAAATTCAAGAAGAAACCAGATGGCTGCACAAAGATCTCTCTGACAAACTGAAAGACAAAAAGGACAAATACAAAAAATGGAAAGAGGGGCACATAACTAAGGCTGATTATCAGCAGACAGCTAGAACATGCAAGATGAAGTCAGGAAAGCAAAGACTCAGAACGAACAAAGACTTGCAACAGAAATTAAGGAGAATAAAAAAGTTTCTTCCGACATACAACAACAAAAAAGTCAAGGAAACTGTAGGTCCACTAAAGAGAGAAGATAGCAAGGAAATAAGAGGCAACAGAGAGAAAGCAGAGTTGCTTAACTCATACTTTGCATCAGTCTTCACACAAAAAGAAACTGTAGCCCAACATACCAAAAAAACCACTGCAAAAGACATACTAGAAACAAAAATTAAAATAAAAAAAATGATAAAACACCTAAGCGACCTTGACGAGTATAAATCACTGGGACCCGACAGATTAGCTGACAGATGTTATCTGAAAACCATTGCACCACATCTTTCATAAATCCTGGAGCACCGGGGAAGTACCTGACGTTTGGAAAAGGGCTGATGTTCCCATCTTCAAGAAAGGAAAAAAAACGGACCCAGACACCTACAAACCAATCAGTCTAACATCAATACCTTGGAAGATCCTAGAAAAGATAATCAAAAAACAGATCTGCGAATAACTAGAAGCAAACAGTCATAACTAGATCTTGACAAACTCGAACAATGGGCCCTATCCAACAAAATGAGTTTCAGTGTGGATAAAAGCAAAGTTTTACATTTAGGCAGGAAAAACCAAAGGTTTAACTACAGATTGGGCGAGACCTGGCTTAAAAACAGTAAATGTGAGAGGGACCTTGGAGTCCTAGTGGATGATCACTTGAGTATGAGCCAGCAGTGTGCAGAAGTAACCAAAAAAGCTAATACAATCCTGGGTTGCATAAACATAGGCATAGAATCAAGATCACACAAAGTACTAGTACCGCTTTATAAAACCCTAGTAAGACCACACCTGGAATACTGCAGCCAATTTTGGTCACCATATCACAAAAAAGATGTTGAGAGTTTGGAAAAAATTCAGAGAAGAACAACTAAGATGATCAAAGGCCTGGAGACTAAAACATACAAAGAACGGTTGCGGGACTTGGGTTTGGCTAGTCTAAAGAAAAAAAGAAATGAAGGAGACATGACAGCAGTATTCCAGTATCTGAGGGGCTGCCACAAGGAAGAGGGGATCACGTTATTCACCAAAGCACCAGAGGGCAGGACAAGAAACAATGGTTGGAAACTGATCAAAGAGAGAAGCAACCTGGAATTGAGAAACTTCCCGACAGTGAGGACAATTAACCAGTGGAACAGCTTGCCTCCAGAAATCGTGGGTGCTCCATCACTGGAGATTTTTAAGAAGAGACTAAACAGTCACCTGTCTGAGATGGTATAGGTTCTCCTGCCTGAGCAGGGGGCTGGACTAGAAGACCTCCAAGGTCCCTTCCAGATTCTGTTCTGTTCTATTCTAGGCTTAAAATATACATGTTTTCTTAATATTTTCTGTAACCACGTGTATTTTTGACAAAAAAAAATTTGCTTTAGGGCATGTCCACCAAAGATGATAGTATGTGCCTGGCTTTTGCCTACATTTCCAACAGTTAGTAGACATGTTTTTAAACATTTTTGCTAATCTTGCAGGTGGTAAATGCCATCTATAAAACATTTTTCTAAAACCATTGGAGTTATGCTGTTCAAAAGGAATGAATACTCTTTCAAATTCTCCCTAATGATACAAGCTGGTAAGATAATTTTAAAGTCAACTAGGCAAAAAGGAGGTCAAGTAAACCACTGGGAGCTTGAATGCTTACTACTTATAGTTTTTCCCAGTTTCCCAATCTTATGAAAAAGGGAAAAATTAAAATATTTATGTCCTAGCGAGTTTTGTTTTAATATGCAGATTATTATTTTGATTAAAGCCATGATTTGCAGAGTAAAGTAAGGGGAAACAATATTGAATGATCATAACTAAGCCTCACAAAAACAGGCTACAGGGATATGATTAATTATAATACAACTAACTGTTGTAGAGGAAGGACTTTTTCTATATAATATTTTTTTCTTCAGTGTTAAAAATATGCCGTACAGTAATCTCTCTTCATTGCAAGAAAGACTTGAATTACAATTTTAGTTTATTCTGTGACTGATCATTGTTATCTTAATAATAGTGGCTTAATGTGGCTGAGCAGTATCTATAGTGTTTCTTCACCTAATTTCAGTTTCAATTTCTATATTTGGGTCATCTTTTTATAGAAAAATAATTGCCGTCTCAGAATAGCTCTTTTACAATAGGCTATTTATATTGGTGGCAAAAAATAAAATCATTCCTGGTAGAGTAGCCGAAGGAAATAAAATACTTTTCACTTGTTTCATTAAACAATAGTTACTATTTTAAAAAAAGTATCAAGGACTGAATATGTGTCCCATAATTGTGCTATATAATGCGTTGGTGTCAAAATAGATAATTTTCTATTGAAATGAAGACTCATCTTCAAATAGTAATTGTAAAATATGACTCTACATTTTAAACATATATACCCATTTCCTCCTTTTTCTGAGTTAATCAGTTAAAAGGATAGGGTATATTACCTGGCAATATAGGTTGCACTTTATATTGTGCTTACACTGAGATGGTGATTCTGCCTAACATTTTTTTTCTGTGCAGTTTTGAAATATGCAAGAGGAATACCACACATAATTTATTTAAGACACTTTGATATACAGGACTTTGAATAGATTGTGTTTAATATTTTGTGCACCTGAAACTGCATCCAAATAGTATAGGCCTTAATACGGGAAATACTTAAATGAAATGATAGATTTTTCTAGCAGAAAAACTTTCTAACATTAAAGAATAAATTCCAGGAATATAAAACAGCACTGGCAAAGATGAAAAAGAATAATCAAGTAGTAGCTTAGAATATTTAAAGTTCCTTTGCACTTATAAAACTATCTAGTTAATAATTTTTGAATACTCATTACTGTGATACTCATTATATATACTTGGTATAAAATACAGCGGCATATCCTATAGTTTTGAACCTACTGAACTTGTGGTATAATGTGCTATTGTTGATTTAAGATTGTGAGAATGATGGCTCTGCCACCTGAAGGATATTGGATCGGAGCAGGCATTATTACAGTATGCACTACAAAATTTGAGAAGTGTAGTGTTTTAAAGTTTAATTGAAGAAAAATGTTGGTGCAAGAAAGTTGGCTTAGACATATTATACAATGTGTCAGAAAGGCTAACATGAAATAATTTTATTTAATTCAACAGATGCAGTTTATGTTGCTTTTTAGTCGCCAGGGAAAACTGAGACTTCAAAAATGGTATGTCCCATTATCTGACAAAGAAAAGAAGAAAATCACAAGAGAACTTGTTCAAACAGTCTTAGCCCGTAAACCGAAAATGTGCAGTTTCTTGGAATGGAGAGATCTGAAGATTGTCTACAAAAGGTTGTATTGCCTTATAACCATAAAATGAACACATCTGAGAAAAAGTAAATGGGATCAGAAAAACAAGTGTTTTATTTCTTATTATAGAAAATGTTTTTTATTTAATTCATGCCTAAAATGCTAGTTATACATTTTAAAATATACTGAAAAAAATATGCAATTATTTTGTATGTGTGTGCGTGTGTATGCGATAGATAGATAGATGATAGATAGATAGATAGATAGATAGATAGATAGATAGATAGATAGATAGATAGATAGATAGATAGATAGATAGATAGATAGATAGATAGATAGATAGATAGATAGATAGATAGATAGATAGATCGATCGATCTCCCACCTTTTCAGGTTCTTAGCAGACTGGTACACTGCACCAGTGTATCACACTGGTACACTGCACTATATAAAATAGTTCTATATTCAGCTGCCATACAGGTTTCAAAAGATGTTTATTCGCTGTGGTTTAAAAATTTACTTCAAGCTAGAATCTAATTTCATCAAATATATTTTTTAAGTTTAAATTCAATTTGTGAATGTGAAAATGGAAATAAAGTTGAGTTTGAGTTTTGCATTTTGTGATATGAATCCTACTGAGTCATCTCACTACCACAAAGTAACTGCACAGGAACAATTAACATGTATCAGGAACACTGGTTTTAAAGAAAGTGCAAACTATGATAGAAATTTTCTATACTAAACATACATTTTTCATAGATTGCCATTGTAATAGTGTATTTATATCTTTAACTGAAAATTTGTCTGACACCAATTCTGTATGATTTGAATTTTGAAACTGCTCCCAAATCTTAGTACCTGACATCATTTCTTGTTACAAGTTTTGTGCAAGTTAATTTATTAACGCTGTATTCAATATAAGGATAAACTTCTATTGAAGTATCCTATTCATTACCTTAGTTTTTTAATGAGCATTAAACATAATGGTGCTTTAAGAGTTACATGGGAGATTGGATCCTGATATATGTGCTACTTCCATTTAAATTGAGATTGCTAAAGTGACCACCTGGAGTGATGTTGAAAAGAAAACTGTAATCTCTAATCAAAGATGTTTTGTGGCAATTTCCCCAAAGAATTCAAGCATAATGTTTAAGAATTATTTAGTAAAATTATAAATACCTTATTTTCTTGTTCAGTCAAAGGATGGATACATTTTGAAAACAGAATAACAATGGTTTTTTTTGTTTATTGCCATGCTGTAGCCATATATTTTCATGTGAAATAAAGAACTCAATGATTTATGTTTTTTCAGTGATGGTCAAAGTGTTTCACGTCACCCCAAAACAGTGTAATAATCAAATAGTCAGTGGAACATAATGTGAGAATTAATTATGTAAAATACCTAACTAACTGTATCCTGAAGGGCTGTTTTAATAAGGCTGCAATATATACATCATCACTGTGTGGGGAAAAAAGTGTACTTCCGTATCAATACATAGACTCTTCCCAATTTATGTAACATTCTATTTCAGAAAGACTAAATAACTCACGTAAATATTGAGTTACATAACTCAATGTTTACATGAGTCAAGTATTTACACATCATGTGCTGAAGACAAATTTTTATGCAGTTTGAAATTTTTAGAAATGGTTTATATGCCTTAACTTATAACTTATATAAGTCAGCACTAAGAAACTGGTGAAAGATTGTCTCCTAAGATTGCTACATTAAGATTTTCATAGTCCTTGTATAATAACCATGCAAAAATTTCTACCATGATTTTAAACATGTTTAATTTTTATCTTGTTTGTGGAAGCAAAGCTATATTTGCCTTTTTGGATGTTTGTATTCCAAAACTCTCGGTTAAACACACTTCTTCTCAAAGTCAGACTGAAAGAGTACATACAGGAACAATGAAATTGAGTGTTCCTGAAAACATAAGAGGAAATATTTCATAGTTTTTGGAAGAAAACAACATTGTGGTGCAAATTCTTCTTTTGGCTTATCGGCATTATTGTGGGCACCATTGAGGAACATGTAGAAAAAGAATAGGGTAGCTGCTCTTGTCTTTGATTCCCTTTGTTCTTCCCAATCGGTTAGATTAGTAATGAAAGCATAACTGACCCCTTTGAAAATTCTTACAATTATACAACTTTTTAATGCCACACTTTTATGGCTGCTTTTCTTGATGTCATAACTACCCTTCCCTTTGTTTCTTCTGGCTTTGACCATCTAAACCTCCCTTTTTTGTAGTTTGGGTTATAAGTAGAAACAGAAAGTTGTACTGTACTGTAAATTGATTAATCTGCTTTTCTGTCTTTTATTGTTTTCATTTGGCCATCAGTTGTTGGGCACACAACTTTTTATAAGATGTATTTATTAATCAAATTTGTATTACTGTCCATCTCACAAAAAGGTGATCTGATAATTTAAATTATGATGAGAATAAAAACTCACCTCTCTAGAAGAGATCAGAAACTTTTCAACAAACTGTCTTGTTCTGAACAACCATACTTCACAACCAATATTTAAAGAAAGTAAAGAAAGGGGGTTTTAAAAGCATTTTTACTAATTTTCTTAGTTCACAGTTACCTTAGGTTTACTTTTAAATACTAAATCTAATATTTTATTGTCAATTTCTGTAATTGTGACATTTTAATTTTATTTTAAAGATTGGACATTTTTGTTAAAACTGTTATTGAACATAGTTAAGACTGCAAAAGTCTGTCATGTCCCTGCTAAATTAAATATGTGTCTTACAGATATGCAAGCCTCTATTTCTGCTGTGCCATTGAAGATCAGGATAATGAGTTAATAACCTTGGAAATAATTCATCGTTATGTAGAATTACTTGATAAATATTTTGGAAGTGTAAGTTATTCCCTCTATTTTTTTTTCTAGTTTTTGAAAATCTCAGAGGTAGTTTCATTGGTTCTCAATGGAAAAGAGAAGTAGCAGAAAGATTTTTCTCTCTGACACTTGAATAAAGCCCATCAATAAAATCAGGATTCCATAAAACAGCATAAAAAGTAGTGGTTACCTGGTGGGAGAGGAAGAAACCAGAGAAAATACTATTCTGAATTCTTCTTCAGGGAAATCTCTGTTGTAGGGATGAGATATTTTTCTATATTTTCATGGCAGAAAATTAACATTTTCAAATTTGAAAATATGCAGTTTGTACATTGAAAAAAATAGCCTGTTCACAAAATGTCATCAAAATGAGTATGACCAATTACGTAACACCAATTTACCAATTTAAATTGGTACCCAGTAGCTCCCTCCAATCAACACTTTGCCCCTAGGAAACTCTGTGTATTCAAAGAGATTACTGCAAATTTGTTACAGACTGGTGCCTTGCTTTGCAATTCTTTATTTAATTTTAATTTTAATTTAATTTAATTTTTTTTAAAAGTTAGATGGCCATGGAGCTTGCGAGCACAGTAATAACCCCATGAATGCTTTTCATTATGTCTTGTGGCTAAAGACGATTAAAGGAATAAAGGTCATTTTTTTGCAAAGAGGACTAGTTCATAGTTATTTTGCATGTTGTCTTTAAAATGCTAGTTTACTCATATATTCATTATTTTCCCCCTTTGTCCAAAATTGATAATACAAAAATTAATTTATGTAGCACTGTAGGCTACCCAAGGTTCTACAGATGCTGATCAGATTAACAGTCAAATTAAAAATGCAATATTACCATTAAGATATTAACATCAGTAAATATCAAATAGATGTAATCAATAAACTAATGTATTAAAAATAAATTGCTAATCAATGAGCCATAAATAAGCTAATTAAGGACTGAATGCACAGAGACAAAATACTTTGGCTAGTTTACAAAATGCCAACAGTGTTGCCAGGGTGGTGGTCATCCATACTTCTGGAAGGGAAGCATTCCATAGATTGTTGCAGAGAACTCCTGTTTGGGCATTGCATCTTTCTTTTTTAATATTTTCTAGGTCTGTGAACTTGATATCATCTTTAATTTTGAGAAGGCTTATTTTATTTTGGATGAATTCCTTTTGGGAGGAGAAGTTCAAGAGACCTCCAAGAAAAATGTTCTTAAAGCCATTGAACAGGCAGATCTATTACAAGAGGTATACAATTTTTGTTTCTTTGTTAAAGCACACCAGCATGCTGGGCTGATACACATTATTTTTTTCCATTTCTTCCAAGTTGCCGAAAAGCTTTTAATAACTTCTACCACATAATGCTTTTATTTTTTATATATTTTATGCTGCTACACAATTGTATTCATATGGATTTAGCCACTTCTCTGTTCAACTTATATTCTGCCTTTTTTAATTAATTGAATGACTGAATAATTTTGTTATACTTGTATGTCTCTTTACTTTTCTTCATTGTTGAAATCCAAAAATTAGATGCTTTTTAAAACACTTGTGGTCAATGCTATTATTAAGTGTTTTTTAAAAAAAGTCATTTTGTTATAGCTAATGTAATTTGATGAGTAGTAAGTGGATTGGATTGGAACTATATCTGAACTAATTAATTATTCCATAACTTCTACTTTTTCTGGCCTGTAGTGCCTAAAACCCCTTGGCCTAAAGTGATTTAAAATTTGAACTTGGATGTTAATGTAGTAGCTGAAATATATTTCTTTATTTCTTATTAATTTAGGAAATGTGTTTCCTGTTATATCTAAGTGTGACAGAGAAGTAAATAATGCCTTTTTAATCATTCTTTCATACCTATACTCTTTAAACTATAATAATACTTATATTAATATATTATGGTAAAGTAATTCGAGTATAGCTGTATCATGTTAGCAAAGTCAGTTTTGTATGTTGCTTTAGGGAAATTGTGCTTGGCTTGCTATGTAAATAGAAACAATTGGGTTGGGGTTTTTTGCCAGCATTACATGGGATATGTTAATAGATGTATTTATTTTATTCTGTTCCCTCATCATATTCTATCCTGTATTTATCAGTTGAAATTCTTAATATAGCTATTTAAGAGAAATGCATCTAGTTGTATTTGCTGATAAAATGTAGTTTTCTTGGTAATTAGCCATTCTAGAAGGAGCTGATTATTTGAAAGCTTTACTTATTTAAAATATTTAGATATTAATGACAAAGTGGAAGTTTTCCACATGTAAGTTATTAACATAGTGTCTTATCACAGATATTGGCAGGAGAAAAGACAAAAAAAATTGCTTGTTTGTCTGCTTCAAGGAAGATGCTCAAGGTATTTTGAAGTAGCTAAGAAAATTTCCTGGTTACTTCTTCTGAAGAATGTTATTGCCCTGAGAATAATCAAGGAAAGGATAGGAGGTCAGGAATTGTTACAAAATTCCCAAGGAATCCCTACTTCTTTAGCTCAATGATTTAGAAAGAAGTTAATTATATAATATGCTAACTATAATAGAGAGAAATTTAATAAAGTAAACTAAATAACAATACTATATATTATATTCCTTTTAAAAGTCTTCATAGAAGAAAAATATTCAAAATATTTTATATGTAAAACCATGACAAATCTGTAGCTTCTGTTCCCATATAATCTCACAGAAATTAATTGTAGATGCATCTGCTCAAGGTGTTTTTAAAGTAATAACATTTGTCACTGAATTCATTTATATACTTAAGAGTTTCTGAACAATACATATTCCTTTTTTACCTGAAGTGTATTTGTAATCACATACTTCCCTTGTAGAGTCTTGAAATGTAGTATCTGTATTGGATTTCTACTATATTAATAAGGGACTCTACTAGGTGAGTAAAAAAAAATTAAAATTTAAAAAGTTTAAAATTATTTTAATAAGTATTTAGCTTGCTCTCTAATGTTTTTATTCCTTTGCTTATGTAAATAATACGTACATTATATTCAATGACCTCTTCAGTAAAATAAAAGACTTCTTATGCAAAATTAGACAGAGAGTTCAAGCTGATTTATTGAATTCTGCCAAAATACAGGAATCTCCCCAGAATGCTTGTCTTCCCTTGGGAATAGATAGATAAGTTCCCATGGAGTTTGGAGGAGAAGGATCAGTCTTGGATCTCTTATGGCTGCACAACAATTCAAGGCTAATTTCTCCCTTGAATCTTTTTCCCTGCCTGCCTGCCTGGGCATTTCCCAACAATTTGCTTATCTCACATTTTTCATTAATACTGTACAATCTTCCCTCTTAAGAAAGATTATTTGTTTTTTGACACTATTTGATGGGCTTCATTGCTCATCATTTCATTACAGGGATGACACCTAAATGCCCATCAATAAAGTACAAGCATAAATTAAGAACAAAAATTTTGTTATTTGGGCATTATTGTCAACAATATTAGTAATATAATGAAATTAATTTTAAAATGTTATCATCCCTAATAAGAACTTGTTTAATATGATATTGAAGTGAAGAACTTTTTTCACTGCAACTTTATTATGTTAAATTGGTATAGCATTGGTTACAGGTTTTTTTTGCCAGGTCTTCAGGTAGACAGTTAACCACTTGCAGAAGCAGGAATTTTTATAATGCCATGTTTATGCACAAGGTAAAATTCTGCTCATATGTACAAATGATTTGTGAATACTTGTTCAAGACAACCCATTAAGTTGGCTTTATTTAAAATACTAATGAATATCTGGTTCTGACACACGTGTAATTGTTTCTTGTGAGAAAAGCTGGATTGGAGTCATAATAAAGAGCTGAAAATATGTAAGGAAATAATAAAGAGCTGAAAATATATGAGGAAAGTTACAATAGAGGAAACAACAGCTTAGGAAAGTAAGTCTTAACTTGCTTAGTTATTCCTACAAGACTGATACTCTGATACAGCTGAGGAAAGAAGTACAAGCAATAAACATAGGCATTCTAAGTGTTAAATGTTTTGTATACGCATTTTAGACTCTTATTACTATTCAAGTCACTAGTGATACAGGTTGCCAAACCCAAATCAAATAAAAATATATTTGATTCAATAAAAATAGTTTTAGTCAAAGTCCTAAATATAATTAGGTTTCTAAACAAATGGAGGAAACTCAGTACTCTCATACCTCGAGCGACATCACTCCCTGCTCATTAAGACACGTGGCTCGTTAAGTGCACATGAGGTATCTCAAGGTGGGGAAAGCCATGGGAGGCCTAGTGATGGAACAGGCACTCAAGGCCTCCCCGACCCACTAAAATAACTCATGCTTCCCCCTCCCTTCTTGCTGCACCGGACTCACCTTGAAAAGATCTGGAGCAGTCCTCCGAGGCCTGGATCTGACCTCCGAAGGTATGCAGAAGCCTCCCCTGGCCTCCGTTCCCATTGGCTTGGAGGCGTCTGAGGCTCTGGGGACAACGGGTTCACTTCTCCCGGCGTGGCGAGCTCCGGTGGGCTGGATGCGGGTTCGAGGGGCCTGGCCTTCTCCCTCAGTTGAAAGTTTTGGGCCTGCCCTCAGGCAGAAAGGAGTTGGGGGCAGGAACAGGAGACAGGCACTGCAAATACCTTTTCCATACAAAAGGAAAGTTTCTGAGGTCCGTGATTTGGCGCAACTTCAAATACTTGTGCGAGATCACGGACTTCAGAAACTTCCATTCTCGGCACGAAAAGCATTACCAAGCTGACTCTCCTCTCCCCCAAAGGGAAAGAAACGGTGGCAGAGAGGATTTTTGCAAGGCAGGAAGGAAGAAGGAAGCAGTTGTTGTGAGGGGGGGGAATAGGGTGAAGGTTGCAGAGCCTCTGCAGTCATTTGTAAGGGCGAACAACTGCCATGGTGCTGCAAGATTCATGATTTGGGGACTTGCTCATAAGCACTAGGGGGTGCTTGTCGCGTAACTTCGAACAGGAACTAAGTGAACCTTCATAACTTGGGGATTACCTGTATTATATCTAATGTAATAATGTTATATCTAATCCAGGGGTCTTCAAACTTGGCCCTTTTATGACTTGTGGACTTCAACTCCCAGAATTCCTCAGCCAGACACGCTGGCTGAGGAATTCTGGGAGTTGAAGTCCACAAGTCATAAAAGGGCCAAGTTTGAAGACCTCTGATCTAATCTCACTAGATTGGTCCATATAAAATTGTGATATTATCACTCTCCTATACTAGTTATTCTAGTTACAGAAAACTAACAGGATAATGTGTAAAACCAGGTAACTGAGAAGAGATATCTATGTTCAGGATTGAGTTATACATGTGTATGTTGTCATAGTTTTTCTCATTTATCTTGTTCCTATCACTGTGATAGCTACATTCAATTGATATAGCAGTGGCATAAAATCAATCTTAGGGATGTAAACATGTTGCTTCATTAATATATGTGCTGAATGTTTAAAATAAATTAATTGGGCACCCTGATAGTACCTGATTTTCGGAGAAGTTGTGCATCTCTGAACCTCATTCATAATGCAGGAAATAAACATTTCTTTATGTAGAAAAGCTATATAATCTCAATTACAAACTTTGGTTTTAAATTTTAAAACTGTCACCATCCTGCTTAGGTATTTGGTGTTTCAATTTGAAAATACAGAGTTTTTAAAGTATACCAAGGAGATTGTGCTAAGCTGTTTCTTTCCATTATTTCTCGTGTTTTACATTGTAGTTTCTAAAGTAAATTTAGATACAGTATTGATAGACATTTATACAGTAGTTGATAAATAATTGGAGCAGAATCTGTATTTGAGTGCAGAAACAGTTTGAAGAGGATCTTAAAAGAACCTTGTGGAAGAAAGATGCTGAAATTTTTATTCTCTTGCAGCTTCCTTGGTTACTTTTTTTTCCCCAATTGGAACTGCATTTTCCATGTTTCTGGATTCATTGCAGGTAGTTCCTGATATATCGCTATGATTGGGACTGGAATTTTGGTTGCTAAGAGATGTAGTCATTAAACGAATATCATGTGAGTGGACCTGATTTTACAACCACTTTTACTGCGGTCATTAAACCACAGTTGTTAAGTAAACCACATGATTATTAAGTGAACTATGTGGTCATTAAACAAATCTAGCTTCTTGAGTTGATTTTTCTGTTGGAAGCCAGCTGAGAAGGTCGCAAATTGCAATCACATAACACAAGACACTGCAGTTGCCAAGTACCTGAATTTTGATCAGGTAATGGAGGTAATGCGATCGTCATAACTTTGAGGAGGAGTTGTAAGTTGCTTTTCCCAAGACCATAATAACTGCAAACCATCATTAAACAAATGGTTGTAAATCAAGGACTACCTAGGATTGTCTGAAAGGGAATAGGAAGATTCAATCTTCTTTTGCTTGAAAAAAATTCCTCTTATTCACCCCCTTTTTATATGTGAATGGGGTAGGCAATGAAAAAGAAAGATGTCCCCACTACTGCTATATTTCCTATAGCTTTTATAAGCAATCCTCTTACTGTTCTGAAAATCAGTACCCTAATTAGGAGTTTGGCAACCCTCTGGAAAAGTGAAGACTCACTGCTTATCATATGGTAAAAGTGAGGTGTATTTGTGTAATACATTCATTTTTCTTCATATTTTCACTAGCTTTGTACTTGTTAATACTCATGCAGAAAACCCTAAAGAGTACTAATATCCACAAACCTATGTGAAGTTGATTATCTTTACACAAACATGTAAAATGCACTATAAAATTTTCAATTGTGCTTAATTTTGTTTGTAGAGCCAGAATGAAGACTGGGGAGGTTTGTCTGAGGATATCTTATGATTAAGAACAATCTAAAGCCTTAGCGCTTTGGCCCCTACCTGTACAATTGGTAACTACCAAATTTACCTTTTGGTGGCATGGATTACATGAGTGCTTTGCAGAGGTTTGCACGTGTAAAAGAACCCTTGCCTGTTAAGCAAGAAAAAGAACAAAAAGTGACGAGTAATGGACTTATTCTTTGTCATATTTGCTTGACAGAATGGACATTTGCTTTGGATGTTCTGTCTTTATTTTTCATACTAACAGCATCAATTTTGAAGTGTGTGCTGCATGGTTTTGTTCTAATGATGTTAACCATTTTTGTATGCTGAAAGAGGGCTTAAAAGATCCCCACATTAGCCAATAAACAGATCACTGATCTTATAAAGTAGTTTAAACTATTTTCTGTAATACAGTATATATCATGACTTGCAGCATAAAAAAGATGTGTGTTAAATATAGTTCAAGTGTGTAAATGAAAAAAGCTGCAGTATCTTATAATTAATACATTAGTGAATTGCTGATATAAATATTTGTCTTAAGGAAAAATGATATACTAGTCCCAATTTATTTCAACATCTGAATTTCTTAAAATGTAATTGTGTAATTGCCATTTTAAATCCCATATTCCACAAAAAAGGGTGCACGAGGAAAAATAATCATCTAACAAAAGATTTTAGCGTATTTTACATTAAATTTGAATTTCTGTTCCTCTTAAATAATGTGGCTTAAATACATTAATTAAAACTAACCATATTCAATCCTACATTTAAAATGTTGATAAAGCAGAAATTATAACCATCAAATAAGCATGTGTATCAATAGATTTTAAATTATAGAACTTTACAAAAATGCTCTTTAATCAACCATAATGGCTTGGATACAAGGTTGCACGATTATACTTGAATGAGTAGCATCTTTCAGGTAAAATTCCCAAGCTTCTGGAATAGCTTTTCCGAAGTTGAAATAAGGACAAAACTTTTAAAATGTTGATAGCAAGTGCTCTAAACATGTGACTCTCCATCAAAATCAATAAATTGACATAATAGATTATGTGCTGATACAGTATATGTAATTATGATTTATTGTGACTGCCTCGTAAATGTGCATGTTTACACAATTTAACTAAACCTAATTATAATTTTCTAAATATAATTTTAACTGATTTTATAAAACGTTGTTTGTGCTTTTCTTCATAGAAATCAATGTCATTTTAAACATATTAATAGGGGTTTAGTTGTGGACTGATAGTATGTACTAAAGAGATTCTTAAATGTGATCAGCATGTTAACATCATGAAGTTTGCCTCAATACTATCAGCAGTGTTGGTCTCATAGTGATTTAATATTTCATCAAGATTCTGAGGTAGGTTATGTTTTAAAGTTACCCTACCAGATCACGTTAAGGACAATTTAACAGTCATTTAATTTTGTTAAAAGGTTACCTTATATATTTATAAAATGGACAAAAAGATTCTCAGCTCTGTTCAGATCAGGAGGAATCCTTGTAAAGTTTCTGCATCCTAAAATATTTCGCTTCTTTTTAATCTCCCGTATTAAATTTCCAAGGACACATGTGTTGAAGGATAAAGTCAGTAAAATTGAAACAAAAAGGACATGAGCAATATAAGCAAGAGAAATGCCTCCCATTATTAATTCAACAAAAAATTTGAAGTAGGCATTGTGACCTATACTGTGACAAGAATATTGATTATTCTGTTTTTTTTTCTCACATTTTTCCAAGTATCATCAAGGCATATTTGTCAGGAATAGATGGAAGTATTTCAATTTCTTGTTGGATAAATGCCTGCATTTAAAATGTGAAAGCATAGCTTCCTTTTTAAACTCTGAATACTTCTAGTAAGGTCAGAACAGCATTGGAAGTCTTCTGGTAATATTAAAATCTTATTTTGAAATCATTGTTTTGCACACCCCTCATAATAATTACTTTACTTACATTTTATATTTTTCCTAGTGAGTAAGAACATTTATAATGGGTAATTTAACTTCTGTCCATGATAATTGAGCTTATATGTTGAATTATTTATTTTTATTAAGGATATTTTATTCGACTTCATGAGATTACTTTATTAAAACTAGAACTACAAACAGTAATCTGACCTAATATGAAGTGTAGTACTGTAGATGACTAAAATTTATTACAGTCATGGATCGGCATTAAGGTATAGAATTATTTGATTAACAAAGAATACAAGAAAACAAGTAACTGCACTTTCTTCAAAGCTATTTTATGCTTTTTCCACATACGGCTTTTGTAAGAATATAATTAAATAGGCTTTTTTAGCTTCCTTTTTTCTCAACATAGATATAAAAGTAACTATACGTATTCTAGAACAGCGTGCTTGATGAAGTTAAGAATGCAAAACTTAGTTCATGGTGTTGCTAATTAAATAAAACAAAGATGTAGAAGACTGCATGAGCAGGCCTCATATACATTCACATTTCTATAGAAGACGTATTCATCTGGCCTAATTGCCCATGGAATTAGTTATTTCAGATACAGAATTCACTCCCATCATCTTGAGGGTTATTAAAAACCATGCCTTTTCTATTGGTGTTTCTCAATTGCTCCAAACAAGTTGATTTCCAAGACGACTTGTAGAGTTCAACTGCCTCTGAAAGTATATTATTTATCCCACATTTTATCATAGGCCCCTGCACAATAGATGCTCTTCACTTCTTACCCTACATTTGTAATGAAGGAGAGGTTATGAAATTAGTTTCTTCAGATTTAAAATAAGAGCCTTAACTCTAAGCTTGTCATATTTGTAGCTATTTGTATTTATTATATATGGTACCTAGAAATTTGGGGTATTTCATTAAGAATAAAACTGCATCTTTTTACTGCCCAAACGTAGGGTTTGCAATTTTCTGATTGAATGTATTTTGCTGGTTTCCACCCATTGTTTCTACTTTTCAAAATCCTTTTGAATCTTTATATTATCATCTGTTTGTTATGTGTCCTAACTTTACTTCATCTATTCATGTGATAAGTATATGTTTTAACCCTTCATTCAAGCACTTTTATATATGTACAACAACTCGGCGGTAGACTGGAGCTTTGTAGTATGCCACTTGATACTTGTTTCCATCTTAATATGAAGTCATTAATGTAATATGATTGTTCAGCTAGCTCTCTATATTTTACTTATTTATCCTGTCTTTATTATTTTTTATAAATAACTCAAGATGGCAAACATACCTAATACTCCTCCCTCCTGCTATTTTCCCCTCAACAACAACCCTGTGTGGTGAGTTGGGCTGAAAGTGACCTATGCTGGTACTGTTTATAATCATAGCATGTCCTGATCACATTTTGTCTCTTTATTATCATTCTCTACTAGAATTTCATGGAAGACTTTGTTGAATACTTTTCTAAAGGCAGGGTGTGCTGTGTCCACTATGTTTCTGTGCTAATTGAATTGGTCACTCTTAAAAAAAAAAAAAGGAAAAAGTCAAGACATTCATCAGGATGGTATAGCATGATTTATTCTCATTAAACTTGTGCTAGCTCCTGCTTACAAACCAACTGCTGAATAATCTGTTTCTCACTTTTGCCCTGTATCATTGTCAAGCTGTCTGGTCTCTAGTTACCAGTTATCTTTTTGAAGATATTTATAGCCAATTTCTTTAGTTGCCACTCCTTTTTTGGGGGTCTGACAACTGAAGCAAAGTAGGAATAGAGGAACTCTGCCCTCTCCCTGCCATAATTGGAATAGTATGCAAGTGTTCTTGGAGCTGTCCTTTGGCCTGGTGATTTCTGACCATGGGTTGCTCCCTAATACTACTTTAAGCTTGTAGAGATTGGCTCTCCTCAAATTTAGTGTGCATGTATTAATTGTGCTCTAGTTTCTCTTTCTACAATATCTTGAGTCTCCTGGAATTATGATCACTTCCTCCCATAATTCTTACTGCTTTTATCTTGTCCACTAATTCTCTGTTGGTTTGGAATAGATCTGAAAAAGCAAAACAGAGATCACTGGGGGATTCTTGACAACTTATAATCTCTCTCTGAAAGTTCTGAAATAAAATAATGATAAGGCAGTGAGATATCTGCAATTTTCTTGGCAAGATTTCACAAGTGGCTTGCCATTGCCTTCTTTCTAACTCTGAGAGTGACCAGCCAAAAGTCACCCAGCTGGATTTAGACCTCAGGGTCTCCTGGTTTCTTGCCTAGTGCTTTAATCTCTTGGCTTTCAAGTGTAAAAATAGGCAAGTGGAGCTCAGAGGTCACATCCCTGCTTGCTTTTTACAATTTTTGAACTGACAGTGTTACAATGAAATAAAAGTCAGAATAATCGAATAATTCCATCAGAATAAAATTCAAAATGTTTGAGTATTCTGACCATAAGAACAACGGGAATTCAAGACAAGCTCGTTGTTCTCTTGCTTTGATTCAAGCACTAGAGGAGGTAGCTGTTCATTCTGGTCCATTTTTCAAAACAGTTGGTCAATAGGGTAATTCTTAATTGTGATATATTTTAAAATTTCATTGCTTCTAAGTAAAAGCAGCAAATGACTTGGTTATGGAAAAAGCTCTTAGCAGTGGGTTGTCATAAGAAAGTTTCAGTTGGTTAAATAACTTTCTCAGGAATGACTATTTATAAACCAACTTTATAAATCATCTTGTTAGTTTAAAAGTCTTTATGCTTTTAAGGAATGTCTCAAGAACTGATTTCATTCTATCCTTTCTTGGAAACTCCTACATATCTGTTTTGTAAGTCAAAAATAAGAAAACTTGTCCAAGTTACTTTTCTGAGTTGGAATCTATACATCCAAATCACCATTTTGATTTATTATTTGTGTGCTCCTTTAGCAATTAAAACATCAATTGGTTTCATTTGTAAATTCTGTATAACATCTTTGTCAATATTTTTTGTTTATTTGTTTGTGTGCCACCTCTCTCGTTAGATCCTTCTTGTATCCTGTCATTTTTAAACCCATATCCAAAACATCCCGATTCTCAGTTGCATCTTCTTCTATTTCCTCTTTTGAATCCATTTTATACTATTGGATAATCTAAAAAGAAAATTCTGAATATATTGTTGCCAAATATCCTTGAATTCTGTAATAGAAGGTCTTTTCTTTTAATTATAACCTTTCTAGTTGCTTCTAGTAACCAACCACCAAGTCCTCCTTTTTTCATGCTTTTCCCAATCCACAAAATTTTCTCAGGGAAAGATTTCTTGCACTTAAAATTCAAAATCTTCATATATTTTAATAGGATTTTAAACAAACCACAGAAATATTTTTATAATTATTTCATAATCTTATTTTGAGTTAATCTGGACCCTTAGTCGAGGGGTGTCAAACTCAATTTCATTGAGGGCCGCATCAGCATTGCGGTTGCCCTCAGGGGGCCTGGGTGGGTGTGGCCAGGGTGGGTGCGGCCTACTGCATGGGTGTGGAGTGGGTGTGGCCTACTGGGTGGGCGTGGCCAGCTCTACATTGTTCGCGTCAAGGGTGCCTGTGGGGGCCTGGGCAGGAGTGGGGCAGATCTGAGGGTCTCTGGCAGAAGGGGGTGGGACCAGGGCAAGTGCCAAGGCATGGTCCACTGGACGAGCCTCACTGTTCCTCTCAGGCCATGCAGGGGGGGCTGGATGGTGGCGTGGGCTGCCCGGAGCCCTGGGCAGCAGAGGTCAAATGCCCAGCCTGGCTCTCGAGCACCTGCGGCCCCAAGCCCAGCCCCACTTCCCCAAGGGGGTGCACATCTGCACTTACCTCCTCCTCAAGGCTGCTGCTGCTGTGCTTGCTCTCCTTAGCCAGGCTGCTCATGATGGGTACGAGGGCAAAGTCAGAGGGAGGCCCATTCCCTCTCCATGGGAGGAGACCCGGCTTTGTATCCAAAGCTTCCTTAGCAATAGGATGGGAGACCCCCAGGATAGGCCAGGAGGAGGGGGCAAGGGGATGGTGAAAGGGCAGCAGGGCAGGACTTCCCTCAGACCCTCCCTCTCCTTTCCTTCCTTCCTTCCTTCCTTCCTAAGTACAGAGTGGTGGGAAAATATTTTGAGATGAGGGAGGGAGAAAAACAGGCAAGAAATACAGCTGGGGAGATGTCACCCTTCGTGAGGAATGAAGAAATGCACCATCGCGTGGAAGTGGCCAGCACATGGCCCTCACCTACTTCACATATCTGGCTTGGTGGGCTCTGGGAGAGGGGATGCCATGTCTGCCTTAATCCATTTAAAACCTTTCCAAAATTAGCATTCCAATTATGTTTTTGCTACTTATTTTCAAATAACAAAGTTTTTAAGTTCTTACTTAAAACTTACATGAACCTTCTTTATCTGAGGATTGAAGGAAGAGCACCTAGTGCCGTGGTGGCGAACCTATGGCACGCATGCCACAGGTGGCATGCAGAGCCCTCTCTGTGGGCACGCGCACCGTCGCCCCACTCCTAGGCCTTCAGCTGGGTTTTATAAAACCTTTTCGCTTTAGGCCGTGTGCAAAAAAAAAAAAAAGGTTCAATCAATTTTTCAATTTTGATTACACATGATGCAGATAATTTATTTTCGCTTTTGAAGAAAGGTTTCACCTATAATTTTTAATATTTTCATAAAACAAATTAAGAATAATATAAATCAGACATGTCAAACACAAGGCCCGCGGGCCGGATGCGGCCCGCGAAGTGGTTTCATGTGGCCCGTGAAGCCATCTTGGAAACAGTGAGGGAACGGCCCCTGCTGCCTTGGTCCTGGCCCACCAAGCCAGATATGTGAAGTAGGTGAGGGCCATGTGCTGGCCACTTCCATGCGATGGTGCATTTCTTCATTCCTCACGAAGGGTGACATCTCCCCAGCTGTGTTTCTTGCCTGTTTTTCTCCCTCCCTCATCTCAAAATATTTTCCCACCACTCTGTACTTAGGAAGGAAGGAAGGAAGGAAAGGAGAGGGAGGGTCTGAGGGAAGTCCTGCCCTGCTGCCCTTTCACCATCCCCTTGCCCCCTCCTCCTGGCCTATCCTGGGGGTCTCCCATCCTATTGCTAAGGAAGCTTTGGATACAAAGCCGGGTCTCCTCCCATGGAGAGGGAATGGGCCTCCCTCTGACTTTGCCCTCGTACCCATCATGAGCAGCCTGGCTAAGGAGAGCAAGCACAGCAGCAGCAGCCTTGAGGAGGAGGTAAGTGCAGATGTGCACCCCCTTGGGGAAGTGGGGCTGGGCTTGGGGCCGCAGGTGCTCGAGAGCCAGGCTGGGCATTTGACCTCTGCTGCCCAGGGCTCCGGGCAGCCCACGCCACCATCCAGCCCCCCCTGCATGGCCTGAGAGGAACAGTGAGGCTCGTTCAGTGGACCATGCCTTGGCACTTGCCCTGGTCCCACCCCCTTCTGCCAGAGACCCTCAGATCTGCCCCACTCCTGCCCAGGCCCCCACAGGCACCCTTGACGCGAACAATGTAGAGCTGGCCACGCCCACCCAGTAGGCCACACCCACTCCACGCCCATGCAGTAGGCCGCACCCACCCTGGCCACACCCACCCAGGCCCCCCGAGGGCAACCGCAATGCTGATGCGGCCCTCAATGAAATTGAGTTTGACACCCCTGATGTAAATGAATCCATTAATCACCAAATGGTGTTATTTAACTACTTTTAGTTAAAAACCTGAGCATCCATGAAGTGAAAATCCATATTAAGGCGATGTAGTTATTAGGCCAAGTAGGTAAACTGAAGGAAAAAAAAATGTTTTCTTGCTGTATCAGTTTATAAGCATTGAAAGAATGTGGAGAAGACTGCACAAAAACAAATTAGGCAGGTGGAGAGTATTTAATTTTATGAGTTTGGATATATTAATCACAATGTATTGGGGAGGACAAAGATAATTGAATATTTATGTTCATATGATGTCTGGGAAAATGTACTTTTACAATTTGCCAAGTTAACAGAAATTTATAACATGTTCTCCATTGAATGAATTAATCTCAGGGTATCTGTTTTAGGAAAACTTTCTATTTCATTATTTTCCAGGAAACCTATATTTCTGAGATAGACTTATAGAAATATTCATAGTTACCATTAGATATTGATTATTATGCTTGAAAACCTGCACATTCTTATATAGAGAAAAAAAGATATAGTATCTATAGTTGTTTGTAGAACTAGCTTTATGAATGGTGTAATTATTTTGCTCCTAAGATAAGCACGAAAAAATGTAGGAAATTAATGATGCCAGTTCTCCATCCCTGGGTAGTTGGATTAACAGCTAGCTGGCCTGGAATGTTAATACAGGTAGTTTTAAAACAGCTTTAAAAGAATGAGTTTATTGTCATGATTGCAGCCCTTAAAATATGATTTATAATTGCACCATTGAAGAAAAATGAAATTTGGACATAAATTAATTGTGATCTACATACATTGCCATAAAATTCAGTAATTGTACAATTGGATATTATTTGATACAACATCAGAATCATCTTTGAAATAGCTTGTTCAAAGTGTAAAGTGCATATGCATTCTATTTTCTCTAATTAAATATACTGTTGTGCAAAAAATGATGGATGTTTGGCAGTAACAGTGTACACATCAATCTTTACAAACTTAGTTTAAAGCAAACCACCCAGGATATTAAATACAGTTTGTTAAATCATCCATTACAATAAAAATATCTTAAACCTCTATCATTATTATTACATAATTCCAAAGATCAGAATAGAGAAGAATGGAAGTAATATAAATCCATTTGTTTTATTAAATGCATGCTAATTTCTGTACTATTTATAAAGAATATACATTTCTTTTATAGCCACGTCATGAATACTTTAATGTCCCAGTATATTAAATGACTTCATTCATCATGCACACAGAGAGGCACTAGACCTGGCTTTCTCATGGCAGAACGCTTTTCCTCAGCTTGGTGAATCCAATCATCTTGAACAAACTAGTGTATATCACAGTTGTGTGTTTTGTTTTTGCTGTTTGTATTTTTCCTTGTCCTACCATTTGCAATGTTTGTTTTTCTTCATATGTTTTGTCAGCATGCTGTAATTTTGTTGTTAAACTATTTAAATCTATCTCATTAGCACTTGACAGAGCATGTAAAACTCCAGCTTGAAATACTTTGCTTAGCCTCACTCTATCATTTAAACATTTAACCCAATTCAAAATGTATATAAATCTAATTTATGCAGCTAGCACATAGAAATCAACTGATATTAACGTATACATTTTATCCCACTAAACAAAATGTTTTCTAAATAGCGCCTTCTACACTTATCATGAAAAACAACCCTGAAGGCCACAAATTGTTATGCATATATATTAAACAGATTTGCTTCACTGCTAACTAAGTTTAAAAAATAAGCACATTGATCTTGTACTCTCTAAATTGTGCATAAGGTATTCCTTCTGCATGCAAAGTCTTTTTTCATTAATTTCAGTATTTTAGAGTAGATTTATGTGGATATCTTCAGTGCATGAATGGAGCTGATCCAAATGTTACAATAACAATAAAAATGTTCATAAATGTATAGAAGCAACTACCAAAGTATATGACTAAAAAACACTCCTGATTTCATTTTAAAACAAAAAGTCATAATAAAAAGGGAGACATGACTACTGTTACAAAGTTAGGCTTTCAAAATGGCTGTTAAAAAAAAAATGGTTTCTGCAATATGATTAAATACAGATACAGCATACTAGAGAGAGTCATTGTTTCAAACACGGGATTAACGTTATTTCTCATTACCTCTGGGAAGCATGCAAGAAGCATTTATATTGCAGATCTCTCTCTCCCTCTCAGTGAATGTATATGGTATTGCTTCTGTGAATGTACATGGTAAATGCTGCTTTGCATTCTTTTAATGTCTGGCTCTTCAAACTGCTGCAAATAGAGTGCTGATGATGGTGCAGTATTGTTGCACCTTTATGTATGCTTGTAAATTTATCTGCATGCTTGTAAATTACTGTGAATTTTTTTGGGCATGTCTGTAATAAACTATTGCATGCACTTCTCATGTGATTGGCTTCCCCCCCCCCTCCATTTCTTTGCTGTGAAATAATTCATATTTGTGGAATTTACCTTAATTCTGATTTGCAGACATAACATATGAAACCCTTCTGATAAAAGATTAAACTCGGCTATTTCTAAATAGTTGCACATTCACAAAGAGCTATTCTTTATACACCTTGAATGGTACAGCTACTTTCCCCAAGTAGTTTTTGAGATGCAGACTTGTTAAGGGTATGCTGTATCATTGCTCATAGTACATTATTAGAAGTATAAAACACATTTTTTAAAAATACTATGATACAAAAATGCATACAGTAATATGCAGGTTCTTATTAGAAAATATAGTATATCTTCATTATATTATGCTGGCCTATGACCATAATAAAGATTCAATTTGATTTAGACTTCACATAAAAAGCAGGTGAAATCCAGCTGTATTTCATTTATCGGATTACAGCTCTAACTTTCATGAGAAATTGCCAGAATCAAATGGCAACCTTCTTGAAAGGGAGCCATTGTGGTAATCTCTCTTTATATAAACCAATCTTGTTTTTGGAAGTTTGCATAATGAATGAGGATGCAATCCCTGGTAGTGAATCTGCTGAATGATGAATCTTCAGAATCATGAATCTAATAAAAACTTATTTTTCATAACAAAATTAGTTCAATCCTCTATATAAAATTTATATATGTCAGCAGAGAACAATATCTGCTAGTTACTAATACAATTCAGAGGTAGTGCCTTCATTTTGGGAATTCAGAATTTTTTTAAAATTAATTTAATCTGCCTTTACTATTTTTTAAATAACTCAAGATGGCAAACATCCAGCATACCTCCACTTCATATTTTCCCCACAGCAAAAATTGTGAGGTGATTGAGTGTCTGACCCAAAGTCATCCTGCTGGCTTTTATGGCTAAGGCAGGACTTGAACTCATGATGTTTCAGTTTCTAGCCTGGTGTCTTACCCACTAGACCAAACAGGCTTTCATGTTTGTGTATATTTGTTACATTTATGTGGAAATATTGCTAAAATTCTGATTTTCTTTCTTTTTGGCTATACCTTTTTTAGGATGCTAAAGTAAGTGTTTTTATACAAAAATTACTGGCTTTGCTTTGAGTACATTGATATAAGGAAAATATAACTTGCTTTGACATTTTATTTGAAATTGAACATTTAAAACAATCATTAACTTCACTAGCATAGAAATAACATTTTAATTGGCCTTTACAATTATTCTCTAAAGATTTTATCCATATTTGTTAAATATCTACAATTAATTTTATCTAAAATACTATTACTTTGGTTGAATCCCTTAATCAGGTCAAACATTCACACTTATCAAAGTGGCTAGTGCCTGTGGGAGTTGTTCAACTTTTATGTCGGTTGCCTTCTCTCTTTTATGGTTCACCAAAGCATTTCACATAATAGAAACTGTTTCCAGGCTACTCAGTTGACTAAAGAAAGGAGGGAAGAATTGCAGGAAATGGGGAGTATCAATTACAGTTATTAAAAAAAAGGTGAGATGTAACTTCCTGAAATTCATTAATTCTTAATATATCTAGCTTGGCAGAAGCAAAAAAAAAAATCTGTTAATTGTCTATTTTTTTTCTCCACAGGAAGCAGAGACCCCTCGTAGTGTTCTTGAAGAGATTGGACTGACATAAATCTTTTCTGGTGTCTTTACAGTGTCCCATATAAGTGTAAATGTTCACTGCCTCCATTTAATGTTAGATAATGGTGTTATGATGCTATTTGTCAGTATTATTGTTCTGCTAAGCTACTTATATTCAGGTTTATGAGAAAAAAATTATAAAGTTTAAAAAGGGAGCAAAGTTTTTAAACCTTTTAAATTGGGGAAGGGGATTTCACAGCAATTTAAGCCACATTAGTTTTTAAAGTATTGAGTCATGACAATTTCAGTTAATTATTTTTTGTGAATTACTTTGCTAAAACACAATGTATCCAATACTGTAGTTTGTGTTATATCCTAAAAACTATTACATGTGGTGAAATGTGTTAACAAAAGAACTTGGCTTTGTATAGCCAAAGACTTTTATTAAGTCATTTTAGGTTGTCACAGAAGATTAAACAAGTATTTACAGCTGTTTTATTTATACCAAAGAATTATATCAAGATCTGCAAGTCAAACTGTTGTAAGCTGTCATGGCAGATTCATTTCTAAGAATTCAGTTATAAACATTGTAACAATTCCTTGGAATGAAATTCTAACTTGATTTAATATTTTGCAAAGGGAATGTAAATTGAAATTATATAAAGTGTGTTACTTTTTATAAGCATAAGTACTGAAATAGTCTTTTCAAAAGGATAAATTCAGATATCATTGAAACATATTTGACAAAAAGGAATGGTTAGAAAATATCTACTTGTTACCAGTATTATCTGCTGTGTGTTTGAAGTCAATCTGAACAGATACATTACTAATTGTAGCTGCCCATTAATATTATTCCACCATAGATTCTAGATTTAATCATAGTGCATTGTGAACACAGCAGAGAAGCAAACCTTGCAACATGCCTTTGCTCAGCTTGTTCATAGTTTTGACTACCATGGTATGCATATGCACATTTTTATGGTGTTGTACGTATCAAACAAAATAGGACTTCTAAATATGCATAGGATCAGACTGCATGGATATTACAAAGCAATAGTTTGTTATCCTCATGTGCATTTTGCTAAATATCTAATGTGTTTGAAGCAAACTTTGTTCAGAGCATTTTATTTCTGGAAGTAGGTTGCTTTACATATATTTGTGTGTGGGGGTACTTTCTCATACATACACTTCTTCAATAATGTAACTACTAAATTGCCTTCTAGTGCATCAATTTGCTATAATTGATATTCTCAAATATTGTAAGGCATTAATATAAGTAATGTTACATCAGAAAGATTACTATATCATACTGAGTCCAATAGAAGCGTTATGGAATTAGTAAAGATTACATGAAGTACATACACTGGAGTCCTATGTTTAACTTAATGGGAACTGGAAGAATGAAGTTCACATGGCATTAGAATGGTCCATTTGCTATGTGTGAGGTTGAAATTGGGTGGAATTACTTGACATTTTAAAATATCAAAAACAATTTTTATGCATTCAAACCATGTTTAAGGTCTGCACTGTTGCCTTGTGTGTTTAAAAAAGTGTTGTGATGTAAGATAAGCTGTGTAGTATATCACACTGGTTTAGTTGTAATAAATGTCCATTTTTACTCCATTATTGTGCCTGTGTATTCAAAAACGTACGGAATGTTTGTGTCAGCACACTACTTTACTAAATAGTCCAAAACACTAATATTGCCTTATTTTAAAGGTAAGTTATTCAAACATTATATAAATCATTGTAGCGGTGAGTTAACAGCCGATTTCTTTAAAAAGTAATGGGGCTGCTCAACGTCAGCTCATTTCTGTTATGCCAGTGCATGGAAGTAATCTAGCCATTTGCAATGATAAATATATGGACTCTATACGTATGATACAGCTTTACATATTTGGAAATAAAGCAATGTTAAACTTACTGATACCAATTTCTGAAAACTGAAGTACAAAATTGCCAACTGTGACCCATGTTAGTCTATGGTAGCCAAACGAGTTTTGTAACACCTTTTGAAATTTTCTTATAAACTTTCGTGAGCTACAGGTCACTTCATTGATAATAGAGTAGCTTAACTGATAAAGGATTTAAATGCATAGGAATGAGGCAATCAATAAAAACGTAGGTGCAAATCGCAAAGTCTGTTTTATAAGAAAAATTGTTGAAGTCTTATACCACATTGATTTTCTACAGTTTATAGTTTTATAGTCCTATGATAGACTGAACTATACTTATTTAGAAAAAATGTTGCAATATATAGGAACGGTTGCTGAATTGGGTATGTCTAGTTTAATGAAGAGAAGGACTAGGGGTGACATGATAGCAGTCTTCCAATATCTCAGAGGTTGCCACAAAGAAGAGGGAGTCAAGCTATTCTCCAAAGCACCTGAAGGCAGGACAAGAAGCACTGGATGGAAGCTAATCAAAGAGAGAAGCAACATAGAACTAAGGAGAAATGTCCTGACAGAACAATTAATCAGTGGAACAACTTACCTCCAGAAGTTGTGAATGGTCCAACACTGGAAGTTTTTAAGAAGAGACTGGACAACCATTTGTCTGAAATAGTATAGGGTTTCCTGCCTGAGCAGGGGGTTGGACCAGAAGATCTCCAAGGTCCCTTCCAATTCTATTTATTATTATTATTATTATTATTATTATTATTAATTGTAGTTGCTTTAAAAGCAGTAGTTTTACTATAGGTGGAATTACTAACTGAGGCAAATTGCATATCTGCTTCCTTAGCAAAAAGGAATTTGACATTTTGGGAATGTGGTTATTCATAAAAAGTATTTTTTAAAGTTTCGAAACAAGGAGTAGTGTGTTTCAGAAATTATTTGAGAAACATACTGAAAACTGCATAGCCCTATTAAAATTAAAGCTGTGAAGTAGAAAAGATACCCACTGTAATCCACAAGTATGTAAAAAATATAGGACAAGGAACTTGAATAGCATTCCAAACTAGGAGAAATTCCAAGATCAGCAGGTATGCATGGAAGATGCTCTTATAGATGCATATTTATATTACCTGTGTTCAGGTCACAGCAGGTGGCAACACCAAGCTGACCTTGGCTAATCTCAAAATAGCTGAATAAAGTTGGATGGGAAAACACTAGGAAATCCTCAGGCTGGAGACATAAATTTGAGCTTATTTAATATGCCAAAAAAGGTGTTTTAAATGACATGTTATATGAGCAAGTTCTTGACTCCTAAATTAATCATTATTTTATGCAATAATGCCATCGAGAAAAAAGCTTTTCATAAATTTAATACTTCACAGCAGTCTGACAACTCCCATGGCCAGCACAGTCAGATATACTATCACATTTAGAAAGCAGCAGGATGGAGAAGGCATGCTAATACTGGCCATTCTACCAAAGTACTGTTTTTCTTAAGAGGTTTTTTGTTGTTGTTGTATGGAGACTATGCTAAATGGAAATATATCTAATCAAAATGTAACTTTGAACAAATATGAAAGTATAATTGACTTATTTAATGTACTTATATATAAACAAAGTGTAAACCAAAGATTTTTGTTACTTCAGTTGTTTAACTTGCTACACAATACTTATTTTAGCTAAATTAAAAAAAAAAAGAACATCCACTTTCCACAGCAGGTTAATTAAACAAGTCCCAAGGAATTTGTTTCATTTTTTAATTTATTGCAAAACTTTAGATAGGATAGTGCATAACAGCTTTATTTTGAGACACAACAATGTACAATCGATCTAATAGGATTATAGGTAATCTTTTTCAAAACACATCCAAGTCTTAAAAAGTAATTCTCCAGCAAATTCAGCTATTCCTTCCTTTGCTACTCTTTCTGCCTCTATTTCTTGTAGGAGATGGACTTCTACTATGACTACATGTCAGGCTCCTGTCGCGATTCCGTCCTCTTTTCTTTTTACTGTGTGACCACTGCCTTCCACGACTGCCTGATTTCTCAGAAACATGACTTTTCTTATGCTTATGAGATTTTTTTCTTTCAGATTCTCCATTTCTTTTATTGTATGAATAATTGGGACTTTGATTGTTCCTTCTTCTTGATCTGCTATAATGTTCTTCATAGTACTCCAATCTATTTCTCCTTTCAGAGTTTTTATTTGCCTCTTTAGCCCAGTCAGTGCAAATGTGCATATCTCTGTTGGCTTCCCAGAACTCATTATTTGGATTTTTGAATACGTGAAGAAAGTTACAGTGCTTCCCTCTTGGACACTTTTGCCTTTCAAACAAACCTGAAAAGGGATTTATTTTAATAGTTATCGAATTTGAAATCAAGATTATGTTTCCATTCAGTACACTTTGTGATTTATTTGTGTCTGCAAAATATTACAGGTATAGAAAAAGGCTCTCTGCATGGTTCACCATCCAGATAATCAACCAGTGAACAGAAATATTCAGGCAAAGGTGTTTTAAAAAATGTTAGCTTTTTCCAGAATATCCCATACATAACTGCATATGTCTGAGAGATATTTCCTTCAGTATATTCAATAATACAGCAGTAGCTAAACATGCTGCATTTCATCATACTGAGTTACCAGTCCTAGAGAAACTTGCCAATTTAGACCTAGAGAGCCCAAGTCAATGAAAGATTATGGCACGATCTCAGCAATCTGCTGGATGGAAAACTAAGTGCTATAGCAGCAGAAATGAAAATTGTATTTCATCACTTCCTACTCAGTTCAGAAATATTGATTTTTAGGCAGATTCACTGCAAAAATGCAAAAAAACAAAAACAAACCCTACCCCAAACACAAAAACCAAGAGTTTCACTGACTCACCGCAAATAGCTGTTTTCCACCTTGTTACTGGACAAAACTCACACTGCAGCTGCCGCCCTGCATACCACCGACCGTTGAATAAAGTGAGAGCTTCCTGACATTCTTGTTCTCTTTAAAAATCAAATTGAGAACATATTGCTAGACTCATGAAACGCAGTATTAAAACGAGATACCACAAAGTAAACAGAAAACACCTTGATATTCCTGTCCTACACAAGTAGTCATCGACTTACACCTGCAGTTATGGTCATAACTTATGACAGTGACTGGTTGTAAATCAAGGGTTACCTGTGCAGGTAAAGCAAATGGGCATTGAATTATCTTAACCTCCTAATGTTTAACAGGAAGGATCAGAATATGATTAAAATCCTTTGTGTGATAGGAAATCCTAAAAAAGAACAGTTCCTAGATTTGTGAAATAGCTCCCATTCACATAACCCACTGCAGATCTTGTTTAAAACACATCAGTTATAGGAGATTAATGCTCAAAAGGGGCCACTGACATGCTGAAATATACCTACCTCGGTCACAACCGATTAATGCTTTGCTTTAAAGCTTTTTGTAAGATCTTTATTAAGTTTAACAAAAGTCTATTGTTTATTGTTAAACACTTACGACTGATATTGAACATACACATTTCCTCGAAGATGAGGTTCAAAGTTACAGCTCACCTATGTAAAAGATAAAATGTCATTCAAACTATATATATGGAAAAATTATCCTCATAGCATTTCCCTTAATTTTGTAAATATGGTTTCTTTGTGTTTATATTTAAACTTTAATCTTACACATATTGTATTGGGAATTAGATGTAGTCAGGGCTTAATTCTGAACAGGGCTACACAATAATACATGTTTACAAGGTACATTATTTACAGCATGCAAAGCATTAATTTCATCATCCAATTCAAAGAGCTATAAGCTGGTTGTGTGTTTACTTTTAGTTTATGTTAGTAAGCCAACAACTGTTTTCATAGACGGTAAACCTGTGAAATTCAAAATCTTATCTAATTCACTATTAAAATTAACATATTGCTACATTCAACAAGTACTTGAACTTGTTTTGGCATTCAGCTAAATCTTGACCCAAGACCAATTGGGTCACTAGCTCTTTTCTTGCTGGAATAGAGAGTCAGAATTTAAATGTTACTTATTCATCCAAGTTACACAAACCTGACAATGAGAGTTGGGATCAAAGAAGACATTAAGGAAACTAATATGCCAAGGCTACAGAGAAGGGCAGAAAGAGATAAAAAAATAAATGCTTCCTTATTTTCCACCTATAAACTGAATAGAGGATTATCATGAGATTTTTTTTCCACCCTTCTTTGGCTTTGGGGCACCATTTCATGTCAGATTTTGTTCAGCAAGAAAAAGCACAAACTCATTTATAGTCAACATATGAACTTATTTTGCCTCCCCACTTCTTTCACACAAGACTGAGGTCCTACGTTTTCCACAATTTTTCAGTTTATAAATGCACAACTAAGGCATGCAGAAAATACCAAACTAAATATTTTTGTACCTTGAACTGTATAACCTTCCCCACATTTTTGAATTCAGGAAGCACGTCTTCATAGAAATCTAGGAACTGTTGATACATTTCCTCCTCACTGTATTCTAGACTTGCATCTGTGTCATAGTCATCTCTCTTACACTGTTCCATCCCAAAAGTAACAAACATTCCCCTGATAAGAAGGGTCTGACTAGAGCTTGGATAATGATGTTTCCGAGAACACCTACAATTAATAACATGTATTATTAATGTATGACATGTTTCACTAGAACATTAAGCCTAGTGAAATATAAATATTAGCAACATTTATCGCTTACTTTAAAGCCATTCTTGGAGCAACTGATATTTTCATTTTGGACTATTAAATATATATCTACGGGGTCCTACCCATTGATTTAAGTAACTCTCCAATTATTATTAGTCATCCTTTATTTTCTCCCTAATTCTTGTAGCATACACAGAAGCTTCAGACAAACAAAATCTTCTTTCACTTGTGATAGGAAATGGAGATAAAAGACATTACTTCATAAATTATTTTTCTCATTTATCTGAAGTGCTGCCTTACATGCTGCCCATTTCCAAAGTCTTCGAGAATGCAAGTTTGTGATGAGATTGGCCAGTCAAAAGATATAAAAAGAACACATGGCTCATTTCAAATGCGTTCATTTAAATATGATGATTTTCCTTTAAAGATACAGGATTTATTTTTGTCTATAAAAAGTGTCCTGAACTACATTTCGATTCATGCACCTTACTATTAAAAATGTCAGTTAATAGTGTATGGGTCAATTCCTTTTACTTTATGCAATATCCTGGCTCTTGTCTTCAGCTAGAAAAGACAAAGAAGAGCAGACCTGCATAAGTTCCAGAACAAACATTAATAGGAATAATTTTCTGACACAATATTTCTGAGTAATACAAAGAAATGAAAGAAGAGAATATAGTTAATTGTATCTTTAAAATTGAATACATTTTCTCTCATTCTTAGATGAATCATTCAAATATGGTATCTGGCCCATATTTCCCTGAGGTGTGGCTTGAAGCTGAGATCACCTGCCACACATATGGCACAGGTCTAAAAAAAATGTTGTCAACAAGTATCCAAAGGCAAATAAAATTAGGAGTGTCAGATTATACTATTAAAAGGGATTTATTAAATAATCCTTCCTGCAAAACAGGAAAATTAATTGTTCAGGGAGCATTTTTCATTAACCAAGACACTAAAAACCTGAATTTATTGTTATTAAATAACAATATAAAATTCTTGAAACTAATCAACTGAAATTCAATCTGATTATACCTTCAGATAAAGAAACTATGGATGAAAATTATTTCCAATTCTGCCAATAAATAAAAATGGTATTTGCAGTATTCTTTAAAAAAATGTTTTGATTTCAAACTTGTATGAGTTACCCCTGCTCATAGAATTATTTTCAATGGTTAGCAAGCTAAAAATTGACTTCATAGATATGTATTTATCAATATAAATGTGTCATACAAAGAGAAACAATTGTCATTTGATATTTACTAGTTATAATTAATTGGGAAGCATAAAGCTTTGGGGCTTTGAATAAAGTTTCAGATTTTAGCAGAAGTTTTGAGCTCTGAAAGGACGTGATTTTTATTTTCCTCATATCATGAATATTCCTATTCCAACTGGGTCAATTCTTTCTCCTTCCTAACGTTTGAGACCTTCACTTGCAGTGGGGATTTTTTTTAAAAAAGTTTGCTAAATAATAGAATTAAACCATGGTCCTATCTTGTTCATATAAACTGCACAGTAACAGTAACTTTATACCCCACATTAATTTCATACACAAAATGAGCTCCTTCTTGAGCAGAACTACCCATTCAATGATGTGCATGACCCCCAAATCACAGTCTCCCATGTGTCTCCAGAAGTTGAAAGCTAATTTGGAGATGAACACAAAAGGGAGGGGGGAGAAATGAGTCACTTTTCGAGGTGAAGAAGCTTGCTTATCAACTATTAAAACACTGCAATAGCTGCCATTCTATGCATCAAGAGATGTACAATATTAAAAGTGTTATTGTAAGTTAAAACATTTTTTATAAATTAATAACAAAGCAAGAACAACATAACCAATATTCCTGGGCAAAAGGATGGAACACAATATGTCATAGGTTAATATGAATAAAAAGGAATTCACGTGTGCCTATATTAAAATAAAACTGGTGGGTATTCATCTCAAGAGGGAATGTCTTTCAGTGAGTAAATTTCATCCTTAGGATATAAGCCAAAATGTTTAAACTATTAATTAACGTAGAAAAAAAAACATTTCTAGTTATTTTAATTATTCAATTAGGATTGAATTACCTGTCCCCAAATCTGCAAGCTCCAGTTTTAATATAGAAAGGGCAATTAGCACGATCTTTCTCGGTGCCTATATTCTCTGGGGGCTCAGGATTGTGCCAAGTAGTTCCATTTTCCAGCTGTGTTTTTTTCCCCAAAAAACGATACCAGTATAATAAAAACAAAATAAAGTTTATAAATGCATTCTGATGAGTAAATGTACCTAATAAATCAGCTTTTCTATAAAAACGTCATTAACTTTATTAAGAAAGGGAAAATAAAATTTCATCACTAAATTAAATTTCATTACATTCAACACAGTTTTAAACAACAATCATATCTAATATTACAAACCATATTTCTTGTTAGGTAAAAAGTTCTATGTCCCTGCTCTAAACATACCTGACTTTCAGCCTGATCCAACATCTTCTGCACAGCGTCCTACAAATGGTGCAAATACAGAACTAGTAAAAACTTTGAATCCTGACATCTGATTTGTTCAGTTAAGATCAAAATGCTCAGCTTTTAAGTGTTGCTTTGCTTAGTTCAACTGAGAAAAGGCTTACATATTATTCTAGTGTATTCATGCATGTACACACTCATACAACTTATATAGAGAGAAAGCATTTAAATTATATTTTAAATAATTTCCTCCACATCTACTTGCTATCATTCATCAATAATGGTATTCCCTTTGCCAACAATTAAAACAGCCCAAAACATTAGAAAGGAAGTGTAGAAGATATTCTGATTTTTTTAGTTTTGCAAACTAGCAATATAATTCTGCAATGAGTTAAATATATTATGAATCCTTTGAATCAATCTTTTGAATTTGGATGAGACTGGTTCCCTTTCTAATGCATATTATAGGGGACAAGTATCTTGTCATTGTAGCAGAAACTCTGCAAATTATGTACCAGAAAAACTGATTTATATGTAACTCAATGGTATCTACAAGATCAAATATCCACAACTGCATTTGTTGCACTGATTGCTGGCACTTTTAACTGAGCAAATAATATCTTTAATGTCTGTATAGCAAAGCTTAGAGTTGTAGAATAAAGTTGAGTACTAGTATATCAAAAATTGTTAAGTGTATTAAAAAAATTCTAAGTACTAAGGGTAATTAAGAATTTATCAACGGCTTCTGATTTCTCATTATATATCAGAACTTCAGTTGTAACCAGTGATACTCAAAATCATTCAATTACATGATTCCTCAGTGATGATATTCACATTGAGTCCAATACTTGTTCACATTAATATCATGTTTATTTATTCCAGCTCAGTTTTTATAGAACAATAGTAGGTCTAACCTTTCAGGGTTTGTGGGCATATTTGGATTATGTTGTGGGTGTTCAGGCAAATGGCCACTTGGATATGTTGCTCATTCACAAAAGAGCTGCCAGGGGAGACATAAGCTCCCTACCACACCTTCCAGCACTTTTTAACTTTTGTAGCCACACTCTGAAACAGCACTAGGTGCAACCATTCATCACTTTCATTTTCTAAGAAAGCTTATGAGACTCATTTGGGATCCAGGACATTTCTTGGAATTAAAATGAAATTGAAGGCAGATATGTATCTTTATAGCATCACAATTTTTCTCTTTTTAAAAAATTAAAATACTTTATTCAATGTAAAACTAGGTAAAACAAAAACTGTGAGAGACATCCAACAAAATTTCCATAGTGTATCCAGGTATCACACTGTGGCTCCTGATCCATAACTTTTCCTTTCTGTCTTAACTTCCTTTGAAGCCCTCAGCTTCCCTCTTAGTTCCCAAACACAGTAAAACCATAGTTGGAAAGCATTTAGTCTGTTATGTTGTTTATATAACCTGCTTCTAATTGGTGCACAAATATTTTCTTTTTGACTTAAGAAACAATGAATAAAATACCATCAGCATTTAAAAAGCAATACATAAAACCTTCCTAGCCCATTTTGCTAATTTAAATTAATGCTTTCTAGTCTGACAAATTTTTATGAAGAATGCTGTACTTCAATTATTTCTATGACCCAAGCTCCTCTTTCTAAACATGTTTTAAATATCAGTATGACAAATCTCAACTTTTTGCCAAAGAAATGAGCAATAGACATATTCACTTTTTATTTTCAAAATTCTGTAAAGTATAACCTATAAAAAAACCTTTGTAATATGCTTCTTCCCCCACTTAACAAGCTATAGAAAAAGATACGTCTTGATGAATAAGATGAGCTGCAACATCTTTAAGTGAAAAAAATAGTTAAGGAATCGCAGCAGCATAATTCCATGTTAAGAACTTGAAACAAGATTAATCTTTATTTGCTACACCTTTAAAGTTTATGTAAGTGACATACAAGAATAATTTTCTTGCATTTACATCCTCTCAGCAAGAAGCCTACTTGCTTTTTTTAGACCTACTGTAACAAAAGCCACGGAGTTTTTTCATTTGCCACTATAGGAATAGAGCTGGTAGCTTGGTCACAACCACTGACCAAGAAAAGTGGACTGCAAATTTGTGATTTTTCTTTCTTTCTGCCTCACAAAATTTATAATTGCCAGCTGTAGCAATATGAAGCAAATGTACAAAAAGGATACTATATATATGAGAGATAAAGTTGGCTGTTATTCTATATTCTTTCCAATTTAACACTGAATTACAATGCAAGCCAGTCCCTTTACACTTAGAAGTATTAGTTTAATAGTTTACATAATGACTTTAGAATTAGTAAGGCAGAGTCACAAGTGTACTATGTTTTGAACTCAAAAGAAACATGCCATTCAGGAAATTCTGTCAAACCCCCATTGTGTAAGGCTGCAGTTTGGCTGAAACAAAGCTTAGGCTTTTGTTGGCCAAAACTAGCTAAAACAAAACCACAGGGAACTGGAGGGATTTTATGGAATGGTCAGTGCACACAGCCTCCTCTCTCCTCATTCAGTATATCCCACTAACCTGCCCAACCACTAACATTACCTGTATCCAGTCCCTACTTACCATCAGCTGCCATTGCTGTGCCTACACAACATATTCCACTGGTCCACCTGCCTCCCAAACATCCTTTCCTGCTTTCCCCGTCTTCTTTGGCTGCCATCACTGGTGTCTTATCTTCTCCCTTTGAAACATTACTACCCAGGAATCAGACTTTATCTTGGACAAAAGTTAGCCATATGACTTATTCCAAATGAGATTTCTATGAACAAACTGATTGGCACTTTCCCACTCAAATCTCTGTTTAAAAACCTGGTACCTGGCTGAAGTAACTTAGGACTCTTACGAGTACAGTGAGAGGATATGCATTGGATTTATCCTCCTAGAGCAGGAATCACCTCTCTTTCTCTCTTCATTTGTTGTTTTCGGTCTTCCTCCTCTTGTTCTTTCTGTTGTTGTTTTTTCCATTCTTCTTTTATTTTTTGCTAAAAAAGAGCAAACCCTTTATTCATCTAGAAAATTCATTTCAAATTAATGTGTACAAATATTGTTGCATTGTATTAAATTAATTATTGTTTCCTTAAATTTAATTAGGTATCTGGTTTTTAACCAATGAACCAATTCAAATTTATTTGATTTTTTTCTCAAAAATTTCAGTGTGGGTTACTTTTCTCACATAGCTAGAGAAAAACAAAATAGCAAATCTAACGGCTGCAACAATGAAAACATGACAGTCCACCCAATGTCTTACAAACAGCAGGAAAACAAAATGAAAGAAAATCGGTGACCTGTTTTAAGGGCTTATTTTTGAGCTACTGAAGTAGCTGATAGTCTTAGATTCCAGGTTCCTACAATCTTCAGTAAACCTTACTCATTTGTAGTTCTTGGATTTCTTGTGAGTAGACTTAAATACTTCACAGAAGTTGCTTAAATTAATTGTCAGCTTATTCCATAGGCAAGGATGAGCCACAAAGCCAGCACAGAAGAAATCTAAATAGGTAAGATTATAAGAGGGGAAAAAGAAAAGAGAAGCCATAACCAAAAACATTTGGCAACTCCGGTGATAAAAACAGCCCTATACAGAAAAAAACCCCATCAAACATTCTTACATTTTGTTTTCCTTCCATTCTTTATAACAGATTACCAGCCCCCTTCTTTTGGAAGGCTGGGTTGGTCTCCATTTGTTCTTTATTTTTCTACCTGTCAGATATGCTATCATGTTATTTTGTTCTGATTGCATGGAAATTCTCATAATTTTACAACATCCAGCGATTATGTTTGCTTTATTTAAAAAAGAAGATAAAAAGAAGCATTATTGAAGAGAAAGCAGTGCAACAACATAACAAAATAATATATTTAATGATGTTGGAAACATAACTTTGGTGTCAAGTTTTTAATGTTTATGGTTTTAATAGGTATATGTGTTATGTTGTTTTTTTAAATTGGTGTTGTTTTACTTACTGATTGGGAAACACCCAGTTTGATATAAGATGGGCGGCTATATAAATGTTTTAAATAAATAAAAATAAATACATTTAAGGGCTTCTCATAGAAATATAACTATAGTTTTACAAAACAGCTTTAATAAAGACTGACCATATTTCATTGTAATCAATCATACTTAATTTATGTCTATAAGCAACTTAAAACAAATAATATGAAAACTGCTCCCTTTGTTATTCATTTAGCAGCTCTTCCAAATATAATGCTGCATTCTCAATATTAGTTCATGACAATTTGAGTGCTACTCTCTTTTTTTAAATAGGCATTAATGATGTTTGAAGATCCAAAAGTTAACTCTAGGAGTCTATTTCACTGCTTCAAAAGGTACACTATACCTCTTCTTCCTCCTGACGCTTTCTGGCTGCCTCTTCTCTTTCCTTCCTGATCTTGAAAGCTTCTTGAGCCTTTTCTTCTCTTAGCAACCACTCTTCATGAAGCCTTTGCCTTTCAATATAATCAGGTTAACAATGAATCAAATAGTTTGTCTCATTTTGAACAATTCTAGTCGCTATTTCTTCTTTAAATTAACTGATAAAAATTAATATGTCAGCAACGAGGCTGCAATCCTGTTTAGGAAGTAACTTCTACTAAACCCTTGAGGCCTATTTCCAAGCAGATATGATTAAGACCAAGGAGGTGTATATAAGCTTTATACCTTTTATAAATAAAGTTTATCATAAAGACAAGTTCAGCAGCTTATATAATATTTTTTAGAGAGTAATCAATTAAAGATAGAGAAAATAAGAGAATGTTTTACATGTATTAAATTGTTTACACACTTTGCTATTTATAGTGCATTTATAGTGCATTAGAAAGTATTCAGACCCCCTTCACTTTTGTCAATGTTATTCTGCAGCCTGATTCTAGTTGCTGAAATTCATTTTTTCTCATTAATCTACACTCAGTACCCCATAATGACAAAGTGAAAACAGAAATTTAGAAATGTCTGTAAATTTATGAAAAAGAAAAAACTTAAATATCACATTGGCATAAGTATTCAGACCCTTTGCAACAACACTTGGAATTTAGTTCAGATGCCTCCCATTTCTCTTGATTGTTGCTGACATTGTTGCTGATGTTTCTACATCTTGATTGGAGTTGACCTGTAGTAAATTAGAATAGAATAGAACAGAGCTGGAAGGGACCTTGGAGGTCTTCTAGTCCAGCCCCCTGCTCGAGCAGGAGAACCTATACCATTTCAGACAAGTGACTAGTCTAGTCTCTTTTTAAAAATCTCCAGTGATGGAGCACCCACGATTTCTGAAGGCAAGCTTTTCCACTGGTTAATTATCCTCACTGTTAGGAAGTTTCTCCTTAATTCCAGGTTGCTTCTCTCTTTGATCAGTTTCCAACCATTGTTTCTTGTTTTGCCCCTCTGGTGCTTTGGAGAATAGTTTGACCCCCTCTTCTTTGTGGCAGCCCCTCAAATTAAATTGATTGGACATGATTTGGAAAGGCATACACCTCTCTATAGGATGCCTCACAGCTGACAATGCATACTGTAACAGAGCAAAGCGCATGAGATCAAAGGAACTGCCTGCAGAGCTGAGAGACAGGATTATTACAAGGCACAGATCTGGGAAAGGCTACAATAAAATTTCTGCTGCACTGAAGATTCCTAAGAGCACAGTGCCCTCCATAATTCTCAAATGGAAGAAGTTTGGCACAACCAGGACTCTTCCAAGAGCTGGTCGCCAGGTCAAACTGAGCAATCGGGGAATAAGGGCCTTAGTAAGAGAGGTGACCAAGAACCCAATGGTCACTCTGACTGAGCTCCAGAGATCGTGTGTAGAGATGGGACAGAGTTCTAGAAGGACAACCATCACTGCAGCCCTCCACTGATCTGGGCTTTATGACAGAGTGGCTAGATGGAAGCCTCTTTTTAATGCAAAACACATGAAAGCCTGCTTGGAATTGCAAAAAAGTGCTTGAAAGACTCTCAGACTGCGAGGAACAAGATTCTCTGGTCTGATGAAACCAAGATTGAACTGTTTGGCCTCAATTCTAAATATTATGTCTGAGGAAACCAGGCACTGCTCATCACCTGCCCAATATGATCCCAACAGTGAAGCATGGTGGTGGCAGCATTATGCTATGGGAGTATTTTTCAGCAGCAGGGACTAGGAGACTGGTCAGGGTTGAGGGAAAGCTGAATGGAGCAAAGTACAAGGATATGCTCAATGAAAACCTGTTCCACAGCGCTCAGGACCTCAGACTGGGCCGAAGGTTCACTTTCCAACATGACAATGATCCTAAGCACACAGCCAGTGGCTTAGGGACAATTCTGTGAATGTCCTAGAGTGGCCCATACAGAACCCTATTGAACATCTCTGAAGGGATCTGAAATGGCTGTCCACTGACAGTTGCCATCCAACCTGACTCAGTGTCAGAACCCATTTCCTTGTTTGGGGGGGGGGGTTGGTTCTGTCCCTTTCCAGCTTCTTTCTGTGGGTTCTGTCATTCTCCTGAGGGGGAGGGGGGAGGCCCTATGGAAAGATGTGAAGACCCAACAACGTCTTCACAGGCATGGGAACAGACTCCGTTATCAGCTCCGTTCCCACAGCGGACTTAACACCTGGGGATTGGCTCGTTTGAACTGACCGGACGAACTATTGGGGTGGGGGTTGCTTGATGCTCCTTTAACCTATTGATCTGAGTGGGAAACCCTCAGATCCTGCCTTCTATGCCTGCTGTCAGCTTCTCCTAATAAAAGTTCCTTTTGGAATGAAAGTGTTCCAAGAGTCCTGCTTTCTTGGGATGAGATTTTGAAGCGGGTCCTTACATTCAGCTTGAGAGGATTTGCAAGGAAGAATGGCAGAAAATCCCCCAATCCAGGTGTGCAAAGCTTGTCGCATCACACCCAAAAAGACTCTAGGCTGTAATTGTGGCCAAAGGAGCTTCAACAAAGTACTAAGTGAAGGGTCTGAATACTTAAGCCAATATGATATTTAAGTTTTTTCTTTTTAATAAATTTACAGACATTTCTAAAATTGTTTTTTGTCATTATAGGGTACTGAGTGTTGATTAATGAGAAAAAAAAAGAATTTCAACAACTGTAGAATCAGGCCGCAGAATAACAAAAGTGACAAAAATGAAGCGGGTCTGAATACTTTCTGAATGCATTGTATATATTTGTCTTCCAAGTTATATACCTAGATAGAAGGTTAATGGCTTTAAGTAAGCATGCAGAAATTTGAGCTGCCTGTTTATAGGTTAAATCTGTTTACTCACCTTTCATCTTCAAGTTCTTGCTCTTCTTCATTTGGTTCTTCATAAATTGGTTCATCTTTATTTGCATTTTCTATAAAGAAAAAGAATAGATACACAATTCCGATTGCTCATCTTTGGTTAGAAGGCAGATTAGTGCATTCCACATTATTTAAATAAGTATTAGTGCACTTCAGTTATAGGAAGTCAATTCTGTTTCTTATTCCTATAATATTTCTGACAATATAACTAATTACCAGGAAAGGTGGTAGGTTCTCCTATGTCTAGAAAAAGATGGACATTTTCTGGAGATGCTTTAAATTAATTTACAGCAAATTGTGCTCTATAGGGGATTAGAACAGCCAGATGACTACTTGGGGATGCTAACTACATTAGAGTCACGTTCATCTTAAGAATGCTATATTGGTTTTCAATAAACTTATGGATCCAGTTCAAAGTGCTGGCTAGAACCTATAAAGCTCTGAATGGCATACTGCTGGGTTACATCGGGCACTGTTTTACCAAGCATGCCTGCTTGTTCCAAATATCTACAGTGGATCTAGTATGCCCATTCCCAAGAAAAAGTAAGAGATGTATCAGCCAAGTTCTCTCTATAATTGTCCCTTGACTGTAATATACTGACATGAAAGATATACACAGCTCCTATCTTCCTCCTACTTCAGAAGGCCCTGGAAATAGCCTGTTCAATGAGTCTTTGACCATCACAAGTACCTATGAGGAACCATTTAATAATTGTATTGTTTTAATTTGGATTAAAGATTCTAGGATGCTTTTGTCTAAGCATCTAGGACTGCCCAGAGTCTAAGAAATACTGTTAAATAAAATATAAACAAATATGCCCTTAAATAGGGGATTGGCCTGAATGACCTAATTCAATTAATTGTATGTTTCTGTAATCATTGAAGCAACTAGACTCCCAAACCTCACTGGAGGGACAGGCACTATAGTAACCTAAATAATACAATCACTTTATCAAAATGAAAGCAATGTAGATTAGGATTTAATTTTATACCAAAACAACAGGATCTAATAATGTTAGTAAAGGGAATATTGCTCTTTTATGACATACCTTTCCAAAAAAATATTCTAAAGCTATTCCAAACATTCCTCTTCCCCAAGAAATACTTGGTTTTCTCAAGTCTGCTTATATTTCAATTTTGTCCATGTTCAGATTGTACATAAGAACTCAAACTCTTAATAATTAACAACCTATTTTACTATTTAATCAAAAAAATCAGCAGTAGCTTACTATTACTGCCTATATAGCCTATCTTTTGTAATCTCAAAGTTATTTGACACATACACACATATAAAGTCTACATACTCTTGTAAAAAAAGCCAGGTTTTTGAGATGTAAAACAATCCGACCAAAATAAAACACTTCAGAATTTTTTCCACTTTAATATAACACATACACTTTACAATTCAATTGAAAAACAAACTGAAACCTTTTACAGGGATATATATATATATATTCACCATTTTGAACACATAAACATACATATATTCAAAATAGTGGAAATTGACAACTCCCTCTGATGACTAGAATATAACTCACAGTTGGGAAAAAAATCTGTATTTCTTTATTTATATCAGAATACATTTTCTTTTACCTGAATCTCTCAGTCTTGCTAGAGCTTGTCTCCTTTTCTTCCGCTTCTCTTTCTTCAAAAGTGCTCTGTATCTTTTGTGGCTGAAGATTAAATAGTTTTTCTTTTATTTTGATAACTGATGAAATACTAAAATTCTCAGATCCTAAATATATAGTATTTTAAATAGATTATGTTATAATTCTGTTTCTCTTACTAGGAATAATTGAACTCAGTGGAATTTCTGTGGAATCTGATTAATATCATTTCAGAAATAAAATTTACTGACTTTTTTAGAATTTATTTCTGGTAAATGTATTCCATTCTTAATTACTAAAGTTATCAAATATTAAAATACCCAAGAAAAATAAAATAATATAGACATAGATTTTAGCCTAGAATGTGTTTTGTTTTGCTAGTTTACAAAGCTAGGGGCCAGTTCCCGCAGTAATTTTTTTTTTCAGATTCTTGTGGGAAGAGAAGAACATAGTCTGCATATATCTGGGGTTTTGTACTCAGCTGCCAGCACTTGAATTCTGAATTTGGATATAAGTTCAGAGTAAGTGATATGTAGATGTATTTTTTGCCCTCTAAGCCAGGGGTGTCAAATTCGCAACGTCATGTGACGTGTCGTGACGTATCGTGACTTTTTTTCCATTGCCGGCAATGGGGTGGGCGCGGTTTCGGCATGACGCATCCGGCCCGCGGGACAGCAGTTTGACACCCCTGCTCTAAGCTGTTGTTTCAAACCAGACCTGAAGTCTCACTTAGAATATATATTAGAAAGAGGTGAGAGGCTTAAAACTACAGATAGTCCTTGATTTACAACATTTAGTGACCATTTGAAATTATAACAGCACTGAAAAAAATGACATGACCCTTTTTCACATTTATAACCATTGCAGCATCCCAATGGTCATGCGATCAAAATTCAGATGCTTGGCTACTGACTCAGATTTATGACCGTTGAAGTGTCCCAGAGTCATGTGATCCCCCTCTGCAACCCCCTGACAAGCAAAGTCAATGGGGAAACCAGATTAACAATTGTATTACTAATTTAAAAACTGCAGTGAATCAATTAACAAATGTGGCAAAAAAGGTCGTAAAATGGGACAAAACTCATTTAACAAATGTCTCACTTAGCAACAGAAATGTTGGGTTCAGTTGTGGTCATAAGTCAAGGAGTACCTGTAATAGCAATGCAAAATTGACACTTATGGTGCCTATTTAGATAAGACTGATCATAGGGTGAAGTAGAAACATAAGAAATTTAGCCTTGCTATTAGGATTTTCATTCAGATCAAACCCTTCCCATTCATCCCCATTGTAAACGTGCATTCCAAAAAAGGGTCCCAAGGAAACAATTGAATTCCCAATTTTCCAGCAAAACCACAGATACAGATGCCCAATTAAAAACAATACTGAAGAAACATGCTATAGTTCTATATTGATTGGCAAAAAATGTTTAGTTAAATCTAGAAGTGACACCTCAAGAGAGAAGGACAGTGAGGCAATACTTAGATTCACACATATACCTTCAACGTAAACACTACTGTGGCTTAGAATTATTGCCTGGCTAGCTCACACAACTCACTAAATTAATGGTTGTTTTGCCAGAAGAGTGTCATCCAGACACAATGATGTGGAAAAAGTGATTATGTGCATATGGCAATGTCATAATGCAATCCTGGTCCTTCAGTAACTTGGCTCCAAATATTTAACACAATTATGCAAGTTCAGATGATTTTATTCAGGTTTTTTTTTTCAATTCTCTCCCCACCTGACCCCCACCATCAAATAGCAATAAATTACTATGGTCCAGCCAGAGTATTCTTGTAGTAAGGAATTTTTCAAAGAAATACCTCCTCTCCAACTTAATTGAGCACCTAAACTAGTGCTTTTTTTACCCTCATAAATTTGAATTTGGGGAAGAGGGGGGGGGGCTTGTGGCAACTGTTAATGTCTGACTAGTATCCCACTGTAATCATTTTGGGAATTGAGATGCATTGGGAATTGAGATGCAGTGTTTTACAAAAAATACTTATATTGTCCCAATTTTTTAAATCTGCTACTCTATTTTTCTGTAGAGGGACATATTAGTACTGAATAATGTAAACACAGAAGGCTTACTATTAATTTTTAGTCTATTATTCTCCATCCCTAACTGATGACATAATCCATTTATATCCCACATACGCCCCTCCTTTCCTTTATTAACCATATTAGCCTGTTTGCAGTTTTCCCCATGCAGGCTGACATTCAAAGTTCACGTTATCTAAGCTATATTTATATCCTCCGCGAGCCACTTGCTGCATCTCTCATGAAATCTTTGGCATTACAGTTTGCTAGCTGTCTCCTGCAAAATAAATCCTCTTTATTCTTACTCCGTTAACCGCCACGAATTCAGGAATACCAGCTCTTTTGGTTTCTCATTGGCAGAGATTACTTCGATCACCCAAGCGCCAACAAGTGACAACAAGGGGCTCAGGATAAGAAACGGTACTACCATGACATCATTCCCAAAGCGAGATAAGACAACTCTGAAACCTAGCAACTGAACCAAAACACATAACTAACCCATTCTTACCTCAATTTCACCATCCCCTCAATTGGCGGCGGCGGCGGCGGCGACAAGAACATCGCCATATTACAGTCTCCAGGATCATCACGTGACGAGAGACAGTCGGACGTGACGCAATTTCTCTTCCGTAAAGGTCAGGGGTAGGCAATCTTGGCTCTTTTATGACTCGTGGACTTCAACTCCCAGAATTCCTGAGCCAGCATGGCTCAGCTTGGAAACCTCTCCCTTTCCCCTCAGCATGGCTGGCTCAGGAATTCTGGGAGTTGAAGTCCACGAGTCATAAAAGAGCCAAGGCTGCCTACCCCTGGTAAAGGTGTTCCTTATGATTCTGGCAGAATCCTGAACAAAGCGTGGTGAATGGAGGGCTCGAGGAAGGGACTGGACGATAGAGATAGAAATAATAGACTGGAGGTATCAGGATCCTTACGGACACTTTCGGTCTAAGTTCAAAATGAAAGTAAGAAGTTTTCATATTTCAGAGCTCAATTTAACAATACAGGTAGTCCTTGACTTACAACACTTCATTTAGTGACCATTCAAAGTTACAACAGCACTGAAAAAAGTGGCTGGCTTCCAGAAAAAGAAAGGTATTTGTAATCTCTACAAAGAAGGAAGGAATAAAGAAGCACATTAAAGAAAAAAAAAACCTATTTGTTTGGATGGCATTACATTGTTAATGTACATTTCATATCTTGTACATTGAAATGTAATGGTGGATCAGAAGAATTGTGACATCTGAAGCGCTTTGCTTTCAGATTCCATCCAAGGCAGGCCACATCCATTGCAGATTCGAGAGAGAGCAAAGTATATACAGGTAGTCCTCAACGACCACAATTGAGCCCAGAATTTATGTTCCTAAGTGAGAAATGTGTTGAGTTTTGTCCCATTTTACAACTTTTCTTGCCACATTTGTTAAATGAATCACTGAAGTTGTTAAATTAGTAACATGGTTGTTAAGTGAATCTGGCTTCTCCATTTTGCGTCACTTCACAAAAGATGGTTACATGACTCCAGGACACTGAAACCGTCATAAATATGAACCAGTTGTCAAGCATCCAAATGTAAATCATGTGACCATGGGGATGCTGCAACTGTCATAATGTCCAAAAACTTGGTTCAGCCTGGCACAGAAGCTAATCAGAGCCAGACATGAGATATGGACTTTTGCAAAAAATTTACTGAAGCGTTCCAGCAAAAGGGTCCCAACCGCTAAGGGGGCTGAGACCCTGAACAATAGTAAAGCACAACTTTTTTACAGTAGTTTTCAAAAAATGGGGAAGTAAAATTTTACAGAACTGTTATCTTTTTTGGAGTTCTACCTTGCTTTTAGCATACATGTCTGTTTGTGGAGTTGCCTATTCCTGAGTATATGTATCATTTTCCCCATAGAATTATCTTGCACAAAGGTTCTACATGTCCATTGTTCCTACTTACAGTTATATTGCTTCTTTCTTGTTACTAAATTTTGTAACTTAATTCCCAGCAGTGTTGTTACATTTCCTTCATTTTGAACTGACAGGTAGTACAGTTGCATTTCTACAGTATTTATTCTTTCCTGGGATGGGGGTGTATTGATTCTCAGCCAGTCTAGAGAAAAGAATTCTCAGCCAGTCTAGTCGAGAGAAAAGAAGGACTAGGGGGGACACGATAGCATCATTCCAGTATTTGAGAGACTGCCAGAAGGAGGAGGGGGTCAATTTATTTTCCAAAGCACCAGAAGGCAAGACAAGAAATAACGGATGGAAACTAATCAAAGAGAGAAGCAACCTAGAATTAAGGAGAAACTTCCTAACAGTGAGGGAAATTAACCAGTGGAACAGGAATTCAGACATTGTGGGTGCTTCATCACTCAAGGTTTTTAAGAAGAGACTGGACAGCCACTTGTCTGAATAGGGACTCCTGATTGAGCAGGGGGCTGGACTAGAAGACCTCCAAGGTCCCTTCCCGCTCTATTCTGATTCAAACTTGATTCAAGAGATGTGCCATCATTTTCCCCCTATGAATCTGGGAAAAATTTTATTTCCCCAAGATTCATCAATAATCAGTATCTGATTTTTAAGGGTTTTGATAGTTTGTTGGCAGGAAGCGAGGAATAAGGGTAAGCATTGTAGACTGCAACGAGTAAAAAATAAAATGAAAAAAACAGCCAGGAGTAAAAGAAAAAGAGATTTGAGCCATGAAAAGTTTGGTAACCAGCTAGTAAGCCAATCCCAGGTTCAGCTGTCCCATTTTTGTACAGGTACATGGGCTATTTGTCAGATGCCCTTGGTAAGTTCTAAAATAACTTGGTGCTGGTTTTTTTGTAAACAACAATTAGTCCAGTTAAATTTTCTGCAATCCCCCCCCCCTCAGCAGCTAAAAGGTAGTCAAGAGCCATCCTATTCTGAAGGACTACTTCCCTAACCTGGGTCACGTCAGAAGTAATTAATTCTAGACTTCCGGTTTGCCATCACGGCCGCCGGGGCCGCTGGGAAGCAAGCTCCGTCTTCCACGTCCGATTTCGTTCTGGGGAACCCTGGAAAGGGTCGAAAGTTGCCCTGTAGAGGTGATGAGCAAGGAGGGGACCCCCACTTGATCGCGGGAGGGCGGCAGCCCTTCCGCTTGATCCGGGGCAGCCCTCCAAACCGGCGGAGGAAAGACTGGCCATAGCAATATGGCTCGTCACTAAGCTGCAGACAGCCAAAGTCAAACTTACCATCAAGCACTTCTAAAGCAACACGGATGAAACTGGGTGAGGTGTGATCTTCTCTTTAAGATCCTAAGTATTTTCTTTTCCTGCAAAAGCTACCCAAAGTATCTTTCCCCCTGTGAGGAGAGAGGGAAGGGAATATCTGCCCCACCTTCTAAGAATAGTGGCGACTGACTACCCAGGAGAGCTAAAGCACTAAAAGAACAATTTTAATTTTATTGGATTTATATGTTTCTGAAACTTGAGGACCAAAAGTTTTCTTATTTTTACTGGAGACTTTTGTTTTTATCTACAAAAAAGAAATAAAACTGGAAAAGGATTATAAAAATTTTGGACTTAAATTTTTTTTTAAATGGCATCGGTGACATCTTGTGGCGAAATGTGATATTACAACTTGTTATTGCCTAAAAGAGATTTGGCTGATAAAACTCTTTTGACCTTGATACCACCTGTGAGAAACTCAGCTATAAAGAGAACTTTTGGTCATTAAATTTAAAATATTTGGAAATTAGTTGAAAATAAGGATTCTATTTGTTTAATATTTAAAAATTAGACCCAAAAGAAAAAAAATTATGAATATATTTGATTTATTGATTAACCCAGACAATATATATAATGGTTTTGATTTATTAAAGGGGATACTGTATTACTAATTAGATGATTTAATATGGTGGGAAATAGATAACTTTTAGGAAATAGAACAAGACTATATTCAAATAGATAAGATGTGTATTCTGAATATTAGATTCTGTTATGAATTGAGATAAAGGAAACTTTATAAAGGTTACCTAAAGCCTGGAAATGATAAATATCAAATGTTAAATTCGAATATTGATGGGAAACTAAAAATTGGGAAAAAATCAATAACAGGACATTGATTTTCTATAAAGATTGAATGTAAAAGTAATTAAGATATGTATAAGCTAAAAATGTATTGATAAATGTAATAATGATGTTTTTACTTAGTTGATATAATAAGAACTGTATTAGCTTAAATATGAGATAGTAGATATTAAGGGAAAAAGAGAGGAAATACTTGATGTTGTAACTTGAGATTTTTACTAAAGATTTTTGTATGTTATTGAACTATTGATTAACCCAGCCACTACGTTGCTTTTTAAATACTTAAATGTAAAATTGGAAAATAAAATATTATTTAAAAAAAGAATTAATTCTAGAGCCATGGCAGTTTGGTTAGCTACTAATTCTACCACAGCTTGTAATTGGATCAGATCATTAGTTAAGGTTCGGAGTCCCCTGACTCCCATAAAGCTCCATGTAACCAGTATTAATTCCTTGACTATCCTTGCGGGGAGCCTGCCTTCACTTCCCCAGGCTTGGGCACCCCGATTTCTATCCCAGCTCACTTTTGCTGCTGCAAATGTTGGTGTGCTGGGATGGCCACAGCCTCATTGGAGGCATCTGGTAATAGGAAAAATTCAGGAACAATCATGTCGGGGTAGCAAATCCCGGTCCAATTTGGGGGTAACCTTCGATAAGCTCTATTAACGCATATCCAATAGTGGCCTTGTAATGCAGGGTGCCCATGTTCAAAAGGGCCTGGCCATGAGTGAGTGGTGTCATAAGTAGGACCTTCATCAATATATTGAGTATCTCCTCCTAGAAGTGGCCATAGGAGATTACTGTGATAATGCCACAGAGGCCACTTAGTGACCTTAATACAATGGGTGTTCTGATCAGATCGATCTTTATATGTCCAAAATTCCATCCACCCATAGACAAAAGTAACTTCCCCTTTGCATAGGCAATCAGTTACATGTATAAGATGCGTCAAGAAAAACGGGGCCATGAAGAGTTAAGGAACCCTCAACAAAAGGGGATGCCCTCCATAGATTGTGTACACACTCAGAAATCTGCTAGCTTTAAATGCATTACAATGTTAGAGGATATATTAATAAGAAAATTATTTCTCAAACCCAATAGGTGACATTGGCTATCTTGTTGATCATGTTCCATGTCATGTGGTCCCTCCATTCTATGGACCAAGAAACATTTTTGTAGAAAGAAAATGTAAATACAAAGTCAATTATCCCCACAAGTTACTACCCTCACAATCTCCTATGCCCAGTCTTCCGCAAGTATTCACTGGAGGTTCATTTGATGGGGGGGGGGGGGTGTTATATGGCAGTGCAGCAATGTCAATCTTGTAGCTGGAATGGTGATCAATCTGTTCAGCATCTGTAGTGATCAGGAGGAAAGGTGTAACCATGTGCAGCTCTGTATAGTTTTTAGTAGTATGGAGACCTCTTCCCAAAGTGGCTGTAGTTTCTCTGACAGATTCCTATTAAAGTCTACTGAATCAAAAGACAATCATTAGCCATTAGTTTTGGGGACCCAGGGTTCTATTTAACACTCAACATGCATCTGTTGGTATTTAGTGCCTACTCAGGTGCCATATTGATGTTACTGGGCATTTTCTGTTCTGTTGCTGTAGCTCTAAGTTGTGTCCACCAGCAGGAAAACAGGTTCTTCCTTCCACACATGGGATATGCAAACCTTCTCCCCTGGGGTTTCGCTTGCATAGACTAGGTGAGATGCACTGCTTCCCTTGCTTGAATGACCCATGGTCAGACAGGAGACAAATCAGCTGTTAAAAAAAACTTACAAAAAGTAGTGGCTACTATAACTGACTTGGGCTGTTCCCAGCCTCTGAATCTGGTAGGACATCTGAATATCAGCCTGCTGCCACAGGTGCCAGAGAAATCACAGGTACAGTGAGCCGTGGTGGCACAATGGCCAGAATGCAACACAGCAGGCTGACTCTGCTGACCTCCAGCAATTCAATTTTCACCAACTCATCATTTTGAGGTTGGCAAAATGAGGATCCAGATTGTCAGGGGCACACGCCGACTCTGCAAATCACCCAGACAGAGCTGCAAAGCATTGTGAAGCAGCATATAAGTCTATAAGACTAAGTGCTATTGTATTGCTATAGTAAGTGCATGCCGCAGCTCACCAGAACCTGAAGTATCCACCTCCCTTTTGCCACAATTCCACATATTTCTGTTACCTTGTTGGTAAAATACCTGTAGATGGTTCAATTTCAAACAGCTTTTGAATAGAATAGAGCTGGAAGAGCTTGGAGGTCTTCTAGTCCAGCCCCCTGCTCAAGCAGGAGAACCGATACCATCTCAGACAAGTGACTGTCTAGCCTCTTCTTAAAAATCTCCAGTGATGGAGTGCCCACGATTTCTGGAGGCAAGCTGTTCCACTTTTCTTCACATTGAAACTCATTTTGTTGGATAGGGCCCATTGTTCAAGTTTGTCAAGATCTTTTTGGATCCTGAGTTTGTCTTCTGGGGTATTGGATACTCCTTCCAGTTTAGTATCATCTGCAAATTTGATGAGTTTCCCTTCAATTTCCTCATCTAAGTCATTTATGTAGGTATTGAAGAGTACTGGACCTAAGACGGAACCTTGTGCTTACTTCTCTCCATGTGGATGTAGTGTCATTGAGGACTACTCATTGAGTACGGTTTGCCAGCCAGCTACAGATCCATCTGGTGGTGATGTTGTCTATTCCACCTTTTTCTCGCTTACCAAGGAGTAGGTTGTGGTCTACTTTATCAAATGCCTTATTGAAATCTAAGTATACTACGTCCACAGCATTTTGCTGGTCTACTAGTTTATAGTCACTTTATCAAAGAATGATGGATTTTTATTTTTTATTTTTTTAAATGAATTTACAATGCTAGGCATAGAAAAAATTACAAACTGAGTCTTATTAGGATTAAGTATATAATCATGCAATGTAAGATAAAGCTGCTAGGCAGATTATTCTCTCCCCTTACGAAGACAAATTAGGAGAGATTAGCATCTCCGCACAACTGCAAAGTAGGTTCTCATACTGTCAGAATCCAATTATAATTTCTTTCTATCTATCTTCTCTGATCTAAAAACCAATTCTTACCCTCCCCTGGATTCTGCCATACTCCCAAGGGGGAGGGGGGAATATGCATGCGGGTCTATTACTTTCACTTCCTCTATTCACTACAAAGTAACCTTTTGTTTATTCGCCTTGTGTCTGCTATCCATTACAATATACCAAATTGCCTTTTATCCTATGTCCCTCTGAACTTCTCTTCCTTACCGGACAACTAGAAAAGGGGGGGGGGGGGTGAAAAGACACAGACCTCCGGAATCTGGTTTATTTCTCTGTTGTCAAAATAAACTCTGAAGAGCTGGTGAATGATCGTGAAGCCGGATTGATGTTATCTTTCCTGGATTTAACACCTAGAGAATTGCCGGCCTGAATCGGCTGGAAGGAATGTGGGGAGGAGTTTGCTTAGGGACACTTTAAAACATCGATGTAAAAGGGAATCCCTCAGATCCTGTCTATTATGCCTACTATCAATTTCTCTTAATAAAAGTTCCTGTTGGAAGAGATTGTTTCCAAGAGTTCTGCTTTCTTAAGATGTGGATTGAAGTGGTTCCTTACACATATTGTGATAGGACTATGTGCATCTACGTATAGCCCTAAGGCAAGACTGGGACTAGCCATTACTTGAGCTCCAAAAGTATTTAATACTTTCCAATTTCTTAATAATTCCCAGAATAAGTCCCTGCAAAGCTGGGAAGCTACATGAGAATGTACAGAATGTAAGTCCTCAATTTACAACTGTTCATTTAATGGCTGTTCAAAGTTGCAACGGCACTGAAAAAAAATGACATGGCTATTTTTCACACTTATGACTGTTCCAGCATCCCCATGGTTATGTGATGTACATTCGGATGGTTGACAACTGACTCACATTTATGATGGTTGAAATGTCCCGGAGTCATGTGATCCCCCTCTGTGACCCCCTGACAAGCAAAGTCAGTGGGGAAACCAGATTTACTTCAACAACTGTGTTACTAATTTAAGAACTGCAGTGATTCATTTAACAAATGTGGTGAAAAAAGTTATAGAATGGGGCAAAACTCACTTAACAAATTTCTCACTTAGCAATATAAATTTTGGGCTCAATTGTCATATGTTGAGAACTACCTGTATTTATTAGTCTGGATTGCTTCCACAGCCAAAGGTTGAGGGGGGGAAATCATTTTTCCTGTGGCAGGTAGACTATGCCTGACCATGGAAATTCTATCAAAGATTGTCAAATTTTACTTACTCCTCCCCCCTTTTTCACCCTTATCAGATGCCATGTTAAGGGACAAAAATGTAACACAGTAAACTTGTTGTAAATAACACATTTAGGATTTTAAAAGGTAAAACACATAGGCTCATTGATCAGCATTGAGCCAACAATTCTGGAATGCTTTTGTATCCAGAAGATGATATACAAATCACTCTTGGGGCAGCACATCAAAGAAGCAACAGGATAGCTGAGAATATAAACAATTGCCTCCGCCTCCCCCGCTCCTCCAAGCCTGGCAGAGTAAAAATATTTTTTACAAAACTTTTGCTTTCAGAGAACTGAAACAGCCCTCAAAGCATAAAACAGGAGGAAAATTGCCATAACACTTTCCTGAACTGAGGTTTTTCCCCTGATGTAACTTATGCTGGGGAGACCATATTGCTAGCAACTGTCTAGGTGGTGCCAGCAGCTTTCTTTGGCAATATATACAGAATTGGCTTGCCAAAGCCTCCCTCCTAGGGTTGAGGAGAAAGAAAGACCAGGCCGAAATCACTCAGCTGGTCCTCATGGCAAAAACAGGGTTTGAAGTTACAGTTCTGCAGCTCCGTAGCCTGTGGCCTTAACCAGTGGACCAACTTGGTTCTTTATAAAGGTTTTCCTTCCTCTCCTTGGCTCCAAGGAAAAGGAAAACAATTGAGCACAAACATTAGGCAGCAACTAATCACTTTTGCAATAGCAAGAGGTCCCAAAGACACATGCTTTATCTGATGTTAAATAAAACTTCATAGGGTTGTTTCTTTGACTTGAATGTCCTCAAATGCATTAGAATAGAATAGAATAGAATAGAATAGAATAGAATAGAATAGAATAGAATAGAATAGAATAGAATAGAATAGAAGAGGAGCTGGAAGGGACCTTGGAGGTCTTCTAGTCCAGCCCCCTGTTCAAACAGGAGAACCTATACCATCTCAGACAAGTGACTGTCTAGTCTCTTCTTAAAAATCTCCAGTGATGGAGCGCCCACAATTTCTGGAGGCAAGCTGTTCCACACTGGTCCTCACTGTCAGGAAGTTTCTCCTTAATTTCTGGTTGCTTCTCTCTTTGATCAGTTTCAAACCATTGTTTCTTGTCCTTCCCTATGGTGCTTTGGTGAATAACGTGACCCCTTCTTTGTGGCAGCCCCTCAAATACTGGAATACTGCTATCATGCCTCCCCTATTTCTTCTTTTCTTTAGACTAGCCAAACCCAAGTCCTGCAGCCATTCTTTGTATGTTTTAGTCTCCAAGCCTTTGATCATCTTAGTTGCTCTTCTCTGAATTTTTCCCAAACTCTCAACATCTTTTTTGTGATATGGTGACCAAAATTGCCTGCAGTATTCCAAGTGTGGTCTTACTAAGATTTTATAAAGTGGTACTAATACTTTGTGTGATCTTGATTCTATACCTCTGTTTATACAACCCAGGCTTTTTTGGTTGCTACTGCACACTGCTGGCTCATAGTCAAGTGATTGTCCACTAGGACCCCAAGGTCCCTCTCACAGTCATTGTTTTTGAGCCAGGTCTCGTCCAGTCTGTACTTGTACCTTTGATTTTTCCTGCCTAAATGTAAAACTTTGCTTTTCTCCACATTGAAACTCATTTTGTTGGATAGGGCCCATTGTTCAAGTTTGTCAAGATTGTTTTGGATCCCGCGTTTGTCTTCGGGGGTGTTGGCTACTCCTATCAGTTTGGTGTCATCTGCAAATTTGATGAGTTCCCCTTCAATTCCCTCATCTAAGTCATTTATAAAGATATTGAAGAGTACTAAGTACTTCCGGCCTAAGACGGAACCTTGTGATACCCCACTGCTTACTTCTCTCCATGTGGATGTGATGCCACTGAGGACTACTTGTTGAGTACGGTTTGCCAGCCAGCTACAGATCCATCTGGTGGTGATGTTGTCTACTCCACCTTTTTCTAGCTTACCAAGGAGTAGGTTGTGGTCTACTTTATCAAATGCCTTATTGAAATCTAAGTATACTATGTCCACAGCATTTTGCTGGTCTACTAGTTTAGTCACTTTATCGAAGAATGAAATAAGAAGGATAAATCTAGAATAAAATGCAAAGGAAAATCACTGAAGTTTGATACACACATACACAAAACAGAATAACAGAGTTGGAAAAGACCTTAGAGATCCTCCAGTCTAACCCCTTGCTGAAGCAGGAAATTATCAACTTCAGGCAAATGGTTGTCCAATCTCGTCTCAAAACCTCCAGCAATGAAGCGTCATAGCTTCTGGAGACAAATCATCCCACTGATCAATTGCTCTCACAATCAGGAAATCCTCCCCAGTTCTAGGTTGGTTCTCTTCTTGATAAATCTCTAGCTATTGCTTATTGTTCTATCTTTAAGCACTTTTAAGAACAGGTTGACCATTCCTCTCTATGGCAGCCCACCAAAAATTGGGATACTGCTACCACTTCTCCTTTTTATTAAGCTAAAAATATCCAATTCCTATTCTTAAAAAAAAAACAAATATGCAGACCAAAACTGCTTTTTTTTTTAAATGTGAGAGAAAAGCAGGTATCAGATCTCAAAAGCTCAAAGTTGTAACTAAGCATAAAAAAATGGTTAAAAGGAGTAGAAAAACTGCACCTCCGTTTCCTGCATCTCTTACTCTTCCAAGGCAGAAGTTCTTGAGTAAAAGAAGGAGCAGTAACAAACTAAAAAAAATGTTTTAAAAGATTGCTCAGAAATTTTAACCCCCTTCTTTTCTCAGCATACTTTAACATAGTTATCTCTTGTTCTCTCCCTCTCTCTTCAGTAAATTACTTCCATTTTGCCATGAATTTCTCCCCAACATCTTCAAAGACATTTTTTCTTCCATGGGACCTTTCTCATTTTTTCCCACTTCATTGTAAACACTTGCTATTGCCCTTCCACTTATTTCACAATAAAAAATCTGCAACTTACTGTTTCTTTGTAAGAAAGGGAATCAAAGTAACTAGCCCCTTTCATAGTCTGGGGGTGGGGTTCAAACACACAGGCATTCATACTGTTTAATATCACACATTTGTCTTTCATTTAAACTGCTTGTATAAATAATTTCACATACAAATATTTCATTCCATGCTTTCTTCAGGCAAACTAATCATTATTATTTCCAGGGAGCTTTTTCACAAGCCAATGAGCTCCATTTTCCAAATTCTTTTTTTAAAAAATAAGGTCTTTTTTATTTATTGTTATTAGAGGTCTCACTCCCCTCCCAGGTCTTGGAAATGACTCAACACAGACACAGACAGACACCACTAACAAAAACAGACTATTAACAAGTTTCACAATAACCCCAAATATTGTACCTCTCTCTGTTTTTCCAAAATTGCTTTTAGTTGTTCAATAAGTTCCATATTAATAATAATAATAATAAAGTTGGAAGGGACCTTGGAGGTCATCGAGTCCAACCCCCTGCTCAGGCAGGAAACCCTATACCATTTCGGACAAATGGCTGTCCAGTCTCTTCTTAAAAACTTCCAGTGTTGGAGCATTCACCGCTTCTGGAGGCAGGTTGTTCCACTGGTTAATTGTTCTAACTGTCAGGAAGTTTCTCCTCAGTTCCAGGTTGCTTCTCTCCTTGACTAGTTTCCATCCATTACTTCTTGTCCTGCCCTCAGGCACCTTGGAGAATAGCTTGACTCCCTCTTCTTTGTGGCAACTCCTGAGATATTGGAATACTGCTATCATGTCACCCCTAGTCCTTCTTTTCATTAAACTAGACATACCCAATTCCAGCAAACGTTCCTGATATGCTTTAGCCTCCAGTCCCCTAATCATCTTTGTTGCCCTTCTCTGCACTCTTTCTAGAGTCTCAACATCTTTTTTACATCGTGGTGACCAAAACAGGATGCAGTATTCCAAGTGTGGCCTTACCAAGGCATTGTAAAGTGGTATTAATACTTCACGTGATCTTGATTCTATCCCTCTGTTAATGCAGCCCAGCACTGTGTTGGCTTTTTTGGCAGCTGCAGCACACTGCTGGCTCATATTTAAGTGATTGTCCACTAGGACTCCGAGATCCCTCTCACAGTTACTACTATTGAGCAAGGTACCCCCTATACTATATCTGTACATTTGGTTTTTCTTGCCTAAATGTAGAACCTTACTTTTTTCACCATTGAATTTCATTTTGTTAGATAGCGCCTAGTGTTCAAGTCTGTCTAGGTCCTCCTGTATCTTAAGCCTGTCTTCTGGAGTGTTGGCTATTCCTGCCAGCTTGGTGTCATCCGCAAATTTGATGAGTTCCCCATCTATCCCCTCGTCCAAATCGTTGATGAAGATGTTGAAGAGCACTGGGCCCAGAACAGAGCCCTGGGGCACCCCACTGCACACTTCCCTCCATGTAGATGCGGTTCCATTGAGGACCACACGCTGAGTACCGCCGGTCAGCCAGCTACGAATCCATCTGGTGGTGATGCTGTCTAACCCACATTTTTCTATCTTATCAACTAGTAGGTTGTGATCTACCTTATCAAATGCCTTAGTGAAGTCCAAGTAAATTATATCCACAGCATTCCTCTGATCCACTAATTTTGTCACTTGGTCAAAGAATGCAATAAGATTTGTCTGGCATGATCTGTTTTTGACAAACCCATGTTAGTAGTGATTTTGTTTGCCTCTAGGTGTTCGCTGATTCGTTGTTTGATTATCTTTTCCAGAATCTTCCCAGGTATATTAAAAGATATATTAAGGTATATTAAGAGATTCTGAAACATTCCAAGGAGAATAAGAGAGGTATGAAGAGAATATCAATTCCTGACTAGAAAATTAACTGAAAAAGGAGTGAAGTTTAGATGGCTGATTCCAGAAGGGATTCTAATTAACTGGAATGGGAAAAGATACAGATTGGACACGCCACATGAGGCAATGGAGTTTTATGATAATCACAGAGCTTTTATGGAAGGGGAAAGTTTGGAATCCCGTCCAGAGAGAGAAACAAAGAGACAGGAAGAAACGGCAATAGAAGGAGCAGACAAGCTAAGGGAAGAAGAAGAAACTGGAAATACAAACACAGAAGAAGTGGTAAGAGCAAGAGAACAGAGACAGATAAGAACAACTAGAAGGTTAAGACCTATATATAATTGAAGGAGATGGAGAAGGAAAATGGGATTCTTACAATGAATGTAAATGGACTGAACTCCCGTATAAAAAGGAATTTTTTTTTACACGACTACAAAGATTAAAAATGGATATAATCTGTCTCCAAGAAACACATATTAAGAAACAACACTACAAACTGTTGGAGCAACCGAAAATTGGGAAACTTCATTGCGCATTAGCTCAACAAAAGAAAAGAGGAATAGCTCTATATATTAAAGAAATAATGAATCCCAAACAAATCTATGCACACGAAGAGGGAAGAATATTGATGGTGGAAATAATGATAAACCAAAAACAGATATTGATAGTAGCATTATATGCACCTAATAACAAACAAGAAGAGTTCTACCAAAAATTGCATAAAAAATAGTGGAATTGGAATACCAAAATATTTGTTTAATGGGAGATTTTAATGCAATAGCAGATGGAACACTGGACTATAAAAGTAGTAAAATAGGGAAAAAAGGGAAAAATATACTCCCTAAAACTTTCTTCAAAATGGCAGAAGAAATTTTTATTCAGGATATATGGAGAGAAAAGAATCCAAAAAAACTACAATATACCTTTTATTCAAATAGACACAAATCATGGTCCAGAATTGATATGATATGGATATCTCCTGAACTAAGTACGATTATACAAGAGATCGAGATAGAATCTAATATATGGGCAGACCACAATCCAATAAAGATGACTTGGAGAGAAACTGAGAAAAAATTAAGATGGTCTATGAATAAATCTTTACTAAAGGAGAATGAATTTATACAAATAGCAACAAAGGAAATGGAATTATTCTTTAAAATAAATAAAAAAAGAAACATCCCTTCAAAATGTGTGGGATACGGCTAAAGCATACTTCAGAGGGTTGGCTATAATCTACACAGCAAAAAAGAATAAAGAAAAAAAACAATAACAGTTAAAGCTACAGGAAGAACTTAAGAAATTAGAATCAGAACTACAAATAGACCCACAAAAGAAAATACTTAAAAAACAAATGGAACTAATAAAACATAAAATAAATTTAGCAGAGGCCGAAAAAATGGCGCAACAAATCAAGAGCCAAACAGATTTTTTTTGAAAATGCTAATAAACCGGGGAGGTGGCATACAAACTGAAAAAAGAGAGAGAGAAAAAAGTGATAAATAAACTACAAGACTCAAAAGGAGATTTACAGTTTCAGAATGACACTGTGGAAAGAAATTGTCTTTAACCTGGTTCATCCAAGCCAGGAATAAATAAAACAACATGGCGACTGCTTTGGGAAGAAGGTTACAGTTTATTGAAGAGCCAGAAAGATGGTTCTTGCAGGAAGGAGAGAAATCAAGGAAGAAGACCTGAGCACATGTGGAGTAGGTTTTTATACCCTCTGAAAGCCTTTTGTTTGGAAGTTTCCTGTTCCTGTGGCATGAACTTTGAGGCTATTTCCTGTGTCACGTATTCTGACCTCCTGAGTTTAGGTGTGCCTCTCTGGTATTCTTGATGGCAATGGGTTAGTCCTATTATGTCCCATCTCAGGTGGGGTATGCAGATTTTAGGTCTTTTGTCTTCTTGATTTCCTAGCTGGCTCCAGCTTTCTGATGGTTACATCTGCATTTGTATAGGGCTGGCTCCTGCTTTGGGCAGAGAGACTTGGGGCAGGCTTGGTTTCTGCTTTTAAAAAAATCCTTTTGAGGAAATATATTTTTCTGCCCTTTTAATATTTCCTTCTGAGGGGCTGACTTCCCACAACACAATTAAAAAAATAATTAAAGACTTTTACGAGATACTTTACAATACAGAGGAAATTTTACAAGAAAAAATAAAGCACTATATTAAAAAAGCAGATTTACCAAAAACTCCAGAGAATATACAAAATATTTTAAATAAAAAAATATCCATGATGGAGATGACAGAGGCTATTAAAAGACAAAAAAATGATAAGACTCCAGGCCCAGACGGACTACCCGCAGAGTTTTATAAAGCTTTACAAGATATTTTAAGTCCTATAATGAAAGAACTATGTAATGATGTACTTTTAGAGGCTAAAATAGCAAATACATGGACAGAAGCTAATATCACTTTAATACCTAAAGAAGACTCAGACCTGACGCAAATAAAGAATTATAGACCAATATCTTTATTAAACGTGGACTACAAAATTTTGTCAGTGTGTAAGAATTTATCAACTGGAATAGCCATAGCAACAAACCAGCCAATGAGAACTGTTTTTGATTAAGACACAGTATTGGCTGTGTAAGGCATGTGATCCAGCCTAGGTCTGGGCGTGTCTTAATCTTCTCTATGTATCTTTTTCTGATCTCCAAGTTAAGAGTTGTTGATGTTCCCCAGAGCTGAATGAAACTGTATGTATCATGTTTATATATATTGTATAGATAAAGTTTTTCTAAACTATGCCTCCTGCTCATTTTGAATGTGTGCTTATTTTGGGGCTTATTTTTGTGCTGGAAAGCTGTAAAACTCTAACAGGGGGGTTATCTGATTTTTTTGGGATTATTTTTATAATATTTAATAGTTAAATTTCTATTAACTATAATATGTTAACATAGTTAAAAGGATAAGTATTAATACAAACTAAAAGAATAAAAAGAAAATAAAAGTGCGGAAAAAAGAGAAAAATAAGAATATAGTAAAAAAAGGAAAAGAAATTTGTAAAGAAAGGACTGCCCACTTCTTCACAAGTATAAACTATTTTAATAACACCATCTTCTGTTTAAAATGCAAATGATCTCTTCCTCCCATACTTCATCTCTAATTTATAAACAGGTCTTTAAAGCCTAGTTGTTCATCCTGGTCAGCATATCTATTTTAACTTTGATGAAATTAACCAACTGTCAACTCTGCAATGGGCCTGAATGAGGCTCGTTTTCAGTTGCCACCAGATTGGGAAGGGGTGGTGGAATTTTTCTGCTAGCTAAAACAATTCTCTGTCCTGTGGGAACCAAGGTCATTTCTGTTTGCTGGAATGGGAGGCTGAGCTTTCTGTTAGAAAGCTCACCAAGCTATTCCATTGGGAAACGTAGTTGATTGCATAGTAATGGGGTGGGAAGTTTAATCTTGGTTTCACTTTTGACAGTGCCGATACTTTGTAGCCAATAAGCATGTTCTCAAAGGAAACCTCAAGCCTCAGAGTACTGTTTTAGTTGGTCTCATCTATCGGAACCATGACATTAAACCAAGACTCCTTGAAATTTTATACTTGGGGTCCTGAGCCCTAGTCACCTATCTAACTCTGTAAGAGGATGACAAAGACTCAGAGAAGAAATGGAGAGGAGAGGAGAGTTGTCCTCTGGCCTCAACGTGACAATGGTGACCGGAACGCAGGTTACCACCTAGGCAAAGAGTGGGGCTCCTGCTACTGGAGCTACTGAGGCAGAGCTCCCACTGATTTCATCCCACGGCCTTCGTTCACCTGTACTGAGAAAGGTGAAGTGGCTAGCTGGCTGGGATGAATTGGGAGAGTGGGAGTACCTGGCCGCCTTCCACAGCCACTCCATCAAGAGGCTGAGAGAGGAGTCCGACTGACTCAAAGTGGGAGAAGTGGAGCCGATTGCTCGCCATCTGATCTCCAGTGGATGAGACCACAGGAGCTCCCAACACTCCTACCTCCCCGGCAAAGCCCACAATCAGTCGCGATGGCTCGGGCTGCTTCACTGCTTCCCCAGCCAGTCTTGGCATCGAGTCCAGTGTGCTGGCATAGCCCCGAAATAGGTTGGCGCCCTGCAAGCCCTGGTGCCCAGCCGAGAGCATTTCACGATGTAGCTCTCCCCTGACTCCAGCGCCAGCGACTGGGTATGCAGCAAGCCTACTGGGGACAATGGCCTGGAGACCCACCTCCTATCAAACCCACATTTGATGAAGATCTGGAGAAGCTGTCTTTCTTCCTGAACCAAATGTGGTCCCACCTGAACCGCTATGCTACCTACCTCGACGGGGCTGGGATAGTCGATGCCATGGCAGCGAACCTAAAGGGGGAAGCAGCCGAGTGGGTGACCACCCTGCATGACGAACAAGCTCCAGAACTGGGACATCAATCTGTTTATGGGTGAACTGAGAGCCAGGTTCGAAGATGAGTCCCTAGCTCTGCAAACGGAGAAGGACATCCATAAGCTGAAGCAGAGAGGGAGACCAGCCAAAGACTACATTCAATATTTTTGCAAGGTAGCTGGCAGGCTCAGACAGTGGCTGGAACAATTGCTGATCCACCACTTCAAAACAGGGCTAGACTGCGATTTGTTTCAGGCGTGCACTTACCGAGGAGTTTCTGATCAGCTCACGAATGGTACTGCGTAGCTATAACCTTAGACATCAAACTGGATTGCCACCAGAGGCCCATTACCTCTGAGTCCAGACCGAGGTGGGTCCAGGAGAGACAATGAGTGGTCCAATGCCCCCAAGCTACTGCAGCCACCAGTTTCTTTTGGCCACCAGTGGGGACCCCAATCAAGTGCTCCAGGTGTGTCCAACTAGGACACCGAGCTGCTGATTGTCCAGGTCCATTCCCCCAAGCCAAGAGTATACCTGCCGCCACCACAAAGCAAAGAGAAAGCCTCATTCCGTGTGGGAGAAATCAAATTGGGCCAGCCAGGAGCAAGCTGTCCGGGTCATTTCTCTGCCCCAGGGAGAGAAAGAACCTCATCCAGAATGACTCCCGATGCCAGCACCTTATGACAGTGACAATGAGGAGGAAAACAACCCAATGGTGAGCCAACCCATCCCACCTTTTGCCTTTCCCGTGAAAGTCATAGTACCCAAGACAGGAGCCCAAATGGACTTAAACGTTTTAATTGACTCGGGCCCCTAGCCATGAGGTTTGAACAGGCAGATGGGTCACTTATCGGGGAGCTCCTGCCATGCATTTAACCGAACCAATGCGTTTAGAAATGGAGCACTGGGAAATCATCCGCTTTGTAGTGGTTCCAAAAATGACTGAATCTGAAATTCTCGGATTGGCTTGGCTTGATAAGTGGCGCCCTTTGATTTGGTGGGAGGATGGAGTGAGGACCTTAAGGTTAGTGATGGGACCCCTTCCCCCTCACACACCCAGCAAGTTGCGAGAAGCTGTTGCTACTAAAGACCAAGAACTGACCTTTGAACCTGTGAGAGCTGCCATAGAACCCCTTCCAGGGACCCAACTTATATCAAGTGAGTACTGAGATTTAGCGGAAGCTTTCAGTGAAAAGGAATGTGACATCCTTCCTCCCCACCGGGTGACAGACTGCGATTGAAATCCTACCGGGTGCCAAACTCCCTATGCCAAAAATGTATTCGATGATGCCCAAAGAATTAAAAGAACTGAGGGAGTACATTGACAAGAATCTAGCCAGGGGTTTCATTCAAACCGCAAAGTCACACGTGGCTGCTCCCATGCTGTTTAAGGAGAAGAAAGATGGGTCGCTGAGACTGCATGGATTTTAAAGGGTTAAATGCAGTCAGTGTGGAGAATATGTACCCCCTCCCCCTGATAAAAGACATGTTGGCCCATTTGGCGAAGGGAAAGTTTTTCACAAAATTGGACTTAAGAGAGGCTTATTACCGGGTGCAAATTAAAGAGGGGGATGAATGGAAAACAGCTTTCAACAGCCCTCTGGGAAGCTTTCGTTCAAAGTCATGCTCTTTGGCCTCCAAGGGGCACCTGCTGTGTTCATGCAATTGATCAATCAAGTGCTGTATGATCACCCGGCCATGGAGCCTGGGGGTTGAAGCGGGCTGGGCCCAAAATGTAAAGGAGTCCTAGTCTATCTTGAAAACATCCTTATTTACACAGAGACTATGGTGGAGCACATCAGATTAGTATGCGAAATGCTCAAAAAATTATTGAAAGCAAAACTTTACGCTAAACTTTCCAAATGTAAATTCCATCAAACACACCTCGACTACCTTGGGTACAGAATCTCCTGCAAAGAGGTGGAAATGGACCCAGCCAAAGTCAAAGCAGTGCTGGAATGGCAGCCCCCATGAACCCGCAAGCAGCTTCAAAGCTTTCTGGGGTTTGCAAACTTTTATTGGCAATTCATTCCCTCTTTTGCTAAAATAGCTCTGCTGATTACTGAACTACTGAAAACCAGAAAGGGGGGGGGGGAAGCCCTGACCCTGTCAGCCCCTGCCATGGTCTATGGGGTGCCAAGTGGCATTTGAAACCCTGAAAGACTATTTGCTGCTGAACCTGTTCTCAAACACCCTGATCCTGATGAGCAGTTCATAATCCAGGCTGATGTGAGTGATGTTGCAGTTGTAAGGTTCCGAAGGGAAGATGCAAATTCAAGGAATTCTGAGGCATTTTTACCCAGAAAATTCTCTATATTTATGCAACATTACTTCAGTACGAATAAAGTGGCTCTTAAAGTACGAATAATAGTGGCTCTTAAAGTAATACACAGGTTAAATAGTGAATGTCTGCATCCATATATATTGTCAAGCATAACATTCGATGTTAGCAGCCTTGACATCCGGCCCCCCTTACAAAAACGACAGATCCTGTAATATAAACAAAAGCATATGTTAATGATCAGGTTTCGGTTTGTTGGGATATTTTGCATGAAATCTTTTGACGAGTCTGTCAGCTTCCACATCGCATGATTTCACCCAGGTGGCTTCAGATAGCGGGTATCCTTTCCATTGTACTAAGTACTGCAATTTGCCTTTAAAGATTCTGGAATCAAGAATACGTTTCACTTCATAATGGGTCTGCCCTGCAACTACGAGGGGCCCAGGTGCTTTCTTTGGGGGAGGTCTTATAGTGGAGCCCCGATAAGGTTTTAACAAGCTACTGTGGAAAACAGGGTGAATTTTACCCAGAAGTCTAGGAAGTTTCAGTTTTACGGTGACCGGATTGATGACCTTTACGATAGGGAAAGGCCCTAGGAATTTCGGTCCTAACTTCTTGCTAGGTAATTTAAGGCATAAATATTTGGTTGACAGATAGACTTTTCCCCCAACTTGGAACGTTCTTTGGGGAGCCCTCTTTTTGTCAGCTTGCTTTTTATAGGTTTCAAAAGTCTTTTTTAAAGCAGATTTAGTGTTCTTCCAAACTTCCTCCCATCCCCTCACCCATTGGTCAAGTGTCTGGGAAGCGGTTGGCACTTGGGGATATTCAGGTATTGGACCGAACTCTTTGCCTGTGGCTACTCTAAAAGGTGTGTAGCCGGTACTGCTGTGCACAGAATTGTTGTACACCACCTCTGCAAAGGGGAGGAGGTCAGTCCAGTTAGTCTGTTGATAGGATATGTAGCATCTGAGATATTGCTCCACCATTTTGTTGGCGGCTTCTGCAGCTCCATTGATGGCTGGATGAAAAGCAGATGATAAGCCTTGAGATGATCCAATTAATTTAAGAAAACTCCTCCAGAACTTTGCTGTGAACTGCACCCCCCTGTCTGAGATTATTCGCTTAGGGGCGCCGTGCAGTCGGTAGATATGTTTGAGGAACAATTTAGTCAGTTGTTGGGCGGATGGGAGTCCTTTGCAGGCGATGAAATGAGCCTGCTTCGAAAACAGGTCTATCACAGTCCAGATGACAGTATTTCTTCTACTTTCAGGTAGGTCTACGATAAAGTCCATAGCTATTTCTTCCCAGGGTTGGGAAGGGTCTGCCACCGGCTGCAGTAACCCAGGGGTTTTTCCCGGGATTCTTTTCATTGTGGCACATACGGTACAACTCTTCACATAATTTTCCACATCCCGTTTCAGTCCAGGCCACCAGAATTGCCGGCGGGTGAGATGTAGAGTTTTTAGGTATCCAAAGTGTCCAGCCTGTTTAACATCATGGCTATGTTTGAGAGCATTTAGACAGAGGGATTTGGGTAAATACAGTTTCCCTCCCTTGTAAGCCAAACCATCCCGGCACGTCAAGGAGGTTTGATTATCTTTGAACCATTGATCGGTGAGGAGCTCTCATTTTAATTTCTTTGCTCCAGGGTCATCCGGATTGGGGACCCTGCAAGGTGTGATTTGTGCAGCAGGCTGTGGATTAGAAATAATCGACTCATTAACTTCTTCATGTTTGCTTTTGTATTGGGGCAATCTAGATAGCGCATCAGCTAGGAAGTTTTTCCCCCTGGGATGTACTTTAGAGTAAAGTTGAAGCGGTTAAAGTACTGTGCCCACCGTACTTGCTTTGGGGACAATTTGTGGGGAGTTTTCAGCGCCTCTAGGTTTTTGTGATCTGTCCATACTTCAAATGGCACTTTGCTCCCCTCTAGGTAGTGTCGCCAGTTTAACAACCCCCATCTAATTGCAAAGGCCTCTTTTTCCCATATTGCCCATCTCCGTTCACTTTCCGTAATTTTTTTTGAGGTGTAGGCGCAGGGTTGCAGGACTCCATCCTTGTTCTTTTGAAGTAGTACAGCTCCAATGGCCACATCGCTGGCATCGGCTTGTATTACAAAAGGTTCCCCTGGACAGGGGTGCTTTAGAACTGGTTCAGCGGCAAATAGTCTTTTTAAATTCTCAAAAGCCATTTGACAGTTCATAGTCCATGCTAGTGGTTGGCCCGGTCGCGGCTTCCCTCCTTTTTTCCCTGTTTTGAGTAAGTCTGTAAGGGCAATCTTGGCAAAAGAAGGGATGAATTGACGGTAGAAGTTGGCAAAACCTAGAAAGCTCTGGAGCTGTTTGCGGGTTCTTGGGGGTTGCCACTCAATTATAGCTTTCACCTTAGCTGGATCCATCTCGATACCCTCGTTGGAAATTCTGTAACCGAGGTAATCTAATCGGGTCTGATGAAAATCACATTTTGACAATTTGGCATATTATAAGTGCTCGCTCATTTGGTGGTCTAAAGTGTTCCATAATGTCTGCCGAATCAGGGGAGGGGGTCTGGTCCTATTGGTAACCTCACAGTTCTCATCCCTTTCTCCCACCAGATAAATGGCTTTCATTTGTCTAACCAGGCCAATCCTAGGATCACAGCTTCAATTAGTTTTGGAGCCACTAGGAAACGTATGAACTCCCAGTGCTCACCTATTTCTAGGCGTAGAGGCTCAGTTAGTTGCGTGACAAAAGTTCCTCCCATCAGGGAGCCATGGGCTTGCTCAAACCTCATTGGCTGGGAGAGCGATTTTGCTCATATTCCCAATTTCATGGCAAAGGGCAAGCTAATGATACATCGGGAGCATCCAGAATCTACTAGCACTTTTAAGTCTGTCTGTGCTCCTGACTTAGGGCTGATTAGCCTTGCAGCCAGTTTGAAAGGAGGGACAAGTCGACTCACCATTGGGTCGTTCTCTCCTTCGTCATTGCTGTCAAAAAAGGGTAGAGTGATGGCGGGTCCAGTCTCAGCTCCGGCGTCCTCCTGTGTAGGGGAGGTAGCTTGGGCAACCAGTTGCTGTGTGATCCCACTGGATTTTTCTCTCGACGGCTGTTGGCTAGGTCTTTTCCTCACTGCAGGTGCCGGTTTATTCTGCTGTTGGGTGTAGGGGACCGGGCAGTTCGATGCTCGATGTCCCTGTTGTCCACACCGGAAGCATGTGATCGGTGGATCTGCTGGTGGTCTGGGCCTTTCAGTGGTCGTAGCCGGGGGTTTTTTTGGGGGCGGTTGTCGTCTGGGTTGCTCAGGTCTTATCTCGGGTTCAGATGGGGGAGTCTTCTTATAGCGGGTGAGTTGAATGTCCAGCTTCACCGCTGTCTGGTACCACTCGTGTAGCTGATCAGGTACTGCTCGAATGAGGCAGGCCCCCCTCAATGAAAAGATGGATTAGGGATTGCTACGGCCACCCCTCTATTCGACCAGCTATCTTGCGGAATTCACACACATACTCTAGAGCAGGTCTACCGGCTTGTTTTATTTTGTGGATTTGTCCTCCTGCTCTAAGGCTGGTAGAAGGGTCCTCAAATCTCTCTCTGAGACCCAGGAGGAAGAGGTGGGGATTGCCTAATTCATGGGCTTGCTCATTGTATAAATTGTTTAGCCATTCGGATGCCTCTCCCTCTAGGTTGGACTCAATCACATTGACCATCGCACCTGGGTCTGGGTAGAGGTGGGCCCAGCGATTTAAATGAGAACGTACTTGATTGAGGAAAAAAATTAGCTTCTCTGAGTCCCCATCGAAAGTTGCTCTGAGACGTGGAGCAATCATAGGCTGTTGTGGGACCCACTGGGGTTGTTGCTGCTGGGCCCAGCCTTGTTGCTGTTGCATGGCCAAGGGTTGCACGTTTGGGGCTGGCTGCTGCAGGGGTGGTGCTCTCAGTTGGGGTTGGCCCCAGCCTTGTTGCTGTTGCATGCCCAAGGATTGCACATTCGGGGCTGGCTGCTGCAAAGCTGGCGCTCTCAGTTGTGATTGGCCCCAGCCTTGTTGCTGTTGCATGGCCAAGGGTTGCTGAATAGGTGAGGGCGGTTGCTGCCTTCTCTGGTGTTGGCCTGTGGGGGGTGATGGCGCCCTCGGCTGCCCTTGCACCATCCCTAGCTGCTGTAAGACCTCCATCAGCTGACGCATGCTCAGAGGCTTTTCATCTTCCATCTGAGGGGGCTGCCAAACTCCCCATTGAGGCAGGGCCCCCAGGCTGGGTTTCCCTCTCTCTGCGGGGCTGGAGGCCCTGGCAAGGGGTTCCAGGGATCGGAAAACTGGTTGATCTGCGAGGGAAGGGCTGGGGGCCTCTCTCAGCAGGGACTGTTCCGCACCCCTTACTTCTAACGCTTCAAATCTCTCTGCTAAATTCTCCACAGACTCACTATGAGTTGTAAATTGACATCTCCACTCACCCGAGTCTTCAGCTGGGTGGGGGATGTAATCTGTGAAGATCTCTTTGTTGTGGCTCTAACTCATCCGTCTTGGAAGTCTTTGAAGATGGAGAAGCTGTTACGAAATCTCCGGATTCTATACTTGTCTTGTCCCAGTCTGAAGACCAAATCAGCTCTTTTAATCTTTTTGGCTTTGCTCCCAGCTGGGGGATTTGTGAGGGTTCTCTCTCAACAGGTTCGCATGCTGCGGCTCCCATCTCTGAGGGACTTACAGCTGTAGGAAAGCTAGTCTCTGGTAATTCCTCTCCTTCCATGCTGTTCCTTTCATTCGTCAGTCTACTTCTTTATTTTTGGAATAGTGACTAGGAATTCAGATCCCTAAACGTCTAAAAATTTTGTTGGTTTTTGGCTTGATGTAAGATTCCGAAGGGAAGATGCAAATTCAAGGAATTCTGAGGCATTTTTACCCAGAAAACTCTTTATTTATGCAACATTACTTCAGTACGAATAAAGTGAAGCCAAAAACTAAACCCTCCTACTTCTTCCCACAGTGTCTAAGCATTTTCTCCTCCCTCATGTGACAAGTCATTAATCACATTCCCCAATTAGTTTAAAGTGTGAGCTTTCCCTCCCACCATACTATCTATCTTCTCACATTTCATCCTTTGAAGACGCTCTGCTGAAATATTGTTATGGCTAAATAGTTCTCAGCACATTCTTTCACTCCCTCCCCCCATACTATGTAATAGTGGCTCTTAAAGTAATACACAGGTTAAATAGTGAATGTCTGCATCCATATATATTGTCAAGCATAACATTCGATGTTAGCAGCCTTGACAGCAGTGGGAGCAATCCTTCTGCAGAGGAATTAAAGAGGAGATTTACAACCCTGCACCTACACCTCCAGGAAATTAACTGACACTGAGAGGTGATGGGCTATACGGGAAAAGGAGGCTTTCGCAGTGAGGTGGGCCCTACTAACTTGGCACCATTTCCTTGAGGGGGGTAAAGTGCCTTTTGAAGTATGGACTGATCATAAAAATGTAGAGGCACTAAGGACCCCTCGAAAGCTGTCCCCCAAATAAGTCCGTTGGGCTCAGTACTTTAATCATTTCAATTTCACTCTGAAATACTTTCCTGGGGGGAAAAATTTCCTAGTTGATGCCTTGTCTAGGATGCCCCAGTACAAAAGCCGCCAAGAGGAGATTGTAAATTCTATTATTCCGCTGCCACAATCAGTGTCACAAGTGATCATTAGGGACCAAGTGCACACACAATCTACGGAGCCAGATAGCCCCTTAAAAAAAAAAATTAAGGAAGAGTTAAAAACTGACACTTAGTTCCAGGCAAATAAGACCCTACTGACCCAATGGGACAGTTTAGCCTGGAAGGGCTCTAAATTGTACCTGCTTGACACCCTCAGACTCCAGGCACTTCAACACAGTCACGACGCCAAGCAAGCCGGCCACTTTGGGTTCCTAAAGACGTTACATTTGGTCTGGAGGCAATTTTGGTGGCCAGGGATAAAAAAGGACATTGAAAGCTATGTAAAAAGCTGTGCCACTTGTGCTGCCATGAAAAAGCAACCTGGAAAACCCCCTAGATTGTTGCAGCAAGTAGTGGACCCCTCTCAACTCTGGGAGGAGATAGCTATGGACTTTATTGTTGAATTACTGGAAAGTAGGGGAAATACAGTAATATGGACTGTCATTGATCTCTTTTCAAAGCAGGCTCATATTATAGCCTGCTCAGGGCTTCCCTCTGCAAAAAAACTAGCCAAGATATTTCTGAAACATATATACCACCTCCATGGTGCTCCCAAGAGGATTATATCAGACAGGGGAGTTCAATTTATGGTGAGATTTTGGAGAGACTTTCTCAAGCTAATTGGGTCCATATAAGGACTTTCGTCAGCTTTTCATCTGAGCATGAATGGATCAGCTGAACGAGTTAACATGATGGTAGAACAATACATCAGATGCTATATTGACTACCAACAAATTAACTGGGCTGACCTCCGGCATTTTGCTGAAGTGGCTTACAATTATACCGTGCACAGCAGTACTGGACTTACTCCATTTAAAATAGCCACCGGCAGAGAGTTCGTTCCTATGCCTGAATACCCCCAAGAACCATCTGCCTCACAACTTTAGATCAATGGGTGACATCATGGCAGACTGTTTGGATTAATGTAAAAAAAGCTCTAACACAAGCTGCAAAAACATACAAGGAACAAGCTGATAAGAAGCGATCCCCTCAGAGATCATTCCAGGTGGGGGAGAAAGTCTATCTTTCAACTAAATATTTGAGATGTAAATTACCTAGCAAGAAATTGGGATCGAAATTTCTTGGTCCTTTTCCTATAATTAAAATTATAAATCCTGTGAAAGTGGAGTTACAACTTCCTCGCTTGTTGGGGAAAATCCACTCTGTTTTCCATTGTAGTTTGCTAAAACCTTTCAGAGAGTCGACCTTAAGACCAATTCCTAGGAAAGCACCTGGTCCCCTTTTGGTTGAGGGGGAGACTCATTATGAAATTAAAGGAATCCTTGACTCTAGATTATACAAGGGGAGATTACAGTACTTAGTACAGTGGAAGGGATATCCATTGTCAGAGACCACCTGGGTGAAAAGTACAGACATCAAGGCAGCTAGGTTGATAAAAGATTTTTTACGATAAGCATCCTCAGAAACCTCGGGGAGATTCCTAACTTCTCCATTTACAGGATCTGTCTTCTCTTTGGGGGGCTCCGACTGTCAACTCTGCAACGGGCATGAATGAGGTTCGTTTTCGGTTGCCACCAGACTAGGAGGGGTGTGTGTGGAATTTTTCTGCTAGCTAAAACAATTCTGCTAGCTAAAACAATTCTCATTTCTGTTTTCTGGACTGGGAGGCTGAGCTTTCTGTTAGAAAGCCTGCCAAGCTATTCCATTGGGAAACGTAGTTGATTGCATAGTAATGGGGTGGGAAGTTTATAACTTTGTATACTGTAACTCTTTGGAGGGAACTTTAGTCTTGGTTTCACTTTTGACAGTGCCAATAAACATGTTCTCAAAGGAAACCTCAAACCTCAGAGTTCTGTTTTAGTTGGTCTCATCTATCGGAATAATGACACCAACTTTATATTCCTTCCTTTTACTTTTAACTATCTTGATATTTCATCCCTTCAAATTCTGTCTTAGAATTAGATTTCTTTTCATTTCTTTCTTTGTTCCTTCTCACAAAATCCTTCAAAACAAGTTTCTTTTATAAATCCAATATAAGAAAATTATCTAGGTCACTCTTTTGGTTTGTTATTTGCATATCACTTTTCATTATTAAGACATCAACCAATTTCATATGTATATCCAGCATAGCATCTTTTTCTATATCATTCTTGTACCTTGTCATTTTTAAATCCATTTTGAATCAGTCTCAGTCTTGTCCAGTAAACTTCATCCTTTTCCACAAAATCTTATAAATACAGTCTATCTATAATGGTAGACATCTTAAAAATTAATTTCTATGTCCATTGTTCATAGATATGCTTCAATATATATCATGATTAAAGCATTTTGCTCCACTCTGTATTAGTAAGTCAAATTTAAGTGCTCTTCTCCTTTAATTGTAATCTTTAGTTCCTTCTGGTTCCCTCTAATGTGCAACCTTCAAGTACAAATGTGTGAGTTCAGAATTTCTCCTTTTTCTGGGGAGACTTTACTGGCCAGAATTCACTGTGTGTCCAGTGATCTCCACCACAATGTTGTCTCACTCCTTCAGGGACATCTGGTTCACCATGAATCTTCATTGGAAGTCCTTTTTGTTTTTGGTTTTTTTTTGCATTATTTCATCCACTGTCCTCATCAGAGGTCACAGATATTTTATAACAGAGGTAGCAACAAGAAATGTGAAAGTGTATATGTATAAGTAAACTTGAAGTTCTATACTGGTGCATTAATTACAGAATTAGTAGGTAACAAGCTATACATGCTACAATGTTACCTATTGGATACAAAGTTTAGATTCCATTTCAGAGACTAGTGTTCACTGAATTATAAATTTCTTTATTTTACATTTGACACTATCTGCAACTTTCTAGTCACTTTAATGACAGGCAAGGTTTCCAAAAAATCTTTAGTTTCCTTTCTGTGAGTGAATATTGATGGTAATTCATTTATACTTTTTCTCCAAGGAAAGTTAATTTTTAGTGCAAAACTGGTGATTAACTCCCTCACAATTTGAAACAGATAATTTGTAATAGAGAACAGCTAGTTTAAGTCTTACTGTAGCTGTTGATTAACTTGTATGGCAGTATTTTTTTTTTTACAGTTGTGGGTTTTCAAACTCTAAAGCCTTATGAAGGGATGTAGAAAGACTTTTGATTAATTATCCTTATTTGTACCAAGAGTAGATTCATACATTATGTTCAGTCATGGCTTTAGTATGATTTATTGAATAAAAACTGTAATTGCTTAGTTTCACATGACACACTAACTAATAAGTCATAGTTTTAAATAATAGAACAGAACAGAACAGAATAGAACTGGAAGGGATCTTGGAGGTCTTCTAGTCCAGCCCCCTGCTCAAGCAGGAGAACCTATACCATCTCAGACAGGTGAATGTCCAGTCTCTTCTTAAAAATCTCCAGTAATGGAGCGCCCATGATTTCTGGGGGTAAGCTGTTCCACTGGTTGATTGTCCTCACTGTCAGGAAGTTTCTCCTTAATTCCAGGTTGCTTCTCTCTTTGATCAGTTTCCAACCATTGTTTTTCGTCCTTCGCTCTGGTGCTTTGGTGAACAACCTGGCCCCTCAGATACTGGAACACTGCTATCATGTCTCCCCTATTTCTTTTTTTTTTTAGACTAGCCAAACCCAAGTCCCATAGCCGTTCTTCGTATGTTTTAGTCTCCAGGCCTTTGATCATCTTAGTTGCTGTTCTCTGAATTTTTTCCAAACTCTCAACATCCTTTTTGTGATATGGTGACCAAAATTGGCTGCAGTATTCCAGGTGTGGTCTTACTAGGGTTTTATAAAGCGGTAATAATACTTCGCGTGATCTTGATTCTGTGCCTTTGTTTATACAACCCAGGATTGTATAGTAATGGATTTACACAATATGTTTTTTTTTTGAATTTTTATTGATTTTCCAGTTTTACATTTAAATATTTGAAAAGCAACGTGGCAGCTGGGTTGGTTCATAATTCAATAACATACAAATTTCTTTAGTACAGATCACAAACTAGTACATTAAATATTTCCTCTCTTTTTCCCTTGGCATTTACTGTCTCACATTTAAATTAATACAATTCTTATTATATCAATTTAATACAAATAACGTTTTTACATTTATCAATAATTTTTAGTTTATACATATCTTAGTCATTTTAACATTCAATCTTTTTAGACAATCAATGTCCTGGTAAGTTTTTCCCAATTTTTAACTTCCCATTAATATTTAAGTTTAACGTTTAATATTTATAGTTTCCAAGTTTTAAATAACCCCAGTTCCCTTTATCACAATTCATCCCAAGATCTTACATCAGCTGGTTAATAATACAATATAATATTCTTATTTTCTAATAATTGCCAAATATCTAAATTTAATAACCAAAATTTATCTTATTTCAACATTTAATGCTTCCTCTTTTTTCTCTCAATATCTACTATCTCATATTTAAGCTAGTAATTTTTATTATTACCACTAAATAAAAAAACATATTTGTTACATTCATCAATAAGTTTTTAGTTTATATATATTTTAATTGCCTATATTCACTATTCAATATTCAAATTTAACTATTAATGTTTATATTTCCAAGTCTTAAATGATCAAAGTATCCTTTAACTCAACTCATAACAATTTCTAATATTCAGAGTACACATTTTATCTATTTGAGAATATTCTGTTTTAATTCTCACTAGTAAGTCAAAACCCCAATTTTCTTCAGTCTTATTCTAGCTTTCTTTCTTTGCCAAATCGTCTTCCATGTCCATGCTTTTGAGTCATCAAATAAATCTCCCTGTGCTATTATGTATGTTGTTTGACGTAGAAAAAACCATCCGATCGCCATTTTTTTGAGAGAACTAACAAATTGTCTCTCTATTTTTCCATCTTGATGTAGTTGTCTTAAACTGTTTATCTTCTCTTCAGTCTGTTGTTCTTCTTGATCCTCATGTTTCTTCTGATTTGTCAGTCCCTTTTCTGGGTTTTCCATTGACTGTATTTGTTGATCAGTTGAATCCTCTGTCATAGTATTTAATTGGTCCTCTTTTTCCTTTATATTCTGTGTAGTTGATTTTTCAGTTGTAATCAAATTTTGAGTTCGTGTATCTGGGCTGACATCCCATTCTTTTCTGCAACCTCTTATTTCATCAGTAGCTGTAAGAATAGTTTGGTAAATTGCTTTCAGCATAGAGAGAATTTGTTCCTGATCTTCCTCCATATTCTCTTAGTAATGTATTAGATTAAAAGCTTTACAATCGGAGAGTGTAAAAAAAATTTTTTTTCAGTGAGTATGGAACAGCTGGGCTTCACAGCTGATAAATGTCTCAAGGTTATAAGTCTTATCAATTGTCTAGGGCTAGGCTGTCAGCCAAGTCTCTTTTAAACAATAACAGATTGTAATATCAGGCTTAGCCACAAGATGTCGCCCCTATATTTAAAATTTTCCTTTGGGTCCAAAGTTCTTTTATAATCTTTTCAGTTTTACTTCTTTTTTATAAGTAAAAACCCAGATCTTCAGTAAGAGTAGAAAGTCTTTTAGTCCACAAACTTTAAGAAGTAAAATTCCAATTAGGATCAAATTATTCTTGCAACGTTTTTAAACTCCCCTGGATAGTCAGTCACCGCTGTTTTTAGAGGGAGGGGTAAAATCTCCCTTCCCTCTCCACAGGGGGGAAAGTACTTAAGCAGCTTATGCAGGTAACAAAGGTAGTTAGGATTTAAGAGAGGTAGATCTCACCCAGTCTCTTCCGCGCTGCTTTAAAGTTAGTGTGACTTCGACTGTCTGCAGCTGGTCGCTCCTACAGAGTGACTTTCGACCCTTTCCAGGGTCCCCCAGCGAAGCGAAACTGGATGTGGAAGATGGAGCTTGCCTTCCAAACGTCCATGGCGGCCGCCTGAGCAAACCGGAAGTCCAGATTTACACAATATCTTACCCTCAAAACAAAATTTATATGCTTTCATATAGTAAGAAAACCCATCATTGTGTATTTTAAAATATTCAAGTTTAGTAGTATATTTCACTTTGTAATGGACTTAGATATTATTATTAAACAGTTATAAATCATTTAGCAACCATTACTAACTGGATCAGAGACAACCAGTGAAATGAAGATTGATTATATAATCTATTTTGCATGAGTATTAAAGTGTGCATTAATTGATATTTTTTTAAAAAAACTTTTCAATTTAGCAGATTTTCAGAATAGTGTTTTCGTTCAATTGTAAGAAAAAAACTTAGAATTAAGGGTCATCTAATCCTAAGATTAGTACGAGCTTCAATATGTTTACTTTGTCTGGTGGCTAGAAAATTAGAAAAAAATCAGTGCCTTGACATTGCCAAAAGTCAGGACATAGTTTATATTTTGCAAATACTACTTCAGAATATGGTGCAGCTTTCAACATTTATTATAGAACACTGTGAATAATTGAGGATCTTGTTCTTAATCTATAAAACTCGTTATTTTATACATGTGATTCATCACTTGCTGTTAGAGACTTGTTTTAACCAAATTACAACTTTTTACTTTGATAGAAAGGGGAAGTTATTAAATATGTAAGCAATAATTTTATTAGCTATATATAATAATGTAATCTGATTTTATTCATATTAAATCAAGAGTAGTTTTTTGTACTATTTCCATTAATTTCTGTTTTGTATTTGATATACTTTTCAAATGTAATGTTTCTCAGCTGCAACAAAGATTGTGCAATCCTGTTGCATACCACTGACTTTGTGACATAAATTAAATGGGTTTTATTACAACATTATGGTTTTTCAACAGACATAATATCCCAGTACTGAATAGTGCCAACAACTGAAATTTTTTCTAAGTAAACAATACTTTTAAAGTTAGGGTGAATATTGGGAGGTAAAGAGATAACATAATAGAAGATGGAAGAATCTGATTTTCTAGAACAGTGTTTTGCTTTTTTGCCATTTAATGTACTTTGCAAAGCTATTTTTTATTTGATACATAAGTCATTATCATTCACAACATAGGCTCCTGCATATTATAGAGCACTATTTCACTAAAATAGAAAAACTGTTTTTAATTAACATGGAAAAAGATTATGCACATGGGTGTGTTTATGAGAAAAAAAGAGAGGAATACTATTTTACCACTGAAAAGAAAAAATGTCCAGTTGGTAAAAATTATACAAAGTGTTCTAAGAAATAGAATATTCTTTATTTGCCAAGTGTGATTGGACACACAAGGAATTTGTCTCCAGTGTATAAGCTCTCAGAATACATATAAACAACAGAGTGATAAATAAAAATTAAATATATCTCTTAATAGACAAAAATGTACATGGAAGAGGACACTGCTTTCTATAACTGTTTTTTTCCCTAAAGTAAGTGGTGGGGGTTAATTATTAAGCCTTAAACCTGGTTGCTTCCTATTTCTGCTGCAATTGCTTAATCCTGAGTCACAGAAGGCTTAAGACAGTATTATAGGGGCTATTTTTTCTCTTTTTGCCTGAAGTTTTCCCAACTGAAGAATCCTAGCACGAAGATGGTTAGGAAAACTCTTACAATGGAGGTTGCTACTTGCATCTCCCTGGGCAACCACCATTGTTTGTCCTGAGCTTTGCCAACTAGGTAAGATTTCCTTCTATGCTTCATCCTTCATGTACAATTTGCGTAAAAAACTTAGCATTTAGAAAATTCAGACTGCAGATGTGTGCATGTTACATCTTTGAGTAATAAACAGGTTTTGGCTATAAAAATAATTTGATTACCTGCCTCCAGAAGTTGTAACCTGCCTCCAGAAGTTGTGAATGCTCCAACACTGGAAGTTTTTAAGAAAAGACTGTACAGCCATTTGTCTGAAATGGTATAGGGCACGGGTCGGCAACCCGTGGCTCCGGAGCCACATGTGGCTCTTTGAACCTTCTCCTGCGGCTCCCAGCCTCCTCCGCCATTTGCAGAGAGAGACAGAGACAGAGACAGAGACAGAGGCAGAGGCAGAGGCACTTGCGCTTCCCTTCTCTCTCTCTCTCTCTCTCTCTCTCTCTCTCTCTGTGTGTGTGTGTGTGTGTGTAAAAAAGAGAGTGGCCTCACTCTGTCCTCGGACAAGCTGACAAGCTTATTGGGCAGGGCTCCTGCCTTTGCTGTATCGAAGCAGGAAGCAGGAAGCAGCAGAAAGCAGGAAGCAGCAGCTCTCTCTCTCTCTCTCTCTCTCTCTCTCTCACACACACACACACACACACACACACACACACACACACACACTGAGTGGGGGAAGAGAACTGGCAGACCAAGGGCAGGAGAGAGCCAGCCCAATAAGAATGTGTGTCAGCTTGTTGGAGTACAGCATGAAGCCAGCTTGCCAGGTGAGCAGAAGATCGGAGAGAGCGGGAGAGAGGGGGGGGAGGAAGAGAGAGAGAGAGAGAGAGAATTCATGCACAGCAGCCTCTATTTCTTTTTAATTAAACTCTTCAATCAAGCTCCCCCCCCCCTTGCGTGCGCACGGGCACGCAAGTTTTGCGGCTCCCAGTGTTTTCTTTTCTCTGGGAAACGGGTCCAAGTGGCTCTTTGAGTGTTTAAGGTTGCAGACCCCTGGACTAGAAGATCTCCAAGGTCCCTTCCAACCCTATTGTTCTATGTTCTATGAACATTTTAGAACTGAAATACATGTAAGTAGCCTGTGATTACCCCATGGTGAATATCCCCAACTTACAGATTTCTTTCTTTTGCATTTATATTCTAAGCAAACTTATTGGAACCTTAAAATTTTTAAATGAAGTGTATTCATAATAATTGTATGTAAGGTATTCTGAAGTACAATAAAATATAACAAATGTATGCTGTGATCTACCGAAAAAATACAAATCATCTGCATAATGAAATGTGAATTGTGTGTTTCACTTTATTTTTTTTCCTTGTAATAGATGCACAGAATGCTTTCAAAGTACGGCTTAGTATCAAAACAGCTCTAACTTCTAGACAGGAAACTGGACCAAAAACAAGCAATTAAACCAAAAGCTAAGGCCTTCCTAGCATTCTTCAACTTCTCCCTTAGTACAGCTGGTATAGCTTATGTTCACATTCTAACTGTAATTATATTGTACTCTTTATCAAGTCCTGCACAGTAGCTATTAAGTTCTCAGAAACTACAGTCACTAAAGCACTTTTTATATGTTAAAAAAACCTCCAGTGTAGCTCCTGGCTTGTTTATTTTATTTGGTCTCAACACACATATTTGCAACTAAAAAATGATATGAATATCCAAAGCTGCAGCAAAGAAAGAAGCATATAAGAACAAATGAAATAAGAGCCAAAATAAGGCAGGCAGCCATTTTACTGGACCATCTGTCCAATCTTTGCTGCTTCAATATACTTGATTTCTTTCCTCTGTATCAGAAAAAGTACATTTTGATCTTCCGGTTGATGTCGTGGTGATACGGTTGAGGGAAAGTGGAGCTCCACTTTCCATGGGCTGTTTCGTTCTGCTAGGGAGCCCCCAGGGGCTGAAAGTTGTCCCGGAGAGGCGGTGTTAAAGGTTGGAACCCTGCTGATCACAAGCGGATGGTGGACGGCTCGTTTGATCACAGGAAAACCCTCCAAACTATCGGGAGAAAGGTATAGCTTTATTTATTATGTTTAAGCCAAGGAATTGGCTTGGCGCCCAGACATGAATATCTGGCTAGCCTCTCTGATGTCCTTGAAGACTGGAAACTTTTAGACCTGCAAGGAACAGCTAGAGATAGAGCAAAATATGGCTTTTTGTTGTTTCCTGTTTGGTGGGATTTATCAACTGGATTAAAGCCTCCTGGCTACTTTGGATTAAAAACATCGATTGATTTACAATTTTGGACTTGTAAGAACCATCTGGAGCTAGAGGAAAATATAGCTTTCTGCTGCTTCCTGTCTGGTGGGATCTACTAATAGGATAAAGGCCTGTTGGCTACTTTGGATTATAAACATCGGTTGATCTGCAATTTTGGATTTTAGACATAAGGACTGCGGCAGGTTTTATAACTTTTCCTCTGGATTTGGTGTTGACTGACAGAATTGGATTATAAACGTCTCCTCTCCTTGATGGATCTGCACATTGAAACATACTGGATTATAAAGGATATGGATAAAATGAAGGACTATAAGAACTATGTAATTTGATGTTAAATTCAAACTGTGTATTGATGTATTGAGTATAAGACTGGCTATATTGGATAAGGTTAGCCTTCTTTGAGCATATCAGTTTGATAACAGAATAACTGGAGAGTGGGAATAAAAATGAATGTTCCAAATCTTGCTAAGATTATCAAAAAACCATCTTCAGCACCCTCCTGTGTGGCTCCCAGCCCCAACAAGAAAAATCTAACAATTTTCAAAAGGAAATACAGACAACACTGCAGATAATCCAAGAAGCAATTGCTTCACATAAAGAAGATACAAGAAAAAAAATCATGATGAGACAAAAAACAATCAGCAAAAATTGGAAGAAAAAATGAATAAGATAAATGAGCAGGCTTTTAACATAAACTCACAACTAGAAAACTTCCAACAAATGATTACAAAGAATGAACAAAGAATTCAGAAAATGGAAGACAAATCAGAGGAAACTGAGAAAAAGATGGAGGAAATAAAAGAAGAAAACCAAAGACTGGTACAGGCAAATAAAAAATTGGAAGACACAGTGGCAGCATTGGAGATGGAGAAAGCTTTGTACCTACTAAGATTCCAGAACATACTGAAAGATAAGGAGGAAGATCTAACAGAACTGGTCAGAAACATGCTAGCGGAAGCACTGGAAATTGAGAAAGAAGAGATGGAAGGAGAGCTCGATCAAATATATATAGTCAACTCAAGCTATGCAAGAAGACATAGAGTGCCCAGGGAGGTACATGTTAGATTTGTGAAGAGAACAATAAGGGATGAAATACTGAAAAGAGTGAGGGAAGAACCACTGCAATATAGAAAAAAGGAGATTGTGGTTCTGAAACAGATCCACTGGTGGATAAGAGACTCTCAGGAACAATACCAATTTTTGACCACAAAATTAAATGAAAAAGGAGAAAACTTTAGATGGTTGGTCCCGGAGGGGATCCTAATCAACTGGAAATTCTAGAAAATACAGATTGGACTCCACCTTTAAAGCAGCAGAATTTTATGAGAGACATGCAAGTTTCTTTGAAGAAAAAACACAAGACACACAAGCAGACAGGGGATTTGAAAAACAGAAAGTGCCAGCAATAGAAGAGGCAGATACACAAAGCGAAGAAGAAGAAAAAGAAAATACAGGCCTAGAAGGAGAGGGACTAGTAAGAGAACAAAGACAGAAAAGAACTACCAGGAAACCAAAACCTAAATATAAGTAAATAAGATGGAAAAGGAAAGTGGGATCCTTTCAATGAATATTAAGGACTGAACTCCCCCTCGAAAAGGAAAGAAATATTTACACGATTACAAAAATTAAAAACGGACATAATTTGCCTTTAAGAATCACATATAAAAAACAACATTATAAACTCCTGGAATGCCTGAAAATTGGGAAACATTATTTCATGGCAGCACAACAAAAGAAAAGGGGAGTAGCTTTATATATTAAAGAGACAGTAGACTCCAAACAGGTCTATACAGATGAAGAAGGAAGAATTCTAATGGTGGAAATAATGATAAATCAAAAAAGATATTGATAATAGCAATATATGCCCCAAACAATAAACAAGAAATTTTTTATCAAAAACTACACAGGAAAATATTGGAAATGGAATATCAAAATATTTGTTTAGTAGGAGATTTTAACGCAATTGTGGATGAAAAATTAGATTACAACAGTAGTAAAATAGGAAAAAGAAGAAGGAAGAGATTACCTAAGGTGTTTTTTAAAATGGCAAAAGAAATCTGTGTACAGGATGTCTGAAGAGAAATGAACCCCAAAAGAACTCGGTATACACTTTATTCAAATAGATACAAATCATGGTCTAGAATTGATACGATATGGATGTCCCCTGAATTAAAAACTAATATACATGAGGTTAAAATAGAACCCAACATCTGGACTGACCATAATCCGATAAAGCTGATCTGGAAAGGGGTAAAGAAGAAATCAAGGTGGACATTGAATCAATCTTTATTAAAAGAAAAAGAATTTATAGAAATAGCAGTAAAGGAAATGGAATTTTTTAAAAAGAAAATAAAAAAGAAGATACTTCACTCCAGAATGTATGGGATACAGCCAAAGCATACTTCAGAGGACTAGCTATAACTTACATGGCTAAAAAGAATAAAGAGAAAAGGCAACAGTGTATAATGTTAAGGGAAGAGTTTAAGAAATTGGAGCTGGAACTTCAAAGAGATCCACAAAAGAAAACCCTTAAAAGACAAATGGAGATGATTAAACAGAAATTAAACCTAATAGAAGAATTGGCTCAACCTAATAGAAGAATTGGCTCAACAAATCAAAAGGGCAAAACAAAACTTTTTCGAAAATGCAAATAAACCGGGAAGATGGCTGGTGTCAGGGGAAAAACTTGTTAAAGAGAAACAAGAGACAACACACAACAAAAGTCTCACTTTTGGATCCAGAGGTTTATTTAAATTTGACACACAAAATCAGTACTTAACATTTCAACAACTTATTGCAATAAGGACCAAATGGACAGCATTCATTAAGTGTGATGGCTGTGGCCAAATGGCAACACCCAGATCTTTGAGGCAGGCTTTATACCTTAGCAGTATGCCCACCCCTGACATTCTGGAACCATCCAATGTCCATCCCATTTCCCTTTTCATGTTAAAACCATCAACACGTGTCATTCTGGAACAGCAGCTTTCTTAATTCCCCTTTCTTGGAACTGACCTCCGGCCTAGTTTCCTATTCCTAGAACTGACCACTGGGTTAGTTCCTTATTCTTGTTCTGTTGCCCTGGCTACCAAGCCAGTTTCCTGTTGTTCCTTGTCCTTGCTCTAATCACTACTTTCCTCACTACCATTTGTACATGTATCATTGTACCCGTGAACAAGGCTCAGTTCCTTAATTCTCGTATTTTCTCGTTCCTTGTTCTGCTTATATTAAGAAATATGTGCCATCCACAATCTTTCACCATCTACTGCAAAGGTCACAGTTCTTTCTTTTAGTAAGTATTTCTCAGCAGACACCGACCTTTATTTTAATTGACTATCAAAGAAATATATTTGATTTATACAGAAAGAATTATTAAGATATTTTTCCCTTTCACGGTCCCCACTTCTTGTCCTTCAGGACAACACCACCATTAGGAGCAGTAATAGAGTAAAACATACATTACATTAACACAGGAGGGCATCACAGTGTTATACAAATTAAAACAAGTGGCAATAAACAACAACTCAACCATAGGTCATACAGCAGGCATGAGGCATCCTCTTATGCAAAGCGTTTCCTTCATGCGCCTCTGAGCTTCCATCATGTTGGAAAAGGTGATGTAAAGGTCTTCAGTTGCCTGAGGAGGGCGTATCGAGGCTCATTTCTTGTCGGTTAGCCTGGGGCAGAGGTTATATGCTGGTGGGGAGTAGAGTTACTAGCACTTACTCCCCTTGTTGGATAAAGCTTCAGTCTTTGCCTTGCTGGATTTGGATGGCTGGGGTTGTGCAGCTTCCTTGCCTGGGCCTGGTGCCTTCATACAGTGCAAAGCATGCACCTAGGAGCTCAGACCTTCACTTCACAGCAGTGTTGGTGGTCAACAGGATCTGGAACGGTCCCTTCCAATGAGGAGCCCAACAATTCTTATGCCAAAATACTTTTGTCAGAACCCAATCATCAACTTTCAATGAATGGTAGGGGTGTAATGGTTCCTTGGGCATAGCTGCTGCAACCTGTGAATGGTAGTCTTTAAGAGATGTGAGAAGAGCTTGGCAAGAGTCCAACATAACAGCGGCTAACATATGAATGTCTTTTAGATATAGAAATGTTGAGGGAGAGGCTGGCATCCATATAGGTCTGCTCACTAATACCTCATGTGAAGAGAGTCCAGTCTGTTGAGAAAAAATCATTCTTATGGACATTAGGGCAACCTGAACAACTGTGATAGAGGCCTTAAGGTCAATCAGTGATCTTTCCAGTTTTTCCTTGGTATGTTTGAAGGATTGCAAATGCTATTCCCTGCACCGCTTTTCCATTTCTGCATACCAAATCATAAAAGCAGACCAATTGCCCCGTTTGAGGAAGACATCAACAGCATCAAGACAACTTTGCAAAAATTAAGTTTGTTTCTGTCAAAAGTTCCAGCAAGGGGAAACTGACACCTAGGTTCTTGTGCGGCAAGCGCATGCCATTGCTGCAAGTATTGACAGAATCTATGTCCCTATATATATACCATGCCAGGGTACCCTTTTTAGGAATATCCCCCCTCTTAGGCTGGGAATGTCCCATTATAGAACAAAGAAACCACAAATTAAATCAAAAGAACAGAAAAAAGCTAAGCAAAGTTTATACATATGTGAGTGGACGTCGGACACTAACCTGTCCAATTCAGGCTAAAATGCTTGTGGTTACTGTTCTGTTTCCGAAGAAAAGACATCGAGGCGAGGCAGGAGTAACAACACAACTACTTTATTGAGATCACGAACAGAACAGAAGACAACATGGCACCAGGGCCTTTTATACTCCCTTGCAAGGGACAGTGTCAGCCAATCAATGCAAGGCTAGTTTCCCGCCTTGCGCATGCGCACAATGCTGGAGACAGCCTGTCTGGTCCCGGGCAACCACGTGGATTGCCCGGGCCTTCTGCAGCCTCCTGAGCCTGCTGAGTCATTCAGCAGTCCCAGGACATAACACCCCTCCCCGCTTGGATGAAACAATAAGTGAATACTTACTGTTTTAGAGCAACCTACATATTCATGTGTTTAATTATCATTTTATTATTTCTAAACACAGTCATGCCTGCACACTGGCAGACTCCTTTATTCCATTTCTTGTATTTACAAGAATATCTCATAGTGTTTTTTTTTTTGGCTCTCCACAGAACACCCTTCTATTGAGTGTGTATTGATTCTATAGCACTATTAAGCCTCCCTACTACTTCAGGAACCTCACATAGTCCTTTAGATGCTTGGGTGGACCCTTGACCCGCTCTGACCTTCTTGGAGCCAGCGTTTGTGCCTGGCGTGCCACCTCGCCTGTCGGGCTAGGCAAACCAGGACTTTGATGCCCCCAAGACCCAGGCCACCCTCCAGACTGCTGACTGGCTGGATCCGCTAAACCCAAACCAGAGTTCCTTGGTGGGGTGGAGTTCCCCAAGTCCAGTGGTGGGGTGGAATTCCCCAAATCCACAATGGACCTCTCTTGGGAACACTGTCCTTCGAGCCCAAGACCAGCAGCTGGAGTGGCCTGAGTAGCCGATTGACAGCAATGTCCCATAGACCCGGTACCTGTGCCAGAGTCAGGAGCCGCGTCCATGGCAGAACCCCCTTCAGGAACATGTGCAGGAACATTTGAAGGTCCACCTTCGCGGAGAGACTGTGGTCCACAATCATAATTGTGGTCCTCCTCCCCCCCCGAGAGCAGAGCCAGGATCGGAAGGGTGGCTGGAAAGCCTCCAGCACAGTTGGTCAATGTGACGTCTGATCACACGACCATCATCCCAGGCCACTTCGTATGACAGCGGCCCAGAGACCTTGCATACCACTGCTGTCACCCAGAGATGTCCAGGTCCATAGTTCCTTGCCCAGACCGGATCGCCCACCTGTAGTCTCCTAAGTGCCCGCGGTTGTGACACCTGTGAAGCCACCCGGTCAGGGTGCAACCTGTCCAGCTTAGTGATGAGTCTGCCACCCCAGCGGAGTTCAGCTGGGCTCTTTCCAGTGGCAGTGCAAGGTGTGGTGTGGTGACAAAGAAGAAAGTCAGCTAACCTGTGATGCCAGTTTCCATGAGTGATTCTCTTTAAAGCATCTTTGGTAGTACGCACCATACGCTCAGCTTGACCGTTGGAAGCTGGATGAAACGGCGCAGATGTGGCATGCCGGATCATGTTGGCTTGAAGGAAACCCTGAAACTCAGAAGAGGTGAATTGGGGTCCGTTGTCTGAGACAAGGACATCTGGAAGACCATGTGAGGCAAAGATTCCTCTCAGCACCTGGATGGTCCTAGCAGTAGTAGTGGAGGAGACAGGAACAACCTCTAGCCACTTGGAATGGCGGTCCACGAGGAGAAGGAAGAATTGCTCCTGAAAGGGCCCAGCGTAGTCGATGTGTACCCTCGACTATGGTGTATGTGTCTCCTCCCACCTATGTACAGGGGCCTGGGGCATTTCTGGCCTTGACTCTTGGCACACTTGGCACCCATGCACCTGGGCCTCGATCTCTTTATCGAGTCCAGGCCACCAGAGATGGCTACGTGCTAGCGCCTTCATCCAGACTATTCCCGGATGTCCCTCATGCAGAGAGAGCAAGACTCTAGTCCTCAATGAGGCCGGGATGACTACCCTGCTACCCCACAGGAGACACCCCTTGAAAGTAGAAAGCTCGTGCTTCCTTTGCCAAAAACTTTGGAATTCTGCACCCGGGCACGTGTCAGGCCATCCTAACAACACCCATGTCAGCATGCGTGTAAGCGTGTGATCAGTGGCAGTTTCTGCAGCCACGTCCCTAGCATTGAGGGGAGATTCAGGCAACTCCTGAATGGAGAGAATGTGAAGAGCAGGAGAAGGATCTGCCTCTATCTGTTGTAAAGGTAATCTGCTGAGACCATCTGCATGGCCCATTTCTTTACCTGGTTTGTGAACCAGAGTGTAGTCATATGCTGACAAGAAAATTGACCATCTCAGCATTCTAGGAGATATAATGTGTGGGGTTTGTTTTGTTGTTGTAAACAAACCCAGCAAAGGTTTATGGTCTGTGTAAACCATGAAATGGTGGCCATACAAGAAATCATGGAATTTCTTTATTCCAGCCACTATTGCCAAGGCTTCTCTGTCAATCTGCGCATACTGTAATTTCGCTCTGCAGATGAGAGAGTCCTGGAATAGTAGGTCACAGGGACTTGTGTCCCATCAGCCTTGAGATGGCTCAGCACAGCCCCAATCCCATAAGGGTATGCATCACAGGCTATGCACACAGGCAATTGCTCATTAAAATGAGCTAAAACCGCATTTGAAGAGAGCAAGGCCTTGACCTCTGTAAAACTCCTTTCATGGACCTCCGTCCATTTCCATGGAGCCTGTTTGTCCAAGAGCCGGTGTAACGGCTCAGCCACTGCAGCCTTGTGGGGAAGGAATGAATGGTAAAAATTTAACAGCCTCAGGAAGGCTTGAAGCTTGCTCTTTGACTGGGGGCTTGGGGCCTGCTGAATCGCTTGAAGCTTGGATTCCAAAGGATGGATGCCTTCAGCATCGATACGGAATCCCAAGAACTCAGTGGAGGTGACTCCAATTTTACACTTGTTTTGCTTCAGCCCTGGTTGGCGGAAACGCAGCAAAACAGCTCTCAGCCTTTCAGCTAAGTTCCCAGATGACTCCCCAGCGATGAGGACATTATCAAAGTATGGACAGACCCCAGGAATACCACCACACTTTGGAATATGCCAGGGGCTACATTAACCCCAAACTGCAGCCTTTTTACCTTAAAGGCCCCCCGGTGCGTCACAATTGTTTGGGCCTCAGCCGTTGCCTCATCAACAGGTAACTGTTGATAGGCCTGAGCCAAATCAAGCTTTGCAAAGATCCGCCAAAGATCCGCAAAGATCTCAGCACAGGCACCGGATAGGCATGCTGCTGCAATGCTTTATTGAGTGTACAGTTATAGTCCGCACAAATCTGGACTTCTCCATTGGCCTTCAATGGCGTGACTATAGGGGCTTCCCGTGGACTAGAGTCCACAGGCTCTAAATGCCTTGCTGGATCAGTTTGTCCAACTCTGCATCTATTTTGTTTTTTAAGGCAAAGGGCACCCTTCGGGGCTTGATCCTGATGGGTGTGATGGCTGGGTCTAAACGTAAAGCAATGGGAGACCCCTTGAACGAGCCAAGCTCTGAACTGAACACATCAGCAAACTCCTTGCAAACTTGTGCAAGGCCTGACGTTTGCAGATTGTGAAGTCCAGTCATTTGAATTCCAAGGGCCTCGAACCAATCGAGCCCAATAAGGCTCACACGATCACCCCCAACTACCACCACATCAAGCAGCCCCTCAAAATTCCTACACTGCACCCTGAGCATGGCCTCCCCCTTCACGCTGGCTCTGGAATTCTGGAAGTCAGTAATGATTAAACTTGAAGGCCTGAGTTTAACTCGTAGGCCACTTCTGTTGCAGACCTTATTGAAGGTGTCAAGGGAAATGATCAATAGAGCGGACCCTGTGTCCAACTCCATCGACATGGGAACCCCTTGCAGCTTCACATCAATGTGAAGCTTCTTTTTAAGTGGCCTGTGAACCCCGGTTTTGAAAACGCCCCTACGGGACGCGCAGAAGCCCACCCTGTGTTGGCTGGGGACCTTGGTACCTTTCAGAGGCAATTTTTCTGCAGACCATTCCTTCTGGCGACCGAAACAGATGGATGCAATGTGGCCTTGCCTGCCACATTCCCGGCAGGTAGCAGAGCGAAACCGGCAATCATTTCGCTTGTGGCGACCTCCACAACCGAAACACCGAGGGGATGCTGTCGCTTTTTCTCTGTGCCCTTGAGGCCTCTTCTCTTCAGCATGCTGAAGCCTGTCCACCTCCTCTTCTGAATCCTCTTCAGATACCTCTCGAGCGACATCTTGATGGATTGAAGCCACCGCCGGAGGGTTCCTGGCGAGCCACAAGGCCTTCACAGCGCCTCCCGCTGCTTCTTCAGCTGCAATCTCTCTCAAAGCATCTTGGAATGTGACATCTTCTTTTGCAAAAAGTTTCTGTTGCAGCTCACGACTTCGCAGTCCGCAAACCAAGCGATCCCGAAGCCTGTCTTCCAGATCCTTGAAACCGCACTGTCTAGCTGCTTGTCTTAAGGCAGCAACAAAGTCCGCAGCAGACTCACCAGGCCTCTGGTCTCTCTGCTCAAACGCATGCCTCCACGCAATTACTGAGAGCTTGGGTTCGAAGTGCTCTCGCAGCATCCTCTTTAAGTCAGCATATACAATTGACTCCAGTGGTGCTGGGGCTACAAGATTCTCTGCAATGTCAAAAGTCTCTTGCCCACAGACACACACCAGTGTAGCAGCTTTAAGGCCGTCTTCCTGGATCTTGTTTACTCGAAGATAGTTTTCCACTCGAGCCACATAGGAACTCCAGCGCTCAGGGTGAGAAGTATCAAATTCCGACAGACGGCCCAGCTTTGACATCGTTACAGCCTGTAGCCTCTTCGATGCCTCTCGCTGCAAGGAATGAGAAGGGGTCCCTCGAAGGCAAGCTCACCTCCAGCCTTTTCGTACTGGCAGGCAATCGCTTCCTCTGGACGCCGAACTTCCCAGCGCTTCAGGCCTCCTTTGGTAAGTCAGCCTATCTCCTCCTGTTGTTCTTCTTGCAGCGAATCCCACCTTCGTCGCCAATGTTCTGTTTCCGAAGAAAAGACATCGAGGCGAGGCAGGAGTAACAACACAACTACTTTATTGAGATCACGAACAGAACAGAAGACAACATGGCGCCAGGGCCTTTTATACTCCCTTGCAAGGGACAGCGTCAGCCAATCAATGCAAGGCTAGTCTCCCGCCTTGCGCATGCGCACAACGCTGGAGACAGCCTGTCTGGTCCCGGGCAACCACGTGGATTGCCCGGGCCTTCTGCAGCCTCCTGAGCCTGCTGAGTCATTCAGCAGTCCCAGGACATAACAGTTACACTTTGTTATCTCTCAACCATGCATCCATCTATCAATCTCAAGACATACTGCATTTAATCTTGGTTGAGGGCATGGTTGAGGGCCTACAATGTTCTTATGTAGTTGATTCATAAGGGTTATAGATATTACACAGAACAATAAACACATTTAGACAAAATGAGTGACACCGCACCCATAAGCATTGGAAAAAGCAGACAAAATGTACACATTGGGATAACTGGATGTACAGTAGGTCTACCCTGGGAGTGTGCCACAAAGGATTCCTTATGCCACCAGGAACTCTTCCTTCCCCCAATGTAGAGAATACAGAACCCAATGAAATAAAATATGGACAAAAACAGAAATGGAACTTTGCTCTATGAAGAGTGCATAGAAGCATGTGCACAAAGAATGCATAGAAGAATGTGCATGTACAATAAAGAAAAAGAAAAAACATTAAGCAACAGTGGATGAACAGTGGAAGAATTATTAAGATATTTTTTCCTTTCACACTGGCTTATAAACTGAAAAAAGAAAGAGAAAAAGTTGATAAATAAACTGCAAGATGAGAAGGGAGACATGCAACTCCAAAATGAGGCAATAAAAAAATAGTTAAAGAATATTATGAAAAATGATATGATATAGAAAAAATTTCTCTGGAAAAAACAGCACAATATATTGAAAAAGCCAATTTACCAAAAATTCCAGAAAACTTTAAAAATATGCTAAATGAAAAAATAACAATGATGGAACGGATGGAAGCTATAAAAAGACAAAAAAATGATAAAACCCCAGGACCAGATGGGCTACCTGCAGAGTTCTATAAATGTTTTCAAGATACATTAAGCTCCCCAATGAAGGAAGTTTGCAATGAGGTATTATCAGAGACTAAATTACCAAATACATGGATGAAAGCAAATATCACCTTAATACCAAAAGAGGACTCCGATCTGTTACAGATAAAATTTATAGACCAATATCACTACTGAATGTGGATTACAAAATTTTTGTCTCAATAATAGAGAGATTGAAAAGATTTTTGATTGAATTTATTCATCCAGACCAAAATGGATTTTTACCAAAAAGACAAATAAAACACAACTTAAGGATTATTTTAGATACATTAGAATACTTTGAAATGCACCCAGGAAAACAAATGGCACTAATTTTCTTAGATGCTCAAAAAGCCTTTGATAATGTAAATTGGCAATTTATTTTTTGTATATATATTTTATTAGGTTTTATATGGGTAAGGGGAGGGGAGGGTTGGTATGGGTAATGGGTGGGGTTAGGAAATGGGATTGGGATAGGGATAGGGATAGGTACAGTAGTGGGGTTACCCCCACAGAAAATTCAATGCTTGAACAAGCAGACTATCGTCCGGGTACAAATATTAAATAACAATAGTGAATATAATACTAAACAATTATAATCATTAATGCTAACAATAGTCATAAAATTAAAGCTTACTAAATAGATATCATTCATCCTGTTAGACTTCACAATCTTTTTGCTCTAACGTAATGCTAGCCATTGATAAAATTTTTCCCATGTTCTAATACACTGAATCCTCTTTCTCTTTAATCTCTAAAGTTAATCTATCCATTTCTGCACACTCTAAAATTTTCATAATTATAATCTGGTTAGGTGGTAGATTTTCATTTTTCCAAAATTGGGCAAATGCAACTCTCGCAGCTGTCAGTACATGTAATATTAAGTATTCATTAGCTTTGCCATAATTAAGTCCTAATATTCCTAACAAAAACAGTTCTGGCTTAAATTCTATCTGTATTTTAGTCATCTTTTCTAGCCATATATGAATTTTAAACCAAAATTTCTTAGCTTTAGGACATATCCACCAGATATGATAGTAAGTACCTGGGTTTTGCTTACATTTCCAACAGGTATTCGGTACATTTTTAAACATTTTCGCTAATCTAACTGGTGTCATATGCCATCTATAAAACATTTTGTATAGATTCTCTTTATATGAAGCTGCTTTAGTAAGTTTAATGTTTCTCTCCCAAAGTTTTTCCCAATCTTCTAAATCTATAGAATATCCAAAAAAAATTGCCCACACTATCATCGTTTCTTTTACTTGTTCTTCTTCCATCTTCCAGCTTAGTAGAAATTTATAGAGCTTCTTAATCAAGTTTTCATCTGTTTTCAAAAGTGTTTTATCAAATAATGTCTGTTCTTTATAAAAGTCCATTGATTTTACATCTTTTTCATACCTTGTTTGAATTTGCAGATAGGACCACCATGTTAAGTCAATGCCTTGTTGATGAAGAATTTGTCTGTCTAAGTTTTCCATCCTTATCCAAAATGTCTTTATAAGTGACAAGTTTATCATAGTTAATTAAATTTGGATAAGCAAATGCTTCCATTGTGGAAAGCCACTCAGGTATTTTCATATAAATTTTATGTTTAATTTTCTCCCACTCTGAAAACAAAACATTCCTTATGGCATGGCTTTGGAAATATTTATGTACTTTGTTTTTCTCATACCATAAGAACGCGTGCCATCCCAATTGCAAGTCATGCCCCTCTAAATAAAGAAGTCGTTTATTTCTCAATGTAATCCATTCTTTAAGCCAAAGCAAAATGGATGCTTGGTAATAAAGTCTCCAATCCGGAAGACCAAAACCCCCTCTGTCTTTGGTTTCTTGTAGCAGTTTGGTTTTAATTCGTGCTTTCTTCCCTTGCCATATAAATCTCGATATTGTTGTATTTAAGTCATCGAAAAATTTCTTGCCCAGTTTAACAGGGGCTGTTTGGAATAGGAAGAATAGCTTCAGTAAGATGTTCATCTTCACAATCGCAATTCTTCCTAACAATGACAATTGGAGATTTTTCCACTTTTTCAAATCTACTTTTATTTGTTTCATTAATCTTTCATAGTTATCTTCTTTTAATGTTGTATATTTTGAAGTTAAGTAGATACAGTACCTAAATATTTAACTTTTTTGGCTATTTGAAGATTTGACCTTTTTGCAAATTGAGTTCTCTGTTTGTCTGTTAGATTTTTTGTTAATACCTTAGTCTTTTCTCTATTTATCTTCAAACCTGCTACTTCTCCGAATTCCTCTATTTTCTGCAAAAGTTTAGTAACTGTTTCCAGCGGCTCTTCTAAAATAAAAACTAAATCATCTGCAAAAGCCTGTAGTTTGTATTTCTGTTCTTTTATTTCCAGTCCCTTAATTTCCGTGTCTTGCCTAATATCTCTAGCCAACACCTCCAAAGTGAGAATAAATAACAGGGGAGATAATGGGCATCCCTGTCTTGTGCCTTTTTTAATGTCAAAGCCATCTGTATATTCTCCATTTAAAAATATCCTTGCTGTTTGTTTATTATAAATTGCTTGAATTGCATTTATAAAGTTTTTGCCAAAGTCCATTCCCGTCAACTGTTGGAACATAAATTGCCAATTTAATTTGTCAAAAGTTTTTTGTGCGTCAAGAAATATGAGTGCCATCTGTTTCCCTGGATGATTTTCATAATATTCTAAATTGGCAATTTATGACACAACAATTAAACTGCATGGATTTTGGAAAAAAAGTTTATAAATGTAATTAAGACAATATATCAAACAATCAGCAAAAGTAATTGTAAATGGGGACTACACAGAGAACTTTAATATAAAGAAAGGCACAAGACAAGGATGTCCACTATCCCCATTGCTATTCATATTGACTTTGGAAGTTTTGAACAGGAACATCAGACAAGATCCAGAAATTAAAGGAATGGAGATAAAAGATGAAATCTATAAATTAAAAACATTTGCAGATGACTTGGTATTTATCATAGAAGAACCATTGGAGACTATTGAAAAGGATTGAGGAATTCAGAGAAGTAGCAGGATTGAAGATAAACAGAAAAAAAACAAAAGTTATAGTTAAAAACCTTATGTCTAAGCAAAAAGAACAATTGTCAGAAAAAATGGATTTTCAAATAGTTAGGAAAGTTAAATGAAATGAAATGAACCTTTATTATCAAAGTATAACATGTATACAGTGAAATTGGCTGAGCCTCCCTCCGTGCCCCCCCCCCCCACAACTCACAGTGACTACAAACCCCCAACATATTACACCCTGTGAGCTAATCACACAGCACGCCGGCCTCTCGGGTCTATCATGCATAAAATTATTATGTCCCATTCAAGAGCCTGACAGCCCATGGATAAAAGCTGTTCTTCAGCCTGTTGGTACGGCTGGCTATGTTTCTGTATCTCCTACCCGATGGTAGGAGAGTAAAGAGGTACCGACCAGGGTGAGAGTCATCCCTGAGAATTTTCCTCACTCTACCAAGGCAACGAGCCCTGGCAATGTCATCCAGTGGTGTCAGGGAACAGCCCACGATGTTTTGTGCTGTGCTCACCACCCTCTGTAGAACCTTCCTGTCCGTGGCTGTCAGGCCAGCATACCAAACCACAATACAGTATGTGAGAACGCTTTCGACAGTAGACCGGTAGAAGAGGGTCATGAGTCGTCGTTCTACCCTGTTCTTCCGCAAGACCCTAAGGAAGTGGAGTCTCTGTTGGGCCTTTCTGGCACCTGGGCTGTGTTAATTTTCCAGGTAAGATCTTCACAGAGATATACTCCCAGGAATTTAAAGGAGGACTATACCTAACAGCAAGTTGTGCAATGATAAAAGAAGATAACTACATAAAATTACTTAATCAAATAAAATTAGATCTGGAAAAATGGAAAAACTTACAACTATCAGTGTTAGGAAGAATAGCTATTGTGAAAATAAATATTTTACCAAACAGTACCTATAAAAATAGAGAAGAAATTTTTTGATGATTTGAATACATTGATTTTGAAATTTATTTGGCAAGGAAAGAAAGCTAGAATTAAACTGAAAATGCTACAAGAATCCAAAGAAAATGGAGGATTTGGATTACCAGACTGGGGCTTATACTATCAAGCATGTGTCTTAACATGGCTAAAAGAATGGATAATTCTCAGACATAAAAGACTGTTATATCTAGAAGGACATGATCTGCAACTGGGATGGCATGCATTTCTATGATATGAGAAGAATAAAACTCATACTTTCAAAACCACTATATAAGAAATTCACTACTTTCTGTGTGGGAAAAGCTAAAAGCTAAAATCTACTTGAAAATCCCAGGATGGTTTTCAACGATGGAAGCATTTGTTCACCCAAACTTAGTGCAATATGAATTTTTTTTTTACATATAAGGATATTTTGGATACTGAAGGGAAACTAAAATCTAAAGAGCTTTTAGACCAGGGTATTGAATTATCATGGTGGCCTCAATTGCAAATGCAATCGAGATATGATAAAGATGCGAAAATATATGGCTTTGATAAAGAACAGACAATGTTTGATCAGATATTGTTGACCTCTAATGAAAAACCGATTAAGAAACTATATAACTTTCTATTAAATTTGAAAATGGAGAATGAACAAGTGAAAGATACAGTGATACAATGGGCAAAAAACTTTGGATATAATATAGAATTAGAGAAATGGCAAAATCTTTGGGAAAGAAATTATAAATTGACAATGGCAACTTCTTATAAAGAAAACTTACATAAAATGTTTTATAGATGGCACTTACCACCTGCTAGATTAGCAAAAATGTTTAAAAATATGTCTAATAAATGTTGGAAATGAAACCAAAAATCTGGCACATATTATCATTTGTGGTAGACCTGTGTTAAAGCAAAAACAATTTGGACAAAAATACACATTTGGTTAGAAAAGATGTTAGGAAAACTTGTAGATTTTAAACCTGAACTTTTATTACTAGGTATAATACCAGAAAAATCTGATAAGCAAAGTGTATATTTAACATTGCATGTACTAAAAGCAGTGAGGATTGTATTTGCTCAGCACTGGAAGAATGAAGAAACACCACTATACGAAGAGATAATGAAGAAGATATTGGACTGTGCTGAAATGGACAGACTTACATTAAGGATCAAAGAGAAAGAAGATACAGAATATTTTCAAACCTGGAATTTATTTTATCAGTTGTTGGAAAAAAGGGGTAGAGACTAAGAATGTAACTTGTATTATTAAGCAAACAAATTAACCCAGACAACATGATGTTTATTAAGCACTAATCAAATGTAATAATAGAAAATTAATAACATTTTTTGAAAAAAGAAAAAAAAAGTACATTTGATACATTTCCCATTGAGATAGGATGAGACAAATACAGTTGGGCAGATTGGTTGTGAATGTATACAGTGGAATTAGAAATATAGAAAGAAAAAATTCTGAGATACAATTTCCAAATTTCAGAATCTAGATCTCTACCAAAAATTGCTGAATTGGAAGTTTTGCCAATCCAGCATAACTACCTTTTATTAGGTTATCTTACATTGAAATTGTTCTTTGACTCTTTGACTGTGGAGGAATGCATGCATTTCTCTATTGCTCCCCAGTTCATAGCAATTGTTACTGGAAAAGAACAGCCTAGAGAGGTGAAGGCAGACTCCTGGGTCTTGCACAATGGTTAGGGTAAAGTGTCATCTATGTAATGATCTTGGCAACAATATGTAAGTTCCATGCCAAAGGTCTTCTTCCAGGATAAAATTACATTCATTTCTGAGATAAAGTAATTAAAAGAGAAGAACTGGCACAAATCTATCCACCCTTGTGACTGGAGGAAAAGAGGGAAGATGCACTTGGAAGAAGTTAGAGAAGGAGGAAACTGGCAAGGAAAAAACCTGTGTGTTTCCCAGCCAAGAGAGTACCACCTTGCACAAAATGTCGCCACTGCTCAAGGCAGGGAAAAGAATTGCCAAAACTCAAAACCAGGAAGAAATAACTTAGGATTTAAACCCTGGGATTGACCTATTATAAAACTTGATTTTGGTATTATACAGCATGCAATATATGTGTGTGTGTGTGTGTTTTTCAGCAATAAAGAACATACTTATCTGTATCAAGTGTCTGAAAATTTGCTATTCACTAGCTACAGAATACCTGTAAGGACCTGCCTCAACTAGATCTCCCAAGAAAGCAGAACTCTTGAAACAGGCATTGTCTCAAAAGAAACTTTTATTGATAGTGATGGCAAGAGAGCAAAGCAAGGTCTAAAGATTTGACGCATAAAGGATTACGCGAGAAAGGCTATTCAAAACTCCCCCCCCCAGTGTACAACCGTCCAGTTGAAATCCAGCCAATCCACAGGTACCACTGTGTTATGAGAAGCTGGAGATTCAGAGGGCTTCTCAAGGTCTCTCGGTTTTGTTTCCCAATGGTTCCAGGCTCCGTTGTCTGGAGATAGGGCAGATGTTTTCAGTTCGCATTCCTCTTGCCCAGAGAGAGGGCATCTTGTACAGAGCAGAGCAAAGCAAATAATAATCCCCATGCAAGCACCCTTCCCCAACAGTATGGCAAGCCCCAAAAATACATAGGCAAAAGCAAGAAAGGGAAAAATGGAAGGATTAAAGGCAAATACATTTCAGGGGCTCTGACATTCAATCCCCCTAATAGAAAAACAAATCCACCTGCAAAACAAAACAGGAAGGGAAAAAGGGAAAAAAATAAACACATTAATCAGGTTTATCTGGATAGCATGTATGGAAGCGTTTGAGCAATCTAGGGGCCCTGACATGTTTTTTATAAACCCACTCATTCTGTGAAGCAGGCAAGTCTTTCCAGGCCACTAAATACCGAGTGGACCCATGATGTTTGTGACAATCTAAAATATCTTTAATTTCAAAGTGTTGCTTGCCCTCAATCATAATAGGTTGAGAGGCCGGAGCAGTAATAGTAATAGCAGTTTAGAGATGACCTTAGGTTTCAATAAGCTACAATGGAAAACTGGGTAAATTTATCTCAAACTCTTAGGGAGTTCCAGCTCCACTGTTAACAGGATTGATAATGCATTTAACAGGAAACAGACCCATAAACTTTGGACCCAACTTCTTTGATTGCTGCAATGACTATAAAAATCTAGTGGAAAGATAAACTCTGTCTCCAACATGGAAAGACTTAGGCTCCATTCTTTTTTTGTTAACCTGTGGTTTATAAGCTTCCCTAGCCTCATCCAAGGCTTTTCTAACTACTGGCCAGATGTTCTGCAATTGATGAACCTACTCCTTAAGGGAAGGAATTGCAGGTTCATTGGCAAGCAATTCAGGCATAGGAAGGAAACTCTGGCCATTAGCCACTTGGAAAGGAGTGAACCCAGTGTTGGAGTGTACTGCATTGTTGTAAGCCACCTCAGCAAACGGCAACAGATCAGTCCAATTGTCCTGCTGATAATTAATAAAACAACGGAGGTATTGTTCTAGAACTGAGTTCATTCATTCTTTCCCCCCACTCGTTTTAGGATGATGACTAGATGACAGCCCCTGATCTGAACCTAAAAGGTCCAAAAAGGCTTTCCAGAACTTAGAGGTGAATTGAACACCCTTATCGGATATTATGTGCTTTGGGGCACCATGAAGGCGATAAATATGCTGCACAAACAACTTAGCCAAAGTCTTTGCGGTTGGGATCTTCTGATACAGGATAAAATGGGCTTGTTTAGAAAACAAATCGGTGACAACCCAAATGACAGTGTTTCCCACACTTTCGGGTAGCTCCACAATAAAATCCATGGAGATCTCTCTCCAGGGTGCTAAAGGGCTCACTACTGATTGCAGGAGACCAGGCATTTTCCCTTGCCTATGTTTAGCAGCAGCACAAGTCGGGCAGCTGGCCACATAACTTTCAATGTCCTTCTTTAAGGAAGGCCACCAAAATTGCCTCTTAAATAGGTGAAGAGTCTTTACAAACCCAAAGTGCCCTGCCATTTTTGAATTGTGACAGGCCTGCATGATTCTCAGTCTCTGATTTACAGGCACATACAGCTTTCCTCCAACCCAAGCCAACCCATCTTGCACTGAGCAGAGATTTGTACGGCCGCTGAACCACTCGTCCTTCTCCAGCGCCTTCTTGAATTCCCCAATCGCTACATTATATTGTGGCATTCATGACAAAGCATCTGCCAGGAAGTTTCTCCCCCCCCCCGGCAGATAGTGGACGGAGAAATTAAAATGATGGAAGTGCTGGGCCCAGCATGCCTGTTTCAGAGACAATCTCCTGGGGGTTTTCAAAGCTTCAAGATTCTTACGAATCTGGAAAGGGATTTTACTCCCTTCTAGGAAATACCTCCAGGTTAAGAGGACCCATCTCATTGCATAGGCTTCCTTTTCCCAAGCAGCCCACTGTTGTTCAGTCTTCGACAATTTTTTTGATGTGTAGGCACAGGGTTGTAACTGGCCCTGCTGGTTTTTCTGCAGTAACACCACCCCCACTGCCACATCACTAGCGTCTACCTGAATTATAAATGACTTGTCTGTGTCCGGGTGTTTCAGTACTGGTTCCGCGGAAAAAAGTCTCTTAAGTTTCTCAAATGTGGCTTGGCATTCAGATGTCCACTTTAGTGGCTGGCCAGGCTTCAGCTTACTCCCTCCCTTAGTTTTCAGTAAGTTTGTGATAGGGAATGCGATCTGAGCAAACAAGGGGATATATTACCTGTAAAAGTTGGCAAACCCCAGAAAGCTCTGCAGTTGCTTCCTGGTGCAGGGAGGGGTCCATTCCATGACAGCCCGCACCTTATCTGGGTCCATCTCCACTCCCTCATGAGAAATATGGTAGCCCAGATAGTCAATTCTATCCTTATGGAATTCATATTTCAAGAGCTTGGCGTACAATTTAGCAGCACGGAGCTTCTTTGAGACCCCCCTGACTAATTTCACATGCTCAGCTTTACTTTCAGTGTAAATCAGGATATCATACAAATGCACCAGGACCCCCTTATACAGGTGTTCATGGAGAACCTCATTGATCAGTTGCATGAACACTGCGGGGGCTCCCTGTAGCCCAAAAGGGAGTACCCTGAACTGGAAGCAACCTAAGGGGCAGTTGAAAGCAATCTTCCATTCATCTCTCTCCTTAATCCTGATGCGATAATATGCTTCTCACAGGTCTAGATTAGAAAAGATTTTTTCTTTCACTGGGTGGGCTAACATGTCCCTCATGCAGGGCAGGGGATACACATTTTCTATGGATATTGTGTTTAAGCACCTATAATCCACGCAGAGGTAAAGAAACCCATCCTTCTCTGAATAGAACAGGGGCTGCTACCCGAGGTCTGGCAGGCTGGATGAATCCCCAGGATAAATTCTTGTCAATGAACCTGCAGAGCTCATCTAATTCTCTAGGGGTCATCAAATATAGCTTTGGCTTAGGCAACTTAGCTCCCAGGATGATCTCAATAGCACAGTCCGTAGGTTGGTGTGGGGGAAGTTCATCCAACCTCTTCTTACTGAAAACCTTGGCTAGATCTTGGTACTCTTTTGGAATGCTCTGAAGCTCTTGCTCGCTCAGCGCGGAGGCTATTTCCTGCTTCGTACCCTCCATTCTATTTCCAGGCAACCACTGGGGAGGTGCTTTCTTTCTTGGGAACCTTAGCCACCCCTCTCTCCAGTCAATTAGGGGGATCCATTTCTTTAACCAAGTTAGCCCAAGGACCAGGGGCCATTCCAGGCCGGGAGCCATGATGAACACTAAGCTCTGAGTGGCTTCCCATGGTCAGTCCCAGGGGTTCGGTGACAAAACTCACCAGGATGCCCCCTGCTACGGACCCATCAAGTTGGCAAAAAGCGATGGGGTTCTTGAGTTTTCTTAGGGAAGGCCCATTTCCCAACTAAGTTGGGACTTATCAGGCACCATGTGCAGCCCAAGTCCAACAGAGCGATTAGAGCCATTTTCCTGCCCATGCCCAGGATTATCAATTCTATGGGCATGGTTATGGGGTCAATCAGCCCACTTACCAATGGATCATCATCATAATCATTCTCTGATGTCCCCCACTTGTCCGGTGGGGTCAGAGCTCTACCCCCACCTTTGGGCCCCGGGAAAGCTCCACGACCTCTGTGGACTTCAGGGCTGTGTCTTTTGAGTGCTGGGTGGATTTGCTTGGCTTTCCCCCAGAGGTGTGATCCAACTTCCTAACTGGAGTCTTGCTGCGGCACTCCAGGGAGCTATGCCCTTCCTTGCCACACTTGAAGCAGGCGGTGGAATGTGGTTGGGTTGTGGAGGTTTTCCCAGTCTCTCCTTTTTTCTCAGACTGGCTTCGTCTCCCCGATTTCACAGGATGGAACAGGTTCCAGGTCTGGTCAATTTCCACCTCTTCAGCCAAAAGACACCATTTGTAGAGACGAGCGGGTGCTCCACGAGCCACACAGGCATTCTACAGGTCATCGTTTAGCCCATCCTGGAAACAGGTTATCAGGATGTCTTTGGGCCAGTTCAGGTGGTAAGCCAAATCTTGAAATTCCTCCATATATTTGGATACCGGACGGCACCCGTTTTACGGTTTTTATGTGATCCGTAGCTTTCCGGTCTGCCAGGCAGTCTTCAAAACAGCATCTCAGTGTGGTCATGAAGCGGTTAAAGTTCCGAACTTCGGGAGTTTTGCAGTTATATAGGGTCACCATCCACCTTGCGACGGTTCCTTCCAGGACTAGGGTGATGACCCAGATCTTGGCTGCATTGTTGGGCAGAGACCTCCCATATACTTGCATGTAGGTAAGGACATGAGCCAAGAAGAAGCCCAACTGCTGAGGATCCCCATCGAATTTGACTCCCAACGGAAGCAGCTTTGGTTCTTCTGGGGGTGTTTTCTCTGTGGGCGGTCATGGGGTCTGAGCTCTCTGGAGGTTTGCTCACTGCCGCGCTGCCAGAGTAGCCTCCACCATTTCTTTTTTTTTTATAACAAAATTTTATTGGTTTTCCAGTTTTACATTTAAGTATTCGGAAACCAGCGTGGTGACTGGGTAATCAGTGGTTCAATAACAAAATCTTTAGTACATATCTCAGGTTACATCATCAAAAATTCCTTCTCTATTTCCTATAACATTTGCTAGATCATATTTAGGCTAATTTCTCATTATAGCAAACTCAGTTAAAACATTCATCAGTATATTTTTTGCTTATACATATCCATGTCCTGTTTTTAAATTTTACCTAATTTTTTAATTTTTAATTACAATATTCCAATTTAACCTTTAATATCCATAGTATTTAAGTTTCGGGTAGTCCAAATTTCCTTTATTTCACTACATAAAAGTTATAATATCTAAAATACATATATTATTTACTTAAGTATATTCTTATCTTATTTCATAAACATTTTCTATTTCTCCTCCTAATACATCACAACTTATTAATAGAGTATCCTTTATTGTCTCAAATCCATCATCTATATTATCTGGGCTAAACAATAGTTGAAAGCTAATTCCTAATAATTAATTTTCATTTCTCTTACAAATCTAAATCCTAGGTATTAAGCCAATTAATCCCTTATTTTTTTCATTTAACAACAATATTTAAATCTAGTAATCATATTTCCCTTCATCTAAAAATCTCCCCTTAGCCCATTAGTTGAGACTTTAGGATCCTCTATCATGAATCAAAACATTTTTTAAATCTAACTCTGGCTTTCTTTTTATGCCAACCAGGCTTCCATACCAATGCCTTTAAATCATCAGATACATCTCCCTTCATTCTTGCACATGTTACTTGAACCAAGGGAGACCATCTAGTTATCAATTTTGCAGAGAAGCTGGCCCATTTGTAATCATCAAATTGTTGTCCTGGTGGCTCATTCGATTCAGTTTGGTCTTCTTGTCCCTCAAGTTTCTGCTGGTTTAGGTAGAAAGTCATGTCCAGTTTTATGGTTGTTATTTGATTGTGTATGTTTTCAGTATACTGTACTTGTTGGTCTTTAACACCTTCCATCTTGGTCTTGCTTTGTTCCGCTTCTGTTGCTTTTTGGGTTGTAGGTTCTTTAATTGCAATCAGGGATTGTCTGTCAAAATTCTCAGTAGATTGTATTTGTTGATCTTTAAAGTCCTCTGTCTTGGTATTAATTTCTTCCGCTTCTGTTGTTTTTTGAGTTGTAAGTTCTTTCATTGAGATCAAAGTTTCATTTTGTAGGTTTAAGTTAGCGCCTTTGTCTTTCAGTCTGGATTTAATTATCTCAGTAGCTTCAAGAATTTTTTCAAGTATAAGTTTATAATTAAGTTGTTGCTGGTCCTCCTCCATTTCTAACATAGTCATAGATGGTCCTTTAGTGAAGGCTATTTATTAGATGAAAGTCAGTAAATGTTCACCTCCACAGTTCTTAAAATCCAATTTCACTGTCCAGCTGTTCTCTCAGCTTTTTATCTCTTTTAGATAATACCAAGGACAGATCTAGGCTGTGAGCAGGTCTCTTTATCAAGAGTATTTACTTGCTGTACCAAACTCCGCCACAAGATGTCCACAGCAGCATTTAAAATCTTTCCCAGAATCAGGGCTAGGTTTTTATCCAGTATAAGTTCTTTTTCATCTTTTTTAGAATAAGGTGACAGGTCCCCGTGAAAGTAGGATTTTTTTGGGTCCCCAGATATCAAGGTAATATAGATCCAGTTACTTAGTTATTTTTTCCAGGGCTTTATTTTCCCTAAGTAGTCAGACGCTGCCATTTTAGAGGGTGGGAAGAAGACGTTCCCTTCCCTCTTTCCTCGCAGAGGGAAGAAGTTTCAGAAGGCTTTTAACAGGAAAATAGTTGGGGTACAAGAAGGTAGGGTCTCACCCAGTTCCTCCGCGGTGCTTTTGAAGTGCTTGGTCGTAGTTTTGGCTTTGGCAGGTAGCGGCTTAGTGATGGGCCATGTAAATGGCCGATCTTTTCCCTGTCGGTCCGAAGAGCTGCCCCGGATCAAATGGAAGGGCTGCCGCCCTTCCGCGATCAATCGGGAGGTCCTCTTCCCCGCTCGTCGCCCCTCCAGGACGACTTTCGACCCTTTTCAGGGTCCCCCGGCGGGAGAAAACCGGACGGCGGAGGGAGCGATTGCTCCGTACGTCCGCCAGCACCGCGAGCACAAATCGAAAGCTGCCTCCACCATTTCTGATCTACCCGCGGCCCCCGCTGCCGTCTCCGTTATCACTGTCTCTCCTCCGCTTCCAACCTCCTTGGTCAGTTCTTCCTCTTTTTCTGGGCGGCTCAAGGATTTGGCTTTTAGGTCCTTGAAAGCTTCCACCATGTAATGCATGGCTCGCTTCAGGATCCCCTCCATCGGGTCTGACTGCGGGTCCATATCTTCATCATCGGAAAGCAGCTTCATCTTTTTTTTGCAAGTCTTTTTCCAACCTCCTCGGGTGAGAGTTATTTTGGGGGGCCTTTCCTCCCAGTCCTCTCTCCTCCCAACACCAAGCGACCATCTCAGCCTTGAGGCATCTTCTAGGGTGGCAGCTTCCTCTACCCAGGTGGAGGTGCCTTCTTCGGGATAAATCTGAATGGCTGCCTCACTGCAGTCTTCGATTCCAATTTCTCCTGTTTTGCTGCCATGCAGAGACATGCTATGCATAGCCCCCCTCAATAGGGCAGATGCCTCTCTGGGTTGGGCACTACTGCAGACTTTGCTTTAGGTATGGACTTGCCTCAACTAGATCTCCCAAGAAAGCAAAACTCTTGAAAAAGGCATTGTCTCAAAAGGAACTTTTATTGAGAATTAGTGATTGCAAGTGAGCAAAGCAAGGTCTAGAGATTTGACGCATAAAGGATTACATCAAAAAGGAAATTCAAAACTCCTCCCCCCAGTGTCCAACCGTCCGGTTGAAATCCAGCCAATCCACAGATGCCACCGTGTTATGAGAAGCTGGAGATTCAGCGGGCTTCTCAAGGTCTCTCGGTTTCGTTTCCCAACGGTTCCAGGCTCCGTTGTCTGGAGATAAGGCAGATGTTTTCAGGTCGCATTCCTCTTGCCCAGAGAGAGGGCATCTCATACAGAGCAGAGCAAAGCAAATAATAATCCCCATGCAAGCACCCTCCCCCAACAGTATGGCAAGCCCTGAAAATACATAGGCAAAAGCAAGAAAGGGAAAAATGGAAGGATTAAAGGCAAATACATTTGAGGGGCTCTGACAATTCCTATGTGGTAGAGCTGGACAGAACTCTGACATATGTTGAAAACCAGGCTTTTTTATCTTAATTACTCTCAAGTTTGCTTACAGTTATCATTTGAAATCCCAGTTACATACAATACTATATTCAGGTTATTACCTAAAAATGAAACAGAATTTGAAATTCAGTTGCATATCTACATAAAACAAATCTGCCCAAAGAACTGGTCCCACTAGATGCAATAGTAAGAAAGATATTCCTCACTTCTTCCCCACCCCCTAAGCATGGAGATGCTCAAAGCAAAATAGGTTCCGGGTAAATAATTCTTTGGAGACAATTTCCACAAAGGCTCTCTCTCTGAAACAATCTGGAAACTGTGTTGTCTAAGTCTGATACCTGTTCTTAGCTTGGGTGATCTGCAAACTGTATGCCTCCTTCACAACTCTTTCTTATGCCCATCAGAATTACTGATTTTTAAAATATTTTATTTTTAATCGTACAATTTTATAGTTGTGTTTTATAGCTTGTATTTTGCTTTATTACTGTAAGCTATCCTTAAGCAAACAGGCAGGTTATAAATTTGATAATAAATATAAACACTAAAGAAATGCAGTAGTGAACTATTAATCAGCTAAAAACATTGCCACCCAGCGATTCCTTCTCTTCCTCCATTGGCCTATCCCATTTTTGAGATATCATGGGATCCCTGTTCTAGCACCATGCTCAAAGAACTAAAACAGTGGCCTCCAGACACAAAAAGTTTGTTCCTCCCTCCCTCCCCATTCCGGACCATTTATGGTAGCCTTTGCCATTTATGGTAGCCTTTGCTGGACTTTTAACTCTTATAATTCCCAGAGAAGAAGATCAAAGGCTATACGATCAGGACATTATGGAGTTGAAGTCTAAGCTATCTAAAATAAACCAAATCAGTTTTAAATGTTCATTGGTCAAACCAGCAACTTTTAATGCAAACTCTATTTAGGCAGCCAATGATTAGCATACTTCAACAGTTTAGTCTGCAAGTGTAACTATTATTAATTAAGAGATAATTTCACTGACACTGGGCAGTTTGCAGAAATTGAATAACTTGATAAAATTTATAAAAGGTGTAACACTTAGAAATACCTGAATAGAATAGAATAGAATAGAATAGAATAGAATAGAATAGAATAGAATAGAATAGAATAGAATAGAATAGAATAGAATAGAATAGAATTGGAAGGGACCTTAGAGGTCTTCTAGTCCAGCCCCCTGCTCAAGCAGGAGAACTTATATCGTCTCAGATAGGTGAATGTCTAGTCTCTTCTTAAAAATCTCCAATGATGGAGCACCCACGATTTCTGGGGGTAAGCTGTTCCACTGGTTGATTGTCCTCACTGTCAGGAAGTTTGGACAATCAACCAGTGGGACAGCTTACCCCCAGAATATATATCTCTAAATTGTAATACTATTTCTGTAATTGTCAAAAGCATTTATTGTTTTCCTTAGAGGCTATGGGAGGAAAATGTATTTTTCTAGTTCTCCATGTATACCAATCAGTTGGTTTGTTTGTTTTTTAAGTATAGCTGGGATGCTACTGAGGAATATCTATTTAAAGCAATGGTAGCTTATGCAATTAGAAAATATTTGATTCAAGAAACAACCCAGTAAGTATACACAATATCTTGTAAATATTCTTACTTAATTGGATGTGCATAGTGCTACCTCATTGTGGACTGGAAATCACTTGCATACCTCAGTGATTTGAGGAATACTTTGGAAGTTCTGAATACTTTTAGCCTGAAAAAGACTAGGAGATACACTCACTCTCTTCAAATATTGAATAACTGACAAGTAGAAGATGGGCCAGATTTGTTTAGAATTGTTCCAGAATACAGGACAAGAAACTATGAGTGAAAATGGCAAGGAAGACGATTTCTATCAGACATCAAAGTATATTGTTAACAGTAACAGCTGTGAAACATTGGGAAATGATAGCTTCTTCATCACTAAAGGAGCTTAAACAGAAGCTGGATGGCCCCCTGTCAAAGATACTCAAATAATAGATTCTGCACCAGGATTTTGGGCTGAATTATCCTCAAGCTCTCTTCCAATCATTGCATTCTTTGATTCTCTAAAGATGATATATCTGTGTAGGTCAGAATTATCTATTTTAACTGACGGGAGCTGTTCTGAGTTCCAGGTAAAACCTTTTCAAGATCTATTAGAGGATAGTAGTACACAAAATGTTCTGTTCTATGGATAGGATGTTAAAAAATATCAGAGCATGTTTTCCGGTTCCGGATCGCGGCGCCAGCGGATGGACGGGGAGAGCCCTCTCTCTGCCGTCTGGTTTCCCTTTGTCGAGAGACCCTGGAAAGGGTCAAAAGTCGCCCTGAACGGGCGACCACCTCTGAAGAGGACCCTCGTTTGATCGCGGAAGGGCAGCAGCCCTTCCGTTTGATCCGAGGCAGCTTCTTTGGATCGACGAAGAAAAGATCAGCCATTAACATGGCCGATCACCTAGCTGTACCAGCCGAAAGCCAAAAGTACTATTAAACACAACGAAGCACTGTGGAAGATCTGGGTGAGACCCTTTTTTACCTTTCTTTTACCCTAACTACCTTCCTGTGAAAGCCTCCTGAAACTTCTTCCCTGCTCTTAATACAGCGGCGTTTGCATACCTTGGGAATCTAAGCTTTGGAACAAAAAAAAAAGTATATCTAATTTTAATAACTAAATAACTGGATCTTTATTTTTTCCCCATTTTTTGAGACTTGGGGGTTCCAAAAAAAATCCTATTATAGAGACTCAGCATTTTATCTATTTACCAAGTCTGAAAAATAGTGGTTTTTTTTTTTTGCTTTTTAACTGGATAAAAGCCTAAGTGATGTCTGGAAAAAAGATTTCATGGTCTACTGGGGACATCTTGTGTCTAAGCCTGGTATAGCAATTGAATTTCTTTGACTGTGAGGCCTGCTGACTCTCTTGATTTGCCCTTCATATTATCTAAGGAAAAGATAAGAAGTGGAAACAGCTGGGTGGTGAAAATAACTTTTAGAAATTGTGGAGGTGGACATTGGCTGACTCTTACTAAACATAGCCTCCACTAAAAGACTATCTCTAATCACTATGGAAATTGAGGAACCTTACCCACAACTTAACTATAAACTCATACTTGAAAAAATTCTTGAAGCCACTGAGATAATGAATGCCAGAATGAAAGTCAAAGATGTTACCCAGAAACTACAAATTGAACCCCAGACTTCAACTGATCAACTTATAAACCTAAAAACAACAGAAGAGGAACAAGTCAACAGCAAAGAGAATGCTGCACAAAAATATCTACAACCTATTGAGAATTTTGAGAATCCAACACTGACTTTAGTTAAAATACCTGTAACTTCAACACCAGCAGGAACTGATCAACAAACACAATATATTGAGAACCTAGACAACTCAGACAAGCAAACAATAATCACAACACCGGACATGACCCTTTATTCTAGTCAGATGGAACTGGAACAAGAAGAAGAAGACCAGACTGAACTGATGATTAATATCTCAAATCAAACATGGAGAATTGAATTATTAGGGCAACAACCCAATAACTACAAAGGGGCCAGTTCCTTTGAAAAATTGACATCTGGATGTTCTCCCTTGATTCAAACAACATGTGTAGGAATGAAGGGAGATGCATCTGAGGATTTAAAGGCTCTGGCATGGAAGCCTGCTTGGCACAAAAAGAAAGCCAGAGTTAGATTTAAAAATGGGACTTAAAATTTTACTTGATGGGTTAAGGAGAGTTTTAGAGACATTGATTGATGTAATATTTAGGATTTAGATTTATAATGGAAATGAAAATTAACTGTTAGATTATAGTTCGGAATGGTAATATGGAAATGGGTTTATGACAATGAAAGATATTTTACTAGTAAAAGAGGAGCTATCAGGATGAAAAATAAAATATATTTGTGAAATAAAGTAAGAATAAGTACAGGATACGATAATTATCTTGTATTGAAATGAGGGAAATTAGGCTTACCCGAAGTTTAAATATTATGGCTATTAAAGGCTAAATTGGAATATGGTAACTGAAATTAAGTAAAATTTTAAAACAGGATTTGGATATGTATAAGTAAAATGTTATTGATAAATGTATTGATTGGAAATGTATTAATTTGAACACGATATAACAATTATGGGAAATAAAGAGGGAACCTCAATGTTGGAGATTTTTAGAGATATTGATTGATTTAATATTTAGGATTTAGATTTACAATGGAAATGAAAATTAACTGCTAGATTATAGTTTTGAATTGTAACATGGAAATGGGTTTCTGACAATGAAAGATATTTTACCAGTAAATGAGGACCTACCAGGATGAGAAATAGAATATATCTGTGAAAGAAAGTATGAATGTAATTGTCGGAATAATATATGTACTCCATACACGATAATTATTTTGTAATGAAATGAGGGAAATTAGGGTTACTCGAAGTCTAAATATTACGGTTATTAAAGGCTAAATTGGAACATGGTAATTGGAATTAAGTAAAACTTAAAAACAGGACTTGGATATGTATAAATAAAATGTTATTGACAAATGTATTGATTGATTGAGCTTTATCTAGAAATGTATTAACTTGAATATGATATAATAATTAAGGGAAATAGAGAGGGAATTTTAACGATGTAACCTGACAGATATATGAATGATTTTGTTATTGGATTATTGATTACCCTATCACCATGCTGCTTCCTAATTACCTGGATGTAAAAACTGAAAAATTTAATAAATCTTCTAGAATTAAGAAGTGGTTAGTGCTGTCCCATTCAATTAGGAACTGGACCACAAGTTTTATTTTCAGAAAATGACTGAACTACTCAGGTATGTGGTTGAGATGAACTTTCCAATATACCCTGGAATAGTCTACCCATTAAACAGAACACTTTCATATATGGGTACCCAATCAGTTCCCTTTAACTTAAATATCAGAGCTGAAATCTGTGACTTTCGTTGTATTAAGATTTGAAAATCTTACTGTTCACCAACCAGTAGCAAATTGCTAGTTTCTCTTCTCCATAACCAAAACAAATTAAACATTATCTTAAAAGATGACAAATATTATGCATAAGGAATAGTAATTTGCTTTTCTTCTTTAGGAACAAACTGCTACCATAAAATGGACTAATAATATAATGAACTATTGTAGATATTGGTCAGCAGTTACCTTTGCTTGCTTCCTTCCTCAGACTAGCTGAGCTGATAATAAGGGCTTTTCTTCACCTTTAAGGAAGATGTTCTACTGTGTGTTATCAACTGTGACTAATAAGAAGAGGTTCTCCTCGGGACTTCCGGTTTTGCACCATAGCGCACAGCCGCGGAATAGCGGAGCTCCGCTTCCCGCGGCCAGTTTCACCCTGCCAGGGGGACCCTAAACGGGTCTGAAGTTGCCCCGAAGAGGTGACTGAGAAGGAGGGGTGCCCCATTGATCACAAAACAACAGCAGTCATTCTGTTCGATCCAGGGGAAGCCCTCTGAGCTGACAGGAGAAAGGCTAGCCATACATCAGTGTCTAGCCCAAACTACTTGCAGTCGAAGTCCAAGAGCACGAACCAGAACATCGGTGAACAACGTGCTTGGAACTGGTGAGAGTATCGATCTTCTCTCTTCTACTTTTTAACTGAATCCTTGGGAAAGACCCCCAAAGCAAGAAAACCTCCGAAAGTGAAGGGAGGGGACTACACCCCCACTCCCTCATAGACAGAAGCAGCAAATTAATACTAAGGGGGAAAGAAATATATGGAAATTAAATTTCAAATACTACAGTTTGGATAAATCTAGAAACTAAAAAAAAACCTGTTTATACCTAAAGGGTTTCAATGAAATTATAAAATATATATAGCAATAATAACTTTCTGTCTGAAAAAACTGGAAAATAAATAACTACTGACACCTAGTGGAGAATCAGAGCACAGAACATTAACAATAAATGACTCAGAAATTGGCAAGACACCTAGAAACAAAGTATAATCTGTTCCCTTGAACTTTAATAACCTTCAAGAAGACAGCTGGGAACAAAGAAAGAGCTGGGCCAGCCATAAGATTAAAAAGTATCTGAAAGAAAAATACTTGGACTGTTGTCTAAATTTAAGAATTGTTTACAGAAAAAGAAAAACTTCGGCTCTTGGCTAATCTTTTAGAGGATAATTTAATGGAAGGACCTAAGGTGGCTAAATATACTGAATTGCAACTTTGACTGATTGATAATTGACCCCTGAATAAAAAAAATTGTTACAAAATACTGCCTTCACTGAGGCCTTGATAATTGGAAATATATTGGACTACAAAAACCATATATAAAGATAAGAGCTATATGAGATTGGGTTGTGTGACTCTGAGACTGATAGGTTGGATAACTAATTATAGAGACTAAAATATTGATGAAAGATTATTTGAAAGGGGGAGACAACATGGATATCGTACACTTATCAAAAAATGACAGGGTACCACACTCAATATTTACCTCTGAAAGATTTAGTCTGGAACATCAAAGACCTCCAGAAACAATATTTCAAGGCAAGACAAATACTTTCCAGGAGGAAATGTATGTAGTGTTATGACAGATACAAATGATGATAGATTTAAACCATGAAGAAATCAGAAACAACTTTGATGACATAAATAAGCACATCTTTAATCTAAATCTACAATCAAAAAACACTCAGAAAATGACGGCGAATGAACAAACAAATCAGATAATAGAACACAAACTAGAAGAACATGATCAAATCAACAAAGCTACAAACAATTTAGTACAAATAGGAAAAAATCTACAAGACTTTGACATAACAACAAAAATGGAATGGACTATAGAATTCCCAGGTGAATCATCAGAGTTTGGGAGACAGAAAGTATATATTTTACCTATTCTATCTTCTTTACTCCCAATAAAACTTATAAAAACACAGGAATTGCAGGGTAAGCGGAATATATCAACTTGGAAAGCTACTCGGCAAAAGAAGAAGGCTAGAGACAGATTCAAGAGATTCGACTTGCCCTACCAGATGGAGTATTACATGAACAAACACTTGTTTGAATATGGTTAAAAGAATAGAGAACTTTGAACATAAAGAGGCTCTACAACAAGAGGAATAAGAGATTTAAGTTGTATAGTATGTTTTACAATATATGAAATGTAAAAATATTGGGATGATGTAATTTTTATAAATATAAGTGAAATATAAGCTGATCAGAAAGGATGTTATATGCAGATGCTATAAGATAGATAAGAAATACAGTATTTTTATAACGTATGAAATATGAAAATATTGGCATGGTGTAATTAAATGGAAAAAATTGGATATTTAGATGACTAACATTGAGAAAATCATGATTGATAAGAATGATTAAATATAAAGGAGAAATTAAGCTTAAACAAAAACTACGAAAATAGGAAGCATGGTGAACTAATGAGATGATTTCTATAAGAATAATATAAGCTGATGATAAGTTATCATTATCTGTACAAATATGAAAAAATGTTTATATTTAATCATTTATACATTGAAAATATTAAGAAATATATCTGTCTAAGGTTGAAGAAGGAGACTTCAATTGGGAGAAGGGAAGATCAAAGAAATATATTATTAATTAATATACTAATTATCAAAATCAATTATTATCAACTGTTAATTAATTATTATTGTCTTTTCTTTTTTTTTCAAATATATAAACCAAGACAACATGCTGTACACCAGGCACTGGAGATTGTTATTGTAAAAAACCAATATATATATATGCAGGTCTTGGCGTATTCGGGTCTTTTCCCGTGTAAGATTGAGAGTGTCTTGGCGACGTTTCAACGAGGTCCCACTCGCCATCTTCAGGCTGGTGTCTTCGGCTTCGTGCTTGTGCAAGCAAAGCGTGATCGGAGCTGCCGTCCTTCTATAAATACTGGAGGGGGTGTGTGGCGTGTTGGCTTTGTAGCTGTAAGCAGGTTGGTTGGCTGTGTTGTTACATCTTGATTGGAAGATGGAATTGATGTAAGCAAATTAGCTGATGTAGCTGTAAGCAGGTTGGTTGGGTGTGTTGTTGCATCTTGATTGGAAGATGGAATTGATGTAAGCAAATTAGCTGATGTAGCTGTAAGCGGGTTGGTTGGCTGTGTTGTTACATCTTGATTGGAAGATGGAATTGATGTAAGCAAATTAGTCAGTTGTTTGGTAACATCCTGTGTGGCTGAGGTGCTGGCTGTGTGCCCATTGTTCTTTTGTACCTGGGTAATGGGCTGTGTGGTAACATTCTGAGCTCTATTGTAGTGATATCCTGAGTCCTGTGCTGCCACATCATGGGAGGTAGGCTGCGTTGTAACATACTGAGCCTTTGCGATGTAACCTCCTGAGTTCTGTGATGTAATGTCCTGAGTAGATCGCTGTGATGTAGCATCATGGGCTTTGGTTTGGCTCCGAGTTTGCGGTCTGGCCATGTGTTTATGGCGTGTGTCAGTTTGCTTTGTGTGGGGGTCGGCGGGGGGTGCAGCAGTTGGTGATGTCGCCGTGGTGTGGATTCTGGATGATGGTTGCATTTCGTCTATGGGATGGGTTTGGGTTTGAGTCTGGTGAGGGTGATTGGTGGTGGTGTCCTGTGTTGTTCTGGGTCCGGTGTCGGTTTTTGTGGTTGGGACTTGTTTGTTGACTAGGGCTAGTTTCCAGATGTCTGGTAGGCGGGAGGTATCGTCATGTTTATTCATGTTGTGGGCGTGTTTCTCTATTTCGATGGCTTCCATAATTATTCTCTTGTTGAAGTGTTCAGTTTTTGGAGATTAATTTGGTACCTTCAAAATCAATTTCATGTCCTGTTGCTTTAAGGTGCTGGAAAAGGGAGGGAGTTTTTTCTTCTTTTCTGACTGCGTTCTTGTGTTCTGCGATGCGTGCATTTATTCTCCTATTAGTTTGTCCAATGTATGTGGCTGGGCAGATTTTGCATGGTATTTCATAGACTCCTTGGTTTTCTAGCTGGATCTTGTCTTTGGGGTTTCTTAAGATGTTGGCTATTTTTTGGTCAGTGCCGAAGGCTGTCTTGATATTGTGTTTGTGGAGAATTTTGCTGATTTTATCTGTGGTGCCTTTGATGCCGTTGTCCTGTTCTGTGTGTTGGTTTTGGGGGGGTGTCTCCTTTTGGATTAGGTTGGTAATACTGTTTCTTTGGAATCCGTTGGAAATTAAGACGTTTGTGAGAGTGTGTAATTCAGTTTTCAGGTGGTCTTTGTCGGCTAGGCGTTTGGTTCTGGAGATGAGGGTCTTGGCTACGGAGTTGATCTGTGCAGGATGGTGATGGGATTGTGCGTTTAAGTAGCGGTTGGTGTGTGTCCTAGGGAGCCATTGGGTTTTTTGTAGATTAGGACGTCCAGAAAGGGAAGTTAGTTGTTTGCTTCTGTTTCCATAGTAAATTGTATTTTGGGGTGTAGGCTGTTGAGATGTGTGAGGAAGTTGTCCAGTTTTTCCTTCCCGTGTGGCCAAATTACAAAAGTATCATCTACATATCTAAGCCAGAGTTTGGGTTTGTGTTCAGATTTATCTAAGGCTTTGGTTTCAAAATGTTCCATGTATAGGTTGGCGATGACGGGTGAGAGGGGTGATCCCACAGGTGCTCCTTCTATCTGTTTGTATCTTTGTCCATTGTGGATGAAGTATGTGTTGGTTAAGCAGTGGTTAGTCAGATCTAGGATGTGTTTGGGGGGGTTGTATTTGTTTTGGATAGCTGTCAAGGCTTCTTTAATAGGCACTTGGGTGAAGAGGGATATGACATCGAAGCTCATGAGTAGGTCGCTGGGTTGTAGGTTTTGTTTCTTTATTGTTTCTATGAAGTGGAGTGAGTTCTGTACGTGTGAGGTGATGGATTCTGTGTAGGGCTGAAGTTGTTTGGCAAGAAATTTGGCAAGATTCTGTAGAGGTGAGCCTATGGAGCTGACTATGGGTCTTAGTGGTGTTCCTTCTTTGTGTATCTTGGGGAGGCCGTAGAGCTTGGGGCATCTGGAAGATTTCTCTCTGGGGGTGATTCTTTGCTGGATCTCTTCGCTGATGGGAGAGGCTTTTATTTTGGATTTGGTGGTTTTTTCCAGGTAGGTGGTGGGGTCTGTGTTTAGAGGTTTGTAAGCGGGGTCTTGGAATAGGTTGGATAGTTTGGCTTGGTAGTCGGATGTGTTCATCACCACAGTGGCGTTACCTTTGTCTGCTGGGAGAATGATTATGTTGTTGTCTTTCCTCAAGTTGGTGAGTGCTTTTTGTTCTTCTTTATGTAAGTTGCTTCTGGGTGGATTGCTGGAGCAGAGGACGTTGGTGACTTCAAGTCTGATTTTATTGGCTTCATCTGGGTTGATTTTGGTTAGGGTAGCTTCAACTCTGCATATGATGTTTTCAGTGGGGATGCGTTTGGGGGCGACTGCAAAGTTGAATCCTTTGGAAAGGACATTGGTTTCTGCTATGGTGAGGGTTCTGTCTGATATGTTATGTACTGTTTGTTTCATGAGTTGCTGTGGTGGGGGGTTGGGCTTCTGGTGTTTTTCTAGTCTGTGAAGTTTGTTGGTGTGTGTGTCTGTCTTGTGGGAGGTTTCTGTTTCGGCTCTCCAGAGGTTGGATGGGAGAGGCTTTTATTTTGGATTTGGTGGTTTTTTCCACGTAGGTGGTGGGGTCTGTGTTTAGAGGTTTGTAAGCGGGGTCTTGGAGTAGGTTGGATCCAGAACCAAATGCCTAGCCGACAAAGACCACCTGAAAACTGAATTACACACTCTCACAAACGTATTAATTTCCAACAGATTCCAAAGAAACACTATTACCAACCTAATCCAAAAGGAGACACCCCCCAAAAACCAACACACAGAACAGGACAACGGCATCGCCCTCCTCCCTTACATCAAAGGCACCACAGATAAAATCAGCAAAATTCTCCACAAACACAATATCAAGACAGCCTTTGGCACTGACCAAAAAATAGCCAACATCTTAAGAAACCCCAAAGACAAGATCCAGCTAGAAAACCAAGGAGTCTATGAAATACCATGCAAAATCTGCCCAGCCACATAATAGGAGAATAAATGCACGCATCGGAGAACACAAGAACGCAGTCAGAAAAGAAGAAAAAACTCCCTCCCTTTTCCAGCACCTTAAAGCAACAGGACATGAAATTGATTTTGAAGGTACCAAATTAATCTCCAAAACTGAACACTTCAACAAGAGAATAATTTTATGGAAGCCATCGAAATAGAGAAACACCCCCACAACATGAATAAACGTGACGATACCTCCCGCCTACCAGACATCTGGAAACTAGCCCTAGTCAACAAACAAGTCCCAACTACAAAAACCGACACCGGACCCAGAACAACACAGGACACCACCACCAATCACCCTCACCAGACTCAAACCCAAACCCATCCCATAGACGAAATGCAACCATCATCCAGAATCCACACCACGGCGACATCACCAACTGCTGCACCCCCCGCCGATCCCCAAACTGACACACGCCATAAACACATGGCCAGACTGCAAACTCGGAGCCAAACCAAAGCCCATGATGCTACATCACAGCCATCTACTCAGGACATTACATCACAGAACTCAGGAGGTTACATCGCACAGAAAAGCACCCCAGACTGCAGTCCCCAAAAAAGGAAGGGGAATGTTGATAATAGTAGATTCTATCCTCAAAGGAACAGAATCAGCCATCTACAGACCAGACATACAGTCCAGGGAGATATGTTGTCTCCCTGGAGCAAAAATCAAATATGTGGCTGAGAACTTAACCAAAATAATTAGGCCTACTGATTACTACCCTTTCCTCCTCCTCCACATTGGGACGAATGACACAACAAAGAACCTGAGTACAATAGTGAGAGATTACAAACAACTATGCAATAAAGTTAAGACACTAGGAGCACAAGTAGTGTGAAAGGCCAACACCCACTGAGAGAAAAAAGAATTCTAGAAATAAACCATTGGCTAAAGGGTTGGTGTTGCCAAGAAAACTTTGGTTTCCTGGATCACGGACTGCATTTCCTATCCGAAGGATTCCTGGCAAGGGATGGGCTGCATCTCACGAAAACAGGGAAAAATGTACTCGGAAAAAGACTGGCCCAACTCATCAGGAGGGCTTAAACTAAAATTGAGGGGGAAAGAGTGATCAATCTTTAGAATCTCTAGAACCCAAAACGAATCATAAATCCCAAGAAAACAAATCAAACAATGAGGTAGGCAGAGACGAGAAAAAAGAAAAACCAAACAACACTCAGGAGATGCAGGAAACATGCATAAAAGTCTTAAATGCTTATATACAAATGCTCAAAGCTTGGGGAACAAACAGGGCGAACTAGAAGCAATAGTACACGAGGGAGGGTATGACATAGTTGGCATTACAGAAATCTGGTGGGACGAAACTCATGACTGGAATGGACTGATGGATGGATACAAATTGTTCAAAAGAAACAGGTCTACAAAAAGAGAAGGGGGAGTTGCACTATATGTAAGAGAACACTACATATCTGCAGAAATGCACATGATCCAAGATAAAATCTCTCCAGAATGTATATGGGTCAATATAAAAGAGAAAAAAAGTGACATTACCATAGGTACATATTACAGGCCACCCAACCAATCAGAAGAAATAGATGAACTCTTTGCCAACCAGCTAACGTATGTAGGAAGCATACCACAGTAGTAATGGGAGACTTCTACTATCCAGATATCAACTGGGAGACAAGCTCTGCAGTGAGCGGGAGATCAAACAGATTCCTAACCAACCTAGCTGACAACTTTGTCATCCAAAAGGTGGAGGAGGGAACTAGATGTAAAGCCATACTGGACTTAATTCTAACTAATAGAGAAAAAGTGATAGAGGGAGTTGAAGTTGCCGGAATCTTGGGCGAAAGTGACCACGTTAAACTGGAATTTAATATAATGCAAACACTAGCAACAGAAAACAATCCAACCAGTGTCTTGAACTTCAAAAGAGCTGACTTTAACAAACTCAGAGAGAACCTAGGAAAGATCCCATCGATGAAAATCCTGAAGGGGAAAATAACCCAAGAAGCGTGGGAAACTCTGAAAAATGCTATCATAAAAGCCCAGTCCAGCACAATACCACTGAAAAAGAAAAACAAGAAATTCAAGAAGAAACCAGCATGGCTACACAAAGATCTCTCTGACAAACTGAAAGACAAAAAGGACAAATATGAAAAATGGAAAGAGGGGCACATAACTAAGGCCGATTATCAGCAGGCAGCCAGAACATGCAAAGATGAAGTCAGGAAAGCAAAGGCTCAGAATGAACAAACAGTTGCAACAGAAATCATGGATAATAAAAAAAGTTTCTTCCAACATATTAACAACAAGAAAAAAGTCAAGGAAACTGTAGGTCCACTAAAGAGAGAAGATAGCAAGGAAATAACAGGCAACAGGGAGAAAGCAGAGCTGCTTAACTCATACTTTGCATCAGTCTTCACACAAAAAGAAACTATAGCCCAACATACCAAAAAAACCATTGCAAAAGACAAATTAGAAACACAAATTAAAATAAGCAAGAAAATGATAAGACAACACCTATCCGACCTTGACGAATATAAATCACCTGGGCCTGACAGATTACATCCCAGAGTTCTGAAAGAGCTGGCAGATGTTAACTGAGAACCATTGCACCACATCTTTCAAAAATCCTGGAGCACTGGGGAAGTACCTGAGGATTGGAAAAGGGCTGATGTGCTTCCCATCTTCAAGAAAGGAAAAAAAAAACAGACCCAGGAAACTACAGACCAATCAATTTAACATCAATACCTGGGAAGATCCTAGAAAAGATAATCAAAATACAGATGTGTGAACAACTAGAAGCAAACAAAGTTATGACTAGTAGCCAGCATGGGTTTGTTAAAAACAGATCATGCCAAACCAATCTTATTTCATTCTTTGATAAAGTAACTAAACTAATAGACCTGCGAAATACTGTGGATGTAGTATACTTAGACTTCAGTAAGGCATTTGATAAAGTAGACCACAACCTACTCCTTGGTAAACTAGAAAAAGGTGGAATAGACAATATCACCACCAGATGGATCTGTAGCTGGCTGTCAAACCGTACTCAATGAGTAGTCCTTAATTGCACTACATCCACATGGAGAGAAGTAAGCAGTGGGGTACCACTAGGTTCCGTCTTAGCCCCAGTACTCTTCAATATCTTCATCAATGACTTAGATGAGGGAATTGAAGGGGAACTCATCAAATTTGCAGATGACACCAAACTGGCAGGAATAGTCAAAACCCCAGAAGACAGGATCCAAAAAGATCTTGACAAACTTGAACAATGGGCCCTATCCAACAAAATGAGTTTCAATGTGGAGAAAAGCAAAGTTTTACATTTAGGTAGGAAAAAGCAAAGGTACAAGTACAGATTGGGTGAGACCTGGCTCAAAAACAGAAACTGTGAGAGGGACCTTGGAGTCCTAGTGGACGATCACAACCATGAACCAGGAGTGTGCAGCAGCAGCCAAAAAAGCGAATACAATCCTGGGTTGTATAAACAGAGGCATGAAATCAAGATCACGCGAGGTATTAGTACCACCTTATAAAACCCTAGTAAGACCACACCTGGAATACTGCAGCCAATTTTGGTCACCATATCACAAAAAAGATGTTGAGAGTTTGGAAGAAATTCAGAGAAGAGCAACTAAGATGATCAAAGGCTTGGAGACTAAAACATACGAAGAACAGCTGCAGGACTTGGGTTTGGCTAGTCTAAAGGAAAGAAGAAATAGGGGAGACATGATAGCAGTATTCCAGTATTTGAGGGGCTGCCACAAAGATGAGGGGGTCACGTTATTCTCTAAAGCACAAGAGGGCAGGACAAGAAACAATGGTTGGAAACTGAACAAAGAGAGAAGCAACCTAGAATTAAGGAGAAACTTCCTGACAGTGAGGACAATTAACCAGTGGAATAGCTTGCCCCCAGAAATCATGGATGCTCCATCACTGGAGATTTTTAAAAAGAGGCTAGATAGTCACTTGTCTGAGATGGTATAGGTTCTCCTGCTTGATCCCTTCCAGCTCTATTCTATTCAATATGGAACAAAACTGACTGAATCTGGATGTTCTGCTTTGAAAAGCCTCCTCACAAAAGGTAACAAGGAAAACAGGTCATGAAGAGGATGTGTAGTGTCCCAGACAATCCTTCAGACCTTGCTCAAGCATTGCTTATATGCTATGTCCTGGATAGGAGGAAGTGAACTACCAATAATCTTTTCTGCCGTCCTCACTATTCTCTGCATCACCTTCCTGTCTGAAGCAGTGATGCTGCCAAACCAGACAGTAATGCAATATGACAGGATGCTCTCGATCATCCCTCTATAGAAAGTGGTAAGAACAGGGGAATTAAGATGTACTTTTCTCATACGATGCAGAAAATAAGACGTTGCTGTGCCCGCTTCACCAGTGTCTCATTGTTGAGCGACCAAACTAGCCTACTTGTTAGCTGCACACCTAGAAACCTGATACTGCTAATCACCTCCACTGGTCTACTCTGCTGTTGGGGGTAGGGGACTGGGCAGTTCGCTGCTCGATGTCCCTGCTGTCCGAATCGGAAACACTTGATCGGTGGGCCTGCAGGTGGCCTGGGACTTTCAGTAGCCGCAGCAGTTGGAGGTTTTCGAGGGGGTGGCTGCCGTTTGGGTTGCTCTGGCCTCGACTCAGCTTCAGAGGTGTGTGGCTTCTTATAGCGGGCGAGCTGAACGTCTAGCCTTACCGCTGTCTGGTACCATTCTTGCAGTTGATCAGGTACTGCTCGATAGATACAGGCCTGAGAGAGGTGGTCATCTAATCCCTCTTTGAAGTGATGGCTCAGGCCACCTCTCTATCCGACCGGCTATCTTGCGAAACTCCCGTACGTATTCCAGTGTAGGCCTGCCGGCTTGCTTTACCTTATGGATTTTTTGTTCTGCTTTCAGGGCAATGGATGGGTCCTCGAACCTTGCTCTCAGTCCTAGGAGGAAGAGATGGGGGTCCTCCAATTCGGGGGCTTGCTCATTATATAAATTGTTCAGCCATTCGGATGCCTCTCCATCTAAGCTGGACGCAATCACGTTGACCATAGCGGCTGGGTCCGGATAGAGATAGGCACAGCGGTTCAAATGATAGCGCACTTGGTTGAGGAAAAAAAGCTTCTCTGGGTCCTCATCGAAGGTTGCTCTGAAAGGTGGTGAAATCAATGGTTGCTGGCCTCCCCACTGTGGCTGTTGCACCCCCGACTGCTGCTGGCCCCCCCTTGGCAGCTGCCGCATCCCCAGTGGCTGCACGTTCGGGGGCTGTTGCCACCCCCCCGGCTGTTGCTACATTGCCGGCGGCTTTGGCATCCCGAGTTGCCGTAGGTCTCCCAATGGTTGCTGCCTGGGTGGGGGCTGTTGCCATCCCCCCTGCTGCTGGTCTGCAGGGAACTGTGGCATCCTCAGTTGCTGTAGGCCCCCCAATGGTTGCTGCCTGGGTGGGGGCTGTTGCCATCAACCCTGCTGCTGCCTGCAGGGAGCTGTGGCATCCTTAGTTGCTGTAGGCCCCCCTGCGGTCCAGGAGGGGGTTGTTGCTGGATCCCCATCATTTGCGGGCCCCTCAGCGGTTGCTGTATGTTTGGGGGCAGCGACCACCTCCCTGCTGCTGCTGTCCTCCCACCGGTTGCTGGTCTCCCGGCATCTGTATCACCCCAAGGTGTTGCAAGGCCTCCATCAGCTGCTGCATACTCGGGCTGCGACCACCCCCCTTGCAGTTGCACTGGCAGAGATTGCTGGCCTCCCACCTATGGGGGCTGTGGTTTCCCCCATTGCTGTATGGGGCCCGGACTGGGTGGTAGATAAGCACGTCGGTCTGGGGATTGGCTGTCCCGGCGACGGCCCGGGCTCTTATCTCGTCAATGGCGTTCTGGGCTTTGGGAGGGACGATGGCTGGAGTTGTCCCTCCCTGCGGGGCTGGAGGCCCTGGTAGGGGGCTTCAAGGACAGGAAGGCTGCCTGATCCGCAAAAGAGGGGCTGGGGGATCCCCTTGGCAGGAGTTGGTGGCTGCCTCGTTGATCATCCTGATTGCTGGCGTATGGGGAACGGGAAGGTTGCTCTCCGCTTCTCATCTCTAGCTCCTCGAACCTTTCCACCAACTTCTCCACTGACTGACTACAAGCTGCGGACAGGTACTTCCACTCACCCAAGTCCTCAGCAGCAGACGATTTTGTAGTTCTCCACCGGTCTGGGGAACGCGACATGCAGGAATCTCTTTGTGGTAGCTCAACCTCGTCTGCCTTTGAAGCACTTGAGGGTGGAAGGGCCGTCTCGAGGCGTCTGGAGTCTCCGCTGGGCTGGGCCCATTCCGACGACCAGATCAGCTGTCCTCATGGCTTGGGCTTTGCCCCCAGCTGGGAGGCCTGAAAAAGTTCCTTCTCCACCGGGGCGCTGGCTGTCGCTCCCCCCACTGGGGTAGCAGCTGCCACCGGGGTGCTGGTTTCAGGCGTTCTCTCTTTCTCCATGCTGAGATCTTCCCTGAATCTTTGTCAGCTTATCCCTCGATTCTAGGGACAGTGACTGGGGCTCGGGACCCCTAGATAGTTAGGAAAAAGTTGGAGTTTTTGGCTTAATGTCATGGTTCCGACAGATGAAACTCTTCAAAGAACTTCGAGGCATTGTTTACCTTAAAGAATCTTTATTTGAGTAGCATAGCATCGGCACTAATACAGTTGAAGCCAAAAACTGGATTTCCCTTCCCTGAGCACATAGTATCAGAGCACAATTCCCTCCTCCAATTAACTGTCATAAATCACATTCTCCAATTAGTTTGAAATGCAGGCTCTCCCTCCAGTTCTCCAGCCCACCAATTCTTTTTTTTTTATAATAAGTTTTATTAGTTTTTTTTAATTTTACATCAGAGTGCTTGAGAATCACCATGGGGATAGGGTAATCCATCATCCAAAAAAGAAAACATAATCATACACATATAATTCAACAATTCTTTAAAAGTTCCTTCTCTATTTCCCTCAATTGCTATAACATAATCAAATTAATACATTTCTAAATAAAATTCATCCATTGTAAAGAAAATCTATAATATTTCACCTATATCAATCCAAATCCTGTTTTTAAGTTTAACTAATTTACAATTACCATTTTCCAATTAGCCTTAAATAAACCTATAATTTGCATTTCGGGTCACCCAGTTTCCCATAAAACAATAATTATTTCTAAAGTATACATATTATTCCAACCATTATATTTTAATATTTCCCAACTATATTCTATTTCCTATTCTACTCTATTTCAAATATATATTTTATAAATCAATCTTCTGAATAGAATTCAATCATTGTAAAGAAAAACAGGTCTAAATGAAATTCAATCATTGTAAAGAAAATATCAATAATATTTCACCTATATCAAAACATAATTTGCATTTCAGCTCTCCCAATTTCCCATGAAACAATAATTATTTCTAAAATATACATATTATTCCGACCATTATATTTTAATATTTCCCAACTATATTCTATTTCCTATTCTACTCCATTTCAAATATATACTCCATAAATCAATCCATATCTCCAAAAGTCCCTCAATTGTTATTACACAATCAAATTAGTACCTTTCTGAATAGAATTCAATCATTGTAAAGAAAAACAGGTCTAAATGAAATTCAATCATTGTAAAGAAAATATCAATAATATTTCACCTAAAGCAAAACATATAATTTGCATTTCGGGTCTCCCAATTTCCCATGAAACAATAATTATTTCTAAAATATACATATTATTCCGACCATTATATTTTAATATTTCCCAACTATATTCTATTTCCTATTCTACTCCATTTCAAATATATACTCCATAAATCAATCCATATCTCCAAAAGTCCCTCAATTGTTATTACACAATCAAATTAGTACCTTTCTGAATAGAATTCAATCATTGTAAAGAAAAACAGGTCTAAATGAAATTCAATCATTGTAAAGAAAATATCAATAATATTTCACCTAAAGCAAAACATATAATTTGCATTTCGGGTTTCCCAATTTCCCATGAAACAATAATTATTTCTAAAATATACATATTATTCCGACCATTATATTTTAATATTTCCCAACTATATTCTATTTCCTATTCTACTCTATTTCAGGCATATCTTTTATAAATCAGTCCAATCCATCTCCTGTTTTTAAATTTTACTAATTTACCATTACCATTTTCCAACTTAGCCTTGAATAAACACATAATTTACAAAACATATTATTCCCAAAAAGATACTTTCTTACCTCCTTTCAGATCTACATTCTATTTCTTATTCTATAGACTTTTACAACCTTTTCCATATTACCATTCCAGACCATAATCAAATCAGTCATTTTCATCCCAGTAGTAATTATCTCAACCAAAATCTTAAACCTTTTTAACCCTTCAAATAAATTTTTAATTCTCATTTTTAAATCTAATTCTAGCTTTCTTTTTGTGCCAGGCAGGTTTCCATAGAAATCCCAATATTTGGTTATGTATATTCCTAAACAATTCAGTCTGATCACATCTCTCTTCTCCTTTTTCCAGTGTTATCTGAGATATATAATTCTTTTTGTTCAATGTAATAATTACTCGTTGATAATCCATTTTATCACAGTTCTCCAAATCTTGTGTTTGCAAGTCAGCTCCCATTGCTTTTGACTTTGTAGATGTTTTAGTTAAAGTCTGTCTTTGATCATCAAAGTTCTCAGTGATATTTTCTTCTATAGTGCTTTGTTCTTCATCTATTGTTATTTGAATGGTAGAGTAGTCAGTTGAAATCTGGAAGTCATTTTGAAGTCTTATAATAAAAGCATCTAATCTGACATTCACTCGCTCATGAAATTCATAGGTTCTTCCCAACATCCGTTTAATAATTTGTGAATGGGATTCTTCCATCACTTCCATTTCAATAAAAATCAATTTGTAATCCAAAAGGCAAAGCAGAACTGTGTATCTAAGATAGTACTGTAAAATCAAGTTAGAATACTAGAGGAGAGAATAGGAAAAAAAAACTGAAGAAAGTGTCTTCTTGCAGTCAGATAGGAATTTCTAGGCGTGTTGCCAAGTTTGAGTTGAATACACACACGAAAGCTAGTGAAAGCCTCAGCTTAACTCAGATATTTTGTTACCGAAGCTTCAAAGAGCAAAAGAAAAAGAAAAAAGACACAGCCTTGTGCCGCCCAGAATAAAGTTCTAGATGTAAAAAAATATCTTTAGAGAAATAGATTCCAAGAAAATAGCTTAAAGCACTCTTATGTACAGAAGGGGGGGAGGAATAAAAAAAACACTCCACCCCCCTCCCTAAAGATTTCCACTTAAGCTAAGACCGGTAGCTAGAAAGGAAGACAGACATTCCAACTTCAGAAGCAAAAGATTTTCAGGATCTCCAAAATCCAGCAATTCAAATAGTTAATAAAAGTTAATTATTTTTCAAGAGCTCTTTTTCTCAAGTATCTGAACGCTGCTCTTTTAAAGTAGGGAAATAATTCCAAAAGCTTTTCACAGGAAGGTAGTTAGGGTACAGAGAGGGAAGGAAAGTTCTCACCCGGATCTTCCACGGTGGTTCTTTTTGCTTAGCTGTTCTTGTGGCTTTCGGCTGGAGCAGCTAGGTGATCGGCCATGTTAATGGCCGATCTTTTCCCCGTCGGCCCAGAGGAGCTGTCTCGGATCGCGGAGGGAGCTGCCGCTCCCTCCGCAATCAACGAGTGTCCTCCCCAGCGGTACTCACCCCTCCAGGGTGACTTTCGACCCTGTCCAGGGTCTACCGGCGCCCAGCCCACCAATTCTTATCATCTCTTATTTCATTAACCTTGGCTCACACACTAGGTTCAGTATTATTATGTCTAGCTAAACTCTCATGCACATTCCTCTAACTCTAAAAGTAAAACATAAGAAGAAAATGGTTGCATCTCTAACTGTTGTCAAAGCAAAAACATCCAATGTTAGCAGCGTTGACAGTAATATTATACTATACTATGCTATGCTATGCTATACTATACTATACTATACTATACTATACTATACTATACTAATAACATAATATAATATAATATAATAAATATAATATAATATAATAATATATAATATATAATAATATATAATATATAATATATAATATAATATAATATTATAATATAATATAATATAATATAATATAATATAATATAATATAATATAATATAATATAATATAATATAATATAATATAATATAATATAATATAATATAATATAATAAATACATGTGGGCAATACAATATAAAGGTAAAGGTAAAGGAGTTCCTGCAGATTTTACTCCGCTAGTGATTGTTGACTATAGGAGACGGTGCTCATCTCCATTTCAAGGCACTCTCCCAAGTCATTTCCACGGTCATGTGGCCAGCATGACATCATGGACTGCTGTTACCACTGAAGTGGTATCTATTTATCTACCTACATTTGCATGTTTTCAAACTGCTAGATTGGCAGGAGCTGGCGTGAGAACGGAAGCTCACCCAGTGGTGGGATTCAAATATATGAACAACCGGTTCTCTGTGTGGATGCCACTTCCGGAAATCCATTCTGGGCCTGAGCAACAAAAAATTAGCTACCAGTTCTGCCGAACTGGTGCAAACTGGCTGAATCCCACCACTGAACTCACCCCATTGTGTGGTGCTTTGGTCTCAAACCTGGGCTGCCGGATTTCCAGCTGACAAGCCCAGTGTCTTAACTGCTGAGCCACCGCACCACCTGCAATACAATATACAAGATAAAATATTAAATTAAGGTAAAACCATGATAAAATCCCCATAATATGGCACCGTAGAATTGCAATAGGATAGATGTAATAATTCGATATCTGAGAAAGCTAACCATCTAACTGCTCCTGGTGTGGCTGCAATGAGATCATCCCAGGTGCCTTGAAATTTTCTAAGGAAACATTCTTGAACTGTATGTGTTATCGTTTATTCCTATGCACCACGATTGCATTACGGGCTCTTGGCCATTCTCTAAAGAGCTTTGCCTTAGTTCTGGCATGGCCTATCCTCATTCTATTCAGGTGGCACCATATTTTTGGTGGCAACTACATTCCTGGAAGACAGGCTAGTGAGAAAGAAATTTTATGAAGGCATGAACCCAGCTTGCCTAATGATAATTCCTGGTTGCCATAGAAAGTGATGGTGTTCTATTATTTGAACAGAGGGCAGAGTAGGCAATCATGTGCCAGGATTATGGCTGTAAGTTTCTGGAGGTCACCAAGGATTGGAGTAGCTTAGAGACAATATATTTTTCAATTTTATTTATTTTTTGCAACTGTTTCCATCCTGCACCTATGCAACATTATTTGATTTGATACTGTTCTTGTGCAATAGTTTTTGCATAAGTGTGTGTGTGTGTGTGTATACATAATATGTATCTATGCGTGTATGAATTTTCATTCACCATGGCCATGTCATACTAAATCCCTAAAAGCAAATATGTCTCATAGTTAATATGCAGAATAACTCTGTTACTATTGATTGTAATCAACTTTTTCCAAAGAAATGCCACAAATTTCCCAAATTAGCAGTGATTTCATAATATGTGATCTTAAAATGAAACTCCAGTGTAGCACAGCAAATTATTGCTATAGATTTGAAGATAAAGCTCAGCCTGGATTATATTGCAAATGCAAAGCAATCTTTTCATCTACATGATAAATTCTTAATCTAGAACATTAGTATATTACTTCTTATGGCTTGTGTTAATTAAAGTTCCATTAATAAACTATCGGAGTGACAATTGACAGTAGAGTACATGGCTTAGAGATGTAACCTCATGAATTTATAGTATATATTTAGACCTCAGACAAGTACCATCATTTCTTAAGACTTTATTAATAATATGAATGTATCTGCCTTTAGCCTAGCACTATGACCTTTATGAAGATCATGTATGTGTTCATCTATATATGTATGTGTTTGTGTAGTCTGTGTATTTGTGTATATATTTATATACACAGGCATAAATTTTTTTAAAAATGGAAAACTGTGATTGAACCATTTGTTTTGCTGATAATCAGCCAGAAGATGTCACTAAGGAGCAGCATATACTCTTGTATACTGGAGGTAATTACAGATAGACCTCAACTTATGACCACAATGAGCCCAAAGTTTCTGTTGCTAAGCAAGACAGTTGTTAAGTGAGTTTTGCCCCATTTTACGACCTTTCTTGCAACAGTTATTATGTGAATCACTGCAGTTGTTAAGTTAGTCACACGGTTGTTAAGTGAATCTGGCTTCCCCATTGACTTTGCTTGTCAGAAGGCCACAAAAGGGGATCACATACCCCGAAATACTGCAATCGTCATAAATATGAGCTGGTTGCCAAGCAGCGGAATTTTGATCATGTATCATGGGGATACTTCAATGGTCTAAGTGTGAAAAACTATAAGTCACATATTTTGGTGTCATTGTAACTTTGAACAGTCACTAAATGAACTGTTGTAAGTCAAGGACTACCTGTACTCTTTTAACAAGAACCATGTTACGAATGGAATAAGGTGTGATGGACACATGATATTGATTCCATTCATCTGCATCAGCTCTAACTAATGTAAATCTTGACATCTTATTCACATGTTCTAGCCTTGACCATATACCTCATGGAAGAAACAGAAGCATTTTAGCAACAGAAGGGAAAAGAAACTTTAGATAACTCACCTGGGGAAGAACTGAGTCTACTGGCTGGGTGACTGATCACTTCTCCTTAGAATAGCTCAGTCTTTTTCAGTCTGGGTGCGCTTTATAGTTATATGGACTTCAGTTCCCAAAATTCCCTACCCAGAATGGCCAATGCTAAGGAGGGTGTAAAAGCTGGTGCAGGTAATAAAAAATAAAACACTCTTTAAAGCTTGTGCTTTGAAAGTGAGATCATAATGTTATGTCTAAAATTCACAGTCTGGTGATTGCCTCAATAGTTCCATCTGTGGGAAGACTTACTATATTAATGTTCTATTTTTTTAATTCTCAGAATTTCTAATGTATTGCTGTGCAATGTTACCAGTCGGATATCATTTTGGTTTGTGGTCACAAATTCATTCACAAATATAACAACTATTCCCAGGAAGCCATATATATGTTATATATTTGCACAACTTTATCCAAACAAATATATTTATTTTTGTTAGGAGCATTGGCATATTTTCTTCAGTCTAAAAATGCTCAGAGCTGCATTATACTGGTCCTGGATTATACTAAGTCACGTTGCCAAATCTACCCAGATTCCAATCAGTACACATTATGGCTGAACAGGATTAAAATCTAGATGAATGTCCATGTCCAATTTCCAGATAAGGCATTAAATGCAACATTTTATGAAATGTGCAGATAATTGGATCATCCTATTGTAACTTCCCACTTTTCCCACTGCTCCTTGTATCATTTTACTGAAAAAGGCAGTAAAGAGAAAAAGGCAGAGTAGAGGACCATTTTTGATTAGCAGCAGTTAGGCGGTATTACTCCATCTGGAAGCATTTATTTCATAGGTTTTTATTTTAAGGCATCCATATTTTAATCACTTTAAGGTAAATAAAAAACAAACCTATTATGGATAGTCCTTAACATAAAACCATTAATTTAATAACTACAGAATGTTATAATAGTGCTAGTGATTTATAACCAGTCCTCATGTAATGACCTTTGCATCCCTGGGATCATGTGATCAAAATTTGGGTGCTTGGCAACTGGCATATATTGTGACAGTATATAACAAAAGTAGTCAACTTATTTAATAACTACATAACTTAGCAACAGAAGTTCCAGTCCCAGTTGTGGTCATAAATCAAGAATTACCTGTACTGCCAAAACGCTCCCTGATTATATGCATATCCTTTGATCACACCTCATTTTTAAAGAATCGTGTTTTGGATTTTTTTCTGTAGTAGGAAGGAAAATAGTCTATTATTACTGTATATACCATGAACTTTATATAGGCAGTCTATTAATGGTCACACTCCTTAAAAAAATAAAATCTCCTTCAGGATGAGCTGGATATGATTTTGCAGATGTGCCCCTGCTATCTTCTTGGCCACAATACAAAAGCAGCTTGTCATTGCCTTCCTCTGGGATATTTGGAGGCTCCTATCTATTTCAAAGCTCCAATATTTTTTGGAGGCCTCCCACCAACCCCCATTTTAACCCAGCCTGGCACTACTTAGCTTCTGAGTCCAGATAAACTCAAAGACGATGCAACGATGTACTGGTGATTTTCTTTACAAGCTTCAAAAGAGAATCACTATAATTTACATGTTTTAACATGTTGAATTTAGGTTTTTACAGAAAGTTTATCTTTTAGAAATACAGTGCTATTTTTTGAATAAACATGAATGTGGGAATGAAAGAGAATGCATTGTTTGGGAAAGATTAACTTTTAAGCTTATGAGAAGATTAAACTGTTTTCAACAGAAAAACTCAGAAGCAATTGCAGTGCACTGGGATGGGGGAAGAGATTAGTGACCTGTTGGCCCATGGTAAGAATAATGGAATGCACTTTTACTTTTTTGGCTGTGCTTTGAAGCATTCATTCTATGTAAGCAGATTTAATGCAAATCTCTTTCAGCATCAGTGGCACAATGTTCTAACAGCCTGGATTTAGCTTTTGTCCATCACTTGTAGACATTAGCTGTTCTATTGAAATACCTATTACTGCACTTGAAACTATATACAGATAGTCCTCGACTTATGACCATAACTGAGTACAAAATTTCTGTTGCTAAGTGAGACAGTTGTTAAGTGAATTTTGCACCATTTTAGGACCTTTCTTGCCATAGTTGTTAAATGAATCATTGCAGTTGTTAAGTTAGTAACACAGTTGTTAAGTGAATCTGGCTTCCCCATTGACTTTGCTTGTCGGAAGATCACAAAAGGGAATCACATCACCCCAGGACACTGCAACCATCATAAACATGAGCCAGTTGCCAAGCATCTGAATTTTGATCACATGACCACAGAGATGCTACAACTGTTAATCTAATGTAGAGACTTCCTTTTGCCACAATTCAGCTGAACTACAGGAACAGTTGCAGTGCTTGGTGTGGGAGTTTATGACTGCTGTATCCAAAGCAGGTGTATTTGTCATTTCTTCCACATTTCTAAGTATTGGTAATTCACTCTGCAATTCATTCTAGGAAAAATACATTGTGTGAAACTAATTTGTATACAGCCTTAAGGCTGAAACCCACGAAACATTACAATTGTGAATAGAATACAATATTCAGAAGTATCTGAGTGAGCAATTGTGCTTAACAGAAGGCTCTATAAATAAAATTAGCTAATATTAAAGTGGGACTGATTGGGGTAGATTGCAAGGGTGACTTCAAGATATAATTTTATCATATTTTATCTATATTTTAAATTACTGTACTCTATTTTAATTTCATTTTAGACTGTATTTTATTCCAATTTCATTTTAAGTCGTATTTTACTCTTAATTCCATTTTAAACTGTATTTTATCAAATTTCATTTTAAATTGCTTTTATCAAACTTTAGTAATAATTTATTGCTGGAACTTTGCACTTTGATATGGCCCATGGGCTAATCAATAAAGATTTATTATTATTAAAGTAGGCAACTTAATTTTCTATTAGATCTGTTGTACTGGAAAGTTAGATATGAAATTTTTTGAGCATAGTTAATGTGTGACATAATATTCCAATACTATGCTCCATTGCACTATTCCTAAAATCTAAATTCTTTCCTGGAAAAGACAGGATACTGTGTATGCAAATTTATACACTGGAAATACCTAATTTATAAAGAATTAGTGAGGGGGATTGCTTTTATTCCAGATTGGTAATGAATGCAAAATACAATTGTATGCAAACTTTTAGGCATTCTCTATCATATTGTATGCTTCAGGGAATCCCTATGTAAATAGAAACTGATACAAATTCTACTTGGTATAAATTTAAAGCAACCGCCAATAAATATTAAATATGCATTCAAATTTTGCATATTAAAATTGAATGCATATGTAATATTGGCAGTTGCTTACAAAAACAGAATAAGAAAACAGTGAACAAAACAGGTGCAAAAGTTTCAATCAATATTCTCTAACACTTTTCTTGGCAGAAGTAACAGCTTTCGAATGTTTACTATAGCTAGTTACACTTAGACCTTCTATTTTTGCTTTTAAATTCTCCCCCCATCATTTCTTGTAGAACTTTTCTGGACTGGAAATATTTTTAGATCTCCTTATATACATTTGAGAAGCTCCCACAGATTATCAATAATTTTAAAATTTGGAAATTATGAAGTCTTTTCAAAACCTTTATCTTTCTGTTCTGTAAATATTTATGATTAATTTGGAAGTATGTATGAAATTACTGCCATGCTGAAATTTCTAACTTCTTTCCAAGTTCAATTTTTTTTTACTAAATTACAGGAATATATGCAAAGGCAGAAGGCATCATTTCCTTTTTTACAAACTCTAAAAATTGACTTCCCTTCCAAAATTACATATTTTTCTCCATTTTTGTGCAATTAATAGCACAAAATAGCAATAGCAATAGCAGTTATATACTGCTTCATAGTGCTTTACAGCCCTCTCTAAGCGGTTTACAGAGTCAGCATATTGCCCCTAACAATCTTGGTCCTTATTTTACCGACCTCGGAAGAATGGAAGGCTGAGTCAACTTTGAGCCAGTCAGAATCAAACTCATGGCAGTCAGCAGAATTAGACTGCAATACTGCATTCTAACCACTGCGCTCCCACGGCTCTTAAGCACAATTAAGCACAATCCTACAAAATCACTCTTAAATATTTTATTTTAAAGCAGGATTTCATGAATATTTCTCTTATTAAAGTAGTTCAAATCCTGATGCCATAAATGAAAAACTCTTTTTGAACTCCTGCCTTTCTGATTTTAAATGTTTATGAGATCTAAAAAAGTGGAATGAACATAGAGTAGTTTCTTTATGGCTGGAAAAATATTCTGACCTTTCAAGATTTAAACTCAGAACCAGCAATTTGAACTGACCCCAGAAAAAATAACTGATAGCCAGAAAAAAATAGAATATTAATTTTAATATGGAAATTAATAATTTCTGCCAGAACACTTACAGTTATCTATTACATCAGTTTATGTTTTGGGACCAACATTAAGGCAATATTACATGAAGTTTATAATAATAATAATGAAATCTGGAAATGAAATTAATGATAACTGGTGTTAAATCATTTTCTTCCTCAGCCATTTTACATGCTGAACATAAACAAGTTGTTATTTTTACTGACTACATTTGATTTGATTGATTATAAACATGTCAAACTAATTCTTTTTAAAGAATGAATAGAAACTGGATCAACAATGCCTTTTTATTAACTGACGAGACTCTGCAGTTCTTGGAAATCTCATCAACTTTAGCTCCACCAGCTGAATAACCTCTGCCCACTTGGCTGATTGTATTTGGGGTTATTCTTGGCATCATTGTGATTGGAATTATTTTAGTCGTATCTTCTGGGATTTATCACCACAAGAGGTGAGCATTTTGAATTGTCTTGCTTTAGGTCAGTCCACAATCATAAATAGAATTGAACAATATTTTTGCTTATTGCTTTCTGTTTTATTTTTCCCACTGTTTAATAAATGAAGGGCTAGGCTAACAGATGCTTGTTCTCTATGTAAATGATAACTGATCCATGGTATATTATCATCTTTTGCTCCAAGTAGGCATCAAGGGAAGGCAAGCTAATAAGTAAGAGAGAAAGGTGGTGCTTGTAGTATCATTATGGGGAAACACAAAGGTCTAATCAGAAGCCAGGGGGAATGAGAGAAAGGGAAACACACGCAGCAACACTGGTTGGTATGCATGTAGAACTGAAGGGGTCAGGAGAAGCAATGCATATAAATCATTCTTATTTATTTATTCATCAGATTTATTTGCCACCTGTCTCATGGTTCAGGCAACTCTGAGCATATAGTGAAGCCTCTTTACTCGGATGTTCTGAGGGTAAATGATACATTTGAGTAGATGCTACATTAGAGAATGGGCACTCACAATACATTTATTGACGTATTTATTTACTGAACATCTCATATAATGACTTAGGCAGCTCGCAATAATCATTACAAACTACCCTTTCCACTAGGTGCCAGACCAAATAGCCTCCTAGATCAACACTCCCATCAAACCCAAACCTAGGACAACAATCAGGTCTCCACAACCTTCTGGAAGGCTAAAAGAGTTGGGATACATAATTGTTGTCTATCATGTAATGGAGCTATTTGTTGCAACTTCTCCCTCAAGAGGCACCTTTGCTTTTGTCATATTGGGGCACATCAGAAATACATTATTTACTGTGTTAGATAACTGACTACTGAAATTGGTAACCTGAGGGATTGACTTTTTCCAAGAGTCTCTACCAGTCCAGCCAGATTGAGCAAAATGGGCAAGCTGCAGATGCCATCAAAGAGTGTTGGCTGCCAGTGATCAGAAGATGGGCTTTTTCAGCAGTGTCCCCTGCTCTATGGAACATCCTCCCTTCAGAAGTTAGAATGCCCCCAAGCCTATTAGTTAGCCTTTTGTAAGGCCCTAAAAAAACCTGGCTCTGTTCCTTTGCCTGGGGTGCTGAATGTGTCAAGGGCCTGATTCCTGGTTGTGTTACTAACTGGCCAAGTACGTTGCTCCTATGTTTAATTAATCTGGGTGTTTTAGTGTTTTAAGATGTTTTTAGTATTTTTAACTGTAATGTACTTTTTTAGCTGTAAACCGCCCAGAATCATTGACTGCGATGGGTGGTTATAGAAATTGCATAAATAAGTAAACAAAGAAACAAACATGGGAATTTATTCAGACTGTTAATTATAGTGGGTCAGGGAATAATATATGAGTGTGTGGCTTTCCATCCATTTGAGAGACATGCAAGAAAGGCTTCCAGCAGTGAGACTCTATAAAGCCTATCTTGCAATCAAGGTAATTTACTTTTAGCAAATGTCTTCATTCGAGAGTTTGCAGGATATTTACAATATACTTTTATGGCTGCTAATATTACTGATATGTAAATCCTGAGATTGTTACATTATGTATTATGGGTTGAAAATGTGCTGTACTTGACCTTTGAGTTCATTATCTCCTGTAATTGCTGATGCTGTATCATAAATCATATGGGATGGTCTGTCAATGAATCAGTGGTGCTCAAGGTCAAAAACTGAAATAGACTAGAAATTGTTAATTTGCTCCTTCTGATATAGATTCACTAACATAACTGCATTTTAGGAAGAAGTATCAAATAGTTGCAAACATTGGAATTATATTGAACTGCATTGGAAAAAATAAAAATGGTACATTCTCAGCCACCTAAATGCAGAAAGTGTCCTGTTGGATTTATCCAGGGTTTTGATCTTAGTGATAATCTGATTACGTGAAACATTTCCAGACAGATTATGAAAGTAACAGCTATTTTCTGACGCTTTCCCCCCAATTTTCTGATACTCAAAGAGGCACCATTTAGTTAAGATTAGCTAAGCTAATCTGATTCCTTTATATAGCTATATAGTGTAAAAATGTGTTGCCATTTGTGTCTAATGCAGCTTTCCCAAAGTTAGCCAGGTTTGTCAGGCAGTTTATGCTTGTCAGGCAGTTGTTTGGGGTCTGTTATAGAGTTAGCAGGAGGATGAGGGATTTGGGGCATGTTTACATGGATAGTGAGAGTTTAGCCAGCCAATCTGCCCACTGTCTGAGGATATGGAGCTCTAAATCTTTTCCTAAGGGCAGAATCCCAGGGCAGACCAAAGGAGACTCCTTTAGTTTAGCCCCAGGCCAGTTTATTACAATAAATACAAGAGTTAACATGTGTGTTTTAAATAATTAAATTATTGAATCTTATAATAGCAATAGTATTGGAACAAAGAAAGTGTATCTTCTCCTCAGTCTCAAATGTTCCTCAAATAAGTGGAGGCATCTTGAAAGAGACATGGCATCTTAAAAGAGACAGGGCTTGGGGGGGGCACAAAATGTTTAATATTTCTGAGATAGCATTTTGTAATTGAAATTTGTTTAAATTATGAATATTTGGTGGAGGTATTTTTGGTACTTTCAGGTTGGTATTGGTTCCAGGCAGTTGGTGGACACAGCTGTGTGGTTTTCTGGGCAACATTTTTTCAAAGTGATTTGCCATTGTGTCCTCCCTAGAGCTGAAAGAGAATGACTGGCCCAAGAGCTGACTTTGTGCCTAAGGAATTACTTGAACTCACAATTTCCCAGTTTCTAGCCTGAGCCCTTTTACCACTACACCAAAACTGTACTGTATTGTAATATTTCTAGAAGAGTAATTTATCTGCAAAGTTAAGGCTGAAATGATGTATGCTTTTCATATTTTACTGACAGCAGTAATTTTATTCTCTCTCTTTTCCAGACATAAGAATGCTGAAGAAACAGAAGATTTAGATGGTAAATATGAAGCAGCCATAACAATGGAAAACAGAATTCCCTGTCATACTTTAGATTTAAAAGCTGGACAAATTAATGGATTTTATGCAGCAGCAGATGACGATCGGTTTATGCCCTTATGAACATAAATGGATGCTGTTTCTCAGTCTCTTTCTGAAACTTTGTCCTCCTTTTATCTGGTTCTTACTGCTGATTATTAACAAGAAAATTATGTACTTTGCCTCTTCTTTGCCCTTGGAGGCATTTCTTTTGATAAGCATGATCATATGGGATACACCTGAATTTTTCATTCAAGGCAGTGTTCTTTATGAAAACATATAAATGTTTAATAAAACTTCCACTGTTAAATGTTCTTTGGATGAATCAGTGATGCAAGGCCATAGAAGCTTCCTTATTATGATTTATTCATATCTTCACCTTTTGTATTATTTTATGGCAGGAAAAATGTGAGCTGCTTTCTTCTAACATACAAGCCAACTCCTGCTACCATAGGAGTCTATTCACTTCAATGGGCACCAAAGCAACAACAAAATATAATTATTAAAACTGATAAAAAAATAACAAATGGTACACTTAAGGCTGTATTTACAATGTCTTCTTGGACATCTGTATGGCTAGACTATTATAGATGTTATTACAAAATGTATTCTCCCACTAGGGTCTTTGTACAAACCTACTGTGCAAAGTTTTATAATGCTTCAATAATTAAGGTTTTTCTCCTGCGGTGATGTAATAAGTGTATTTATTTTGGCATATTTTATCAGAGGCACCAGTTGGATGATAAGTAGAATATAGAATAGATAGAATATAGATAGAATAATAGGACATGCATCAAAGTTCAATATTGAGTGGAGAATATAATATATTTTGAATTTTTGAACATGGATTATAACAGAATTAAGAATCTAAGTCTCTTAAAGTTCAAAAACTATGAAATAGGTAGGGAACAGGTCAGAATCTGTTATGAATTAGTAACAACTCTTTTAATGCTAAGAATAGTGCAAAAAAACCTTTCCAAAACTAACAACACTATAGTATTCTGTTGTTTGCTAGTCTGTTGATTAAATTAGATGTTTTCAGAGAGTTATGGCAGCAGAGATTATACTCTAATCTTCTCAGTTTACCTAAATCATTAACATTTCTGAATTTAAAATCTGCAATATACTGTAAAAGTTATGTTAATAAAATCACTGAGTGATTTTTTTCCTTGGATCTAATTATCTATAAATAGGAATATCTTGTTTATGCTGAAATCAGGGGGAAAAAAACCCCAAAACTTTTCTCATACCCTGAATGGAATCTGAATTTATCCTAATCCTTTCTATATTTGCTCCCGGGTAGTAACATTGAAAGCCTTTCCTCATTTTCCAGTGATTTATATTTGCCAAAGGGGAATTTTGGTCTAATAAGTTTAAAGATGTCATTTGAAGTGAGTTGAAGTGAGTTTCAACTTAACCATTACATATGTTGCAAACTTTGAAAACTCATGCCATCCATTCTTGTATAAGATCACTCTGTAGAAAATCTTGCCATCAAACAGTGCTTGGAATTTGTGAAGGCAAATGAATGAATCAGGCAATACAGACCAAAAGACCATTAGCATTCTGCCTATTGCTTTTATCTTTAAGGTAAATGCTAAATTGCTTGGCTCCAGGATAAACATATATGATAATCTTATTTATTGTGATGGGACTAATTTCCAGTGCTACAACTAAAAAGCAATATAATCTACTCAGAAATCAATAGCTTTAATTTCAGTGGGAGTTAGTGCCAAGAAGCTGCCTTAATTCTCTACTGTACAATAAACCAAACTGAATTCAATACTGTCCTAAGCTATGTGGTGTGCTTCTTTGTGGCTTAGTGCGTTATAGAAACCCAGCACTGTAGTTTGTAAACCATGGCTTCTAGCTTGGGTAAATCTAAACAGTTGCGATTAATTCACAGGCTTTGTGTATTGTACAAACAGACATAATTAATTATTTAGTCTTTATCTATTTTTTACCTAGAAAATAAATTGATCTAATTCCTCCTATGAGCTACAGTTCCTCTTTCCCAGTACCATATGTCTTGGATTGGTGCTCTAAAGATGTACTAGATAAGCATATTGGTTAAAAAGATACTGGCAGATTAGAAAGGTTGTAATTTTCTTTCTTATTTTTAATCTTTAGCAATTGATTTTGTTCATCTCATGGAATTAAAATAGAAATTAAACAGGTTACATAAATAGAGAAAAGCAAAATAAATATCAAAATATCTGAGAGTAGAATAGAAAATCATTTTGAATAACTTGTCTGTTTACTCAAGCAGTTCCCAATATAGCAATGCTATCAGGATGTATTGGACTAAAATTGCCCACATCCTAGACAATTTCTGTGATATCTATGGGGAATGGGAATTACAGTCCAAATACCTGGTAGACATCTCCTTGGAACAACTATTAAATACCATTTGATAAACTCCTGGATCAGATTCAAATAGTTGCTATTTATTTAACCTGTAAACGTGTCAAACGTTTAGTTTCTTTCCATCAACTGTGCAAGATGAGTATTTAAATAGATTTCTAGGCAATACAAACAATTTATTTTTATATATGTTGCTTATATTTAACAGCTTCCCAAAATTGTTGCATTTCACATTCTATATTTTGACATAATTCCCAGAATTCCCAGCCACTAACTTTTGTTATTCTGAAGTCAGATAACATCATAGTCAACACCAATGAGCCAAATCCTAACAGGTCTCAATATCATCAGAGTCAGAATGATGCTTTTCTGGAATTCTGGGAATTGTAGTCCAATTTCAAGGGTACCAAGCTGGGGGAAGCTGCCTCTGGTACCAACACCATTTTTAATTATTTAATTTTTCTTCTTTAAATTTGCAGGTTCTAATTTTATTTTTTATTTTTTTATTCTTGTTAATATGCTGTATTACCACGGGGCAAAACAACTGGATATAATTGTAAATGGTACACTTGTGCCAAAATTTAACCTCTAGCTTACTAATATTTTTAATTTCTCCATGAAAGAAACTTCTGGTTTTTTTCACATTACAAATTATTCCACTACTAAAAAGGCAGAGCCTTTTGCTTTCTATCCTGAAATAGGCCAATTTAGAAGTTACTTATGACAAAAACTGGGCACTAATGGAAACTGGAGTTACTGCAGTGGAGAGATGACTATACAATGAAGACTGCTGTCTGTTCTGATCAAAAATCATTTCATTTAAAACAGCATTCCTTCTTTTCTGAAGAGTTTACAATGGCCAACAATCAACTGCTAATGTAAATTAGTCTTTACAAATTATTATATATATATGTGTTAGCAAGATTAAGGCTTGTTTGTATTAAACAGTCCTGTTTATTCTTATCCTGGTGTTCGTCTTTCTTTTTAATCTTGCTAACATGTGCATACCCAGGATTCGCATTTTTAATGTTATAAAAGATATAACGTCAGAGTTGGAATAGAAGGTGATCTGGGAGCTGGCCTATATAGCCGCCTGCCTCTGCGCCCGGTGTTCGCTTTTTCTTGTAAATTTTATTAATATGTGTATTCCCAGGATTTGCATTTTTAGTATTATAAAGGACAATTATGAGCGAGCTGTATTGCTCCACGCTAGGAGATGGGAGAAGTCTGCACGGTGCATATCTACTGGCTACCACAAATTGGCCTTCCTCCATGACTGCATCCATGGAGACCTACCCCCCAAGTCTTTGCGAAGAAAACCCCTATTGGACTCATTGGAGTGCCAGAGGATTACCCGTCAATTCCAGCACCGTACCATGCACGCCCTAATTAATGAACATCGTAGGCGCATAGAAATGTGGAAGACCAGAACCCATGAACACCGGGAGTTCTGCCATACTGCATTGACACACCAACACTTCCAGGCCCTTTACCAACAGGTCCATCAAGCCACCGCAAGGGCGAGCCAGCAAAAAACAACAATGCTCCATGTAAAATGGATACTCTACGAGCGTCGAACAATGGTGGACATACCAGCAAGTTGATCCACAATCTGTCCTCCAAACCCCTGACCTACGAACAAGTTGCCCTCCTGGAAAGAGATGCAGGCCACAACCTGACGGACGCATGGGCGATTGACTTCGTGGCAGTCCTAGAACCTGCCATCCAACGTATTGAGACAAACGACGAGGTTAGAAACTCTATCAGACAACGTGTTACAGGCCTGTTGACAGGCCACAAACAGTGTCAGGTGCTCCCTAGAGAGGAGGAAGATGCCCTGGAACAACTAAAAAAGGATAACACCATTGTCATCGTTCCAGCTGACAAGTGCAGGGCAACTGTGGTCATGGACAGATCGGCATATACTGATAAAGCCTTGGTGCTACTTAATGACACCACAGCCTACAAAGTCATCACCAAAGACCCGATGATGACACATATAAACCGCATTAACAAAGTACTCAGCAACTCAAACGTTGGGGAAAAAACAATGATGAGACGCTGAGGAAGATACGCCCCAGCGACGCAGCCATGGCTAGATTCTATGGCCTCCCGAAGGTACACAAAGTGGGCATTCCTCTATGGCCCATCGTGTCCTTCAGAGGCACACCAACCTCGGGACTGGCCAAATGGCTTAGCGGTTGCATTGGTCACCTGGTCGATAACAACGAGACCACGGTGAAATCCGCTGAGGAGTTCCTTGAGAGAATAAAGCCCTAAGGATAGAGAAAGATGAGGTAATGATCTCGTTTGACGTCACCTCACTCTTCACCTCCATCCCCCAAGATCTGGTGGTCACGGTAATAAAGGACCGCCTACAAGAGGAGCAAGTACAGCATCTGGATTCTCTCCATACTGACGACTTGGTACAGTTGCTATCCTTATGCCTGAAAACATACTTTACCTTCCAGGGCATCACATACGAACAAATAAAAGGGACGCCGATGGGATCCCCCATCTCAGGCATTATTGCGGAGGCGGTGTTACAGCGGTTGGAGACGATAGTTATGGCTAAGTACCGCCCCAACTTTTGGGCACGCTACGTGGATGATACTTTTGTAATCATCAAAAGATGAGATAGTTTCAAATTCTTGGGACAATTGAACTCTGTATTTCCAGACATCCGGTTTACGGCAGAAGAAGAGACACAAGGCACACTTGCCTTTCTGGATGTACTTGTTAGCCGGCGCCCTAACCGCTCACTATGCACGTCCGTTTATCGTAAACCCACTCACACTGACAGAATGCTACACTACAGGAGTAATCATCTGGCAGCACATAAAATTAGCTGTGTCAGGACTTTATTCAAACGAGTCAATTCCCACTGCAGCACAGGTAGAGCCAAAATTGAAGAGAAAAAACATTTCTATCGCATCCTCAGGCTCAATGGCTACCCCACGGAATTTGTGAGACGTTATAACAGACCACACCAACCTCACAGGGTCCAACATTCTGGGGCAACAACAACATCGGCCACACGCATAACTTTACCTTACATCTGTGGTGTTTCTGAGGCCACGGCACGTCTGCTGGCCCCCCACAATGTGAGCATTGCCCATAGACCAGAGCAGACCCTAAGAACTAAGATCATGCGTCCCAAAGAGCCGCTCCCCAATGAGGAAAGATCTTCGATAGTTTACAGAATCAATTGCAAAAACTGCCCTTGCAATTACGTTGGGGAAACGATCAAAAGGCTCAGGACTAGGGTCCATGAACATGAACTGGCAATTAAAAGGCAGGAGCAGCGCTCACAAGTGTGGGCCCATATGGCCAGCCTTGATCATACATTCGATCTGGACAATGCGCAGGCCATATCTCGTGAGACCACCAAGGGTGGCCGCCTTCTTAAAGAAGCCTGGCTCTCTGATGAGAACTCCATTAACCGGCATATAGACCTCCTACCAGCTTACCAGACCCTCAGAAGGTGGGAGATCCACGGAGAAGACGGCCAGCCCGCCCTTTGCAAAAGCAGGGCGATGGAATTACAAATGCGGAAGCGGCGATCCTCAGAGAGGACAGCAAACCGGTAAAAAAAGGGGTGGGGGACCAGGAGTCACAACAATGGGATAGATCCCTGCAGGATTCGGGCGATAGGGCTACAGGTGAGGCGGCGATGACTTCCATGGGAGGAGATGATAGACTAATGAGGTGTCACGATCGGTTGTTGGAAACGGACGTACGGAAACGGCTTGGAAAGAGTAAAGGGGGGCGGGAAATAGAGAGCAGGAATGCCCGAATGGCTGTCCTTCACAAGGTTGGGGCGAGGGAGCTACGGGCGAGACAACGGCGGCCTTGGGGGAGGATGACAGCCTCACAGGGCGTCTGAATTGCAGGTTGAGAGATCGCTCCAAAACGGGAGGGGAGGGAGATAAGGAGCAAAGGCAGCTGGACAGCCACCCCCCGAGCGCCCATACGCGTGCTATAAAAGCGAAAGGATCGGAATGCAACCATCGGGGCCACTGGCAGATTGCCACGTGCGGATCAACTCAGCGCATTGCGGACTAATACAACCAATGGGCCGATGACGCGCTTGAGAAGCCAGGTGCAGAGGCAGGCGGCTATATAGGCCAGCTCCCAGATCGCCTTCTATTCCAACTCTGACGACGTCGGCAGTCTGGCCAACGAAAGCTTAGTGCTCTTTTATTTACAGGCTTGTTTATATTAAACAGTCTTGTTTACTTTTATCCTGGTGTTCGCTTTTTCTTGTTAATTTTATTAATATATATATATATATATATCTTTTTAATCTTGCTAACATGTGCATACCCAGGATTCACATTTTTAATGTTATAAAAGATATATATATATATGTATGTGTGTGTGTGTGTGTGTGTGTGTGCATGTATATATGTATGTGTATATGTATAAACACACACACATACATACATACAGACACAAAATAGACATTTATTCTGTAAGATAGATAGTAAAAAAAATCACATTTAGAAAGGCAACAATGCATAGATGAAATGCCTTCCAGGAAAGAAAGATTATTATCAGCTTGCAGAAGGCCATGAAGGCTGAGGGTAAAGGTGAGTTGGGTTCAGCCAGCAACTTTTTCTGGGCAAAAACAGCAATTATATATCTATAAGGTACTAAGCCAAGGGTTTTTTGCAATCATAAGTAATGATGCATAGACAGTGATTAGCTACACCACTTACAGGCAGGGCCGAATGTTAGCTCAGTTCATTTTCCTCATAAAGGAAAGCAGAAAAGTGACCTCATAAAGGAAGAGGAGGTAAGGGTCTGAGGAGGTCCAAGGGACTGTGTCCAGAAGTGGAACTATTAAAGGAAAACACAGAAAAAGCTGAGAAAAAAAAGTTGGAGGGAAGTCACTCGGCTGACTCTTCTAAGGTGAGGAATGCTGAAGTTCACATATTCATTTGATGCAGCTAACCAGAATTTTGGCATCAGGCCTTCTAGTTGTATCATATTGTCTAAGGAGGTTTTTAAAACCTCCAAGTTCTCATCTCAGAAAATGTGACAGAAAAGATGATAACTAGCTCTATCATTGACAGGATGCTGGGGAAATATTAACTTTATGTAAAAGCCTTTCAAAAGAAAACCATAAAATGCTTACAGATAATTATCTTTCTCCAGAAGTTAATTATTCACTTTTGCTTACTTGGCTTTAACCTCCCCCCCTTCTAGATTCTGTCCCTTTGCTGGATTAAAACTATAAAATGCCCTGTGAATAGGTTTCTTCCTCTTTTTCTATAGCCAAGCACTGGATAAACACTAATGAAACAAGCACTGATCAGGAAGCCTTCTTCAAGGAGCTTCACCCATCCAGCATTTTTTGACTTAAAAGGAAATATGTTATCCTGGCTCTGCCTTACTTGTAGCCTTGTTGTTCTGGCTGTGGCCCAGGATGTGACCCAGCAGGCTGCAGAGTTTTTAAAGCAATTTGATGCCCGTGCAGATGATCTGTATTATAATGCATCCATCGCTTCATGGAATTATAATACCAACATCACAGAAGAAAATGCCAAAATAATGGTGCGTACCTATGAACAACTATTTGCTGTTTATTTAAGAAATAAATGGGAATGTAAAAGAGGATATTATAAATGATCTGGAATGGTGAATGAAATAAAAAGCTAAGTATCATTAAGCAATAGAGTAAAATGGCATATGAACTTAACAGCATCATAAAACCTACCTGAGGTTTACCTGAAATACAATTGAAGGCTAATTCCAGTCTAACAACAAATGTGGAAAAACAGTGGGTTTGCTAAAAATGAACGACTAAGGCATTAACTACTTCAGATAGAACTGCATGATTTTCTAGACCAGATTTTGTAAAACAGATGGAAGGATTTCAATTATAAAGCACTGTTATGCCTTTGACTGCCCCCTCATGGCTGTAATCAGAGACAATCTAGAAATGTTAGTCTTGATATTTCCCCTAAAATATTTAAGAATATTTTGTTTTATTCTACTCTTTTCAGTAAAATTTACACAGAAATCGTATGTGTGATGGAAGGGAGATTTTCCTTTGTACTGTTGGGATATATGGCAGTCAGAGTGGGGGAAGCATCTGTTTTTCTTCTGTTTTTCTTCAATTGGGTCACTGGTTTTGCTTCAGCTAAAATATGTAAAGACAAGTTAAGATATTTGAGTATTCACATAAGTTAATTATGCCAGCAGAAAGAGGGTCACATCATGGAAGAAGGGAGGGATCCACTGGAACTACAGCTATTCTATTTAAACCCATAATTGATTCTATTTATGTTAATATTCCAGTTTTATTGATATTAGCAATCCCAATAGCTTTCTGTAGGTGTAATGAGCTTCAAGACATTCAACTTTGTCCTGTTCTGATTTCCTCCTACTGTTAGCATATAATTTAATTGCTGTGCTCTGCCAGTACTTTTTGAGGACAGCATACAGATCAAGTGGGGGAGGGGAGTGGAAACACCTTTCAGGGTTACAGTCCAGTTCAGCTTATCAAAGAAGGAACAAAGGTGGGCAATGCTTCTTAATGTTGCAAATTTTTTTCTAATGACTAGCTGGAAGAAAAACAGGTTGTTCATACCTCAGAAAGTCATCCAATGAGGAAAGATGAGTTTTGCTAACTTGTGCCTTAAATTTTGTACTTTTATAATATCCATCACAAAATTTAAATTTGAGTAAGCAGATTTCCAGCCCATTTAAGCTAATTTATTTTATTTTTATTGGAACTATGAGGCCTAACTAGGTGACATGTGCAACATCTCATATGTTGTCCCACTTCTTGGTTTTGATTATTCCGATAAAACAGCAAATAGTAGCCCAGATACAGATTGGAACGAATGCATATATAGAGGGATGCTTAACTGTGAGCCTAACTCCTGGTTTAAAATCAACCTTCTCTTTTTTTCCGTGCAGGGATTAAAAATCCCATCTCCATTGATTCTAATCAAAGTGATACACCAAGCAGGTGGCCGAAGTCGGCAAATATACAGGGCATTCAGAAAGTATTCAGACCCTCTTCACTTTTGTTAATTTTGTTATACTGCAGCCTAATTCTACAGTTGTGGAAATTCATTTTTTTTCTCAGTACTGCATAATGAAAAGGGAAAGCAGTATTTTAGAAATGTCTGTAAATTTATTAAAAAGAAAAAACTTAAATATCACATTGGCATAAAAGGGGGGGAAATGACATTGTCACAGGTGTATATTACAGGCCACCCAACCAAACAGAGGAAATAGATGAACTTTTTGCTAGTCAGCTAACTAAGGTATGTAGGAAGCACATCACAATAGTAATGGGGGACTTTAACTACCCTGACATCAACTGGGAGACAAACTCTGCAGCAAGTGGAAGATCAAACAGGTTCTTGGCAAACCTAGCAGACAACTTTGTCTCCCAAAAAGTAGAGAAGGGATCTAGGGGATTAGCCATTTTGGATCTACTTCTCACTAACAGAGATGAAATGATAGAAGGTGTTGAAGCCATAGGAACCTTGGGAGGAAGTGATCATGCAATATTGGAATTCAACATTATGGAAGCACAAGCAATAGAACACAGTCAAACTAGAGTCTTGGACTTCAAGAGAGCTAATTTCAATAAACTTAGAGAGGGCTTGGGAAGGATTCCATGGATGAGAATCCTCAAGGGGAAAACAACTCAAGAAGCTTGGGAAATTCTGAAAAATGAGATAATAAAAGTCCAGTCTAGCACAATACCAACCAAGAGGAAAAATAACAGCTCTCAAAAGAAACCAGCATGGCTGCATAAAGAACTCTCTGACAAATTGAAAGATAAAAAGGACAAGTATAGAAAATGGAAAGAGGGGCACATAACTAAGTCAGAATATCAGCAAATAGCCCGAGCCTGCAAAGATGAAGTGAGGAAAGCTAAGGCTCAAAATGAACTAAGGCTTGCGACCAAAGTCAAAAATAACAAAGAAAGCTTCTTTCAACATGTAAAAAACAAGAAAAAAGTGAAGGAAATGATTGGTCCATTAGTGGGTGAAAGTGGCAAGAAGGTGACAAGCAACAGGGAGAAAGCAGAACTATTTAACTCGTTTTTTTCATCTGTCTTTACACAAAGGGAAAAAACAGACCAACCTATCAAAAATAGTGCCATAAAAAACAGAATAGAAACACAAGTTAAGATAGGGAAGAAAACGGTAAGTGAGCACCTGTCCAGCCTAGACGAGTTCAAATCACCAGGACCAGTTGGATTACATCCCAAGGTTCTCAAGGAACTGGCAGATGTGATCTCAGAACCACTGAACTATATTTTTCAAAGATCCTGGAGCACTGGGGAACTACCGGAGGACTGGAAAAGAGCTGATGTAGTTCCCATCTTCAAAAAAGGGAAAGAAAATGGACCCAGGAAATTACAGACCTATCAGCCTGACTTCAATACCTGGGAAGATTCTGGAAAAGATAATCAAACAACGAATCAGCGAACACCTAGAGGCAAACAAAGTCATTACTAAAAGCCAACATGGGTTTGTCAAAAACAGATCATGCCAGACAAATCTTATTGCATTCTTTGACCAAGTGACAAAATTAGTGGATCAGAGGAATGCTGTGGATATAATTTACTTGGACTTCAGTAAGGCATTCGATAAAGTAGATCACAACCTACTACTTGACAAGATAGAAAAATGTGGGGTAGACAGCATCACCACCAGATGGATCCGTAGCTGTCTGATCGGCCATACTCAGCATGTGGTCCTCAATGGAACCGCATCTACATGGAGGGAAGTGTGTAGTGGGGTGCCCCAGGGCTCTGTTCTGGGCCCAGTGCTCTTCAACATCTTCATCAACGATTTGGACAAGGGGATAGATGGGGAACTCATCAAATTTGCAGACGACACCAAGCTGGCAGGAATAGCCAACACTCCAGAAGACAGGCTTAAGATACAGAAGGATCTGGACAGACTTGAACACTGGCACTATCTAACAAAATGAAATTCAATGGTGAAAAAAGCAAGGTTCTACATTTAGGTAAGAAAAACCAAATGTACAGGTACAGTATAGGGAGTACCTTGCTCAATAGTAGTAACTGTGAGAGGGACCTCAGAGTTCTAGTGGACAATCACTTAAATATGAGCCAGCAGTGTGCTGCAGCTGCCAAAAAGGCCAACACAGTGCTAGGCTGCATTAACAGAGGGATAGAATCAAGATCATGAGAAGTGTTAATACCACTTTACAATGCCTTGGTAAGGCCACACTTGGAATACTGCATCCAGTTTTGGTCACCACGATGTAAAAAAGATGTCGAGACTCTAGAAAGAATACAGAGAAGAGCAACAAAGATGATTAGGGGACTGGAGGCTAAAGCATATAAGGAACAGCTGCTGGAATTGGGTATGTCTAGTTTAATGAAGAGAAGGACGAGGGGGGATATGATAGCAGTGTTCCAGTATCTCAGGGGTTGCCACAAAGAAGAGGGAGTCAAGCTATTCTCCAAAGCGCCTGAAGGCAGGACAAGAAGCAACGGATGGAAACTAGTCAAGGAGAGAAGCAACCTAGAACTAAGGAGAAACTTCCTGACAGTTAGAACAATTAACCAGTGGAACAACCTGCCTCCAGAAGCGGTGAATGCTCCAACACTGGAAGTTTTTAAGAAGAGACTGGACAGCCATTTGTCCGAAATGGTATAGGTTTTTGCCTGAGCAGGGGATTGGACTCGATGACCTCCAAGGTCCCTTCCAACTATTATATTATTATTATTATTATTATTATTATTATTATTATATTATTATTATTATTATTATTATATTATTATTATTATTATTTATTATTATTATTATTATTTATTATTATTATTATTATTATTATTATTATTATTATTATTATTATCAACATCATCATCATCATCATCATCATCATCATCATCATCATTATTATTATTATTATTATTATTATTATTATTATTATTATATTCAGACCCTTCAAATTTAGCTCAGATGCCTCCCATTTCTCTTGATCATTGCTGACATTTTTCTACATCTTGATTGGAGTTGACCTGTGGTAAATTAAATTGATCGGACATGATTTGGAAAGGCATACAGTTCTCTATAGGACACTTCACAGCTGACAATGCATACTGTAGCAGAGCAAAAGCTGCCTGCAGAGCTCAGAGACAGGATTATTGCAAGGCACAGATCTGGGGAAGGCTACAATAATATTTCTGCTACACTGAAGGGTCCTAAGAGCACAGTGGCCTCCATAATTCTCAAATAGAAGACGTTTGGCACAACCAGGACTCTTCCAAGAGCTGGTCACCAGGTCAAACTGAACAATCGGGGGAGAAGGGCCTTAGTAAGAGAGATGACCAAGAACCCGATGTTCACTCTGACTGAGCTCCAGAAATCCTGTGTGGAGATGGGACAGAGTTCCAGAAGGACAACCATCACTGCAGCCCTCCACTGATCTGGGCTTTATGACAGAGTGGCTAGATGGAAGCCTCTCCTCAGTGCAAAACACATGAAAGCCTGCTTGGAGTTTGCAAAAAAGCACCTGAAAGGCTCTTAGACTGTGTGGAACAAGATTCTCTGGTCTGATGAAACCAGGATTGAACTGTTTGGCCTCAATTCTAAATGTTATGTCTGGAGGAAACCAGGCACCACTCATCACCTGCCCAATATGATCCCAACAGTGAAGCATGGTGGTGGCAGCATCATGTTGTGGGAGTGTTTTTCAGCAGCAGGGACTGGGAGACTGGTCAGGGTTGAGGGAAAGCTGAATGGAGCGAAGTACAGGGATATCCTCAATGAAAACCTGTTCCACAGTGCTCAGGACCTCAGACTGGGCCGAAGGAATTGTCCAAAATGACAATGATTCTAAGTACACAGCCAAGACAACACAGGAGTGGCTTAGAGACAACTCTATGAATGTCCTAGAGTGGCCCAGCCAGAGCCCTGACTTGAACTCTTTTGAACATCTCTGGAGGGACCTGAAAATGGCTGTCCATTGATGGTTGCCATCCAACCTGATTGAGCTTGAGAGGATTTGCAAGGAAGAATGGCAGAAAATCCCCCAATCCAGGTGTGCAAAACTTGTTGCATCGTACCCAAAAAGACTTGAGGCTGTAATTGCTGTCAAAGGTGCTTCAACAAAGTACTGAGTTGAAGGGTCTGAATACTTATGCAAATGTGATATTTCAGTTTTTTCTTTTTAATAAATTTACAGATATTTCTAAAATTCTGTTTTCACTTTGTTATTATGGGATACTAAGTGTAGATTAATGAGAAAAAAATGAATTTCAACAACTATAGAATCAGACTGCAGCATAACAAAATTGACAAAAGTGAAAGGGATCTGAATACTTTCTGAATGCACTGTATATATTATTCTCTAACCCATCAACATCATGGTGAAGCTCACAAGGGCTTCCAAACATGAAACCACTGCTGATTTTCTATCTATACATTCTTGCTTGTTTGCTTATTTATATGCTTTATCTAGCTGCCCATCACAACAAGTGACTATGGGCAGGATATATAAAATATAAACATAAATTAAAAACAATTAAAATAATATAAAATAAATAGAACTATTGCCATTGATGGTAATACAGCGAAGAAATGGGGCCTTTGATGCACTTAGGACCTTAGTCTCAGGAACACAACCAAGTCTTCCTGGCCTTACAAAAGGCCAGCAGAATCAAGGTCATCCTGATCTCTGAAGGGAGGGCCAGTGCTATAGCAGAGAAGGCACATCTCCTGATCCCTGCCAGCTGACATTCCTTGACTGACAGGACCCAGAGCAGCTACTGAATTGGATGGGTAGAATATGTATGCATTTATGTACTCCAAGCTAGGAGAGAGAAGTTTCATTAATCTTAGTGTTTTCCTTTAAAAAGAAATCAGACTTTTGAAAAATGATTGGAGATCTTTCCATTTTCTGTTCCATTTCTGTAGTGTTTTCCTAGATGCTCTCTAGAATTTAGCTGGTTGTATAGGAAGTGTTACAGAAGAAGCATAAACTGATTGAAAAAAAAGAGTGCCATACACCTTATACATTTTCAAAAACAAGCAAATTCCTTCCCTTAGTACCAGTACATTTATGGGAATGTTTTTAAATTGCAAATCTAGACATACAACTGGCAGGGCAGATATCTACTTTGCAAACCTGGCCATGAAACAGATTTGCACCAACTTTCAAATCCTTAATCCTTAATGCACTGCATGTAATTAAAAAGAGACAGGAAAAGGGGGGGGGGATCTGAATCCTCAGTTCATTTCTGAATGAGCCTGATAGAAAAACTCAAAATTCTAATTTTTTTTTTCAGCATGAAAAAGACAACATATTCTCAAAATTTTATGAAGAAGCTTCCAGGAATGCTAGCATGTTCGATGTGAATCAGATTACTAATGAAACTATCAGGCTCCAGATTAGTTTGCTCCAGAATGGGCCAACAGATTCATTTACAAAAGACCAAGTATGTTACCAAATATCATAGACCACCTCTATGTTACATTCAACCCAGGTGTTATGTACCAAATGATTTCTGTTCTTCCTTCATTCCAGTAGGGCATATATAGTAGTAGTAATAATATCAGCAGCAGCATCACCCCAAATTAATCCATGCAGGATGAATGCTCTTCTTGAAGGTTATGGACCCTATCACTCTACTAAGCTACAAATTGTCTTGTATCTGTCTTTGCTTCCCTTGCTGATTTTTGAATAAAAGAAGTACTGTTTTATGCTACTTTCAAACAAAGCTTGTTCTCATTTAATTTACAGCTGGATACTGTTTTACGTAAAATGAGTACCATGTACAGCACTGGGACTGTGTGCAAGCAAGATGATCATTATAATTGTTTGCCCTTAGAACCAGGTAAGATCTATAAACAAGTATCTTGGGTCAGGTTATCTGAGGGACTGCCTGTCTCTGATTACATCAGCTTACCTCATCAGGTCTGGCAGAGAAAGCATGCTGGAGGTCCCATCTATCAGGGGATTATATTTGGCATGTCCCAGGAGATGAGCCTACTCCAGTGGTGGGATTCAAATAATTTAACAACCATTTCTCTGCAGGGGGGGAGGCGGGGGAGGGGTGCTGCCACGAGGCAGGTAGGGGAGGGGGGCAGCTGCCCCATGCTCCCTGCTTACCGGGCAAAAAGGCACCTGCAGCCAGGCCTACCACGTCCCGACACCTGTCGCGCCTCGCCTGTTCGGTAGTGACTTCTCCCACTTTCTCCTTCTTCCTCCTCCTTTGAACAACCCTTCACTCCCATTGCTGGTTTTTTAGTCCCAGATCTCAGTTTGTCTGGAGCCTGTGCAGAGGGATCTTTGGAAATGAAGCCCCACAGCAATTGGGTGAGGTGGGAACCATTCCCTTCGCTTTTGGACCGGCTCCGAAATGGGCTGGAAGGAGCAGTCCAAGGACTCCAATCTGGCTTTGCAGCAAGCAAGGGGATTGGAGGCACGTAAATACACGCCAGTCTGGCATCTCAAAAAAACAGGTTTTTTTTCCCCGCTGCCAGATTTTCACTGCCATACTGTTTAACTTTCTTTAAAGATTACTTGATGCAGAATGCGGATTCTTCCCGTTCTGCATCAAGTAAACTTTAAAGAAAGTTAAACAGTATGGCAGCAAAAATCCGACAACGGGGAAAAAAACCCGGGTCTCATGCACAGGGAATCTGCACTGTCCACCTACCCCGGTGCCTCTACCTGTGCACTCGGCCTACTAAACCTCATTTCTAGCCGGATGATCAATTTAGCGAAGGGATGGAGGGGAGGCAGGCGATGCAGACTCCCTGTGCATGAGGAGTTGGCAGAGGAGGAATGCAAGCGGCAGCCCCAGCGGCAAGAAGGGCCGCCAAAAACAGTGGAGTCTGTGTGCCTGACTTGCGCGAGTTTCCTGCAGCAAGCAGAGGCACCAGTGCGATCGGCATGATGAGCCTCGTGGTATCCTGCCATGAGCAGCGGCAGCGACACGATCGGTGCAATGAGCCTTGAGGCCTGCAGCTGTGAGCGGCGGCAGCAGCATGATTGGCATGATGCACCATGTGGCCTGCTGCGAGTGGTGGCACCAGTGTGATCGGCACCCAACAGAAGGTGCCTCCACCCACCCCACAGCCCTGCAGCAGCCTGAATCCAGGACCTTTGGAAACCCAAGAGGAGCCCAGCAGCAGCTTGCCCATGCATTCCTTGCCCAGAGGGCTTGGAGCTGGGGCACCTCAAGGCCTCTGCCAGTCAGCAAGAAGTTGAGCCACAAGCACCGCAGCAGCAGTCAGCCATGCTCTCTATGGAACGCTGCAGCTGATCCGAGGCATGGAGAGAGTTGGCAGAGGAGAAAGGTGAGCAGCAGCCCCAGAGGTAAGAAGGGCTGCCGAAAACATCAGAGTCTGTGTGCGTGCCTGCCTTGCCTGACTCAACCATGCTCTCCACGGCACACTGCAGCTGATCCGAGGCATGGAGAGCACGGATGATGGGTGAATGCATAGCAGGTGTACACACAGACTCTGCTGTTTTCAGCCACCCTTCTTGATACTGGGAGGCTGCCGCAGGGGCTGCTGCTTGTCTTCCTACTACGTGCTCACCCATCAGCTGTGCTCTCCACACCTTGGATCAACTGCAGTGAGATGATTACTCTGGTGCCACCACTCATGGCTGCAGGCCTCGAGGCTCATTGCACCAATCGCATCGCTGCCACTGCTCAGGGCAAGACACCACAAGGCTAATCATGCCGATTGCGCTGGTGCTTGCAGGAGGCCGCAAGGCTCAGTGCACTGATCGTGCTGGTGCCACTATTAATGGCTGCTGGCCTTGAGGCTCATTGCACCGATCGCACCGATGCCATTGCCCATGGCAGGATGCCACAAGGCTCATCGCGCTGATTGCACCGATTGCACCGGTGCTGCCGCTCATGGCTGCAGGCCTCGAGGCTCATTGCAATGATAGTGCTGCTGCCGCTACTCGTGGCAGGACACCTTGAGGCTCATCGTACCAATCGCGCTGGTGCCTCCGCTCATGGCTGCAGGCCTCAAGGCTCATTGCACTGATCGCGCCGCTGCCACTGTTCGCAGCAGGATGCCGCGAGGCTCATTGCAGCGATGCCACCACTTGCTGCAGAGGCCACGAGGCTCGGTGCGCGATCGGCGCAATGAGCCTCGCGGCCTCCTGCTGCAAGTGGTGGAACCTGTGCAATCAGCACGACAATCCTCACGCTATTAGAGATTAGCATGTAGGAGGCACACACACAGACTCCACTGTTTTCGGCTGTGCTTCTGTGCCTGGCCAGCCATCTCAGATCAGCTGCAGTGCGCCATGAAGAGCATGGCAGATGCAGGGCAAGCATGAGGCAGCTATGCACATGGACTCCACTTTTTTCAAGTGCCATTTTAACAACCGGTTCTCCGAACTGAAGCTACATTAGGTATAGGTTCTGCTGAACCTATACGAACCGCCTGAATCCCACCATTGGCCTACTCTACCATGGTGTCTGCCATGTGGAATCTACTCCTGGAAGTGAAATTAACTGCATCTCTCTTAACATTCCAAAATGGGTTTCTTTGGATATTTTTGTTTATTATAGCCCCTGTTTCTTAATGGCACTATTGGCATTATGTTTCATGCTAAACTAGAAGAATTCAATTGCATTTTTCATATATATACATATATATGTATACATCTAGACTTACACATTACACTTATATTAATCCCTTTTAGATAAGCAGTGTTTTTCAAATTGTGCAGAAAGAATAAGAAGTAGTAAGCAGAACAAATTAAATGTAGAGATTTTAAGAGAAAATAGAAAAAAAAGGAAACCTAGGAAGTCTTTTCCTCTAATTTATTTATTTGATCAGAACTCATGCATACAGTAAGAGATTATCAACTGTATCTTATATATTCAATTTTGGGTCAAATGCAGGGAAAGGAACTGTGCATTTCATCAATGATCTATCTAAACCAGCATTGCACATGTTACAAGCATGAAAACATCATTTGAGGCTTCTTTTTCTGAAGTATTTGTACAATTGAGATTCCATCATTAATACTATATGCAAAGCCACATTTTAAATCACACTCTGGGTGATTGTTGGGAAGGCTGAAGAATGCTCATACTAGAATTAGAAAAAGAGGATGGGGTATGATTATAGGACTGTTGATGGGAAAATCAGGTCCAGTTCCAAGCTGGGAGAAAAAAATGGAGGCTGACTGCTTAGGAAAGAAGGTTCTTGTTTATTGATGAGCAGAACCAACAACAGCATGCAGTTCTGGGACAGCTGACAAAATGGATTTGAGAGTAGGTGGGTTTTTATACATTCTTTGGGGCTTTGTGTTTGAGATACCTGTTGTGAAATGCACTTCGACCTGTGTTTGAGTGTGCCCTTTTGGTATTCAAATTATTGTTGCCTGACTCCCATTGTGGCTTGGAGGTCATATCCTGTCCTTGGAGCTGCGTGGGGAATGTAGATTTTAGGAGTCTTTGTTTTTCTAATCCCATCAGCTCCAGCCTTCTGTGGGAGCTGTGGCTGAAGGCGTTTTGCTTATAAATAGTGTGGCCCCAGGTTTTCTGACTGGATTACAAAATCTCCATTTCTAAAGATTGGCCTCCTCAGGTTTCTGCCTTTGTTAAGATTTTTTTCTCCATTTCTCCTTTGGGGGAAATATTCTATCCTGCCTCTTTTAATATTCCCCAAAACATTTCATTCTCTGGGCGAGAGTGATGAGTTCCTACAGGACAAAGAGGATCTAGTGCAGAGCCCTTCTTCTAAATCAGTGGCTCCAACCTGGTGACATGTAGCCAAACTGCCAGAGATCCTTGCTTTTCAATTGCTACTAGTAAATGTCAGATCTGTATGAAATAAGACAGCATCCATTTATAATATGCTGGTGAACAAATGTGCAGACCTAGCAAGTTTCAGTGGGATCTGGTTAGGCTAATTACAGGTCTGTCCTCTCAAATTTCAGGGCCAGGATCAGGTGTTAACACCAAAGGTTAGGAAGTGGGTAACTGGTAATTCTTGAGATTCTAGCAATTGTGAGAAGCACTGCCCTAAGAGTGACTAATTCCAACGGGGTTTTTTGGGGTGGGGGATGCAGGGAACTGTACTATATAAATTCAGGTTGTTGTTCCTGTACAGTCTTCTTAGCTATCCAGTATGGCTCATCATGAGATCTTGGGTGCATCTCAGGCTGGGATAAGAGTTCCCAAAATCTTAAGTGACTTCAATATCCATATCCCAGGGGAAAGCAGCTTGTAAATTCATGACCGTGAAGTAATTACAGCCCAAAGATACATGGCTGAGCATGCACTGGATCTGGTCTTGACTTCAGAGCAGATGAGTTATGATATGGAAATGATTACTTTAGGGTTATCTGGACACTAATGGGGGAAAATAGGCAAAACACAGCATCTGGAGTTATGTTAGGTAAGTGTGTGTATGTGTGTGTGTGTGTGTGTGTGTGAGAGAGAGAGAGAGAGAGAGAGATTGTCTGTATTAATGATGAGTTACATGTCAATTGAATAGAATCCACAGCATGTGCAAGGTAAGATGATCTATAAAATGATCTGATATTCTTTTGAGCTTGCATGGACTAAAGAAGTTATATCAGGCACCTCCTTGGCCAATTCCTGCCCATCTGATTCAGACCTCTCAGGCAGGCTTGTTAAGAACCCCTTCTCCATCCAAACGTCATAAGATTTTTTTGTGGTAACCCGTTTTATGAAATATGTTAACCTGGTGGGTCAAATGGCATCTTCCCTTCTTGTATTCAGAAAGGTTGTGAAAACCTTCCCTTTTTAATGAGCTTTCAGTTCCAATGATTGACACACAGATGTGCCTCTATTTGTGTACATCTATTTTGTATTTCTAACTTTTTTGTATTATTTCTGGTTTGTGTTACTTTGCTGTATGTCACTCCAAAGCATAAGACTGGTACTGGTAATGAGGAAACAAACAAACAAACAAATAATGGGAACTAACCTGATTTTATGGTGACAGGTTTGGATCACATAATGGAAAATAACTGGAATTACTCAGAGAGGTTGTGGGCCTGGGAAGGCTGGAGAGCTGATGTTGGCAAGAAGATGAGGCCTTTATACGAAAGTTATGTTGAACTGAAAAATAAATATGCAAGATTGAGGGGTAAGTTACAGTATCAAAGATTACCAGCACGAATATTTTTTTCACCTTTTGAAGATGATATTTTTGAGACTTCTATATTTTATTAAGCTATTTTTTCATGAGCATTGCTTTTTTAATATACATGGCTGATTGGGCAAAATGCTGCTAAAGCAGAATATTATGAAACTGTCTTCCCCAAACCAGCACCCTCAATTTATTTTGCATCTCAACCCTCATCGTCCACAATCAATGTTATGGTGGAGCAGGATTCAGGAATATTAATTCACTGAAATAGCATAATTTCTGCACTAATAATTAAATAAGCATACCCAGTTCGCGAAAAATCGGTCAACGAATATCTTACAATCCACCTTATGATGGTAATAGAGAAAGTGGGGAAAGGGATTTATTGTTTGCATTAATAATTCATAGCTAATTTTTATATCAGGCTTATAATTTAATAAAAATCTTTAAAAAATTGAAAACTAGTGTGGAGTGCCCTAGAAGCGGGGAAACTCAGCTTTTAGCCTATAGAGCTATAGTTCACTGATTGACTTTATCCCAATTACACTCAATGTGAGCCACCTCATAGAGCTATTTTTGAGGAAGAAAATAAAAGGAGGAAGCACTTTCTACACCACTGGAGCTCCTGTAGAAAAGGAAGTATAAATTTAAATAAATAAAATGCTAAAGCGGGTGTCAATTAAACAGATCAGAAAAAAGAGAAAAAAACAATAGAAAAAGGAAGGAAAAAAATATGTATATAAGGCTTTTCATGCATGTAAATGTGTATACAAATATATATAAAACAGTTTCAGTAAATGAATACCATATTTCATTATATTAGCTCATACATAATCTACATCTCTGAACAACCTGTTCATAAATTACATTAGATAACAAATACACTGAGTTTAAAAAAATAATCCCCATTGAAGAACAGTTGTTCTCTTTCCTTTCAACAAGGTCATGGAGAATCCATTTCTGTTGTCCACTCATCAGTTCTATGTAATACCATTCAAAAATAATATGGAAATCCAGAAATATTAAATCTCAAAGTCCAATTAATATGTGTAAATATTACACATATATGTTAAGTTACATATCAACTCTACAACGAACCTGGCTGCAGCCATCTTGCTCATTCTAGGTTGTCACATGAATGGGAGGGGGTGTGGAGGATCTTTGCTAGTCTAAACAATTCTGTGTCATGTGGGAACCAAGTCATTCTATCGGTAATGCTAGGGGGTTGGGCTATGTGTTAGAGAGCCTGCCAAACTATTCTATTGGGGAACGTGGATAATTGCATAGCATTGGGGTGAGAAGTCTGACTTTGTAATGGTGTAACTCTTTGGAGGGACTTTTAGACTTGGTTTCACTTTTGACCGTGCCGATATTTTGTATCCAATAAACATGTTCTTTGAGGAAGCCTCTAGCCTCGAACTTCTTATTTATTTGGCTCTATCTATCGGAACCATGACATTAAACCAAGTCTCCAAAAAATCTTTGTTTTCCCTGGGGTGCTGAGCCCCAGCTACCCACCCACTGCCTTTGGGAGGACAGCAAAGATTTTGAGATGGAGAAGAAAGATGAATCCATTGCTGATTGCAGCGGGGTTTGGGCTGTTGAGATGCAGGCGGCTGCTCTGGCTACTGAAGAAGTACTACTGGCGGTGGCTCAGCCTAAGCCCCAGGTAATCCAATCTGGAAAGTTGGTACCGTAGGAGGAGACTATGCTCCTGGCAGACTTTTCACAGACAGAGGCGTCTCCTCAGTGCAGAAGCACCCTAAGACTGCTGAAGAGGAGCTCTTACTGATTCTGTCCTTCATCCGCAGCGCCTAAGAAGAGGAAGGGGTCGACTGGATAGAACGACTCTGCGGAGTGGAAGTACCTGACGGCAGTCGACAGCCCCTCAGTTCAACAGCTGAAGGAGAAATTTGACCAAATGGAAGTCAAAGAAGTGGCTCCTACCACACAGTGCATGCGTTCTATGGGGTGGGAAGGCAAAACCTTACCTGTTCGATGGGGGGGAATGCAAAACCTTACATGTTGCTTCCACCCTCTCGCTGGAACCCCAGTCCTGCTGCTGAAGCTCATGCTGCATCTCCTACTCCCCAGTTGGCAGAGATGTCAAGCCCTGGATCCCAACCAAGCCCACAGTGGCAGTATTGGCCCACGTGCCCAGGGGTCCAGCAGAGAGGATTCCGGAGAGTGGTATGGCCATGGATCTAGGATCGACAAGCTGCCCAGCAACCAGTATACTTGGCCCCACAGCCTATGGAGCCACCTCCTATCAAGCCCACATTCAATGGGGATCTCGAGAAGCTACCTTTCTTCTTGAATCAAGTGTGGGCCCATTTCGACCGATACGCTTATGTGTACCTCAATGATGCCACGATGGTGAACACAGTGGAGGCCAACTTAGAGGGAGAAGCGGCTGAGTGGGTGACCAACCTTCATGAAGAAGGGGGCCTTGAATTGCTGGATGCGAACTTATTCATGGAACAATTGAGAGCACGATTTGAAGATGAATCCCAAGCGCTGCAGGCGGAAAAAGAGATCCACCGTTTGAAGCAGAAGGGCCATCTGGCAAAAGAATATGTTTGAGAGTTCTGGAGGATTGTTGGTTGGTTAGGACAGTGGCCAGAGCAATCGTTGATCCACTACTTCAAGGAAGGGCTGGACCATGACCTACTCCAAGCATGCATCTACTGAGGAATTCCTAATCAACTACAAGATAGGTACAGTATGGCAGTGACCTTGGACATCAAGTTAAATCAACCTAAGAAGCCAGCTGCCGCTGAACCAAAGCCGAAGCAAGGTCCGGAAAAGCGCCTATTTGGTCAACGGCCCCAGATTACCTTGGCAGCCAGCACTTCCTGAGCACCTGCCGGCGTTCCCATCAAGTGTTTCAAATGTGGAGACCAAGATCACCACGCTGCCAAGTGCCTGGCTCCTGCTCCCCAAGTTAAGAGTGTACCTACTTCAACTACTAAGCCCAGGACGAAAGAAGTCGAATTGGGCTCATCAGGAACAGACCGTCCAGATCTCCTCTCCTTCCCAGGCAGAAGCAACAACTCCTTCCCAGGCAGAAGCAACAACAAGCAACCTGCCGATGCCGGCACCTTATGACAGTGATGAGGAAGGCAAAGATGATCCAATGGTAAGTCGAGCCATCACTCCCTTCCCTACTCCCACAAAGATTATAGTGCCAAAAACAGGGTCCCAAGCAGACTTAAACATTCTAATACAGGGGTCCCCAACCTTTTAGGCACCAGGGACCGGTTCTGTGGAGAGAGGTTTTTCCACGGACCGGAGGGTGCGTGGTTTTGTGTGCTGCTGCACACACATGGGGCTTTGCTTGTTTGTGCGGACTGGTTGCTGGCATGCCACAGCCTGGTACTGGTCCATTGACCGGGGGTTGGGAACCCCTGTTCTAATAAATTCAGGTTGCACCAGGTGCATAATCAACCTCCCCACAGTACTTAAGCTGGGGATTTGCTCCAAACTGTTGCCCCTAGACATGAAATTTGAACAGGCAGTTGGGTCTCTTATCGGAGGTTCCCCTGCAACACACCTGACAGAGCCAGTACACTTAGAAATGGGACAGCACTGGGAAATCATCCCTTTTGTGGTTATCCCAAAAATGATTTTTGGCTTGGCTTGGCTAGATAAGTGGCATCCCACCATTTGGTGGGAGAACAGTGTGAAAACTTTGATGATAGTGACGGGACCCCTTCCACCTACTGAGACCAGTGAGATAAAGGGAACTGCTGCAGTTGGGACCCAGGGGGAACCTCTCGAGATGTTAAAATCTGCCATAGAATGAATACCGGGGATCCAACTTATTCCCAGTGAATATCATGATTTGGCAAGAGCCTTTAGTGAAAAAGAATGTGACACGCTTCCAACTCACCGAGCCACCAAATGCGCAATTGCGATCCTACCAGATGCCAAACTCCCAAAGCCCAAAATGTACTCTATGACATCCAGGGAGATGAATGAACTGAGATAATACATTGACAAGAACCTGGCCAGAGGGTTTATCCAGCCCGCTAAGTCGTGTGTGGCCACCCCAGTGTTATTCAGAGAAAAGAAAGATGGGTCTTTGAGATTGTGCATGGACTTTAAAGGGTTAAATACTGTCAGTGTAGAAAACATGTACCCCCTTCCTCTGATGAAAGACATGCTAGCCCACCTAGCTAAAGGGAAGACCTTCATGAAACTAGACAATGAAGGCTTATTACTGCTACATGATCACCTATATAAGGGAGTTTTGGTTTATCTTGACGATATCCTCATCTACACTGAGACTATGGATGAGCACGTTAAGTTAGTTCACGAAGTCCTCAAAAAGCTGCAACATGCTAAACTCTATGCTAAGCTTTCTGAATTCCATCAGACGTGCTTCGACTACCTGAGATACCAAATCTCTAGTGAGGGGGTGGAAATGGACCCTGTCAAAGTCAAGGCAGTGCTAGAATGGCAGCCTCCATGGACCCATAAGCAGCTTCAAAATTTTGGGGGTTTGCAAACTTTTACCGGCAGTTCATCACCTACTTCATGAAAATAGCTATGCCAATTACTGAGCTATTGAAAACCGGAAAGGGGGGGGGGGAAAGCCATGACCTTGCCAACCTTTACAATGGACCATGGAAAGCCAGGTGGCATTTGAGCAATTAAAAAGACTATTCGCCACAGAACCAATTCTAAAACACCCTGATCCTGAGGAACAATTCATCATCCAAGCTGATGCAAGTGATGTCACAATGGGCACTGTCCTCCTACAAAGGGACAATAGGGGGGACCTACAACCTTGCGCCTATACTTCAAGAAAGTTCACAGACATGGAAAAGAGGTGGGTTGTTTGAGAGAAGGAGGTTTTTGCGGTCAGATAGGCATTACTAACTTGGTGCCATTTCCTGGAGGGAAGCAAGGTGTCTTTTAAAGTATGGACTGATCATAAGAACTTAGAGGCACTAAACACCCCTTGAAAGTTATCCCCTAACCAAGTTCGGTGGGCACAGTATTTCAATCATTTTAATTTTATTCTAAAATACCTCCCTGGTGGGAAAAAACTTTCTGCCAGACGCCTTATCTAGAATGCCCCAATATAAGAGTTGCCGGGAGGAAGTTATTAATTCCATCATTCCTCTACCACAGTCAGCCTCTCAGGTAACCACAAGAGGTCAAACACAGAGGAAATCCAATAAGCCTGATAGTCATTTAATGCAGAAGCTCAAGGAGGAACTAAAAACAGACCCCTGGTTCAGGGACAATAGAGCACTATTAACCTATCAAGATGGGCTAGTCTGGAAGGGAGCTAAGCAGTACCTTCCAATTTCCCTCAGAATTCAAGCCCTTCAACATAGTCATGATGCCAAGCAAGCTGGTCATTTTGGTTGTCTAAAAACTTTGCATTTGGTGTGGCGGCAGTTTTGGTGGCCAGGAATGAAAAAAGACATTGAAAGTTAAAAGTAAAAAGCTGTGCTACCTATGCAGCTATGAAAAAATGCCCTGGTAAATCTCCTGGTCTGTTGCAGCAGGTAGCAAGCAGGTCCTCCCCAACCCTGGGAGGAGATAGCCATGGATTTTATTGTGGAATTGCCTGAGAGCAGGGGAAACATAGTAATCTGGACTGTCATTGACCTTTTTTCAAAGCAAGCCCGTTTTATTGCTTGTTTGTGGCTTAGGTCTGCCCAAAAACTAGCCAGGCTATTTTTGAAGCACATCTATTGACTCCATGGAGCCCCAAAAAGAATTATATCGGACAGGGAGGTTCAATTTACTGCAAAATTCCAGAGGGAGTTTGTAAAACTGATTGGGTCTACCCAGGGACTTTCATCTACTTTTCATCCAAGTACAAATGGATTGGCAGAATGTATGAATGCAATGATACAACAATACCTCAGATGCTATGTTAATTACCAATAGACTAACTGGACGGACCTCCTACTTTTCGCCAAAGTGGCATACAACATACGGTACACAGTAGTACTGAATTTACTCCATTTAAAATAGCTTGTCAGAACCCTCAATTATTAATCATACATATTCTCTGGGTTTAGGTTATTTGGATTCTGCCATTCTCCTATGGGGGGAGGAAAGGGGCTTGTAGTGCACGTAGAACATTTCCTCTATTTGCTTTGATGTATTCTCTCTGGGGTGTGAATGGAATGCCTCAGGGCCATCTGCCTTATCTCAGCATGGAGGGAGGAACTGGAGAAGACCTAACAACCTTGAGAGAGGCGCCTTATCGGGTTGTTTCCCACAGCCCGATGTCACCTGTGGATTAGCCTGTTTTAACCGACCGGATGGACTGTTGGGGTGGGGTTATTACTTCGCGGATTTAACCTATTGATTTGGGTAGGAAGCCCTCAGATCCTGCCTAGCTCTCCTGCTTTCTGTACCTGCCAATAAAAGTTCCTTTTGAAATGATGCCAGTTTCAAGAGTTCTGCTTTCTTGGTAGAGAAAGGGAGGCAGGTCCTTACATTAGACAGGATCTGCAAAGTGGTCAACCCGGAGGACTATTCCTACTGTGGGGACCGTACAAAATAATGTCTAACCATGGAGGTGAGAAGAGAGAAAGCGAGCACTTGGAGGCCCCCCCCCCCAAAGGCTTGCCCAAGCAGCAGCGGCTCAGACTCTGCCAGTTCGTTCAATGAGGCGGACACTTGCGAGAAACCGAGATGGTCGATCGAAGTGGAGAAGAAGAACAACTGGGACGCAAAAGCCAGAAAAGTGACCCTCAAGCGTGGCAGTCACCAACCTGCCTGGAAGCGTGAGATGGAGAGATCGCTCAATGTCAGCAAAGAGGAGGGTGAGAGGCCAGCGTGGTCTGACTGCTTCCTTAAGCAAGCCATTGGCATGCTGGTGGAGGCATTCAAAAACCTCCAGGAAGAAGAAGCAAATCCCTGCCGGGGTTTGGTAGCCATGGATCAGGACGAGGACAAAGAAATCCGGGAGAGTGAGTTCGTAAACCCCAGCCCTTCTATGAGCGCCTCAGAAGCCACTGGAGTGACAGCTGAGGCCACCACCCCAGCCTGTACCACCCCAGCTGGAGGAGATGGATGCTGAGCCAGAAGGAGGGGAACTCACCCACCTGACCACAAAGTCCCAGCCCTGAGGGTAAAGTATGATAGATCACCCCAGCAATTGGGGTTTTTCCTAGCCCACTTCCTGAGCTACATGCACGAATATGGTTGAGACATCTATGGTGACTGCGGGCACATCAGGATCGTGACCCTTGCCCTGGAAGGTGCCGCTGCTCGGTGGATGGTGTCCCTGCATAACATTAATGCACCCGAGCTCCGGAATTTTAACCTGTTCATGGCAGCCTGAGACAGAGGTTCGAGGACCCCCTAGACGATCAGAAAGCCAGGGAGCGCATCAAGACCATAAAGCAGGGCAGGCAACAAGTAGCCGAGTACACCGAGGAGTTTTGAGACTTGGCGGGTCGCCTCAACTGGCCAGAGGAAATCTTGATTGGCCTATTCAAGGATGGGTTGAATGACAACCTCTACCAGGCTTGCATCGCCCGGGGGGAGGGGATCCAGCATGCCTCCATGGTTGGTACATCATGGCAGAAGAGGCAGAAATCAACCTGGCACGCAGCCAGCAGTTACTGGGGTGAACCTGGAGACACTCCCCCTCAGAAGGGAAAAGGGAGACAGCAAAGACCCTGACCACGAACCCGTGTTTGATCACCTGTTTCAGATGTGGCAAAGAAGGCCATTGAGCAGCCGAGTGCCGTTCAAAAGCACCAATTTTAAGGGCAGACCAGGTCATGGGGGGAAAACCTCAAAAGCCATCATCTCTAACCCAAGAGACCGCCATGAAGTTATAGAAGTCCAGCCCTCTAAACCACAGGGAGGGGGAATTCCGACCTCATCGGAGAAACTGCTGGAAACCTCCGACAGTGATTCAGATGATGAGCCCGTGGTAAGTGGACCCTTGTGCCCCTCACCAGACCCATAGAACTGTTTAGCCCAGAGATGGAAGAGAAAGTAGCCCTAAAAGCATTAATAGACTTGGGTTGCACCCGCTGCCTAATCAGTCCAATCCTAGTGGGGAATTTGGGAATTCTGGTGAGGAGGCTGAAGAAACCCATTTCCTTTGGTCAATTAAATGGGTCCATCTCAGGGGGAGTTCCAACCACCTTGGCCACCCGGCCAATTGAACTCACGATGGGGGATCACACAGAGACTATAACATTTATTGTAGCCGCTGGCATGGAATGGCCCCTGATTTTGGGGATGACGTGGTTGAAAACTTGGAATACAAGAGTAAATTGGAGAATGGGAGAATTGAGGTTCTCGAAAAGGAAGGCTGTAGCACAGGGCAGGGTACCGAAAAGGAGACGGGGGGAGAACAGCCGTGGTAGTGGCAAGCGACAGGCCATCAGAAAGCATACTTAAAGAGTACTGAGATCTGGCTGAAGTTTTCAATGAGGAAAGGTCCGAAGAACTACTCCACCTCCATCGTCCCACTGACTGTGCCATTGAAATCCTGCTGGGAGCTAAACTACCCAAACCCAAGCTTTATTTGATGACTCTTAGAGAACTCAAGGCGCTGCAGAAGTTCATTGAAAAGAATTTAGCATGGGGGTTTATTCAGCTGGCATGGCTGAAAATGGCCGCCCCTATGTTATTCCGGAAAAAGAAAGACGGGTCTCTACACCTGTGTGTGGATTATAGGTCTCTAAATGCTGTTTGCAAGAACAATGTCTACCCCCTACCGTTAATGAAGAACATGATGGCCCACCTTTCCAAGGGGAAAATATTTTCCAAACTGAATTTAAGAGAAAACTACTACCGAATTAGTATAAAGGAAGGGGATGAGTGGAAAACGGTATTTAATTGCCCCTTAGGGTGCTTCCAGTTCCGAGTCCTGCCTTTCAGGCTACAAGGGGTACCCGCAGTGTTCATGCAGCTGATAAATGAGGTTCTCCAGGAGCACTTGTACAAGGGGTTTTTGGTGTATTTGGATGACATCCTAATATTCACAGAAACGAAGGAGGAGCATGTCAAATTATTCAGGGCGGTTTTAAACAAGCTACATGCAGCACACCTCTATGCTAAACTCTCAAAGTGCAAGTTCCATAAAGAAAAAACTGACTATTTGGGTTACAGGATTTCCCACCAGGGAATAGAAATGGATCCAGAGAAGGTACGGGCGCTGTTGGAATGGGCACCACCTCGCACAAGGAAGCAATTGCAAAGCTTCCTTGGATTTGTGAACTTCTACAGACAGTTTATTCCCTTTTTCATGCAAATTGTTCTTCCATCACAAACCTACTAAAAACAAAAGGGGTGAGTAAAGCGAAACCCAGCCAGCTGTTGAAATGGACTATGGAGTGCCAAGCAGCTTTTGAGAAATTAAAAAGACTTTTTTCTGCCGAGCCGGTGTTAAAACACCCAGACCCGGGGAAACCATTTGTCATTCAGGCAGACGCTAGTGATGTGGCAGTGGGAGCAGTGCTGCTCCAAGAGAATCAGGAGGGGAAATTGCAACCCTGCACGTACACATCCAAAAAGCTCACTGAAACTGAAGAGAGGTAGGCAGTGTGGGAAAAGGAGGCATATGCGGTGCAATGGGCTCTGCTCACTTGGAGACATTTCCTGGAGGGGAGTAAAATCCCCTTTCAGGTGTGGACCGATCACAAGAATCTTGAAGCGCTAAAAACCCCAAGAAAATTGTCCCCAAAACAAGCTCAGTGGTCCCAGCATTTCTATCGGTTTGATTTTTCAATTAAGTACATCCCGGGGGGGGGGGACTTTTTGGCTGATGCCTTGTCAAGGATGCCACAATATAATAGCATAAAATCTGATATGATCAAACCCTTGATGACTCCAAAACAATTAGCGACCCCTGTAACCACGAGAGCTCAGGCAAAGAAACTGATGCCAGCGAGCAGTAATGTGGAGGCCCCGACCACCACAAAGGAAAACCCTAAGAAAAAACCACCCCTGAGCAGCGAGTCAGGGACCAAGTTTAGACGAGCATTGGAGAACAATGGTTCCTTAACCTTAGGGGGGGTCCAACTGTCAACTCTACAATGAACCTGGCTGCAGCCATCTTGCTCATTCTAGATTGCATGTGAATGGGAGGAGGTGTGGAGGATCTTTGCTAGTCTAAACAATTCTGTGTCCCGTGAAAGCCAAGGTCATTCTATCTGTTATGCTAGGGGGTTGGGCGGTGTGTAGAGAGCCCACCAAACTATTCTATTGGGGAACATAGCTGATTGCATAGCACTGGGGTGGGAAGTTTAACTTTGTAATAGTGTAATTCTTTGGAAGGAGTTTTAGACTTGGTTTCATTTTTGACTGTGCTGATATTTTGTATCCAATAAACATGTTCTTTGAGGAAGCCTCTAGCCTCAGAGTTCTGATTTATTTGGTCTATCTGTAATATACTTAGATTTCAGTAAGTTGACAAAGTAGACCACAACCTGCTGCTTAGTAAGGTAGAAAAAGGTGGGATAGACAACATCACCACTAGATGGATCTGTAGCTGACTGACAAACCGTACTCAGAGAGTAGTCCTCAATGGTACTACATCAACATGGAGAGAAGTAAGCAGTGGGGTACCACAAGGCCCAGTACTCTTTAATATCTTCATAAATGACTTAGATGAGGGAATAGAAGGAGAACTCATCAAATTTGCAGATGACACTAAAATGGCAGGAATAGTCAACACCTCAGAAGATAAACTCAGGATCCAAAAAAAATCTTGACAAACCTGAACAATAGGCCTATCCAACAAAATGAATTTTGAGAGGGACCTTGGAGTCCTAGTGGACGATCACTTGACTATGAGCCAGCAGTGTGCAGCAGCAGCCAAAAAAGCTAATACAATCCTGGGTTGTATAAACAGAGGCATAGAATCAAGATTATGCGAAGTATTAGTACCACTTTATAAAACCCTAATAAGACCATACCTGGAATACTGCAACCAAGTTTGGTCACCATACTATGAAAAAGATGTTGAGACTTTGGAAAAAGTTCAGAGAAGAGCAACTAAAATGATCAAAGGCCTGGAGACTAAAACATATGAAGAATGGGTACAGGACTTGGGTTTGGCTAGTCTAAAGAAAAGAAGAAACAGGGGTGACATGATAGCAGTATTCCAGTATTTGAGGGACTGCCACAAAGAAGAGGGGGTCAATTATTCTCCAAAGCACCAGAGGGCAGGACAAGAAACAATGGTTGGAAACTGACCAAAGAGAGAAGCAACCTGGACAGTGAAGACAATTAACCAGTGGAACAGCTTGCCTTCAGAAATCATGGGCGCTCCATCACTGGAGGTTTTTAAGAGACTTGACAGTCACTTGTCTGAAATGGTATAGGTTCTCCTGCTCGAGCAGGGGGCTGGACTAGAAGACCTCCAAGGTCCCTTCCAGATTCTATTCTATTCTATTCTATTCTATTCTATTCTATTCTATTCTATTCTATTCTATTCTATTCTATTCTATTCTATTCTATTCTATTCTATTTCAAACTATGACATTATATATGTATGAAGTTACATGCAAGTACATAAAGAATACAGTTTTACACATTTCATTATTCTGACAAATTCATAATCTGCCACTGAGTTTTCTGAAACTGTCTCTAGAAGTCCAAAGGATTCAAAATATTCCCTTTCTGAGGTTGATAGAGAAGATGGAAATCTTTCCTTCTTTTTGTAGCTTGTTGAATTTGTATGTGGTAAAATGCTTCTAAGATAATGGTATCCACCATTACTCTTTAATTCTTCACTGATGTATAACATTAAGTATGAATTATTAGTAGCAACAAAGCTTCATTCTCTGTATTTGTTCCCCCTGCCCATAATATTAAAAAATGAAATGGTAAAATAATCACTATTCAATCTGCCCAACCTGGATGCAGTTGTGTGGATTTAAATTCCTAGAATTGTCAGCACTGGCCATAGAAGCTGGAGAATTTTAAGGATGTCTAGTCGGAGTCCATATTAAAGTAGATTATTCTTTATGACATCAGCCTTCCCCTTTCAGATGTGTTGGACTAGAAGTTCTACAAAAGCCAGTTACCATTATTCATCAGAGAATTTTAGCATGGCTAATGTTAATTTGAAACTGCATTATTCTAGAATCTGTGAGATGTACTTTAATGTCATGATGAGTGATACACATTTGTTTTTCAGGCTATGCTGACTATGGAGATTATTGGAGAGCAAATTATGAAGTAGACCTTTCACAGGAGTATCAATATCAACGTGCAAAGCTGATTACTGATGTGGAAAACACATTTAAGCAAGTAAGATTTGACTTCAAATGTTTTGCTTTACTATACTGAGGCAAAACTATTTTTATGGCAATACACAAAACTGCTCATATGGGTGTGGTAGTTGATGAATAGATAAATAATTGAAAAATAAATTCACCAGTCCTTGAGCTGGGAAAACAGCCTACCAGCATAAAATTTGCTGAGATTGTCAAAATGGTAACAATTGGCTATTGGTGCAGTCCTTATTTAAAATGTCCATAATACATTAAGAGCATAGATTGTAGATTTCCCAGCCTTCGTTTGAATCACTTTGCATAACATCTTACCAGCCAGCAACAAAACATCTACCATGTTTTCCCAAAAGTAAGGCTTACCCTGAAAATAAGCCCTAGCTGATTTTTGGGGGTGGGCCTAATATAAGCCCTGCCCCCAAAATAAGCCCTAGTTTTGGGGCAAGGCATACACCTAAAAATCAAGCTAGGATGGGGGTGGGAGGGTGGAGCTGCCCCACATGTCCCACACCCACTTACCTTGCAGCCAGGCCTCTCCTTGCTGGCCCACTTCTTCTGCCACATCTTCTGCAGCCAGGCCTGCATTTCTGAGTCACAGGCCTTTCCGGAAGACCACTGCAGCTGAGAACCGAGCTATGGATTGAGGTTCTGCAAGACCTCATCATGCTGAGAACCGAGCTATGAATTGACTGACTGTAAAATGTAGGCCGGAAAGCAGCTGCAGAATGAAGCTGCTCCTTCGGCCACAGAAGAAGTGGACCAGCTTGGTGGGGCTGTCAGTGCCAGAGGTGAGTATAAAAGACATCCCCCCCAAAATAAGACCTGGTGCCTCTTTGGGAGGCAAAAAAAAAAAAAAAAGACCTGGTGTTATTTTCACGGAAACACGGTACTTATCATTCTCTTTAGCATGGGCTGAGATAAGAAAATGAGGCAACCTGACAGATGCAGACTACTCTGAAATGACATTTTAACATTGGTGTCACCCATTGGGAAAAGAAATCCATTATCACTATCTTTGTAGATTGTAGATATACCAGAGGGTTTTTTTTACAGTACATATTTCCCATGGTTTTATTAACAGTATAAGAGAGTTTGTAACTGATGATACCAGTAGGAATAACAATACTAGCAGAATTTAGTTCAAAGAGGGACAAGTTCACGTACTGAAAGATTGTGAGCCAGTCACCATATTTCCCAATAAGAAACTTCTTTATTTATTCAGGAGCAAAATATTTTTTTCAAAATTATCAGAATGGAAGAATTAATAAAACAATCATGGTTTTCCCTTAATTAAATGACTTTCTGTTTTTCTTTTCCAGATAAAGCCTTTGTATAAGCATCTACATGCTTATGTACGGCGCCATCTATACAAACGCTACGGGCCAGAGCTCATTAATCCCAAAGGAGCTATTCCTGCTCATTTACTTGGTATGAAAATACCACTTTAATAGCTACATTTATTGAATGGACCAAGACACTTTATATACAAGTAGTCCTCGACTTACAATGACAATTGAGCCCAAAATTTCAGTTGCTAAGTTGTTAAGTGAGCTTTGCCCCACTTTATGACCTTTCTTGCAACAGTTGTTAATTGAATCACTGCAAATGTTAAGTTAGGAACACAGTTGTTAAGTGAATCTGGCTTCCTCATTGACTTCACTTGTGCAAAGGTCACAAAAGATGATCACGTGATCCCAGGACACTGCAACTGTCATAAATATGAGTCAGTTGCCAAGCGTCTGAATTTTAATCACATGACCATGGGGATGTTGCAATGGTCGTAAGTATGAAAAACGGTCATAAATCAATTTTTCACTGCTGTTGCAATGGTCACTAAGCAAACTGTTGTAAGTCGAGGACTACCTGTACTTTTCAGTTTTAGGAAGACAGTATAACCTTGTGATGGCATATTCCTAGCCAGAAGTTCCCTGGTGGTTGGTTTTATTTAAAATGTTTTGTTTTGTTTAGCTTAGTTCCTTAACTAGTGTATATCTTCAGCTTTTGGTCTACTTGTTTGATGTTCCTGATCATCAAACCAAATGTTAATAAATGCCATATAGAGTTTTTCTCTTAAATGAGGATCTGATCCAGATTAGTATTTTAGTATTAGGAATAGAAAGGTTTTAGTTCTTTAATCCTGATTTGCATTGTCTACAATTTGTTTTAGTGTGAAAATACAGTACAGTAAAAGAATCTGCACTTGGCTCATTAAAATAACAAAATCTAGCATGTTTTGCTTTCAGAAACTACTGCATTTTGCTTTTATATATAATTCTATTTTTTTTCCTGTTAAAGGTGACATGTGGGGTAGATTTTGGACAAATTTATATCCTTTAATGGTGCCCTATCCAAATAAAACAAGCATTGAAGTGTCTTCTGCTATGGAGGAGAAGGTAAGGCACACAAATATAGGCAGTTGACTAAATGAGCAATAACCGTTTTGGTATAATTTGCACACATTATTTTATACCGAGTTTTTAACCCTGTCCTCTCCAAACTGTTTAATTATAAAAACCAGTCAAGAATAAATAAATCTAACACTTAAATCTCTTAATACTGTACTATTGCATATAGCACCAAAATAGCACCACTTAAGATAGCAGTATCAGCAGGCTTGGAGGACTTCAAGATTTATAGAAGAGTAGTAGACCTTTACATGGTAAGAACTGATAGAATAAGATATTTTTGAGGGCCTCTGAATCTCCGTTTCCTTATATTTTGGTTTCTTTATGCTCTGCAATCGTGGGCTTACCACTTTGACTGATTTCTAGAAAAGACATGGATTTCCCAAATAAGTATCAGTATTTCCAGATTGTTATTTTATTTATTTATTTAATTGAATAACCCTTCCCTGTCATTTTCTGGGAGGGAAAAAGGGAAATTGTTGGACTTTGTTCTATCTTAATGTGAACTAAGAAATCTAAATGAACGATAAAGAACAGATGGATAGAAAAGTACACTATCTATTGAATGAACAATAGGGAGACCATTTTATATATTTTTAAGAACAGACTGCAGGAGAGGCTGCTGAGTTGAGGCTTGCCTATGTCTAATCCAAGAAGTTGATTGACCTCCTGGATCACCCAACAATGGCAGAAGACATCTCAGTGTCTTATTTCCTTCATGACTACCTCTATAGCTAAACATAAGGGACCCTCAGTAACTTGGGTGTGAGGTTTGTTGGGCAACAACTGTTAGTTGATGTAAAAATCAATCTTTTCAGAAATGGACTGTAAACTCAATATTTAAAGCTGCTGAACATTTTTTCATCTCAATCGGTCTCTTCAATATGACTGAGAATTTCTGGAAAAATTCAATGCTCGAGGAACCTAAAGATGGAAGGAAAGTTGTTTGCCACCCCACAGCTTGGGATATGGGAAAAAAAGACTACAGGTACCAAAAGCTTATTTCTGCTCAGTCACAGAGTTTACATCCATTCTGTAAGTAAAAGAACGAAGTGGTAATTCCAGATATAACAGCAAGCAGCAAAGTTGTCCAATTTCATAATCTGGATATATTTAGCAATAAAACCTATTGCATGATAAAATCAACATATCAGAGCCGTATATACCAGAACACTACTGGGAGTATACATGAGGTAAATATTTTACAATCTACAATCTGTTCACTAAATGTTAAACTACCTGATATGTAAACTGTTATTTTGCTCCAGTTTGTAAATTTATATATCTAATTACATTTGAATGATGATCTGAACTCAGTACAGTTGCAAATAAGAGGATGAATCCCTATAACTGATGATTGGCTCTCCGTTATCTTTTCTGGGTTGCTATTATAATAAAACTGAAGGAATGATCTTTCACCTTTATCTCGGGAATTAACATGATAGGATACCACCTCCATTAAACCAGAAATTCACCTTCCTCGTTGGGTATAGGGTCAATTTAGAAATGTAAGCTAAGTGCATGAAAGATCATACTATTTTTAGCAACCATGTCAAAGTGCCATTCAATATATCATGTTATAATCTCTACCTGAATTGTATTCATTGGCAGGATTAAGATGTGCACAAAAATAAATATGGAAGACTTCCTGACAGCACACCATGAGATGGGCCATATTGAATATGACATGGCCTATTCTGATCAACCTTTCCTGCTAAGAAATGGGGCCAATGAAGGATTCCATGAAGCTGTTGGGGAGATCATGTCACTTTCTGCAGCTACTCCAAAGTATCTGAAATCCCTTGGCTTACTAGAACCTACCTTTCAAGAAGATACAGGTGAGATGGCAAAGCATTCTGCCAGGTATTACTAGTTTAAGAACTATAATTGTAAAAATGTTATTATTGTACAGAGCACTGATAGAAATTGGTGAAGATGAAACAGTAGGTTCCTAGAGAAATTATGTAGTTAGCAATGCTTCTTTTGGAAGTTATTTGAAAAAAATAGCTAGTTTCTACCAAATTATTATATATATTTTTGGTCTTCTTTAACAAAACCTTTTTAATGTAGGATTTTAAGAATATATGAAAGACTGCTTTACATGTAAAACTCCTACTTGTAATTATAAGGGACAGTATGAACTTTGTGAACAATTATTTGTATGATGCCAATTTTTATTTTTAGAATTGCAATTTCAACAACACAGAATTTCTACTTAAATCTTTCAATCAATTTTGTTCTTTTCCAGAAACAGATATCAATTTTCTGTTCAAACAGGCCCTCACTATTGTTGGAACAATGCCTTTCACTTACATGCTAGAGAAATGGCGATGGATGGTATTCGCTGGGCAAATCCCCAAAGAACAATGGATGAAGAAATGGTGGGAAATGAAGTAAGTAAAAGACATAACTAGAGGAAAGTATGAAAAATCTCTGGAATGCTGAAATGTTTTAGCTCAGTAAATATTTATTATTAGTAAAGAGTGATGAAAAGAGAGTTTATTGAAAGTTCATTTATTCTCTATTTCATTATCAGGTTTACGGTACATTTGCAAAAACATGCTTTCCTGATAGAATGCTCTTATTATAGGGAACAATAAAAAAGGAGATAGAAAACCAATCAGATATGACCTGAAGTCTCAAATATCTTATGATGATAGCTCTGAAATTTAGCACTATTTTAGGTGTAAAGTAGATATATTGAGTCTTTGTTTGACTCTGTTAATTCTGGCAACCAGAAAGAAATTCTGGTTGTTCTGGCACTCCTTGAGGCTTTGGTCTGCCGCCTCCTCAAGAAGCTATTGCTGATCCCACAACAGTGAACAATTTTCATCCAGTATTTAACTTCCCTTTCTTAGGGAAGATTGTGGAGAAGGTGGTTGCACAGCAGCTTCAGGAGATCCTGGATGAATTGGATTATTTGAACCCATTTCAATCAGGATTCAGGCCTAGAAATGGAGTGAAAACAGCATTGGTCATGCTTTTGAATGATTTCTGGCAGGAGTGGGACTTGGGTAATTCATCTGTCCTTGCTCTCAACTTCTTGGCTGCCTTTGACACCATATAATGTGGTTGTTTTCCTTTCTATGAGGATGGTGCTAGTCAATGTTAATGTTAATTAAGAGTCAGAAACTCTACTATGTCACAAGGCTTGGTACTCTTTCTACTCTCATTTAACATTAGCTGTCACCATTGGGTGGGGGTCATCATTATCATCATTATGTTGATAATATTAAAATATACATCTCCTCCCCCAAAGTTTTGTCCCAAAGTTTGGAAACTGTAGGGGTCTGAATGGGGAACAACAGACTTTAACTGAACCCTGGCAAGACTGACAAGTGGTTTGGGTTTGGGGTTTTTCTGGAACTGGGATTTTAGCATCTTTCACTCTGGATATGGTGGTCTTATTCCAGGTAGGGACAAGACATCAGACAGGCCTTGTGCACAATCAGGGGGTCCTTCTAGACTCATGATGATTCCTGCTCAGCTTTCTAGTTGCTCATAGAGAGGCCTTTCTACAACTTTGTGTTGTGAACCAGTTGTGCCCTTTTCTGGACCATGAGGTTCTACTCAAAGTCATTCATGCCCTGATCACTTCCAGAATGAATTATTGTGTTGAAAGAAAAATCTTCATCAGGGTCCAGTCCAAGCTGAGAATAAACAAGATGGAGACTGCTTTAAAAAGAAGGTTGCAGTTTATTGAAGAGGAGAGCAAAGACAGAAAGATGGCTCTGGGGGAAAAAACTGACCACATGTAGTAGGGAGTGGATTTTTTATATCTTCTTGGGCTTTTGTTTGGAGTTGTTCCTGTGGCATTAATTTTGACATGAGTTTGACTGTGCCTTTCTGGTATTCTGATGGTGGTGGGCTAATCCTATTATGTCCCAAAGGTCATATCCTGCTTCCCTGGGGCTGTGGCTGATGAGTGTTGGATTTTTTTGGTGTGAGGGATTGTTGATTCTAGGGATCTTTATCTTTCTAATCCCAGCTTCCTGACTCCAATCTTTCTGACAAGACTATCATATCTGCATTTCTGCAGACCTGGTTTCTGTTTGGGACAGAGAGACTTGAGGGGGAGGGGTGTTCTGCCTTTAAGATCCTTTGGGGAAATATAATATTTTGCCTTTTAATATTCCCAAAAATATTTCTTTCTCTGCGTGGGGGCTGATTTCCCACAATTGCAATACACCCTACATGGAGCTGTCCTTGAGGATTATCTGAAAGTTTCAACTGGTGCAGAATGTGACAGTATGGACAGTTATGTGTGCCTATTGGTTGACACATGTTATACTTCCGTTTCATAAATTGTACTAGCTGCCAGCCTGTATGCTAGTTTTGATCTTTAAAGTTCTGCATGACATAGTTATTTGATGGACTGCCTCTTCTGATCATATCTACCCATCCCGTCGAGGCCAGCAGGAGGTATATGCTGCAGGTTCCATCTGCTAAACCAGGGGTAGGCAACCTTGGCTCTTTTATGACTCGTGGACTTCAACTCCCAGAATTCCTGAGCCAGCCATGCTGAGGAGAAATGGAGAGGTTTCCATGCTGAACCATGCCGGCTCAGGAATTCTGGGAGTTGAAGTCCACGAGTCATAAAAGAGCCAAGGTTGCCTAGCCCTGTGCTAAACAGTTCCATCTGGCAAGGCCCAAATATTGTGCCTTTTCTGTTGTGACTCCCACCCTCTGGAACATATTCCCCTCCCTCCCTCCCTATGTGAGGTTAACTCCATCTGTGTTAGCATTTTGGAAGGCTTGAAAATCTGGTTCTTCTAGCACATTGGGGATCTCACAGGGAGCCTGTGCAATAGTTGTATTATGTTTAGATGGTTGTTCTCCCACAATCTTTTTATTTACCGTACTGATTTCATTTTTATTTATTTTTTAAAGAGTTTTAATTGTTATGATATTGTTTTAACAGTGGTACACCATCCAAGAGTCACATTTAGTGAAATGTGCAGTCATAGAAATGTATTTATTAAATAAATAAGTAAAGAAAGTATTATATAAAAAGGACCATTCTGTGGTTTCTGGTGATGGCATGTTGACATATCTCCTCCTGTGCTTGGAGAGTTAAAAAGAAGGATCATCTAGCAACAAATAGGTGGCTGAGCCCACCCTAAAAGATGAGAGGCTGTATCCTTTCTGAAAGAAGGATTACTGCAACAGTTTGAAAACTCAAGGATATGCCATCCTCAGTTATTTTCCCATCACAGGTAGCCATCACCTTATCTACTCCACTCTACTTCCAAGACACAATAACTTTTAATTTATAGAAGGGTGAAAGTAAAGAATGGAAAGCAGAGTTAGGAACACAGAAAAAGCCCTTTATTCTAAGTCCCTCAATATTTAAGCTTAATTCAGGTTCCCTGCCTTTGTCCCTTATTAGGCTTATACAAAACAAGGCTCTGATTCAGGCTGTTATGTTATGTTATGTTATGTTATGTTATGTTATGTTATGTTATGTTATGTTATGTTATGTTATGTTATGTTATGTTATGTTATGTTATGTTATGTTATGTTATGTTATGTTATGTTATGTTATCTCCTGAGGCTTCGTGGTATCCGTAGCAGAACATCCAGATTCAGCCATAGTTTCATTCCATACAGCATTAACCTTGCGAACTCTCAAGCTTCCTCCTTCCGTTATATATTCAAGATGGACAGTATTTAATATTTATTTGCTATGTATATGTAGGGATGTGGGTCTATACATATGTTGTTCATAGTATGTTTAGGTGTGTGTCATGTATGTGTTTCACTTTGAGAGCGGGCAACTAAATTTCATTTTTGATGTGTGCCGTTGTGCCCACAGTAAAAAATGACAATAAAGGTTATCTTATCTTATCTTATCTTATCTTATCTTATCTTATCTTATCTTATCTTATCTTATCTTATCTTATCTTATCTTATATTATATTATATTATATTATATTATATTATATTATATATATTATATTATATTATATTATATTATATATATTATATTATATTATATTATTATCTTATCTTATATTATATTATATTATATTATATTATATTATATTATATTATATTATATTATATTATATTATATTATATTATATTATATTATATTATATTATATTATATTATATATATTATTATATTATATTATTATATTATATATATATTATATTATATATATTATATTATATATATATATATATATATATATTATATTATATTATATTATATTATATTATATTATATATATATTATATTATATTATATTATATTATATTATATTATATTATATTATATTATATTATATTATATTATATTATATTATATTATATTATATTATATTATATTATATTATATTATATTATATTATATTATATTATAATAATAGAAGAGTAAATATACTTGAGATGCCTGTCCTGAGCACAATGGTCTTTCTTTCATATGAGGGATTTAGTCAATATATGTGTAAAAGTGGGACAAATGCTCTAAAAATACATTGAGACTTTTTTTTAGCAGTTGAATTCTTAATGCAACAAAGTGTCTGACTTTAAATCTTGTTTCCTTCTCAAATTCTAATGGAACCATTTCTCTTTTGTGCAGGCGAGAGATAGTTGGGGTTGTGGAGCCATTGCCTCACAACGAGGAATATTGTGACCCTGCTGCTCTATTTCATGTTGCCAATGACTACTCTTTCATAAGGTGTAACTTCTAACTCTTATTTGCTTTTTTATTTTTAACATTTTTGTTAAAAAGAATTTCAATTTCTTTTTGAATTCCTCAAATTGAAGCACCATTTTAAAACTTTGCACACCTCTAATCTCTTTCGACAAAACAGTGATAAGAATAATGGTGACATGTGATAAGCTGAATGAAATAACTAAATATGATCAGCATTTTAATATGATAGAATTACTTCTATAAAACTAACTTTATAAAATGTTTTATTTATTTAATTTCTATAGCTGCCCAATTTCATACAAAATGTTGATATTCTTACTGTAATCAGTAAATTGGTTTTATCTTCTCCCCTTCCCTTTTCTAGATATTATACAAGGACCATTTACCAGTTCCAATTTCAAGAGGCACTTTGCAAAGCTGCTGGTCACACAGGGGAACTTTATAAATGTGACATTTCTAACTCTACAGCTGCTGGACGCATTTTGAGGTAAGCAAAAACTTGCTTCACAGTGTATTATTTGAATATCTGTAGTGAATAAATTCTTACTGTGGACTCCAGATATCACTGCAAGTTTACACTTCCTTTAAAAGAAGAAACAGATGATAAGATGAAAATTAAGCCTCTTTTTTTCCTGTCAATTTCCCCTGTAAGTTGTTCAAGTTCCAAACATGCTATTGTAGGTTTAGATTCTGGATGGAGGAAAAGCAAATGCTAACATCCACATGAACCCAAAATCTAAAGGAATCTCTCAATAATCCAGGTGACTTTATGTAGTTCTTACGGATTTTAGAGATATGTCATATTACCTGGAAACTGATATTATAACAGCAATTGCACAGAGGACGTTCTGTTCCATATTTTGTTGTATACTTTTAAGAGTTTTCTGGGTGTCAAGGACATTGCTCTTCACTCTAGCATGCACAACTGAAAATCTGGGCCCTGTTTAACAATAACAGCTGAATTCTGTTATCCTAGTCATTCGAGACATTTGCCACAATCTTTGCTGGTGCTGATTACAATTCACACAAAGTAACTCTTCTTGAATTTAGTACACCTTATCTTCCCTCAACACAGTGTGTCTGATAAGTGATCAAAATTTCCTATATCTTTTTTTAATACAGGGAGATGCTTGCTTTGGGTAGTTCTCAGCCTTGGACAAAAGCTTTAGAAAGTATTACGGGAAGCCAAAAGATGGATGCAACACCGTTTCTTCACTACTTTGATCCCTTACTCAAGTGGCTGGAGAAAAATAACAGCAATGAAAATGTTGATTGGAATGTAAACTGGACTCCATGTAGGGTTTTTTTGTATAATGTAATATGTGTCTTTTTTTTTGACGGGGGGAGCATCCTGGTCTATGGATGCTGTTCTTTGACCATTCCAGAGAAAGAACTGAAAAAAAAACCCAAAAATTTCAGTAGCAATTTGAATTGTAAATAATAATATTTTGAAGTATACATTATTAATTTTAAGTTATTTATTTTTCTCTCTTTTTTTTTAAACAAGTTTTATTAGTATTTTTTGGTTTTACATCAAAGTGCTTTAGGAATCCACGTGGAGATAGGGTGATCAATCATCCCCCCAAAAAACCACAATATAATCAAACATAAATAGTTCAATAATTCCTTAAAAGTTCCTTCTCTATTTCCCTCAGGCTATAACCTAGTATTAATACATTTCTAAATAAAATTCAATCATTGTAAAAAGAATATCAATAGTAATTCATTTATATCAATCAAAATCCTGTTTTAAGTTTAACTATTTTACAATTACCATTTTCCACTTTAGCCTAAAATAAACACATAAGTTACATTTCGGGTCTCCCAATTTCCCATCAAACAATAATTATTTCTAAAATATACATATTATATCAACTATTATATTTTAGTACTTCCCAACTATATTCTCTTTCCTGTACTCTATCAAGTATATATTTTCTATTTCAAATATATATTTTATAAATCTTAAAACCCCTTTTTAACTCCTTAACTAAAATTTAAATCCTATCAAAATCATTATACTTATAAAAAGAAAAAGTATTATTCCACCAGACACCTTATTTCATTTCTAATCTGTATTCTATTTCTTCATCTATTTACTTTTTATTTACCACATATTAAATTTCCCAACCATAGTCAAATTACCTCCCAACCATAGTCAAATCCATAGTTTTCATCTCGATAGTATTAACTCAGTCAAAATCTCTAAAAGCCTTTTTAACCCGTCAAATAAAGTTTTAACCATTTTTAAACCTAATTCTAGCTTTCTTTTTGTGCCAAGCAGGTTTCCACCAAAGAGCCTCTGAGTCATCAAATCTTAATATTTGGTTATCCATATGTCTCCACAATTGAGTCTGATCATAATTCTCTTCTCTTTTTTCCAGTGTTGTCTTCACTAAATAGTCGGTCTTAATCAGTATAATAGTTATTCGTTGTTTGTCCATGTTGTCAGTGTTTTCGATGCCTCGTTTTTGAAAGTCCATTCCTGTTGCTTTTAGGATTATAGGTGTTTTGGTTGGAATCCGCCTTTGGTCATCAAGATTCTCCATACTTTGCATCTGCGATATAATCTCTTCCTCTGTGTTGATTGGTTCCTCTTCAATAGATTGTAGATATATTTCCTCCATCTCATTGAATTGTGATCGTTGCATATCGGCCTCTTTAGGGTTAATCTGTTCTTCCTCCATTATTCCTTGATCTATAAATTGGTCAGTGAAAGTTTGAGAGTCAATTTTTAACTCTGGAACATCATCTTCCATGTCCATTCTAAATTGTTCTTTCAGTTCCAAAATTTTTTCTAGTAAAAGTCCATAGTCAACCTGCGGGTAGGATTCCATTTCAATAATAAAGTAGTCTTCCTCTGTTGTTCCTTGATCTATAAATTGGTCAGTCAAAGTTTGAGAGTCAATCTTTAACTCTGGATCATCTTCCATGTCCATTCTAAATTGTTCTTTCAGTTCCAAAAAATTTTCTAGTAAAAGTCCATAGTCAAGCTGTGGGTAAGATTCCATTTCAATAATAAAGTAGTCTTAATTTTTTAGTGAAAGTTCAGCTTAAAAGGTAAATACAACAATAAAAATTCTGTAGTAGAAATAGTATAAGGTATAGGATCCAAACAGAAATAGAAAAAAAAACAAAAAAATCAGGCGAAATAGAGATTCTATAGTAGCAAAATTATAAAATGTAATATCCACACAAGAGTAAAAAAAAATAAAAAAGTCAAGCCAAACAAAGAGATAAAGGCAGAAAAAATCAAAATCAGTATTATAAGTATCCAATTTATAGTCCAAAATAGTAATAAAAAAAGGTGCCTTAAAGGTCAATTATTATCTTGTAATCCAAAAAAAGAAAAGTCCATTTTTCTAAGAAATATATTTTGTATTATAAAGTCAAAGTAAACTACTAGAAGAAAGCCAAGGAAAGCAAAAAAAAAAAAGAAGAAGAAGCCTTTCAGCTGGTTTCAATACAGATAGGAATATCTGGGCGTCACGCCAAGTTTAAGCTGAATACACATCCGACCAAGCAAAGTGAAAGTGATTTGCCATTTCAATCCACAAAACACTGCCCAGACAGCCGACATTTTTAAAAAAGAAACAGTAATGTTCAGAAGTGGGGGGAGGACGGAAAACACTCCACCCCCCTCCCTAAAGTCTTCCACTTAGACTAAAGACAAGCAGGCAAAGAGAAAAAAAAATCCACCTTCACAATAAGGATTTTTTCAGAATCCCCGAAATCCAACAGCTCAAATAGTCAGTAAAAATTAGTTATTTTTTTCAACGCTCGTTTTCCCAAGTATCCGAATGCTGCTTTCTGAAAGTAGGGAAATAATTCTAGAAGCTTTTCTCAGGAAGATAAATAGGGTATCAAGAGGGAAGGAAAGGTCTCATCTGGATCACCCACGGTGGTTCTTTTCGCTTAGATGTTGCTGTGACTTTCGGCTGAAGCAGCTAGATGATCGGCCATGTTAATGGCCGATCTTTTTCCCCGTCGGCCCAAAGGAGCTGTCTCAGACTGCAGAGGGAGCTGCCGCTCCCTCCGCCATCAACGAGTGGCCTCCTCAATGGTGGTCGCCCCTCCAGGGCGACTTTCGACCCTATCCAGGGTCTACCGGCGGGGGGAAACCGGCCAACAAAGAGAGCAAAACTCTTTGTGCGACCGCCTGCACTGCGACCAAAACCGGAAGTCTCCTTTTTCTCTCTTTTTAAATCTAGATTCAAAGGATGCCATCAAAGTGAGGATCAGTTTGAAAACAGCACTGGGTGATGATGCAGTGAGTAGATGGTGTCAGGATTTCATTATTTGGGATTTTTTTAAGTAAAATGAAAATAGATCACAGTGCAATCCTAGGAAGATAGAAAGTAATTCTTACCTTTAGGCAAGCGATAAAGGTATGATGGGGAAAAATGGAGGAGTCATGGAAAATAGAAAAAGTGTTGAGTATCTTGAATATCTGTGAACATTGTGTAAAACAGGGCTTTTCAACCTTTTCACAGATTGTACCACTTTTAGTACATGACAATATTTGAGTACTGCCAGTGCTTAGCAAGGTGTCAAAAACTTCATAACTAAAAAAAGGGGGGGATTTTGGGTTTTACTGATTAGATTCATTTGTTGTTATAGAAATGGCTAGTTTATAATATTATGGAAAAGTAAAAAGTTGAAGTTCAATGTTAATGCTTCCTTCTACTGCAACAGAGGAAGTCTGTTCTTTTTCCCTTCTCCCCCCTCACTTTTCCCCCTTTTTCCTCCCCACTGTGTCCTACTATTTGCTTTTGTATTTTTGTATTTTATTCTAAAAGATCAATGCATTTGGAAATCCCTTTGTCATATTTTGAGCTTTCATACAACACACTATTTTTACTGATGTTTTAGACATTCTTTCCTTTTCTGGCCAATATAGCAAAGACATCTAAATTGATGCTCTGGACAACATCCCTTTTTTTTTTTTTTTTTAAATGTTTTTAATTCAAATTCCAGTCAGCCATGACCCCAAGAGGCAGGCTGTTTCATTGTTTAATAATTCTTTCAGTCAGGAAATTCCTCCTTAATTCAACTTAGGTTTCCATCTTAAAAATAACCATCCATTGATATATTTTTTTGGTCCTACTCTCAGAAACAATAAATAATAATTCTGAACAATTCTGTGCTTTTTACAACACAGTCTTTCAGTTATTTGAGACATGTATTTTGTCTTCCTTCTGTTAATTTTTGACAAAAGTTTTTCTCTAATGGTGAAAACTTCATTCACTTGCCTGGGGGGGGGGAGGGCAGGAGGGAAACCGGGAATCCCTGTAACCAGAGAATAGTTTGAAGGCTGACTCTATATTTGTAGAGATCCTAACATTGTATTTGAATTCAGTTGTGTGTTCATTTAGATAGTTGAAATCATGTATACAAAGATGTTTCCAGTAAGGTGAAGGTAATTTGAAAAGTACTTTCAAGGGGTCATATCTAAAGATGCAACTGTCAAGTCATTGTCACCTTGAATTTACAGTACAACTGGGATGAGAGTGAAATGTATTTATTCAAATCAACCATCGCCTATGCCATGCAGAAATACTTTTTAGAGGTCAAGAATAAAACTGTACTGTTTCAGTAAGTAAATTCCTCCTTTTATCTTCAAAGGGGATTACTTTTATACTATATTCATGACACTGGTGTCTGCAAGTGAGGATCAAACAAGGCAAAATAACACTCCATTTATGATCGGGCACCATTCAGTTGCACTGCCATGACTTTCATTTTGCCTTTCTTCCCTTGAAGAGACCATTGGTTTTTGATTACATCTAGATTTTAAAATGTATATATGTATGGGGTGTATGTATGTGTGTGTATGTTTTTTTATGTGAGTATATATGTATATATCCTCACACATTCCAGACTACATTAATCCAGGGCAGAAACATAATAGTTTATGATAAAAGTCAGTAATTAAAACATCCCTAACATATATTTAATAATAAAAATATCCATGGTAAAAATTAACAGATATCTGTAAGAACAGATATAGCAGTTATTATCCATTACGAATAATACTAATAATAACAACTAGTAATAATAAAGATGATGAAGACATATTAACCATAGGAAGAGCTCTCTCTCTCCAGAAGAGTCCTATCTTAAGCAATTTCTGGAATAGTGTAATAGGATTAGCTTTAATGATAAAGGCTTAATTAATCAAATACATTATTAAGTATAAAAATTCTATTTCCTTTTGAAAACAAGAAAGAAAAAAGTGAATTTTCTTTGCCCACAATACCAGTTCAGCTCTATTTTCCATACTCCTAGAATGTTTCATATGGCTCAGTTTAGCAATGGAAAAACAGGAAAGGAGAAAGGAGAAAAGGAAAAGGAGAAAAATGGAAAATATTATCAAGAAAACTGAAGTATAGAAATGGCCAGAAGATAATAGAGAGAAATATCTAATATAAAAATATGTGTGAGTGGGACAGGATGTTGCTCTACTCTTTCTAATCATTTGTGTAAGGCTGCCAGAAGTATAGACTCAAATAATTTGATCCTGAAGAAAAAAATATTATTTTCTATGTAAAGCATATTAAGCTAATTTTAGTTATTGGTGTCCATTTATTTTGATTCAAACTGGATATTTCATAGAAGATTAAATATGTATTTTTTGGATGATTTGAGCTCATTTTCCACCTTTTTGCATATATAAACATCTATTATGTAGTCAATGTTTGCAATGCATATATTCCAATGACAATAGGAGGGATCCCTTTGTTGGCCTATAATTTGGATCAAATATTAACACAGATGGTTCTAAGCCTGAATATTTCTAATCAATATAATTTTCTCTCCACCAGAACAGATAATGTCTATGTGAGTGATGTGACACGGAGGATCTCCTTTTATTTTACAGTCAACATGCCAAAAAATATTTCAGAATTGGTTCCTAAATCTGAAGTGGAAGAAGCAATCAGGTGAAACTTTGGACTGTAAACAAATCAATAGGGTCAGAGTGATTTGTACTTGGACAGGAGATCCTTAGGGAATATCAGGGCTATGAATTTAAGATTGATAAGTCAAAAAACATCCCAGAAGAATCATGGTAGTTAACCATTTCTGTGTTGTTTTTGAAGAAACTCATGGATGTATTCACGAAGTCATCAAAAAACAACTTTTTTAATGCAGGAAAATAGAGTAAAGATTGTGTGAGTAATTTGAAAAAATGGCATACAAGCAACATTAAATTATCTTTAATTAATTTAATTAATTGTGAATGTATAACTTTTTATTTATTGATAAAATGGAAAAGGCCAAACTAAATAGCAGAAATTCTGAGAAGAAAGAAAGAAAGAAAGAAAGAAAGAAAGAAAGAAAGAAAGAAAGAAAGAAAGAAAGAAAGAAAGAAAGAAAGAAAGAAAGAAAGAAAGAGAAAGAAAGAAAGAAAGAGAAAGAAAGAAAGAAAGAGAAAGAAAGAAAGAAAAAGAAAGAAAGAAAGAAAGAAAGAAAGAAAGAAAGAAAGAAAGAAAGAAAGAAAGAAAGAAAGAAAGAAAGAAAGAAAGGAAGAAAGGAAGGAGAGATGGAGGGAGGGAGGGAGGGAGGGAGGAAGAAAGGAAGGAAGGAAGGAAGGAAAGAAAGGCAAGCACCTAATACTTGTAACGTTTATCACAGCAGGGCCACTTTACAGTTGCAATAAATACTTTAGTAGAATGCCTGGAAATGTTTTAAAGAAAATTTCCCACTCCATTTACAGTCTATCTCGGGAACGTATCAATGAAGCTTTCAAACTGACTGATCAAACTTTGGAATTTGTTGGCCTCTTACCAACATTGGCACCACCTTATGAATCACCCATAACTGTGTGGCTTGTAGTGTTTGGAGTTGTGATTGGTCTTGTAGTGATTGGAATCATTACCTTGATCATTATTGGACAGAAAGATCGCAGAAAGTAAGTGCTATTTATGGATGCTGTAGTCTTAAATCAAGGTTCATTTTGTACAATATAAGACCGCGTTTCTCAACCTTGTGAATTTTAAGATAGGTGGACTTCAACTGTCAGAATTCCACAGCTAGCTCCTTTCTCAGTTCATGTATCTCACTAGTACTTTTAACCAATACATACCATGTCTCAATTGTTTCTCAAGACTGATGTTAAGCAGAATTTTACTAGAAAAACACTGTGTTTTCTGTACACATGCTGATAGTTTTTTTAATAATTAAATACTAGTCAATGTATTATTTTTATGTGCAGGAAAAAACAGGCAGCAAAAACTGATGCCATTGAAACTGCTGCCATTCATGAAGAATGTGGACAAAGCAATTCAACATTTCAACTTGATGAAGCTGCCACAACTTTCTAAAAGCCAACCAAGTAAATGGACTTGCCCTACGTATCTTTGCATGTTTGTGGCCAACACACTAACATACAAAGGGACATTTTAATATAGATAATGCTAAAAATAAAGGCTCAGTAAACCAGAAATGGATTTGTGGAGCATGGATGAATTCATGTAACTCAGTTAATCTTCTCCCCCGCCACTTTTTTTAAAAAAAAATTAAGCAAGCAGTTGTGGGTTGCCATTTCTGGCTCAAAGTACTCGATATGGTTTTTTTTTCAAGAATATACTTCATATGACTTTTGTCTGATTATAATCATCATTCATCATCATCATTTTAGCCATTGTCTTTCCACTGCAGGTTGAAGGCCTCTTCGAAATGTTTCCAACCTATACGGTCCTGACCTTTCTTTTGCCAACTGGGCCCGCAATACTTGCTGATGTCATCAATCCATCTTGTTTTAGGTCTCTTTCGTGGACGCTTTTTATCAAGTGGGATCCATTCTATGACTGTCTTGGTCCATCTGCCATCAGTTCTCCTTGCTATGTGACCAGCCCATTTCCATTTCAATTCTTTTACTCTCTTGATGATATTGTATACTTTTGTTTGTTCTCTAATCCATGTGCAGGTCTTTCTATCTTATCTTGTAATGCTGAGCATGTATCTTTCCATGGCTCTTTGCGCCACTCTTATTGTATTGATTGTGAGGTTAGTGTCCATGTTTCACTGAAATATGTTAGAGCAGGTAGCACACAGTGATCAAAAACTTTTCAGGCTTGCTGAATGCCTGCCAATTACATTTAACATGCCATTCAATTTCCTTTATTATAATTATAATCACATGCCTCCATACAAAGTTGCTCTTTACCTCATTGGGCATAATATATGGATGCCATTTACAAAACTACATGTGGTGGTGGTGGGGAATCCTTCCAGCTTCTCGTTCATGGAAGGGATCTCAGAAAGGGATCTCTCAGCTGGAGCTCTTCTGCGAAGGAGGACTCACCACTTCATGTGGCAGTCTGTTTCATTGGCTGAATGTAGATTCTATCAGGAAATTCATCCTCACATATAGTCTGAACTTATTTCCATGTAGTTTAATCCACTGGTTCTCATCATGGTCTCTGGGACATGATCTTTTATGTGACAATTTTTCAATATTTGAAAACTGCTGTCATATCTCCCCTCAGTCATCTCTTCTTTAGCTAAACACACCCAGATCCTTCAACCATTGCTCATAGAACTTGTTCTCCAGACCCTTCAGCATCTTGGCATCCTGTCAGGTCCCCAAATCCTTATTGGTTTCCCTGCATATGTACTTTTGTTTGGGGCCTGCCATTCTGCTGGGAGGGGGGGGGATTTGCTTTTGCTTGGGATAACTCACTTTCTACTTTTCCTCTCCTGCTTCTATCCATTTGAGAAAAGAATGTGTCTCCCTTATCAGGGAGACGGTTATGGAGAAACGAAACTGGAGAAGACCTTGAGATGCATGCCAACTGTGCCAGTTACCCAAACATCATACCACCTGTGGATTGGCTGGATTTCAAATGGACACGATGACTTTGGTGGGAGGAGGAAGATTGCTAATTTAACTATACACGTGGCGAACCTATGGCACACGTGCCACAGGTGGCACGCAGAGCCCTCTCTGTGGGCACGTGCGCTGTCGCCCCAGTCCTAGGCCTTCAGCTGGGTTTTATAAAACCTTTTCACTTTAGGCCTCCGCTGCCGTGTGCAAAAAAAAAAAAGGTTCAATCAATCAATCAATTTCAACTTCTCACGGGGAAAAAAAGATCTCACAAAGTTGGAATTGATTGATTGAACTTTTTAGTCTCACCCAGTCTGCCGTTACCACCGCAGCCATGCCACCCAATGGGCCACGCCCATCCAATTGGCCACACCCACCCAATGGGCCATGCCCACCCGGCACCCGACAATACATAAGTGGGTTTTGGGTTGCAGTTTGGGCACTCGGTCTCTAAAAGATTCGCCATCACTGAACTATACTGTTTAAGCGGGATTTCCCCCAAATCTCACCTTGACTTCCTTACTGTCACTAACCCCTAATAAAAGTTCCTTTTGAGACAAAGCCTGTTTCAAGAGTTCTGCTTTCTTGGGTGGTTAGCTGAGGTGGGTCCTTACCTAAGGTGAGATCTGCGTAGTACTCAACCCAGAGAACCTGCTACCCTGCTGGGGGAGTCGCAATTGATTTCCACATGGAGGAGTTCCAGGGAGAGAAATGGGCCGAAGATCTCTGTTGGAAACCTGATGAAAGCCTTTCCAGGGATCTGGAAGAAGCTGGGCCTTCTGTTGAAGAAGATCAAGCCAGATGGTCACTTGGAGTCGGAAAAAAAGGATGGGAAGAAAAAGCCCCGAAAGTCACCCTTACTCGATGTGGAGGGAAGAAAAAGGCAAGAAAAATCCAAAACCTGCCCCTCCTAATAAAGATAGAAAAAAAGAATTGAAATCGGAAACGATGGAAGTGGTGATGGAGTACATGAAAAAAAACCTTGATGAATTCAAAGTGCAGCTGAAAGATCGCCTCAAATCGGAGAAAGAGTTGGAGGGTGAATCAGAGGAAGAGGAATCAGAGGTCCAAGAGACAGCAGCTGGAGCCCAGGAGGCAACATCGCAATGAGGCCGTCCGTCTCAAGGAACCAGAGGCAGACCACCTAACCCAGCTGAGATGAAATCCAATCAGAGTGAAGTTTGATGGAGACCCGAAACAATTGGGGTATTTCCTGGCACAAGTGTTCACCTACATGCACATCTATGGGAGAACACTGCCTTCCGATGTAAAAAAGGTCCGGATAGTTACCCTAGCTTTGGAAGGTGGAGCAGCTGACTGGATGGTGACCCTGTACAACTGCAACACACCCGAATTGAGAAATTTTGACCGCTTTATTGCGTCTCTCTGCAGAAACTTCGAAGACCGGTTGGCAGACAAGAAAGCCCAGGAGCGCATAAAGACAGTGAAGCAAGGAAGAAGACCAGTGGCTGAGTATACTGAAGAGTTCAGAGAGTTGGCCAGCTTTCTTCGCTGGCCAGAAGACATCCTGGTAAGCTGTTTCCAGGATAGGCTCAACGAAGAGTTGTATAACGCCTGCGTAGCTCATGGAGACCCAGGATGGCTGTACGATTGGTGCCTGCTAGTTGAGGAAGTAGAGCTCAATCAACGCAAGCACCTACACCACCCGGTGAGACCAAGCTTCAAACTACAGTCAGAGAAGTGAGGGGAGACCGCTCGAGTTTTGCCTGCCCCACCTCTCACCACTGCCTGCTTCAAATGTGGTAAAGAAGGACATCAAACCGTGGATTGCCACAGCAAGACACCTGCAAAGAAAGGGGATCATCTACCGGCTGGAAGACCTCCGAGAGCCTCATACCTCTCCACTAAATATTTGCAATCTTTACAACCTTCAAAGAAATTAGGCCCTAAATTTGTAGGACCTTTCCCTGTCAAATGCATCATCAACCCTGTGACGGTTGAATTGGACTTGCCAAAGAACCTATGGAAAATCCACCCTGTTTTCCATTGCAGCTTACTCAAACCGGAGGTTACTTCTGACCGTAGGCTTCCTGCAGCTCAGGTGCCCACACCTATCATGTTGAGGGTGAACAACACTTTGAAATTAAAGATATTTCGAACACATCATGGGGTAACACAGTACCTAGTAGCTTGGAAGAATCTCCCTTCTGCCCAAAATGAGTGGGTATAGAAGAGATATGTTAGAGCCCCTAGACTTCTCAAATGGTTCCATGCTAAATGTCCTGATAAACCTAATTGATATGTCTGTATTGTTTCTTTTTCCCCTTCCTTTTCTGTTTTCTAGGTGGATTTCCCGTTCTTCTAGGCGGGCTGTATGTCAGGTCCCCAAATCCTTATTGGTTTCCCTGCATATGTGCTTTTGGGGCCTGCCATTCTGCTGGGAAGGGGCGATTTGCTTTCGCTTGGGATAACTTTCACTTTCTATTTTTCCTGTCTCGCCTCTATCCATTTGAGAAAAGAATGTGTCTCCCTTATCAGGGAGACGGTTACGAAGAAACGAAACTGGAGAAGACCTTGAGATGCATGCCAACTGTGCCAGTTACCCAAACATCATACCACTTGTGGATTGGCTGGATTTCAAATGGACACTATGACTTTGGTGGGAGGAGGAAGATTGCTAGTTTAACTATACCATTTAAGCTGGATTTTCCCCAGATCTCGCCTTGACTTCCCTACTGTCACTAACCCCTAATAAAAGTTCCTTTTGAGACAATGCCTGTTTCAAGAGTTCTGCTTTCTTGGGTGGTTAGCTGAGATGGATCCTTACACATCCCTTCTCTGAACTCATTTCAATTCATCACTATCTTTTTTGAATTCTACTGCCCAGAGATGGATACATATTCTAAGTTGGGTCTGACCAAGGCCGAGTATTGTGAAACAACTATTCCTATGCTCCAACTAATATATCTCAAAAAAGAATTTGCCTTTTTAACACCTGCTTCACATTGCTGGCTAATGCTCAATTGGGCCAGATCATTTTCACACAAATTTTTGTCAAAGGCATATCTTCCACAACCTATGTTTGTGCCTTGCATTTTTCCTAACCATTTGCCAAACTTCACGTGTCTCCCTGTTAAATTCCACTTTGTTCATCCCACTGCTCATGCCCACAGCTTCATCCCAGTGCTGTCTAGAACGTTTTGGAGAATTTCTCTAAATAACAATCATTCAATCTCTCCCAGGCTTGCACGTGTCTACTATAAGTTCTTACTTTCAATTTTCTTCAATGTTGCATCCATAAAAAAAGCTTATGATAAAAAGATAGTCCTTTTTCCTATTCAGATACCAACACTGTGTATGTAAATTTTAAGTGATGCTAAAAAAAATCTGACATCATCACCAAAAGTTGGAACCCTGTTTGGGTAGTTAATTTTTTTTTCTCAATTACAGTAAAAGATTTCTGTTTTGTTATATATTCTTTGCTGATGACATAACTAAAAGGAGTACAACAAAATACTTTATTAACATAGTTGGTGTTGTGTCCTGGGCCTTGCTGAGTCAATCAGCAAGGCTCAGGAAACCTGCAGGACAACTGCAGAGACCCGAGCAGACCACGTGTTTGCCCAGGACCGGTTGTAGAGACCCGGGCAGACCACATGTCTGCCCGGGACCCAGACAGGCTGTCTCCAGCCTCGTGCGCATGCGCGAGGCGGGAGAATAGCCTGCATTCATTGGTTGAGCCTCCCCTTGCAGGGGAAGTATAAAAGGGCATGTTGCCATTTTCTCTCTTGCTTCTGTTCAGTAAATGTCTTCAATAAAGAACATCTTTTGTACTAACTGCCTCGTCTTCATGTCTGTGTTGCGAACAGAACAGTTGGTATAACATATCTGCCCCACCCCATTTCTAAAAACTTCCAGATTGCACTGCAACAAAAAAGCAGAACAAACTTTCAAAAAAATAAAGTGTTAACTAAAAGAAATTTCATAATTTGCATGTGAGCAAATGTGTTAGACAAACTCAGATAAAAATCCATGGTGCAATTTTTCCTGATTAGTGTTTGAGAATAGAAAAATTTGCACATTATTGTGAGTTTAGTTGATTTAAAAAGGATGTTGCCCTAATGTAAATTACAGAAAATTCATAACCCAACAATTTCAAAGATGACTTCAAAACTGTAATATAGGGGTGATATACATAGTAGTTTGACACCAGCTTTCTTCATTGTTTTCTGCTGTCCAATGGAGACTCTCCTGCCTCCCTCAGTTCCAATATTCACACTTAATCTGGAAACAAGACAAAAACATACCAAATTTAAGTATATTAAATCTTCAGAAAGCAAAAAAACATTTCAATGTTCATGCATCGCTGCATTGGTTTTGAGCAATATTTTAATTAATTTACTGCTTAAATCCCCCATTTAATAACAATTTTTCAAGAGATGGTCCTAGAATAAGACTTCTTGAGAACAAAAAGAGAAGAAAGGAAGCACCATTTAAGATGAATTCATTTTCCAGGTTTGTCATTTTATTGTGTTCCTCCAGGAGTGAAAGCAGATGATGAAAGGTAGGCCGTTCCTCTGGTAGCTGCACAAAAACAGAGAAATTAGTAAGCTCAGAACTTGGCATTTTTGTATTCTTTTAGTATATGCAGGATGTTTTCCAATACATTGTTCAACAAGGAAAAGATGGAATAGACAACATCACTACCAGGGCTGCCACAAGGAAGAGGGAGCCAGGTTGTTCACCAAAACAGAGGGAAGGACGAGAAACAATGTTTGGAAACTAATCAAAGATAGAAGCAACCTGGAATTAAGGAGAAATTTCCTAACAGTGAGGACAATTAACCAGTGGAACAGCTTGCCTTCAGAAATCGTGGGCGCTCAATCACTGGAGGTTTTTAAGAAGAGACTGGACAGTCACTTCTCTGAGATGGTATAGGTTCTCCTTCTTGAGCAGGAGGCTGGACTAGAAGGCCTCCAAGGTCCCTTCCAGCTCTATTCTATTCTATTCTATTCTATTCTATTCTATTCTATTCTATTCTATTCTATTCTATTCTATTCCATTCTACATAGCGTGTCACAAAATCTACCAGGGCGTTTGCCCCCCCCCCCCCAGTGTGTGCCAGTATGTGCTAATCCTTAGATAGGTATTTGGTAGAATAAGTTTGCCCTCTAGCCTCTACCATTCATCATTTCCTTCCCTGCTGCCAATTGACTTGGCCCATGTCATGTCCTTGGGTGTATAAGAGGGTGGAGAAGTGGGCACAGATGGAGAAATCGGGATTAGGGAGCCTGTTAATTCTGTGTGTCGTAGGGCAGCTTCCTTAGCAGCCCTATCTGCAGCCCGATTCCCTTTCGCATAAAGGGTGTCTTCCTTAGAATGTCCCTTGACATGTATGACTGCTACTTGTTTTGGCTGCCACACCGCTTCCAAAAATTCTAAAATGTGTGGGCCATGTTTAATAGTGGATCCTTTTGCATCTAATAATCCTCTTTCCTTTCATAAGGCTGCATGGGCATGCAAGATTCCAAAGGCATATTTGCTATCTGTGTAAATATTTACTGTTTGCCCCTCAGTCAGTTGTAAGGCTGTAGTTAAAGCAACCAATTCAGCCAGTTGGGCAGAAGTGCTCACTGGTAATGGCTTGGCTTCTATAACCTCCCATGGTGTGACCACTGCATATCCTGCCTTTCTTTGGCCTTCTATCATAAAGCTACTGCCACCTGTAAACCATTCGCAGTTGGCATTTGGGATGGGCTGATCACTGAGGTAGAGTCTACTGGCATAGACTGAATCCACCACCTGTACATAATCATGATGCAGATCTGTATCCACCTGGGATAAGAGTGTAGCTGGATTGAGTGTATTGCATATCTCTAATTATATGGCTGGGGAGTCAAGCAAGAGGGTCTGGTATTTAGCTATGGCTATGGAATGCAAGAGAGTCTTCTGTTGCTGGAGAGACATTATCTATTATGAAAAATGTTTGAGCGGCACAGATAGTTTTTCCCAAAACAAAAAAACTGAACTCAATTGGTGAACTGTGAACTATGAGTGGTCCGGAGGGGGGAAAAGGGGCTTACCTATGTGGGTTTTCATGGGAAAATCCTAGAACTGACTTTGCTTCTGCTGTGCCTACATGGCTCTTTCAATAAAGCTACACCTTTGGTCAATCTAAAGAGCTGAGAGCTGTTTTGTTGAATGTGCCAAATGGGATGGTTGACATCAAGTCAGTTCTCACAGTAGTGCCTACCTAAATCCCACCAGGAAGCCAAAGGCCTGAAATGTCTGCAACAGACAAAGAAACGGAGGTGAAGATGAAGTCAGAGAAACCCCTGGTTCATGAAGCCCCAGCAGCACTGCAGACTGGGGCAGGGTGCAGCCAGCGGGTGCACATCCCAAACTGAAGGCTGAAAAGCCAGAGCTGCATTCAGTGAGCTTAAGAGAATGACTGCAGGATACCCCATACCAGGAACCAAAGATTCACTGGGTGGTGAATGTGGGGAAGCTGCAGAGGCCGATGATCCCCTAATCCCTGCAGGAGTTAACGTGATCTAAGTGAGCAAATGGAAGGCTAGGCGGCTGGTTGAGTGGGACGAGACAATCAAGTGGAAGCTCCCTGCTGCCACCTGCAGCCCATCGATGGAGCAATATGAGAGAAGTTTGGAGGCCTGGAGATCAAGAGAGCTGCATTGCCAGGAGCCAAGGCCAGGACAGGGGGAGTGAAGTTGTTACCTACCCCATCCCCTTCCCTCCTGCAGCCGGTGGTGCCAGCACCTACCAGGATGATTAGATTCTCCTTGCAGGGAGCAGCAGCAGCAGATTTCACCATCCCTCCCCCAGCATGTTATCGAATGGTCCTGGTGGCTCAAGCAGTAGTTGGGGGCCCTCTGCCTCCCCTCCCTTTGGCAGCTGCAGCCCTATTGCCTGGGTACATCATGGTGAGAGACAAGCAACCCCCCTCCCCATGGTTCAGTTTGATGGGGACTTGGGCAAGCTGCTCACTTCTTAGCCCAGATGTGGCACCACACGGAATGCTATGGGGAATGTACCCACGCACGTTCACGCAGAAGTGTCCAACCTGGAGGGCAATGCGGCCAGATGGCTGGTATCCCTGCATGATGCTGGGGCACAGGAGCTGGGTTTGACTTCATTAAAAATGAATTAGAAACATTATTGTGTGGCTGTGTCGAACATATTATTGCTAAGGCTTATATAACGCTATTGAAATTGAATTTGGAAAGTGAACATGTAAAACATTGTATAACCTAATGGGCAAGGAATTTTGGTTATAATGTGATGCTGGAACAATGGGAGAATATGTGGATGAAAAGTTTAAAATTTACATTGTATTAAAACTTAAAAGAAAATTTCTACAAGATGATGTATCACTGATATTTAACACCAGACATATTATCTAGAAGATATAAAGGTACTTCAAATGAATATTGGAAATGTAAATGTAAAGAAGGGACTTTTTATCATTTATGGTGGACATGTGATAAAGCAAAGAAATATTGGAGAAGGATTCACATTTTGATATAGAAAATCCTTAAAGTAAAAATAAACATGAAACCAGAAACTTTTCTTTGGAATTTAATGGAAGACTTGGAAAAACTTTGATCCTATATATGTTGATGGCAGCAAGACTACTGTATGCACAAAAATGGAAGGACATTTCGATTCCCACTATGGACGAATGGCTACAGAAGCTGATGGAGTTGGCAGAGATGGCAAAATTGATTGTTCTGGTTAAAGAAAAGAATACAAGTACCTTTGTTTCTACATGGAGATCACTTCTGGACTTTGTGCTTGAGGTGGAAAAGAATGAAACTTTGATTTTGGGTTTCACTGATTAGATTGATTTGTTGTTACAGAAATGGCTAGTTTTTACTATGGTGAAAAAGTAAAAAATTGAGGCTCGACATTAATGCTTTATTCTACTGCAACAGGGAAAGTCGGAAGTCAATCTCTTTTTTTTTTCCTCCTTTCCTTCACTTTCTTCTCCCTTTTTCCTCCCCATTGTGTGTCCTACTAAGGAGAAACTTCCTGACAGTGAGGACAATTAACCAGTGGAACAGCTTGCCTCCAGAAATCATGGGCGCTCCATCACTGGAGATTTTTAAGAAGAGGTTGGACAGTCACTTGTCTGAGATGGTATAGGTCCTCCTGCACACTGAATCCCACATCCGCACCCTTAAGCAGGGAAAGTGGCCAATGGCAGAGTACATCCAGGACTTTCGCAGCCTAGCCAGCCACCTCCCTGACTGGCTCGAGTGCATTCTGATCTTCTTCTGGGGGGGGGACTACATAGAGAGCTACACCAGAACTGCATACCCTAAAAGGTACCATGGAATCTGCAATCATGGTTCGGAGTTGCCAACAAAATGGAGATCGACCTGATGGAGTTCTGAGAGCACACCACGCAGGACAGCTGGCCCTGCAGAGTTCCCAAGAGATGCACAGGCCCTGGGGGGGAGAGGGGCATGTGCTTGGCCAGAGGAGGCAAGCCCCAGGAACCTGCTTCCCCTGCAGAAAGAAGCACAACTGAATGCCTCACACCATGACCAGAAACCGCTCCTCCACCCACTAGCCAACCCAAGAAAAAGAGACCCCCGGTGAAGCCAAAGGAGAAGACAGATGTGGGACAGCAAATCATTGAGTCCTCTCCTCAGTCCAATGAGGAGGCGGGAACTCCGACCAACTCTTGAAAGAGTCTGGTCTTCTATGAGAATAACAACAAGGAGGAAGAAGACCCATTGATAAGTAGCACTATCATCCCCATGATGGCCCTGCTGGAGATTGTGGTGCCCTTGTCAAGGTTCCGACTGATGAACCCAACCAAGCAAACACCTTCAAGACATTCTGATCTCTTCATGTAAAACTTTATTGAGGCTTCCGGTTCATCACACGGCCGCCATGGACGGCTGGGAGATTTGCTCTCTCCCCCGTTCAGTTTTGCATCGCTGGGGGGCCCTGAAGAGGCGACCAGCAAGGAGGGGCTTTCGCTGGATTGCAGGAGAGCAGCAACTCTCCCATTAGACCTGGCAATCCCTCCAAACTGGCGGACGAAAGGACTGGCCATAGAAACATGGCTCGTCCCTAGGCTGCTAACAGCCGAAGTCACATTACCATCTGGCAACTTCAAAGCAGCATGGACAGGACTGGGTGAGGTCTGCCTTTCTTACATCCTAATTACTTAATTACCTGCATACGCTGCTAAAGTACTTTCCCCCCTGTGGTGAGAGAAGGGGGATTTTAGCCCTCCCTCCAGAAACAGTGGTAATCAACCACTCGGGAGTTTAAAACGTTGGAAAAATACTGGGATCCTAATTGGAATTCTATTTCCTAAAATTGGTGGATTATAAGACTTGTAACTTTCTACTCTCTATATTTTTTTTTCCTCTGATTTTTCCTCTAATTACTATTGAAGATTTGGGTTTTTTCCCCCTTAAAATAGAGGAGGAAAAAACCCTGAAAAGATCCAACTAACTCTGAGACGTAACCTGTTATTCTTTAAGAGAGACTTGTTGACAGCTTTGAAAATAAGTAAGATATAAAGCAATCTTGAAGCACCATCTGCAAGAAACCCAGCTCAGCTCCTCACTTGGTGGACTTTCTGACTGTAAGTTTTTTTTTTTTTTAGTTTAATATACTACAGTGGAAAAAGAACAGGAATGGATTTCTTCTACAGAGGAAGCACAGGAACAAATTCTTTGTATGTTAAAAGTGATTATCCAAACTCTACGTATCAGTCTTGATATGCAAACTCAAACTATGACTTCAACCAAAGAATCATCTGTACAGAATTCTATAGAGAAAGTGAAACAACCAAATGCTATGACAGAAGACTTAGATACTCAACAAATACAGACAATGGAAAACACAAAAAAGAAACTGATAATAGAGAACAAGGAAAGGACTTTTCTTATAAACCAGAAGGAATTTGAAGATAAAAAAGAAAAACAGATGAAAGAGAAGATAAATACTTCGGGACAACTGCATCGAACTGGAAAAACAAAGAGACGACCTGTTAAATCAGCTAGTCAAGAAAACATCAACTGGACGCTCTTATCAATATCAAACAATAGCCACAATAATACAAGGAGATCTTTTTGATGATTTAAAAGCAAAGATACGAAAAATGACCTGGTAGAGAAAAAAAGCTAGAATAAGATTGAAAAAGATTGGGGTTTTGATCTACACATGAGATCTAAAATAGAATATATTTAAATGGATAGAATATATATTCTGAACACAAGATATTGTAACGATTTGAGATAAAGAAAATTTTGGTCATATAAAATCTAGAAATATAAATATTGAAATAAGAATATTATACTGTTTTATTAGTTTGTTAAGATAGATGGTAGAATTTATATATAAGGGGTGTATTTTAAATATTAGATTGTATGAGGAATTGTGATAAAGGAATTGTGTTTAATTAAAAATTTGGAAAAAAATAAATATTAAACGTTAAATTAAAGTATTAAGGGAAAATTAACCATCAGTCACTGATTGGCTAAAACTTTGAATGTTTACAAATAACTAAGATTTGAATTTAAGATATTGTTATGAGTTGAGACAAAGGTTAAGTAAAACTTAGAAGTATAAATACTAATAATTAAATTTATATATGGGTTTGTGATACAAATGTTGGTGGTTTATTTTTTTTATTTTTTTTATTTTTCTGGAAAGGAAGAAAGGAAGGAAGTAGAAGGAAGAAAAGAAAAAAATATTAGCCCCAAATATGAGATAGGAGACTTAGAAATTGGGATCATTTAAAATCTGGAAATAATAAAGATTAAACATTAAACTTAAATATCAATGGGAAATTAAAGTTAAGAAAAACTTACTAGGTTATTGTCTAAAAGATGGAATGTCAAATTAATTAAGATATGTATAGACTGAAGATTATTGATGAATAATAGAAAGGTATTTTTTATTTGATTGATAGAATAAGAAATGTATTGGTTCAAATATGACAGTAGATATTATGGGGGAAAGAGAGGGAATTAGTTGTTGTAATATTTTGAGATTTGTACTGATGATATTCAAATGTAATGGAATTACTGTGCTCAGCCGCCACGCTACTTTTCAAATATGTAAATGTAATATTGGAAAATTAATAAAAAACTTGGAAGGGTAAACTTTATTGAGTACATCACTTTGGCACTAATGAAAGCAAAACCAGCTCTGGCAAGACCCCTCCCAAACCCATATAGTAAAAGCATTGAATTCTCCCTCCTCCTCCTGGATCAGGTCATGTTGCCCAATCAAGTGGAAAAATATTGTTATGAGAAAGCATCTCTAGGTCTGGCCAGATACCTGGTGTAATGTCCTTGAGTCTCACAGTCTGGCTTCTTAATCTTTGAAGTCTGCATTCCAAATCTCTCCCCTCCCCCCAAGTTTGTTGGCAAGCTGAGAAGCAATATTTGTCACACTAGCAAGACCGTGTTTCAAAACGTGACAGGAGGACCCTCCTAAAAACTGGAAGGAACCTGGAAAACAATAAACACACATTAAGCCATTCCTCCTCCTTATCTTCTTACTTCAGAAGCCCCTGGTTTCTGCGGGTACTTTACATGGAACCTATTGATTAACCACTCTGCTCTGATGTTGTGAGGTTTAACCCATGTCACTTCTTCTATTGGGTAACATTTCCACTAGATACTGTACCTTCCCCTTATGGACTTTAGATTCTAAGATTCGCTTAATCTCATAATGCCTCTCACCCTCCACTACTATTGATCCGGATGCTTCCTTTTCAAGTGGCCTCAGTCTAGACCCCTTAGCCAGCTTTAGCAAACTGCAATGAAATACAAGAAATTAAAAGACGCTTGCTCCTGGGGAGGAAAGCTATGGCAAATTTAGACAGCATACTAAAAAGCAGAGACATCACCCTGCCAACAAAAGTATGTATAATCAAGGCCATGGTTTTCCCAGTTGCAATGTATGGCTGTGAAAGTTGGACCATAAGAAAGGCTGAACGCAAAAGAATTGAGGCCTTTGAACTATGGTGCTGGAGAAGACTCCTGCGAGTCCCTTGGACTGCAAGGCGATCAAACCGGTCAGTCCTAGAGGAGATCAACCCTGACTGCTCCTTAGAAGGCCAGATACTGAAGTTGAAACTCAAGTACTTTGGCCACCTAATGAGAAGGAAGGACTCACTGGAGAAGAGCCTAATGCTGGGAAAGATTGAGGGCAATAGAAGAAGGGGACGACAGAGAATGAGGTGGCTGGATGGAGTCACTGAAGCAGTAGGCGTGAGCTTAAATGGACTCCAGAAGATGGTAGAGGACAGGAAGGCCTGGAGGAATGTTGTCCATGGGGGCGCGATGGGTCGGACACGACTTCGCAATTAACAACAACAACAACAATGAAATACTGGGTGCACTTTACCCAATATTCTGGGCAGTTTCAACTCTACCATAACCGGGTTAGTAATTTTCACAATAGGGAAACGTCCTATGTACTTAGGACCCAATTTCTTGTAGGGAATCCTCAATTTTAAATATTTGGTAGATAGATACATTTTATCTCCTATATGGAACATCCCCTGGGGAGCTCACTTCTTGTCCACTTCTTTCTTTTGATTCTCTGTTGCTTTGGCTAGTGCTTTCTTCACATTACCTCAGATGCTTCTAATGGAATCTACCCACTCATTCAATGTTAATGATGAGGGGGTCTCTGTTGGGCACTCTGGCATTGGTACAAACTCTACTCCCATAGCTATTTTAAAGTGGGTAAGCCCTGTGCTACTGTGTACTGCATCATTGTATGCCACTTCAGCGAATGGCAGAAGCTCTGCCCAATTAGACTGCTGGTAGTAAACATAACAATGCAGGTACTGTTCCACCATTGCATTGGCTCATTCTGCAGCCCCATTTGTACTTGGATGGAAAGCTGAACTAAGACTTTGGGAGGATCCTATTAGCTTTACAAATTCACGGCAAAATTTGGCAGTAAATTGGACCCTTCAGTCAGAGATTATGTATTTGGGTACTCCGTGCAGCTGGTAAATATGTTGCAGGAATATCCTGGCCAATCTCTGGGTGGATGGGAGCCTGGAGCATGCTGTGAAATGGACCTGCTTTGAGAATAGGTCCACCACTGCCCGTATCACCATATTTCCTCCATTCTCTGGAAGCTTGACTATAAAGTCCATGGCTATTTCTTCCCAAGGCCGGGTCAGATCAGCCATTTGCTGCAGCAATCCTGGACTCTTCCCTGGTCTGCACTTCATGGCCGTACACATGGCACAGCTCTTCACATAGCTTTCTATGTCTTTGTTCATTCCTGGCCACCAGAATTGTCATTTAGTCAAGTGTAAAGTCTTTAAGAATCCAAAGTGGCCAGCTTGTTTGGCATTGTGGCTTCTCTGTAGGACTTATAATTGTAGGCTGTCAGGAACAAACAGTTTGCTCCCTTTCCAGGCCAATTCCTCCCTCAAAGTTAGCTCCGCTTGGTGGGCTCCAAACCATGGATAGGTTTGCAGGTCCTTTTTCATCTTCTGTGTGAAAGCATCACCAGGGAGGTTTTTTTCCCCTTCTTTCCTGTTGTCTGGTGGTCACTTGAATCGCCAACTTCCTTGTATGGATAATAGGGTTCACCACTTCTTCCTGTGTACTTTTGTATTGGAGCAGATGGACAGCGCATCAGCCAGGAAGTTTTTTCCCCCTGGGATATATTTCAAAACCAAGTCAAACTAATTGAAGTATTAAGCCCACCAAACCTGCTTAGGGAAGAGTTTTCATGGAGTCCTCAGCACTTCTAGATTTTTGTAATCAGTCCAAACTTCAAAGGGGATTTTACTCCCCTCTAGAAATTGTCTCCACATCAGTAGTGCCCACCACACAGCAAACGCTTCTTTTTCCCAGACCGCTCATCGCCTTTCACTTTTGGTTAGTTTTCGAGAAGTGAAAGCGCATGGCTGCAGACATCCCTCTCTATCTTTTGAAGCAATACCACCCCCACCGTGACATCGCTGGCATCTGCTTGAATCACAAATGGATCCTCTGGGTTCAGGTGCTTTAGTACAGGCTCCACAGCAAACAGCCTCTTTAGTTTTTCAAATACCATTGAAATGGCACCATTGGCATTTCATTGTCCAGTTCAATGGCTGGCTGGGTCAGGGTTTTTCTCCCCCTGGGCCTGTTTTCAAAAGCTCCGTAATTGGTAGGGTGATTTTTACGAAGGATGGGATAAACTGGCAGTAGAAATTTGCAAAGCCTAGAAAGTTTTACAACTGCTTACGGGTTCGGGGAGCTTGCCATTTCAGGATGGACTTCACCTTCCCCGGTTCCACTTGTATTTCTTCGCAAGATATTCTATAGCCTTGATAGTCCAAACTGGTCTTGTGAAATTCAGATTTTGACAACTTATCATATAGCTTAGCATCCAAAAGTTTTCTAACACCTGTCGCACTAACTTAATGTGCTCTTCCATCATCTCGGAATAGATGAGGATATCATCCAAATACACTAGGCCGCCTTTGTATAGATGCTCATGTAACACTTCGTTAATTAGTTGCATAAACACAGCATGAGCTCCCTGTAGCCCAAAAGGCATTATTTTGAATTGGTAGCAACCCAGTGGACAGTTAAAGGCTGTCTTTCACTCGTCACCTTCCTTGATTCTCACCTGGTAATACACCTCCCTCAAGTCCAACAACTTCCCCTTAGCCAAATGGCCCAGCATGTCCTTCATGAAGGGGAGGCGGTACATATTTTCCACACATACACCATTTATCCCATGGAAATCGACGCACAGTCTCAGTGAGCCTTTTTTTTTCTTTAAACAGCACGGGAGCTGCCACTCAGGTTTTGGTGGCCTGGATGAACCCCCTAGCTAGATTCTTTTTTTTTTGTAACACATTTCATTGGTTTTCCAGTTTTACATTTAAGTATTTGGAAAGCAGCGTGGTGATTGGGTAGTCAATAGTTCAATAACAAAATCTTTAGTACATATCTCAGGTTACATCATCAAAAATTCCTTCTCTATTTCCCTTAACATTTGCTATATCATATTTAAGCTAGTAAATTTCTAATTATAACAAGCTCAGTTGAAACATTTATCAATATATTTTTTGCTTATACATATCCATATCCTGTTTTTAAGTTTTACCTAATTTTTAATTTTTAATTACAGTATTCCAATTTAACCTTTAACTTCCATAGTATTTAAGTTTCGGGTAACACAAATTTCCTTTGTTTCACTACATAAACGTTATAATATCTAAGATACACATATTACTTACTTAAATATATTCTTATTTTATTTCATAAACATTTTCTATTTCTCATCCTAGTACATCACCACTTACTAATAAAGTGTCCTTTATTGTCTCAAGTCCATCATCTGTATTATCTGGGCTAAACAGTAATTCGAGGCTATTTCCTAATAGTTAATTTTCATTTCCCTTATAAATCTAAATCCTAAATATTAAGCCAATTAATCCTTTATTTTATTGTCATTTCCCAACAATATTTAAATCTAATAATCATATTACCCTTCATCTCAAAATCTCCCTTTAGCCCATTAGTTGAGACTTTATGATCTTCTGTCATAAATCAAAAGACCCCAGCTTTCTTTTTATGCCAGCCAGGCTTCCATACCAATGCGTTTAAATCATCAGATAGATCTCCCTTCATTCTTGTACATGTTACTTGAATCAAAGGAGACCATCTAGTTATCAATTTTCCAGAGGAACTGGCCCATTTATAATCGTTAAATTGTTGCCCTGGTGGCTCAGATCTCCATATTTGCTCTAGTATATTTATCTTCAATTCGGTCTGGTCTTCTTCTTCCTCAGGTTTCTTCTGGTTTAAGTAGAAAATCATGTTCAATTTTATAATTGTTGTTTGGTTGTCTAGGTTTTCAGTATGCTGTACTTGTTGATCTTTAACACCCTCCGTCTTGGTATTACTTTCTTCCACTTCTGTTGCTTTTTGGGTTGTAGGTTCTTTAGTTGGGATCAGGGTTTCGTTTTGTAGGTTTAAGCTGGCGCCTTTATCTTTCAGTCTAGATTTAATTATCTCAGTAGCTTCAAGAATTTTTTCAAGTATAAGTTTATAATTAGCCAAAATTTGTTGCTGATTCTCCTCCATTTCTGAGATGGTTATAAATGGTCCTTTAGTGGAGGCTATTTTTTAAACAAGAGTCAGTATGTGTTCACCTCCACAGTTCCTAAAAGCCAATTTCACTGTCCAGCTGTTCTCTCAGCTTTTTATCTCTTTTAGATAATACCAAGGACAGGTCTGGGCTGTGAGCAGGTCTCTTGGTCAAAAATATTCACTTGCTGTACCAAGCTTCACCACAAGATGTCTCTGATAGCATTTAAAGACTTTTTCAAAACCCGGGCTAGGTTTTTATCCAATTTAAGTTCTTTTTCATCTTTTTTACAAGTAGATAAGGTAACAGGTCCCCGTGAAAGTAGGAACTTTTTGGGTCCCCAAATATCAAGAAGGTGTAAATCCAATTACTTAGTTGTTCTTTTCGAGGCTTTATTTTCCCTAGGTAGTCAGACGCTGCCATTTTAGAGGGTGGGAAAAAGACGTTCTCTTCCCTCTTTCCTCACAGGGGGAAGAAGTTTCAAGAAGCTTTTACAGGAAAATACTTGGGATATAAAGAAGGTAAGATCTCACCCAATTCCTCCGCGGTGCTTTCGAAGTGCTTGATAGTAATTTTGGCCTCAGCTGGTAGCGGTTTAGTGATGGGCCATGTTAATGGCCGATCTTTTTCCCGTCAGTTCGAAGAGCTCTCCTGGATCAAACAGGAGGGCTACCGCCCTTCCCCGATCAGTCGGGGGTCCTCTTCACGCTCGTCGCCCCTCCAGGGTGACTTCCGACCTTTTTCAGGGTCCCCCAGCGGGAGAAAACCGGACAGCGGAGAGAGCGATCGCCCCGCACGTCCGCCAGGGCCGCGATCACAAACCAGAAGCCCCCCTAGCTAGATTCTTGTCAATGTAGTCTCTCAGCTCATTCATCTCCTTTGGAGTCATCGAGTACATTTTTGACTTAGGGAGTTTCACTCTGGGCAAGGTCTCAATTGCGCAGTCTGTGGGATGATGGGGGGAGCAAGGCATCACACTCCTTTTCACTGAACATCTCCGCTAAATCCCAGTATTCTTTGGGAATGGCTGGACTCTCTGACATTGGTTCTGACACTCCCTTAGTGCTCTTGTGCCTATCTCTTGCCTCCCCTTGACGTCTGGCTCTGGGGTGCTTTTCCCCCAGACCCTCAACTTATCTATTCAGTTCCTTTTAGTTTTCAGGTACTTCCATTCTGTTGGTAGGGGGGAAGTTTTGCTCTTTGAGGAGGGGGGAAGCTTTGTGGGCTCTGGGATGTATTTCCTTTGCTTTGTTCTTTTCACCTTTGATGCATCTCTCTGGGTGTGAAAGGGAGGAGGAATGTGCCCGGGGCCATCTGTCTTATCTCTACTCCACTGGGAAAAGACCAGGAAGAAAACAAAACACCTCTGAACTGTGTTTTATCACTCCAATTCTCATAACAACTTCACACCTGTGGATTGGCTGAAATCAAACTGGACAGTTGGACACTGGGGAGGGGTTTGAAAGGAAAGTTTTAATGTACAGTTTTGCACAGGAATTATTCAAATCTTGCCTTGCTATTCTGCTATCACTATCTCTCAATAGAAGTTCCTTTTGAACCAATGCCAGTTTCAGGCGTTCTTGAGAGTGCTAGCTGAGGCAGAACCTTACAGGGGCCTTTCTTCACCATCATTACATCTCTCTTCTCTTTTCCCCAATGCATGGTGGGGTACCACTTTGCTAACCAGGCTAACCCCAATATCATGGCCTCAGCCTTCTTCGGTGCCACCACAAATCAAATGGTTTATTCATGGTCACCTAACTTCAGGAGCACTGGTTCAGTCAGGTAGGAGGCATGCAATTCCCGTATCATAGACCCATTGACTTGCTCAAACTTCAAAGGTTGGTGCAGCTTCCGCACACGCAACCCTAGGTCATGTACCGTCTGTAAGCTGACCAAGCATCTGCTGCTGGGTGGTTGCTGGAGGAGGTCGAGCGACTCTTTGTGCAGGGGCTGCACCATATTGAGGGATGGTGGTCCTCAGGGTGCTGGGTGCTCCTACAGCTGCCATGGGTCTCATTCTCTGTCAGGGCTAAGGCAATGTCCTTGAAACAGCCACTGCAGGTTGGCTGGGAAGCAGTTCTAGTCTCGGTGCTGGCTCTCCCCTTTGCAGTCCAGGCTGACAACCCTTTCCCTCAGCTGCTTGACCAATGGGCTGTGGCAGGCCGTCGAATACCTCCATTGCACTGACTCTTCCCACTCAGTGGCTCATTTCTCCTTCCACCTCGGGACTTGGGCGGGCTCCACCCCAGCGGAGATTAGTGAGAATTAGTCTGGCTTCTTAATCTTTGAAGTCTGCATTCCAAATCTCTCCCCTTTCCCCAAGTTCATTGGCAAGCTGAGAAGCAATATTTGTCACACTAGCAAGACCATGCTTCAAAACTTGATAGTCCTCTTCAGGGGCAAGGGGGAGGCCATCACAGTGTTGCTGGACTTGGGTTGTACCCAGTGCAACCCAAGTGGTGGAGAGGCTGGGACTGAGGCTAAGAAAACTGAGGTGACCCATGATATTTTCCCAATTAGATGGGTCAATAACAGGGGGGGTGGCAACCATCTGCCTGACCGAGCCTGTTCAGCTCAAAGCAAGGATGCATGTAGAGACTATTAGGTTTATTGTAGTCCTTGGGATGACTGAGCCCATGGTTCTAGGACTAGAGTGGTGGAAAAAGTGGAACCCCTCTGTGAGCTGGGATAGAGAAAAATGGCAGATGCAAAGAAGAGATGCTAATCGGCAGGTGCCAGGGAAAATGCAAAGAGCCACCTACATACCTGCAGCTAGAAAAATGAAAGTGGAAACCACAAATACACTAAGAGGAGACAGTGGGTTAGAGCCACTAATTCCAGCAGAGTATCGCGACCTAGCTGAAAATTTTAGCCAAAAGGAATCAGATGCACTCTCATTTTATCAACCCACTGATTGTGCAATAGAGATCATGCCAGGAGCCAAACTACCTACAACAAAAATGTACTCCATGACCCTGAGAGATGGATGAGCTCTGAGCATTTATAGACAAAAACCTAGGGAGAGGGTTCATCCAGCCAGCGAAATCAAGAATGGCGGCACCAGTGCTTTTCAAAGAAAAAGAGGACAGGTCCCTTAGACTTCATCAACTATAGGGGGCTGAACTGCATATGTGCGGAAAACATGTACCTTCTCCCTCTTATGAGGGACATGCTAGGCTATTTGGCAAAGGGAAAAATCTTCATGAAGCTGGACTTGAGGGAGGCATATTACCAAGTGAGGATTAAAGAGGGGGACAAGTGGAAAACAGCATTTAATTGCCACCTAAGCTGCTATCAGTTCCAAGTAATGCCATTCGGGCTGCAAGGGGCCCCTCCATATTCATGCAACTGATAAATCAGGTCCTGCATGAGCACCTGTTCAAGAGAGTCTTGGTGTACTTGGATGATATATTATACACCAAGACCCCTGAAGAACATGTGAAGCTGGTCAGAGCTGTACTCAGGAAACTGCAGGAAGCTCAACTCTACGCGAAGCCATCTATGTGTGAATTCCACAAGACCCTCTTAGATTACCTGGGATACCAGTGAGGGAGTGGAGATGGATCCCAGTAAGGTGAAGGCAATACTGGAGTGGGAGCCCCCTTGGACCAGGAGGCACTTACAGAGTTTTCTGGGCTTCACGAATTTTTATTGCCAGTTCATCCCCACCTTTGCCCAGATAGCTACCAATCACTAATTTGTTGAAGATAGGGGGAGGGGTGAAACCAAAACCCAAACAGCCCCTGGATTGGTCCTTTGACTGCCAAGCTGCTTTTGAAAATTTGAAGCACCTATTTGCTGAGGAGCTGGTCCTGAAACACTCTGACTCAGAGGAGCTGTTTGTAATACAAGCAGATGCCAGCGATGTAGCAGTGTGGGCAATCCTACTCTAAATGATTGCCAAAGGGGAATTACAACCCTGTGCCTACACATCTCACAAGTTGTCTGACACTGAAAGGCACTGGGCTATCTGGGAAAAGGAGGCTTACACAGTCTGATAGGCTCTCCTAACATGGAGACAGTTCCTGAAGGGCAGCAAGATCCCCTTTGAGGTCTGGACAGAACATAAGAACTTAGAAGCACTGAAGACTCCTCAGTAGCTATTCCCTAAGCAGGCCCGGTGGGCCCAATACTTTAACCAGTTCAATTTCACTCTCCAGTATTTGCCAGGGGGAAAAAACTTCCTTGCAGATGCCCTCTCCCGCATGCCGCACTACAATAGCACCCAAGAGGCAGTGGTGACATCCATCATCCTATCCGAGCTGTGCATAGCACTGGCTCTCACCCGACAACAAGTGATGTCCTGTCTGGAGCCAGCCCAAGACTTAGTGCAACCCTTAAAAGATGCCCTAATAAGAGATGAGTGGTTCCAGCAGCACAAAGATGACCTATCAGTGAGGGAGGGGTTGGCATGGAAAGGCATCAAAATATATGTCCCAGCCAGCCAGCGGACCTGGATTTTACAGAGGAGTCATGACGCAAGGAAGCAGGACATTTTGAGTTTGTAAAGACTCTGCACCTAGTGAAGAGACAATTTTGGTAGCCAAAAATGGAAAAGGACATAGAAGCTTATGTGGGCAGCTGCCCTGTATGTGCTTCAATGAAAGGAAGCCCAGGAAGCCCCTCAGGTTACTGCACATGATAGCCAATCCGATGAACCCCTGGGAGGAAATCTCCATGGACTTTATTGTAGACTTGCCAGAAGGCACGGGGATCACTGTAATTTGGACCATTATGGGCTTATTTTCCAAGTAGGCACATTTCGTGGTGTGCCCCAAAACTCCCTCCACTCGAACCTTGGCAAAGCTGTTCATACAACATATCTAACGGCTGCATGGAGTCCCAAAAAGCATCATCTCAGACCATGGGATGCAGTTCACTGCAAAGTTTTGGTGGGAATTCCTTAAGCTGATTGGCTCCTCACAGGTCCTTAGCTCCATCTACCTTCCCAGTACCAATGGAGCCTGTGAATGGACCAATTCAGTGTTAGAGCAGTATCTGAGGTGTTATGTCAATTACCAACAGACCAATTGGGCCAAACTCCTTCCTTTTGCAGAAGTGGCATATAATAACTCCGTGCACAGTAGCACGGGATTTATCCCTTTCAGGATAGCTAGTGGCGTGGAGTTTGTGCAGATGCAAGAGATCCCTCAAGGATGACTGTCCTCGGTATCATTGGCTGACATGGAAAATTTAAAGGATATGTTGGGGGTGATGCACAGAGCGTTACAGAAAGCTAGGGAAACACAACAGACGCAAGCAGACAAAAAGAGGGCACCACAGAGGGAATTCAAGGTGGAAGATAAAGTGTACCTGTCTACAAAATTTCTCAACTTGAGGCAGCCATGTAAAAAGCTGGGTCCCATGTATATAGGACCTTTCCAAATTATCTGGATCGTAAATCAGGTTATTGAAGAGATGCAGCTCCCAAAAAGCCTTAGGCAAGTCCAGCCAGAATTTCACTACAGCCTGCTAAAACCTTTCCGCAGTTTGGGATTAAGACTTGCTGTGGAAGCGCCTCCTCCTCCTATTCTGGTCAAAGGAGAGGAACACTATGGAATTAAGGAAATTTGTAACTCCCAGTACGATAGAGGGAAACTGCAGTATTTAGTATTATGGAGATGCTACCCTTTAGCCAATGCAGAATGGGTGGCAGCCACAGATATGAAGGGAGCTAGGTTAGTGTGCAGATTTCATGCCGAGCATCCAGGTCTGCCCAGGTGAGGGTGGTCTTGAAAGTGGATAGTAATGTCTAATGTTGTGTGCACTGCTGTGTTCTATTTTCCAGGGCTATCATTGTTCTGGAGGGTTGGCATGTCAAACTTGACTTGACTCCATAGTTTCCTGCACCTGCTTTCTTTCGCAGTTTGCCAAATAGTGACGGGAGGAGGTTGGTGAATTCCTAAAGAGGGGGGAGGCTATGGAATGCAAAAGAGCCTTCTGTTGCTGGAGAGACATTATCTACTATGAATAATGTTTGAGGCATGCAGACAGTTTTTCCCAAAACAAAAGAACTAAACTCAATTGGTGAACTATGACTGTGGGTGGCCCGGAGGGGGAAAAAGGTATTTTACCTATGTGGCTTTTCATGGGAAAATCCCAGAACTGCCATTGCTTCTGCTGTGCCTAGATGGATCTTTCAATCTAAAGGTGGATCTTGGTCAATCTAAAGAGCCGGGAGTTTCTTTTGTTGAATGTGCCCAATGGGATGGTTAACACTGTTGCTGCCATGGCTCGCAAACTGCCAGGCCATCCCAATGCCACCTCATCTATCTGTTCATTTAGAGACAAATCTCAGGCAGATATTCCTTATCCTCTGGGGAAGTCTCCCATTTGGTCTTTGTTTTTTCACCAAATCCTGTCCCTTTCTTTTCCTCCACTGGCAGTTGTTCCTGCTCCTCAATTTCTTCAGGGCTTCAGCTTTTGAATTTGATGAAGATGTCACCAAGGTTCTCACTGGGGCTGGACGTTCATTTAGACAGTGGCTTATTATATTCAATCAATCCACTCTATGCATTGGTGAGACATGCAGATTCCTGCAACGTTCCTTGCATTCCAAGGTACCCAGTCATTGCCAAAAGTTTGTGGGTCTTGGAGGTGGCTAACATATGGAGAAACACGCAGTCCTGGTCACCAACTGGGAGTTTTATTTCAGACCGTTCACACCTTTCAGCCACTAAGACATCCGGGGGCCTTCCTCTGGTAGTTGTTGGTGTCTTCCAATCGAATCCAGGCATAAAATTCTGGATGAGCACCCAGATTGTTGTCCCCAATTCAGGTCTGAGCCTGGTGCTGAAGCCGATGAAGGACACCAGACATGAGGTGCAGGTTTTGTTTTCTTTTATTGAAGCGCTCCAAGAAAAGGGGTCCTGGCCAAAAATGCCAAGGAACCTCAATAGAATTAAGAAAGCTTTATACAATTTCACTAAAGTGGAAGGTGGGATAAGGCAGGATATATAAGAAATATCATCTAATAAACATTTTAATAATGATCTAACAATCATTCTATTGGTTTCTAGCCGTCTCTATTCATAAGCCTTTGCTAATGAATGCTCCAGGAATTATCTAATGCACATTCTATTTGCTCCAGGCCATCTCTATTCCTAAGCCTAGGTATGGTATGCAGGATGTCTAATTCTTTGTTATCAGTTGTGTCAGGGGAAAAACTTGTTAAAGAGAAACAAGAGACAAAACACAACAAAATTCTCACTTTAGGATCCAGAGGTTTATTTCAATTTAAGACACAAATTCAGTACTTACATTTCAACAACTTATTGCAATAAGGACCAAATGGACTAGCAGTCATTAAGTATGATGGCTGGGCCAAAAGGGTGGGCCAAAAGGGTGTTGCCTTTTGGCTGGGCCAAAAGGCAACACCCAGATCCTTTATACCTTAACATTGTGCCCACCTCTAGCATTCTGGTGCCACCCAGTAGCCATCCCACTTCCCTTTCTCGGGAGTGACCTCAAGGTCAGCTCCCTATTTCTGGAACTGACCACTGCATTAGTTCCTTATTCTTATCCCATTGTCCTAGTTACCAAGCCAGTTTCCTGTTCTTCCTTGTCCTTGCTCTAACCACTACTTTCCTCACTACCATTTCTACTCGTGTCATTGTACCCATGAACAAGACTCAGTTCCTCAATTCCTACGCTATCTGTTTCTGCACTCTGTTCCTGTGGAAAATGTGTGCCAACCACAATCTTTCACCATCTACTGCAAAGGTCACCGTTCTTCCTTTTACTAAGTATTTCTCAGCAGAAACCGGACTTTATTTTAATTGACTATCAAAGAAATATATTTGATTTATACAGAAAGAATTATTAAGATATTTTTTCCTTTCACAGTTGTCCAACCATCCAGAATTGGTAAAAGTTTTACACATGCATATTTTCTGAGCTTTCTTTGTCCTTGAGAGACAGGCTCTGCAATTACAGGCTTTCCAGTTTTCTTTCAAGTGTATGCCATAACCTAGGTTTGTTCTAACAGACAGCCCATCAGAATAGGTTCCTGAAAATTTTGGCCCTGATTTTTTCAGAAAGAGGAAAGCATTTATATGGACCTATTGGACAATGAATAGCAGTTGTGCTCTATCTTTAGCAGAGTACACTCAAAGTACAGCAAGGACAAATAATGTCCCCTTGATATAGAAAATGATTGCAATACTGGATGTTTTGTATTATATATTCTCTGTGAATTCTGCATGAAATTAGGGCCTGAAAAACTATGTCTGAATATTTAAACAATTGAATCTGTTCAATAGGAATGTTTTTTTAATTTCCAAATATGCCTTTGGGGTGTTTTGCAAAAACCATCATCTTGGATTTATTGTAGTTAGTTTCTAAAGCTTCCAAGATACAGTAATCAGCCACTGCTTGCTTTAGACCAGTCAGAATCTTTGAAAGTGAAACTGCATTATCTGTATATGTTTCTCTGCTAATTTGAGAAAGTTGACAATGGAAAAGGTAATTCATAACTTTAAATAATATAATCATGTAATAATTAAACAATGGGGCACAATTGTAGCTATGTTGGACTCTTCTGTTAACAGGGATTTCACTGATATAGTGCCCTTGGGTACAATATCTAACTTTTATGGTGGTTTTATCTTAAGTATGGTAAGATAAATGCTGTCAATATAAAGGGATTTGTCATTTGCATCACAGATTAGCCTTGCAAATGGGAGGATTCAGTTTTCTCATTCTGGATCATCATACTTAGTATTGTCAAGCTATCAGTTTCAGGATTTGTCAGTTAAGGTCATTGAAGAATGGGCAGCCTTACTATTTCAAAGACAGGAGACTCATGATACATATACAGAGTTCAAAAATGACCTTGCACATGACAACTGATGTTTAGTAAGAAGATCAAGAAGGGCAGGCACTAATTTGAAGAATTCATTTATTTATTCATTTTTCAAATGTATATAACCACTCATGTCACAAAACAAGTGACCCTAGGTGACATATAATAAAGTTTAAAAAATACACAAATAACAAATATTATTATTAAAAACTATGGTTCTAAATTGTAACACTTCCTGTACAACTTTCTATTTTTGCTGAGAAGACCACTTTGCATTAGCTAGGCTCAACTCGGATTCATTATTAGGAATCGTATCAGGTTCCAATTAAAAAGTTCCAAAATCTTGCAAATTTAAGATATTGGGAAAGTGAATGCTCTCATAATAATTTTTGAATTTGGCAATTATGTAGAAAAGAAGAGAGACCCCTATAAATGGTAGTATAATGTAGGAAAAAGGATCTGGCATATGCTGAATGGGAAAATTGTGCAGGATAATTGCTACTTTTTGCCCTATTCAAGAAGGAAAAGATCTAACCTATTAAGTCCTCTCTCTCATCTTTGGATTTGTTTGGAAGTAAAGGAAGGGTATTTCATAATCTGGGATGCTCAGTTTCTTTTTTGAACTTAGGATATTGCCATTAGCCCTCATTCTGGTATGGAAGTCATCTGAAATTATTGCCAAAGCAGAGGGGAAAACTTCAAGATTGTTTAAAAAGAGTTCTTACTATAGTTCATTTATCAGTACACACATGAGTAAATTGGGGGAATGCATGCACTAATTAGGGGTAAAGATGTTTTAGTAAATTGAAACAAAACATGATTAAGTGATTAAGGGACACTAGCAATGTATCTTTAGGTTTAATATAGCTGAACAATGTATATTAAGGTCAGTGATCTTTCCTGGCCAGTTCCCTGCAGTGCAGGAAGTGACAGGCAGTTGTAGACAACTCACCTGTTCAATTAAAAATTAAATTCCATAATGCAATCCATGAATTCAGCTCCTTAAATTTTGTCACTCTGTGATACTCTGTGAGAGCAGGGACAACAGTTCTTTGGCCTTGATGTCAGGGGATTGACTCCTCTATAGGTGGTGGTTGTCTAGTGTAGCTGAATTGGCAAATAAAGGTCTTTGGAAGTTGGCAGTGAATCAATAGGCACTTGAATTTCTTAGGATCTATTTTTGGTAGGCTGTATAATTCCAAGACAATACCCGAATCAAATTACTCAAACTGCATACATAATGGTGCAATAGGTAAATTTAACTCCACTTGATGCAAAGTGAACTCATCATAAACTGAGGCACTGATAGCAACTGTAGGAGGACAGCACCCCCCCACCAAAAAAAGAAACATTTTGGGAAATATTAAACAGGCAGATCTTCCCCAAAGGAATAATGGAGAAGATCTTTAAAAAGGCAGAAACTTCTCCCTCCCCCCAGCCAGAAATTCAGCAGAAACCAGGTTTGTAGAAATGTAGATGTGATAATCCTTTCAGAAAGGCTGGAGCCAGGAAGCTTGGAAGTGATGGGATTAGAAAGACAAAAGATCCCTAGAATCAACAACTCCTCACCCCAAAAAATCCAACACAGGACATAGTCATCAGCCACAGCCCCAGGGAAGCAGGATAATAGGATTAACCCACCAATACCAGAAAGGCACACTGAACCTCAGGTCAAAGTTCATGCCACAGGAACAGGAACCCAAACACAAAAGCCCAAGAGGTATAAAAACCCACCACTCCTAGCTACATGTGGTCAGCTGCTCAAGAACCTCATGTCTTGTGGTTCTCCTCTTCAAAAAAACTACAACCTTCTTTCTAAAGCAGTCTCCATTTTGTTTATTCCCGGCTTGGACTGGACCCTGATGAAAACTTTTCTTTCAACAATTTGGCACCCAGGATGGGACTTCAAGCTAACCTCTCCAGTGGACTGAGATTGGTAAGCCCCATCTTGCTGGCAGCAGACCCCTTGTGTCTGTGTATGGGTTTCCCAGGCCCTGCCCATGTGGAGCGAGGGTAGTAAAGGGAGTTTTAAGTTTGAGCTCAAGGGGTGATTTGGAAAGAAGGTGAGTACCTCTAAATTTTAACTTTAAAGCCCAAGAGAGTGAGGGAAATGTGTGTATGTCTGTGTGTGAGAGTGAGTGAGTGAGAAGATCCTTTTCCCAATTACAGTTGGATATTGCTTCCTCTGGCCTTTCCTAACCACCAAAAGATCTGTTCAACCAACAGACTGTGGAAAGCATGGGGGTTTGGCCAGAGTGCAGGATCTTTTGTTAGGGAAAAGGGAGAGGCTGTGTGAAAATGGAATGGAAAGGTGAGTGAGAGAATTGGATTTGGGCAACCAGCTGGTAAGGCCCTGTAAGCAAAGCCCGGTTGTAGGAGGTTCCCATACTATTGCAAAAAGCAGAGGTCCTCCCAGATCCCTCCTGGGTCTGAAAACTGATGGCAGTTGAAGGAGGTGCCCATACTTGCTGGGTTATGGGCAGCAGGTCCTCCCAGACCCCTTTTTGATCTGAGAAACTGATGGCAGTATGTTCCCTGGTTAAGAGGTTCCCGTACTCTGTGAGGGAACCAGAGTCCTCCCGGATGTTTTTTTTTTTTTGTCCAAAAACTGATGGCGGGGCGGCAGGGTTAGTGTTGCTAAGAGCGGCTGGGTTGTGCCACTGGAAAGGACCCGACTAAGCCGATTGAACCCCACATCGTAAGGGGAACATGGGAAGCTGTAGTTCGAGGGTCATGACAGGAACCCCCCTAGATTTGTTGGTGGCGTGGGATGAGAGGCAAGTGCCCATCCTAGCTGGTATGAAGAGAAAATGAGCAAGGGAGATAAGGAATGGGCTTTGCTCAGGGACAAAGCTGGGAAATCAATTTGGCTAAATAAAGGTACTTAAAAGGAAAAGGAAATTAAAATATAGGAATAATGATTTCTATCTCTCTCTTTCTATGCAACCACGTGATATGTTTAAGATTTGTGCCTTCTCTAATTTGAGCTAAGATTTATGGTGGGAATGACCAGAATGTGTAAAACTAAGAGTTCTGTTTTCCTTTTCTGTTCCCGTTCCCTTGTCTCTGTGTGTGTGTGCGTCAAGGTCTTTGTGTGCCCTCTAGGTAAATGTTAGCTGTTGGGTGTCTCTAATCCTTCGAGACAAGAATTTTAAAATTCTGCTAGAAATTCTGTTAAAATAAGCCACCAAAAGGAAAATACTCTCATCCTGTTTGCCTGGCCAGCAAAACAGGTTGAAGAGAAATGTGTTCTTTTTTCTTTCTTTCTCTCTCTGTACTTTTAAGAACAGCCCAAAGTTATCAGGAGGGAATGTTTTAAGTTCATCACAGAAAAAGTTTCATTCTTGCATTTACTGTATGTGTTTAAGTGGGTTTCATCTGTCTTTTTAACATCTGCAATGTTAACCTCAATGTCTTTTGAAAATCTGCCTGCAAGCTACACTGCCCCCCATTCCACTTCTCCATTTCTTATCCTCTGTTCTCCATGCCTTTGTCTGATCAGCAAGGTCTCTCCTGGGAGAATCACCCACAAAAGGGAGAGGGGACCTTGTTCTCATATCTTTCAGCCCTGCACAGATGACTCAGCAACCTTTGGAAGTAGAGCACACTGACCCAGATGCTGCCTCCATTCATTTGAGCCATGACATTGTTTGCATCCAGCCATCCACCAGAAAGTCACCATGCAACCAGAGTGGAACAGATGTTCCCAAGGTCTACATCAACCAGATGTCTGTGGAAAGCTGCAGAGGAAAGAAGGAGTCCTGGAACCATTGGCCCTCATGTGAAGCCTCAGAAGACAACTGGAAAACTATGGGGAGGGGACGGTGGAAACTCATTGCAAAGTTTTTTTTTCTTGCCTCATTCATGTTGTAATTAAGTAGTTGAATGGATTCATGGAGGGATGGCATTTGGGAATGGTTGGCACAGCAAGTATTGAACACCTTGGATTTCTGTCTGGTGGGAGGGAAATTTGTGCAGCATATTTGTATGGCATGTCCTGTGGAAGCAGCTGCACACACGCACACACACACACCTTTCAGAATCACACTGAGGCTATCCCCTTCACCTACCTCCATGTAAATCTTCCCAGTTTGGTTCTTGCTCTGTGGCACTAAGGCCTTTGCATGCACACCTTCCTGCAAATTCCAAGGGAGAGGGAACCAGGCCCCCTCAGGCGATTTGCAATTCATATGCTCTCACTGAGGAGGTAACAGAAAAGAGATCTCCAAACTCAAGCCCTGAATATCTTGCACTGCTGGACTCATAGTCCAAGGGCTCACTGTGTGCAATTTAAAAATATCAATAGCCTGATTTTCTTTTTTTATTTCTTTTTTCTCTTTACTTCTTTCCACCTTATATTATTGACTATCTAGTGATTTTTACTTGGAATTAGGTTCTATAGGTCGTGAAGTTTGCCCTCCCTCCTCAATTTTAGTTTAAAGCCCTTTTGATAAGATGAACCAGTCATTTTCTGAATATAGTGTTTCCAGTTCTTGTGAGGTGCAGTCCATCCCTTGCCAGCCCTTTATCTAGGTAATGCAGACCATGGTCTAGGAAGCAATCTTCCAATTTTCCAAGATGGCGGCAGCATAGGAAGCAGTATTGGATTACGGGGAGAGAAGTAACCAAACTAAGTAGGAAGTTATTAGGAGAGGGGAAAAAGGGAGGAAAAAGAAGCAGAAAGTTAGACAAGGAAAATAGAAAGGATAAAGGAAAAGAAGAAATTGGGGCAACGAGGAAAACACCAGCAAACAGCTGGCAACGAGAATGAGAGAGCCTGCTCCGGAGCACAACTAAGCAGCCCAACACTAGAAAAAAAGGCAACTGAGAGCAGTGAACTGGCATCTGAACAGCAGACAAGGAGGGAGACTGCTGGAAGCAGCGAACCGGTGGGTCACAGCATTTATTCAGCAATTGCCTAGGCCAGTGGTGGCGAACCTTTTAGAGACCGAGTGCCCAAACTGCAACCCAAAACCCACTTATTTATCATCAGGTGCTGGATGGGCATGGCCCACTGGGTGGGAGTGGCTGGCATGGGCATGGCCTACTGGGTCGGCGTGGCCAGCTCGATGTCACTCGCATCAGGGGCACTTGTGTGGAGCTGGGTAGGACTGGGGTGGATCTGAAGGTCTCCGGCGGAGGGGGGATGGGACCAGGATGAGCACCGGGTCATGGTCCACTGGAGGAGCCTCACTGATATTAAAGGGGGTGGGGGAAAAGATGATATTAAAGGGGGTGGGGGAAGACATATTAAAGGGGGTGGGGGAAGACATGATATTAAAGGGGGTGGGAGAAGAGATATTAAAGGGAGTGGGGGAAGACATGATATTAAAGAGGGTGGGGGAAGTCATGATATTAAAGGGGGTGGGGCAAGACATGATATTAAAGGGGGTGGGGGAAGAGACGCGCCAAAACCAGCCCTCTGCCATGATGCACCAGGCCGTGACGCGCCAAAACCGGCCCTCTGCTGTGACATGCCAGGCAACCGATTACCTCCGGAGGGATGCAAGTGGCCGTAACGCGCCCGAAACCGGCCCTCTGCCACGACGCGCCAGGCAGCCGATCACCTCCAGAGGGAGGCGAGTGGCTGCAACGTGCCCAAAACCGGCCCTCTGCCTCAACGCGCCAGGCTGCGATGCACCAAAACTGGCCCTCTGCCATGACGTACCAGGCCGCGATGCACCAAAACCGGCCCTCTGCCACGACGCGCTAGGCAGCCGATCACCTCCAGAGGGAGGCGAGTGGCTGCAACGCGCCCAAAACCGGCCCTCTGCCTCAACGCGCCAGGCTGCGATGCGCCAAAACTGGCCCTCTGCCATGACGTACCAGGCCGCGATGCACCAAAACCGGCCCTCTGCTGCAACGCGCCAGGCAGCCATTTGCCTCCAGCCAGAGCTAAGCAGACGTGCTGCGCCGAACCGGACATTTGCCATGATGCACAAGGCGGCTGTTTGCCTCTGGCTGGAGCCAAGTAGCCGCGCCAGGCTGAACTGGACATTTGCCATGACGTGCGAGGCGGCTGTTTACCTCCGGTCGGAGGCAAACAGCCGCCTCGCGCGTCGTGGCAAATGTCCGGTTTCGGCCCAGCACAGATCTTTGCCTCCAGCCAGAGGCAAACAACCAGCAAGTGAGGCGGATCTTTGCCTCCAGCCGGAGGCAAAGAACCGGTAAGTGGTGTGGATCTTTGCCTCCTCTCGACCCCAGCCCTGGCGGCATGCTCGCGTTCTACGGCAGAGGGGCCGAGGCAGCAGCCAGGGATGGCTCCGGGCAAGGTGGGTGGCACTTTGGCGCTGCCAGGGCAGGGCTGCCAGGCAGGTTGCCAGCCAGGAATTGGCCTTTTGGGAGAGCAGAACCCCCATCCGCCCCCGTAGCCCATGTGACCGGCTCCTTCTGACCAGGGGCAAGGTGGTCACAGCCGGCCTTTGACTCCCGGGGGCCAGAAGGGCGGCCTACAGCATGGTGAGTAGCAGCCTGCCATGGCAGGGGGAGGGAAGATTGGTCCCTCAATCAGTCCCCCGAGCCCTGGCCGAGCCACCACACGGATTGTCGTGCTGCCGCCGTTTTCCCCCGTATGGATTTTCCTGCTGCCACCACCGTTTCCCCCGTATGGATTGTCCTACCGCTGCCGCCATTTCCCCCCGCATGGATCACCCTGCCACCACCGCCGCTTGGAAAAGGCCTCTGCCCCACAGATCTAGGGCTGCAAAGTGATTTTGCGCCTCCCCCACGGCCGATCCAGGCAGCAGAGGCCTTTGTGAAGCCTCTGGAGCTCGCATCCATGGACATGGGGCGATTTTGCGGTGCCTCAGCAGCCTGGATCGGCAGTGGGGGGGCGTGAAATCGCTGTGCAGCCCTAGATCCGTGGGGCAGATGCCTTTTGCAGGCCTCCGGAGCCTGGATCGGGCTGCTGGTGCACCGCAAAATCGCCCTGCGGCCATGGATGCAAGCTCCAGAGGCTTCAAAAAGGCCTCAGCGGCCCGGATCGGCAGTGGGGGGGGGTGCGAAATCACTCTGGAGGCTTACCTGGACTCGTGCTGGCAGCTGCCTCCACCATCCAGCCCGGATCTGCCCAGCTCTTGCAGCTGCTCCCTGATTCCCAGTGCAGAAAGAAAGAGAGCAAGAGTGCATGCGCACATGGCGAGGGGGCGGGGAGCAGCCGGGCCCCACCTCCCTCTGGGGCGATGGCTCGCGTGCCCACAGGGATGGCTCCGTGTGCCGCCTGTGACACGTGTGCCATAGGTTCACCACCACTGGCCTAGGCCCACACCCCAATCAAGGCAGCCCTGCTCGAGGGGCAGCCAGGCAGCCTGACCAGGGCCCAGCAAAGCAGAGACAGCTCAACTCCCACAGCTCTCTCCCTGCCTCCTTCCAGCCCTGCAGCCCTCCCCAGTGGAGACTTACCTCAGGTGGAGGATTGGATCAGCGTTCCCTCCCCAGCAAGATCAGCAGCCCCCTCCCCTGCCTCCTGCTAGCCTGGTCTGGCAGAGGAAAAAGGCCTACAGCAATGGCTGTGAGGAATTGGAGGTGGCAAAACCTGAGGGAGGGGGAGAAACGCAGCAGCAGCAGCAACAAAGACGCTTGGAGCCAGAGAGCTCTCTGATCTCTCGAACGGAGTGGCGTGGCTGGCTGAGAGGAGCAGACAGACAGCAGAGTTGAGCTGACCAGAAAGCTGAACGGAGGCCTGACCAGAGCAGAGACAAGCATCAAAAGACAGAAGGGACCCAGCAGAGAAAACAACCCTATCTACATGATTTTTTCCTTGTTTGTTTGCTAAAAATTAAAAATTTCTAAAAAATTTTTGAAAAATTCATCACTATCTTCCCTGTTTTAAATGTCTGTCTCTTTTTCTGTGGGTTATTTTTATCCTCTTAGATCATTAAGGCCTCAATTCTTTGGCGCTCAGCCTTTCTTATGGTCCAACTTTCACAGCCATACATTGCAACTGGGAAAACCATGGCCTTGACTATACGCACTTTTGTTGGCAGGGTGATGTCTCTGCTTTTTAGTATGCTGTCTAGATTTGCCATAGCTTTCCTCCCCAGGAGCAAGCATCTTTTAATTTCTTGGCTGCAGTCCCCATCTGCAGAGATCTTGCAGCCCAGGAAAATAAAATCTGTCACTACCTCCATTTCTTCCCCATCTATTTGCCAGGAATTGAGAGGGCCAGATGCCATGATCTTGGTTTTCTTAATGTTGAGTTTCAAGCCAACTTTTGCACTCTCCTTATTCACCCGCATCAAGAGGCTCTTTAGTTCCTCTTCACTTTCTGCCATTAGAGTGGTATCATCTGCATATCTTAGATTGTTGATATTTCTCCCGGCAATCTTAATTTCAACTTTTGATTCATCTAGCCCTGCCTTTCTCATGATGTGCTCTGCATATAAGTTAAATAGGCAGGGCGACAGTATACAGCCTTGCCGGACTCCTTTCCCAATTTTGAACCAACCAGTGGTTCCGTGTCCAGTTCTCACTGTTGCTTCTTGACCCGCATATAGGTTTCTCAAGAGACAAATAAGATGGTCTGGTACTCCCATCTCTTTAAGAACTTGCCACAATTTGTTGTGATCCACACAATCAAAGGCTTTAGCATAGTCAATGAAGCAGAAGTAGATGTTTTTCTGGAACTCCCTAGCTTTCTCCATGATCCAGCGTATGTTGGCAATTTGATCTCTAGTTTCCTCTGCCTCTTCGAAATCCTGCCTGTACTTCTGGTAGTTCTCGATCCACATACTGCTGGAGTCTAGCTTGTAGGATTTTAAGCATAACTTTACTAGCATGTGAAATGAGTGCAATGGTGCGATAGTTTGAACATTCTTTGGCATTGCCTTTCTTTGGAATTGGAATGTAAACTGACCTTTTCCAATCCTGTGGCCACTGTTGAGTTTTCCAAATTTGCTGGCAAATTGAGTGTAGCACTTTTACTGCATCGTCTTTTAAGATTTTGAATAGCTCAGCTGGAATACTGTCACCTCCACTAGCTTTGTTGTTGCTCAGATTTCCTAAGGCCCATTTCACTTCACATTCTAGGATGTCTGGCTCAAGGTCAGTGACCACCCCATCGTGGTTATCTGGGACATTAAGCTCGTTCTTGTATAGTTCTTCTGTGAAGTTTTGCCACCTCTTCTTAATCTCTTCTGCCTCTGTTAGGTCCCTGCCATTTTGGTCCTTTATCATGCCCATCTTTGCATGAAACGTTCCCTTCATATCTCCAATTTTCTTGAAGAGATCTCTGGTCCTCTCTATTCTATTGTTTTCTTCTATTTCTTTGCACTGTTCATTTAAGAAGACATTCTTATCTCTTCTAGCTATTCTCTGGAATTCTGCATTCAATTGGGTGTGTCTTTCTCTTTCTCCCTTGCCTTTCGCTTCCCTTCTTTCCTCAGCTATTTGCAAAGCTTCCTCAGACAGTCATTTTGCTTTCTTGCATTTCTTTTTCTTTGGGATGGTTTTAGTTGCTACCTCTTGTACAATGTTGCGAATCTCCGTCCATAGTTCTTCAGGCACTCTGTCTATCAGATCTAATTGCTTAAATCTATTTGTCACCTCTACTGTATATTCATCAGGGGTATGATTTAGTTCATACCTGAGTGGCCTAGTGCTTTTCCCTACTTTCTTCAATTTAAGCCTAAATTTTGCAACGAGAAGCTCATGATCTGAGCCACAGTCAGCTCCTGGTCTTGTTTTTACTGACTGTATAGAAAAGAACACTCATGCAATCAGATCTGTATGTAATTCATTTTGCAATTATGTCTGATTAAGTATGCTCTGTTAATGGTAAAAAGAACTATGTAGTCAATGCTGAAGAAAAACAGTTCAGTCTATATAAAGAAATTTTTCTCAATTTAAAAACTTTGTCAATGCTGGTATTTTCCCAATGTCATTAGGAGAATAAAGGAACAAAGGAACTGTAGTCTGATTAAGCTACAAGCAGAACTCACCAGAATTTGGAACTTTGCATCCAAATAAATGTTTTATTTCCAAGATTTCTCTATTCTCTAAGTCCAGTCTTTTCCCCCATTCCCTTTTTTTTCTCTGTAGTTGCAATTCTATGCATGTCTGGTTTTTTTTTTTAGGTTTTTAATTAGATTATTCAGGAGAGCCCCACTTCTGCATGTCTGCTCTCTCCAGCAGCAGAAAGACCACTTAATACAAGACAAACTTAATAGTTCACTTAAAGATAAACTTAATAGTTTGTCAGTTCTATTGTGGACTAGAATTTGGAAAAGTTAATATTGGGGAAGGGGGAAGAAGAGTGACTGGTTTTTAAGATGCAGTAAGCTTCTTTCTTTTACAAAATAATTGCTAAATAATTTAGTAGATAATTACTTAATGCTGGAGCATTTTCTCCAAGAACCAACAGATGGCATTGCACAGACAAAATTTGGATAACAATAACTCAATATAAGTTAAAAGGATAGCAAAAGGACACAGATACACACATACATATATGTACACACATACACACACAAACAAACAAACCTCTACCTAGCTGAGAAAAAGAATTAGACAGAAAAAGAAAAAGAGAAAAAGAATGAACAGAATGACATTAACCATGCAAGGCTCTGTTGAGAGAAAAATCTTCATCGGGGTCCAGTCCAAGCTGAGAATAAACAAGATGTAGACTGCTTTAGAAAGAAGGTTGCAGTTTATTGAAGAGGAGAGCCAGACAGAAAGATGGCTCTGGGAAAAATTGACCACATGTAGTACGTAGGGAGTGGTGGGTTTTTATACCTTCTTGAGCTTTTGTTTGGAGTTGTTCCTGTGGAATGAACTTTGACCTGAGTCTGAGTGAGCCTTTCTGGTATTCTGATGGTGGTGGGTTAATCCTATTATGTCCCAAAGGTCATATCCTGCTTCCCTGTGGCTGTGGCTGATGATTGTTGGATTTTTTTGGTGTGAGGGATTGTTGATTGTAGGGATCTTTATCTTTCTAATCCCAGCTTCCTGGCTCCAATCTTTCTGATAAGATTATCACATCTGCATTTCTGCAGACTTGGTTTCTGTTTGGGACAGAGAGACTTGGGGGGGGGGTTCTGCCTTTAAGATCCTTTGGGGAAATATAATATTCTGCCTTTTACTATTCCCAAAAATATTTCTTTCTTGGGGGGGAGGGCTAACTTCCCACAGCTCTAAAAAATCTAGTACAGAACTTCCTTTAACATCAATCACACACAACTCTAGTAAATCTGTCCCTCCCTTAGATTTTTAGTTAGGAGTGGTGGAGAAGAAAAAGCCATTATAAACAGGAAGAAGTGAGCTTCTCCTGCTGTGTTTCTTAGGAAGTTTAGAAACAATTGTTTTCTTCATAAGTAGGCATTCTCGACAATTCTATAGTACAGTTGTTTTCCATTTTACAACAAGTTTTTTTTACACTTTCCTTGTTGCTGATTATATTTAACAACCACTTTCTACATCAACGGCTGATCTGTGGACTTTAACCACATTTGTTCCTTGCAGGAGCATCTTCTCCCTTGTTAAATTTTTAAACAGCCTATGTTCATTGCTCCCCTGCAGTGCCTCTCCTTCCTCCCCTCCCCCATTTGTGCTTAAAACACAATATGCAAACTAAAGAAGTAACCAGCAGATGTTTTTGGTTCTGGCTGTTTTGGCTGGCACAGAAATACTGCTCATGAACTGCAGCACTGCTTTAAATAAACAGAACTGCATCTTCAGTGTTGCTTCGAGCTGATAAAACACTAGCCAAGCTTCAAGTGTTTTTCAAAGACTCTAGTGTAGAAATGTCCAATTTATACCCATGCTGAGCCACAGAGTATTGATTCCATGCTGTGAATTGCCAGCCATTATGACTTCTAAACTGATTTATGGCTTAGTCTGATGCATGAACCAACCATTGTAAATTATTCAGCAACCCCCAGTTAAAAGTGAACCATAAATCCCCAGGAAGCCATTGTGGGCAGTTGTCCCCATTTGGTACATTTCATGTGACAGAAGGGGGATTTATTAACACGGGGAATAGTTATATTAACTGAATTTAGTACTGGAATACAAAATAACAAATCTAGTTTTTGTCTGAAGTCCCAACTTCTTTGTCCTGGCCTTGCCTATTTTTTGGCATGTAGCCCCCAAACTATTATAACCCTAGACTTGAAAAAACTGTGGCCTCCAGAATTCATGCAGGGTAGGAATACAGCCAGTGAGTTTTTAATATATAATGGGGAAAATGTGCTTTTATTACCTGGCAGGCATAAAGGAGCATGCTTAATTGCAACCCTGGGTAAATGGGACTTTTTCAGTTTGATGCACACCATTCTGAAGGTCTTTTGTCTGTCATATTATATAAAAATATGAGTAATATTTATTACATTTTCAAATGTAAACTAACATAAGTTGTTTCCCCTACACGATTACCCTAAGCCTTTACTAGCAACAGACAGTGTGGACTTGCTGCTCCGGAGAGCATCAAGCACAGGAAACTCATGAACAATCTCTTTTTTTCCCCAAGGTAACATACTGGCAGGTAAATCAATGGCCCATGAAGATTTTTGTGGTCACACAGGTAGACTGGATCCAGGTGACTTACAGGTTTCCAGAAATAAAGACAATAATAATTATATTAAAATTAATAATATATTGTTGTAACTATTTTCCTCCTATTCTTTCTGAAGGGTTCTGTAACAAAGGGAAATTGTTTAATCTAACTGTTGCTTTCTTGCTTTTTGTAATTGGCTTTTGCACCAGAGAAATTTCATGCAAGTGTGGGAAACATGTACATGGATGGGATATACTGAAGGAGGGAATAAGGGAGTATACAGGAATGATTGATGTCTTCTTTATGATGTAATGGCTCTGTTGTCTGATTTTCATTGGCTAACAAAGTTTACAAAGCAATGCTACCAACTTTCTAAGGTGTGGCACTTCTGACGTAACTCTGCCAGTGTTCCAGATTGTTGGCCACCCAACTGCTTAATTTGATCAAATAAAATGCTGCTTGGTCAAGAAGTCTCCGCTTGGGTTATCTGATTAGATTGATGTGGTATCTCAAGTTTAAGTAAGGGACTGGGACCTTACATTTCTGGCGAACCAAACAGGGACTTGAACGTTTTTTCTTCAAGATTGTTTGTCATTAAAACTCCCTGTGAATGAGTTCCATTGTAACTCACAACCTTCAGGCATGACATCCAGGAAAACTGGTGTGGCCAAAAGATAAGGTCAAGAGCGCTCCCAGACCCTTTGTGTCTGGTGACTTTTAAATTGGCTAGCCCAGCAGACCTGAGTCTGTCTGAACCCTGAATGTTTAAGAAGTCTTCCATCTCATTCCAGTGAAGGTAGGAGGAGATGAGAACACAGGAGAAACTTGGTAAGTTGAAACAAACATTCTGGAATTAGGGGGAGGTGGGGAGTACTGTTTGCTTGAATGAAAGAATGAGGTGGAGAAATTCCTGTTAGAGGTCTGCTCCAGAGCGACAGGGAGAGTGCTTGTTGAGTTTCAGGCTGTTATCAGGCAGGGTCTCATCCAAGGAGGGCCTAGCTAGCCCTGATCTTAATAAAAAGACCGAGAAACCCTTTAAGGGCAATACAAGAGAAAACAGGTTAAACAATGGGGAAACAGGCAAGGCAAAGGAAAAGGAGGGGTTGTGTTTCCACTGGGCTGTGTGTTAGCCCATTGGAAAGCACTGAAATTGTGGCAGTAAAAATAATCTTCAAGAAAGCAATGTTGCAAAAAAAAATTATATACTTCCATTTGGTTAGCTTATCTTTTTAACAAATCTATCCACAGAAGAAAAGAAAGAAAAGAAAAATTCAAAGAAGAATAAGTTTTTTTTCTCTAATCTGGCTCTTTGAACGGACAATTTTTCTTCTGTTAGACAATGGCACCATCTACTATCTTTGGACGTGAAGAGAGGAGGCTGCTCTCTGTAGTTTTCCCCTTTGAATTTGCTGGGAAAAATTGGAAATAACCATAAATGTTCCCCTCCCTTTTTGGAGAAAGATTAAAAAGGAGGCTGCTTTGTCCTCAAAATCCAAATTGGTGAGTTTTAAATATTTGGCCATCCAGAAAATTAGAATGGTGAGAAAAATAAGAGATGGTTTAGGGCCCAACGTCACATTTTGACTGGAATCACATCTTGATTTTTCTCACTTTTTCGAGGACAAGCAACAGGCCTGGAAATGTTGTCTTAATGGTATCTGTGTATATATGTGTCTTGGGAGAGGGACAAAACCCTCTGATAATAACAAACAAAAAGGCCTTATTTAAAAATAAATGATTTGCATGGAAAAAGCATGAAAATGAAATATCTGTATGTGAAATTGCGCATGTAAGCAGTTTGGATGGAAGTGAATGTGTGAGTATGCTGATGTGCAAGTGTGTGTGTGAAATGCCTGAAAGGCAGGAATTTAGTTGCCTGCAATGTGAGATTGCTGGAAGAAACTGGGAATCATGAAAACTGTGTGACTGTTAAGGAAACCCCCCTGGAGGTTGGGGGAGTGAGTGAGTGTGTGTGTGAGTTCCCCACTCCACCCCAGGCTGTGGAAGAAACAGTAAATTGCAGCTTTTGTTGTTGTCGTTGTTGTGAACTAAGTAAAAGGTGTTTGCATGAGAATCTGAAGAGAGAAAATTATTTTGTTGAAAGAATGCTGTAAGTGAGAGAAATTCAAAAGGGGCCAAGGACCCTGTGCAGTTTTTTAAAATTTGTGTTCAGGGTTCTTCCTTACTGGCTTGCTACATTTTTTCCCCTTTGCTTTGGAAGAGAGAGATGGAAAAAGGGAGGCTTGGGGTGATCATTTTTTAAAAAAAATTCTCTCTCTCTGCTTTGCTCTAGCTTGGAAGGTGGAGGGAAAGGAGGAAGGGGGGGTTAAAGTCTGAGGTTGTAGTTTTTTGGCTTCTATTCTAACTTTGCTCAGGGACAAAGAACAAAGATAACTTGTTTAGCATGGCTTCTCCTTGTTGCAAATGTATCATTTCGTTTCCCTGCTGCGGTTTGTATTCAAAGCTTTAAAATGCAGAATCTGTAACATCCCATTCCCCTCCCCTTTCTCTGCTGAAGCTTTAGTTCTGTTCAAAGTTTTTGGGCTGGTTGACAACAATTGTGTGTGTGCAAAATGAAAGCAATGTAACTGACCTAACCTGATAACGTAACCAATGACAACAGAGCTCTCCCTTCTGTTAAAGCTAAATGTATTATAAAAGAAAGAACCTTAGGAAAATGATTCTGAATTGTTTTGCTTAGATTTGTAAATGTTTTCAAAAGGTTTGATGGTCTAATTTCAGTCTTTGCACATATATATATATATATATATATATATACATACATACACAGTACATTAACTCAGAATACCTCATTAAGTTTTTTTCTTTTGTGAAGCTGCACTGAAAAATAAGTTTTTTGATCTCTTTATGAATATTGATTCTGAATAGAATTGCAGATAAAGGTTCAGCCTGATTGTTTATGGATGGACATAGCAAAGTTGATAAGAAAGAGACGTGGTGGATGTTGGATGGGGAGAAGAGAATGTTAGTGGAAGTTGGGGGGGTTCCCTCCCTGTAGTTAACTGAATTTGTTAGTAAGAAGGAGAAGAGAATGTGGATAGTTTTGGAAGTTGGAAAGAAAGATTAATAGTAAAAGGGAAAAAGTTACTAACGTAAAGTTGAGAGAAGAGAACGCACATGGGAAGCTGAAATGAGGAAGGCAGGTACACAAAGGAAATGAATGTTGAGAGGGGGAGGAGTTATGTGTTTTGTTTTTGGCTGATGTTGTGGATGGTACACAATGGCTGGACAGGTTGTGATATCTAGTGGTGAGGCCATTTACAGGCCTCAATTCTGGAAAATTTGCCTTATCCTGTTTGAAATGATGGATGGGAGTTGCACGAAGGTTCAAGAATGTCAATGAAGAAGAGAAGAATGTTATTCAGTATTTGCATAATCTGGCACAGGTTTTGTCTTCTATTCCAGTACAGGCCCAGGCTGCCCTACCACCTGTCTCTGACCATTGTTCCTGGAGAGTGGGTTCAGGTGAAAGAACTGTCACCTATAAGTACCAGTCCCAACCATGCCAAGTCCTTATGACCTCAACTGCAGTGAGAGTGAATCAAGGTGTGAGTCCATGGAAAGTCCCATCATTCCTTCTCCAGTGACAAGCTCCGCAGCTCGATGGCCTGAAAGTGAAATTTCGACCTGCTTCACCTGTTGAACTGTTTCCATCTAACTAGGAGAAAAACTTCAATGGGCTGGACTACCCTGGAACTTAGGTTCATAATATCTAGACTGTGTATTGCTACATTTTTTTGCTGCTGTTTCCCCCATGCCTTCTTCAGACCATGAGTCCAATACTTAAAGGAACAAAAGGGAGTTGTGTTTATAGCAAGACTATGTATTCTACTTGCAAAGTGGGGGATAGGGTCATTTGTTATGCTTCTGTCAATATAGTAAAGCCCTACCAACAACTTCAAATCTGGACATATGGAAGGATGCACAGACTATACCTCTTGAGAAAAATAACACGAGACTTATGGATAGTGCCAGAGTCTCCTTTGATGCGTGTAAACCTATCGACTATAATCAAGCTAAATGGACTAAGAATGGAGACAGGCTTACTCATTTAACGCAAACTACATCCTACCCAACCTGGCACAATCAAAGGAAAATTCAATATGATTAAAGGAGTCAGCATTTCTCAGTGCAATGCCGATGTGCTTTGAGATAACCAGACCAGCAGACTTCTCAGCATCATTTGAACCAGCTATCAATTAAACCAGACACAAATATGGGTTCAACTTGACACTTTATACCACCGTCCTAGAAACATTTTTGAGTTTTTCATTCTTTTTACGATGAACTGGAAACCACAATTGAAATTCCCTCAGTATCAAAAAATCTTTTTATTGATCTGGCCCAAAAGAATTGCTTCATCTCTAAATGTGACTAACTGTTATATGTGTGTGGGTACTAACATGGGTGAACAATGGCCTTGGGAAGCACGTGAAATAATTTTTACTGCCCTGATTAGTCAAAATCTCACTGGGAAAAGCCACCAATAGACCCAATATGTGGACTCTGACCACTTCCATAGTGAGAAGCCTTTGTTTTAAAAACAGACGGTTCTGGTAAAAACCTTGGGGAGACTTAGGTGTGAACATCTCTTGTAGGTGAGCACTCAGTATCCTTTTGGTGGATTACCACTGATTCGGCCTAACCCCAAACTCCCATGGCAAACATCCCCTAACTGTTTACTTTATGGACCAATCTAACAGATGCCACCCTCAACTGAACTGCCCCAGGTGGACCTACTACTTGGCAAGAAGATTGAATGTATAAGTTATAGGACTCTTGTTTATATGCTTAATAGAATTGTTAGACTGCAAGCTGTATTAGAAATAATTACAAATCAAGGGCATTTAGAATAACATAATGCTGTTTTGCTTCTCTATACTATGTTGCGCAGGAACCTCCATTAGCCCGAGGCGAGAAGTACACGTACAGAAAGATAAAGAAAATTAATTGGTTAAAATAACACTACAAAATTAAAGGGGGGTATGGCTTTCCTTTTACATGCTACTGCCTGTGTGTGTAGAGGAAATACACCCAGCTTCTTCGGAAACCTGGACAGCTGCCATGGACACAAGCTGGTTTGGAGAGATCTTTGGTGATTGGCGAAGGAAAAATTTTCTGGTTATGTTAGCATTTAGAGGTCTTTTGGTTTTGCCATCTTTGATTCCTGTTATCCAAAGAAAGTTACTTCTACCATCTCGGGGATGAAGGTCATAGCATCCTCTGTAAGTAGTGATAAACCCCGTAAGCCAACCAAGGTCCTGATTATCACCGCAATAATAAAGGAATATATGTCATTGGTCACCAAGTAACAGAAAGCATTCTGTTACAAAATGAAAGGGGGAATGAAGGGTTGTAACAAAGGGAAATTGTTTAGTCTAACTGTTGCTTTCTTGCTTTTTGCAATCGGCTTTTGCACCAGAGAAATTTCATGCAAGTGTGGGAAACATGTACATACTGAAGGAGGGAATAAGGGAGTGTACAGGAATGATTGATGTCTTCTTTATGATGTAATGGCTCTGTTGTCTGATTTTCATTGGCTAACAAAGTTTATAAAGCAATGCTACCAACTTTCTAAGATGTGGCACTTCTGGACATAACTCTGCCAGTGTTCCAGATTGTTGGCCACCCAGCTGCTTAATTTGATCAAATAAAGTGCTGTTTGATCAAGAAGTCTCCGCTTGGGTTATCTGATTAGATTGATATGGTATCTCAAGTTTAAGTAAGGGACTGGGACCTTACATTTCTAAATTGAACATAAACAGTTAATGGTCTCATCTTCAAAGACACTGCCTTGTATCACTATAGATTTGTGCAGGTCACTTTTAAAAATGTTGTATTGTTATAATGATGGATTGCAGTTATTGTCATTGCCAACCATCATACTTCATGGGGATGATGGAAAGTGCCAGCCAATAACACCTTTGAGAAGAAATGAAAATCACAACTTTGATTTCAGTAGGCAAGTCAATGGCATATATTAGTTGCATCCTGACTGAACCTGGTTATAGCATTAGTACTACCACACTTTTATTTTGGCTTTGTTTTTCATGGGGGGAAAATAACAAGGTAATAACTTGGATGGTGATATTTGGAAATAGGGAGATTCTATGGTATTCCTATTTTGCAGAAGGTAGAATTTTGGCAGATGCATTTTTATGGCAGAATGCTTTTGCCAAATGTTTACCCTCTGTGTAAGTGTAAGAAATCTGCCACCCTAAAGAGAGGAAAATAAGAAATGATCCAAAGAAATAAATGCAGTGAATCTTACTTGACATTAAAAAAGGGCCCAGGGCCTGAAAATCTGAAATATTGCTTTTGGAAAAAAGTATTCTACTTCTAAATCAATCCAGTCCTATTTAGAGGTTTGTGATGTTTAGATTCTAGATAACGTCCTACTATATCACAGTCTCATAGGGAACGCATCAATTTTTAGCAATTTCAAACTGAGTGATTGATTTTCTGATAGATAATAAATGTTCTCTATTTTTTCTCCTGGCAGGTTTGTAAAATCCTGGCTTGCATGGAAGCAGGGACATAGAGTTTTATCCCCACCCAAGTAAATCTGTCCCCGAGGGTGCATTGCTCCTTATGGGCTATTAGCCATTCATCGTCTTTTAGAGCTGATTTTAGTTGGTCTAGCATTTCACTGGACAAGTCCGGTTTGGTTTTCCTCTAGGCTCTCATAACCATCACTGCTGCCAGCTGGTTGGACTGAATGACCGGTTGGACTATTTTGGGTCTGGCACTATTGTATTGTGGTAACCTGGACAGGGCATCCACTAAAAAATTTTTCTCCCCTGGAATATAGCATAAGGAGAAGTTAAACCAATTGAAGTACTGTGCCCATTGGGCTTGTTTGGGGGATAACTTTCATGGGGTTTTTAAAGCTTCCAAATTCTTGTGATATGTCCATACTTCAAATGGGTGTTTAGCCCCTTCTAAGAAGTGCCCCCACACTAGTAATGCCCATTGAACTGCATAAGCCTCCTTCTCCCATACCGCCTACCTCTGTTCTGTATCAGTTAGTTTTTTGAAGGTGTGGGCGCAGGGTTGAAGGATTCCCTGGGGGTTTTCTTGTAAGTATACAGCTTCTAAGCCATGTCACTAGCATCTGCTTGAATCACAAAAGAGCATCAGAGTTCAGGTGCCTTAGCATCTGCTGCGAATAGCTGCTTAAGTTTCTCAAAGGCTGTCTGGCACTCCATAGCCCAATTAAGCTGCTGGCTAGACTTGGGTTTTCCCTCCCCTTAGCATACAGTTCTTCTGCCTGCAGTTTCTTTAACATTGCTCACATGACTTTAACGTGTTCGTGCTTCATCTCAGAATAAATCAGAATGTATACTAGCACCCCTTTGTACAGGTGTTCATGCAGGACTTCATTTATTAGTTGCATAAATACAGTCAGAGCCCCTTGTAATCCAAAAGGGAGTACTCTGAATTGGAAGCACCCTAAGGGGCAGTTGAATACTGTTTTCCATTCATCCCCCTTCCTAATTCTGACACGGTAGTATGCTTCCCATAAGTCCAATTTTGTGAAAATCTTTCCTTTGGCCAGATGGGCTAACATGTCCTTCATAAGTGGAAAAGGGGGTATACGTTTTCTATGCAAACCACATTAAGCCTGAGGTAGTCTACATACAAGCAAAGGGAGCCATCCTTCTTTTCTTGGAACAAAACCGGGACAGCTACCCAGGCCTTGGCCAGCTGGATGAACCTGCACTGTAGGTTTTTGTCTATGAATGCATGGAGTTCTTCCAGTTCCTGGGGTTTGGGGTTTTGGTAGTTTAGCCCCAGGGAGGATCTCAATGGCACAGTCTGTTGGTCAGTGAGATGGGAGCACATCGAACCCCTTTTCGCTAAAGACATCCCTCAGGTCCCAATACTCCTTGGGGATTCTTGGGTCTTGTCTCCATTGTTCCCATGCCATTGTGGCTAATTCTTTTGCACCCCGAGGGCTTAGGCTATTAATCCTCCGGGTGGAGGTTTTCCCTTGTTGACCCTCCCCCCTGTTGGATCTTCAACAGTCTCTTTTGCCAATTTATGTAAGGATCCCACTTTTGCAGCCATGCCAACCCCTATCCATTCCTGGAACCACAATGAAGCTTTATAAAGTGTGCTGCCCACCCCCCAGCCGCAGTACCATCTAGTTGGCAAAATGCTATCAGCACCTTGAGTTGTCAGAGCCTTAATCCCAGTTTCTCGACTATCTAAGGGCTCACCATGCACCTGGTACAGCCCAAGTCCAGTAAAGGCAACATCTTCCCCTGGGTGTCCAATGATGGACTGAGGATGGTGACAGGGTTTACAGGGTGATTTATCAGGGTGTCATCATTGGAGTCAGTGTCACTCCTCTCTGGAGTAGTTGGAGTTCCTCTATATCTATAGGCCAGAGGGAAGAACTCAATGACTTTAATTCCCTCCAGCGCTATTTCATGGGGTCTCAGGATGAGCTTTCCCACCTTCTTTCCCATGCCATCACCAGCTTTTGGGGTTGCTTTAGCAAGTCAGTAGTCGACAACTTGGCACCCCTCCTTCCTGCACTTGAAGCATCCTATGTAATGATGTTTGGGGCTGAGATGGTGCCCAGATGCTCTTGGGGAGTGAACAACACCATCCTTGGGTGTTGTGGCTGCGGGACCTGGCCAGGTTGATTTCCACCTCTTCAGCTAGCATGTACCACTGGCTGAGGGTGTGAGGGGCTCCCTGGGAGATACAGATGTTGTACACATTGTCATTGAGCCCATCTTGGAAGCATTCTATTAGGTTATCTTCCAGCCAATCGGTGAGTCGGCAGAACTCTTAGTTATAGGCAGCTACCCCTCTGCGGTCTTGATTGATTGTCTTGATGTGAGTTCGTGCTTTGCGTTGGGTGAGTGGGTCCTCAAATCGCTTGCGTGGGACCATCATAAATTGGTTGAAACTCTGGAGTTCTGGTGCATCATCATTGTGGAGGGAGACCATCCACTCTGCTGTGGTGCCTTCCAAGGCCATGGTCACACACCTGACCTGGGCTGCTTCGGTGGCAAGGTCTGCTCCATACTCCTGCATGACGTTCCATACTGGGTGAGGAAAAACCCCAGTTGTTTCGGGTCTCCTCCATATTTCAAACCCAGGGTGGAGGGGGGTCTTGGCACCCCCTGTCTTGGGAGGATGGGGGTCTCCAGCAGGAAGGCTGTAAGGCTTGAGTCACTGGTGGCTGAGCAGCCTGGGCCAGAGTGGATCCAGGTGAAATTGCTGCCCCTCTAGCCAGGGCCACTTGCACTGTGGTGCCATCTCCCTCTGGCCCTGCTGTAGGCCGAGGCTCAGCCAGTTGAGTGAGTAGTTCCTTGGTTCACCAGGTTCCGAAGGCATCTCTCAGCACCCTATGGGCTTGTTCCATGAGGTCTTCCTGCTCACCCCTGGAGCTCTTCTTCACTTCAACCATCACACCTCTCTCGTCTCCTGGTTCCTTGGCTCCCTCGAGTGTAGGTCAATGCCAAGGGCTTTCTCCTCCATCTTCTCATCCTTCATCCCAAGGGTGAGTGACCACCAGGGTTTTGGGCCTCCTCACTGATGCTCAGATCCCCAAGCCATTCAATCTGCTCTTTGGGGCAATGTGGTTTGGCTGGAGGGCCTCCGTGAACTCCGGCCTCTTCTAGATCAGGGCTTTTCAACTTTTTCACAGATTGTACCACTTTTAGTACATGACAATATTTGAGTACCGCCAGTGCTTAGCAAGGTGTCAAAAACTTGATAACTAAAAAAAGGGGGGATTTTGGGTTTTACTGATTAGATTCATTTGTTGTTATAGAAATGGCTAGTTTATAATATTATGGAAAAATAAAAAGTTGAAGTTCAATGTTAATGCTTCCTTCTACTGCAACAGAGAAAATCTGTTCTTTTTCCCTTCTCCTCCTCACTTTCCCTCCCTTTCCCCCCCCACTGTGTCCTACTATTTGCTTTTGTATTTTTGTATTTTATTCTATAATCTAATAAAATATTACAAACTTTAGAAAAAAAAGAAAAAAGTACCAGTTTTAATTTCTTCGGTGGCTGTTCCTTTGCTGAATCACTTTCCCTTTGCACTGACAAATGTATGATGAATTTATCCATGTTTATTAATATGCACCACTACCAGCTAGCTCAGAGGTCTTCAAACCAGCCATGATGGCTGGTTGAGGAATTCTGGGAGTTGAAGTCCACAGGTCTTAAAGTTGCTACGTTTGCAGACTCCTGAGCTAGCTGGTCGGCCCTTCTTCCTCTCCCCTCTCCCCTTCTTCCTCCCTGCCTTCTGAGCTCTCCTTCCACAGTGTAGTAAGAATGTACCCCCCTCAACCCCTTCCCTGTACCCTTAAAGACACAGGAATCAAGTGCAAAGCAAGAAAGGCTCACAAAAGGCTCCCAGAATAAAGAAACACATAAACTCCTGTTTTTTTTTCTTTAAACTGCCTCAGGTGTGTCATGTGTCACGATATTGCAACTTGAGACTGAAAGACTCCGGCAATTGTGAAAAGCTTTAGCCTTAAATTAAGCCTGTTTACCTTCAAAGAAAACTTTCTAAAAGCCATAGACAGACTCAAGATAAGGGGGTAAAACTAATTACATTTGTTTAAAGAGATTAAACCTATGGAAGTCAACACTTTGGACTCATTGCTAGCCTTTGTGAAACAGACTAAAATATTCCAATAACGAAAGCACACAAAGGAGCCTCTGAATTACAAAACGCTGTAAAAACTGTACAAAAATCCTTATGGTAACCCAATCAAGCTGCCAGCTGATCCAGAACTTAGTAAACCCACCTCCTTTCCGATATGCTCGTCTTCTGGCTTTTCATTTCATCAGCGCTGATTGCATTCTCCTGGCTGGAGAAAACGAACCAGGGAACCTTTTCTTCCAGCAACAGCTGCTGCTTCTTCCCTGTCCCTGTTTCCTCCCTGCCTGCTGAGCTCTCCTTCCACAGCTTCTTCTCCGTCCCCTTCTCTTTCCCTGATATCTTTTTTTCCTCCACCAAACCACCTCCTTTTATATCCTCTCCTCTCCCCCCTTTTTCTTCAGTTCACCTCCAGCTCCGCACTGCTTCCGGAAGCGCCAATCAGCTGGAGCCAATCAGCTGGAGCCCTGCTGGCTCTTAGGGCTTCTGCCAGCCCCGATAGTCCTGCAGCTGCAGTTGCCTCTCTGTCAGGCTTGGGTCGCTTCAGCTCATTCCCCTCCCCTGCTACACTTCTCTAGGAGGGTCATGTACCACCTGCCACATGCCAAAGTACCACAGGTGGTACGTGTACTACCGATTGAAAAGCCCTGTTCTAGACCACTCTCATGGCTTGCCATTTTTTGCTCAGTTCCCTCGGTAGACATTGGTCTCCTGGTTGACTGCTGCAGCAGAGCTTGACTATTGTCAGACTGGCCCCAACTTGCTCCCTAGGGAAGAACAATTCTTGGCTCCATAGGTGTTACAGAAAAGGTACTTTTACTAGAGATGTGAGTGCCGTGTGAGCGAGGCAAGCTCTGAAGGAAAACCGTGCAAAAATCATATATTGAAAGCAATTCCCAATGTCCAAAATCCTCCCCCCTGGGAAATTATTCCAATCAGGTCTTGTTCTGATGTTTTGGGAATGTGGTACCTCCCGCACCACAGCAAATTTCTTTCCCAGGGCCAGTGTCCTTGAAAAAGAGGAAGATGACTCGGTTTAGCGCTTCTGGTTCCTGTCAGTGTTCATATTCCCCAATTTCTCAAAAGTTTCCTTCACACCTCCAGCACTCTTCCTCTCCCAAGTGCCCCTCCCCCAGTTATGGCAGTTGCTAGCAAGCTTCAAAGAAGGCAAAGATAGGCAGCTGACACTTGGGCCAAATAATTGAATTTTAGACACACTTGTACTCTTGAAAAATAATAGAAAATATGAATAGATGTGTGTGTAATTGCTTATATTTTAGGATGGAGGTGAGGATTCTGTTGTATGCTTTACTCAAATGTAAGATGTTGCAACCCTCTATTCTTGCATATAGTGGTTGACTGCTGGCTGTGGCATTGTCCATGCAGAAATGCCCTGCTCTGAAGAGCCAGCCCATGGTCTGCAGCTATGGATCAATTTGAGATGTTTTTACAAAATATCAAGAGCTGAAAAATGAAGAAATACCCAAACCTTCACAAAACAGTGTGACAGTGTCTATCATTTCAGAAGAAGCTCTGGCTACAAAGGTAACATGCTTTTTGGCAAAGAAAAATAAACTGTCCCCAATTATGAATATGGTCAACCAGGAATGATCTGCTAGCATTTCTCAGCCAAGCTTTGATTACTGTACCTTACCTTAATTTTTGTTTTGTTTTAACCACGTGCATTCTTCCAGCACCAGTAATTAGTCTTTGCATGGGGTGAACAAAGGAACTCACTTTTTTCTTTAATTCAGTTGAATATCTGGAAGGAAGTGGGATAAAGTTTCACTCACACATACAAGGAATACTTGCTTGCAGGAATATGTGTCGCTTATCTTCTTCCCCCTTCCCAACCTTTCTCATTCTAATACCCATCAGTAGATTTACTATCCCCTAAAGAGATTAGAAAGGAGATGAGGTTGATTCAGAAAATCAGAACTTCCCAACAGCACTTCAGAAATGGGGTCTCTATGGGGAACATTATTGAAGCAAATTATGAATAGTATAGAATATTTCCCAGACATGCAGATCCTGTAAATGGTAGCTTATTAAACAGCACAGTCAATGTCTTCAGAAAGATGATGTGTTCAGAGGGATGATTGATTTGTATGTTTTATTCCAGTCCTTTCTTCCTTCCCCTGTCATATATTCGTGTCCAATGCAGAAGCTGTATATTTTAGGTAGTTAATTATGTTAATCCTAGATGCTGAAAAAGTGCACCAATATGTGATGGGGCAAATTAACCCCTGAAGGAGGTGAGGAATATTTGATAGAGAGAAGGCGCGGAAAAAGCAAAGTGATAAGGAGAGAGACAAAGCGGCAACTGAAATGGAATAGAGCAGAGAAGTGAGCCTTAGAGCAGAACAAGAGCAGCGAGAAGAAGCAGAGAGCCCACAGTAAAGTTTATAAAACGTGAAAGACTGGAATTTAAGAGCTGCAAGAAGCAGAGATTGAAACTAGAGAAAGGACTGGAGAAAGGACGGCCGGAGGCAACAAAAGGTGATTAAGAGACTTTGAAAAAATTAACATAAGGATTAAAAGTTGAAGTGAGACAACGGAGAAACTTAATACTAATTAGTGGATCTTATTTTTGAAGAGCAAATAGCATTGAAATTTGAATCTTAATTGACATATATCTGGATAAAGTGACTAGTGGACGTTTTGGATACATTGGATATACAGAAGAAGAAATAAGGTGACATTTGGTGGATTTGTGGACACATTAAACTGAGACAGAGAGAAAAAAGGCTGATGCAATATTGCAGCACCTGTTAACAAGTAGTGATCAAGTAACAAGAAGAAAAGGGACTGCAGGCAATGTATTAAAAGGAATGAAGCAAATGAATTGAGTTAATGTATAGAAATAAGTATAATTGAGTAATTGGATTAAATAGAATTGAGAAAGTAATTACAACATAGTAAAGAAATATAGAGAAAGGTGATTATTCAAATAAGAGTGATAGTGAATGAAGTTAAGAGCGGTGATAATACTTAGAGAATAGTATATGTATATGCATTGTGTGTAGTGTTATAGAAATATATATAAGAGGTGTTAAGAGTATTATAAATTATATTATATAATAGTGGGATAAGAAAAGGTATAACTCTATTTGTAATCTTATTTTTAAGGTTAACCCTAAGAATAACGTTATATAAAATTGATATATGCAAGTGTGGAAAAATATTATTCAAGTAATAAAAATGACAAGTACCGCAACAACAACTAAAATAAGTAAAAAAACAGCTACAAATCCCACACCTATAATGGCCTCTCCTATAGGTCAAAGAATGATAGGAACCATGTTGGGGAAAGAAAAAGAAAAAGTAGAATTGGCGATGAACCAACAGAGCATACAGATAACACTACAAATGATGCAGGAAACAATGATGAAGACCCAAGAGGCAATAGCAAATAATCATGAAGAAACAAAAACTCATCACAAAGAAATCAGAAATGAAATTAAAAACATGAATGACAAGATAGAGAGTATACAACAAACAATGATGAAGAACGAACAAAGAATTCAAAAAGTCGAAACAAAAATAGATCAAGTTGATGGCAAAATAGAAAAAATGGATCAGAAATCCAAACAAGTAAACAGAGAGTTGACTGACCCTATTGCCTTCTTGGAAATGGAAAAAGCTTCGTTCTTCCTAAGATTTCAAAATATCGTAGAGGAAAAAGAAGAAGATTTGGGAGAGAAGATGGCGGAGATATTGGCTGAGATATTAGGAAAGGACAAACAGGAAATAAGAAGAGACATAGATGAAATATATCGAGTATATACAAATTATGCACGAAGGCACAGATTGGCGAGAGAGGTGCATATAAGGTTTACTAGAAGATCAATAGGGGATGAAATATATAAAATAACAAGAGATGAACAGCTAGTTTATAAGGGTAAAGAAATAATTGTATTAAAGCAAATACCACGTAGAATACGAAATCAGAGACGAGAATACCAATTTCTAACAACCCAATTAACTAAATACAAAGTTATGTTTCGATGGTTAGTACCTGAAGGCATATTTGTAACATGGCAAGAAAAAAAAAAAAAGATAGAAACACTCGAGAAAGCGCAGGATTTTTATGAATGTCACTTTGCACAGGGAGAAGAACAAGAAAGTAGGGAAGAGCCGGAGAGTAAAAGCCAGGAGGAAGACCTATTAGAAGAATTTGAATGAGAAAGAGAAACGCAAAAGATACAAGAAAGAGAAAGGTTAGAAAGAGAAGGAGCAAAAGGAAGGGTAATAGAGACAAGAAGCACAAAAAAAACAGATCAAGTAAAAAACGGGAGAGGCAATTAAGCTCTTTTCTGTAAACATTAATGGTTTAAACATACCAAGAAAAAGAGTACAAACGTTTAATAAATTAAGGAAATTGGATGCAGACGTGATATGTCTTCAGGAAGTTCATATAAAAAAGGATTATAGAAAACTACTAGAGAATGTAAAATTAGGAACACTATACACAACACTAGCACAAAACAAGAAAGGAGGAATTGCTATATATGTCAAAGAAAAAATAAAATCAAAATTAATATATTCAGATGAAGAGGGGAGAATTTTAATGTTGGAAATAGAATTAGAGCAAAAACAAATTTTATTAACGGCAGTATATGCACCAAATAATAACCAACATGAATTTTTTAAAAAGGTACATAAGAAACTAGTGGATCTGGATTATGAAAGTATTTGTATGATTGGGGATCTAAATGCAATAGTTGATGTTAAGAAAGACTATAAGAGTAGTAAAAAGAGCAAAAAGAAGAAAAATATATTACCAAAATCGTTCTTTAACATGGTAACAGAACTCAACCTTCGGGATATATGGAGAGAGACACACAGATCAGACAAACAATACACGTTTTATTCGTATCTGCATCAATCCTGGTCTAGGATCGATATGGCCTGGGTAACAACAGAAGTACACAACGGGATAGAGGAAATTGAAATAGGACTTAATGACTGGGCGGATCACAACCCAATAACAATAAAATGGAAAGGCCAGAAACAGAGAAAAAGATGGTCAATGAATCAAAGACTATGTAAAGACAAACAATATATACAGATGCTAGAAAAGGAGTTGACATTATTTTTTCAGGTAAATAAAAAGGAAGAGACATCAACACAAAATTTGTGGGATACTACAAAAGCCTACATTCGGGGATTGACAATTGCATACAACTCTAAGAAAAATAAAGATAGGAGACTTCAACAAGAAAAACTACAAGAAGAACTTAAAGAAACAGAAAGTGACCTACAGAAGGATCCACAAAACAAAAAGATAAAAGAAAAATGGAATATTATAAAACACAAGATTAATCTGACAACACAAAAAGAAATGGCACAGAAAATTAGGATGGCGAAACAAAACTATTTTGAAAACGCGAATAAAACTGGTCGATGGTTGGCCTATAAATTAAAAAAAGAAAAAGGCAAAAGAACAATACATCAACTACAAGATGAAAGTGGAACAGTACAATATAGACGGGAAGAGAAAAAGAACATAATACAAAATTTCTTCTCAAAGCTATACTATCAGGAAAATATAGCAGATGATAAAGTTAAACAATATATAGAGGCAGCAAAAATGAGCAAAATCACCGAAGAACAAAAGGAAATGTTGAATAGACCAATAACCGTAATAGAACTAGAAACAGCATTGAAAAAACAAAAAAATAATAAATCACCAGGCCCAGATGGAATTCCGGTTGAGTTTTATAAAAATACACAAGAGTCACTACAATGGATAATGTTGGAGATTTGTAATGAGGTGCTGGAGGAGGCGAAGATACCGGCATCTTGGACTGAAGCAATTATTACTCTCATCCCTAAGGAAGACTCAGACTTGCAACAAATTCAAAATTATAGGCCGATTTCTTTACTGAATACAGACTATAAGACATTTGCAACAATAATAGCAGAAAGGATTAAAAAAAAATTGAATAACTACATCCACCCAGATCAAAATGGATTTCTACCAGGACGACAGATAAAAAATAATATGAGGATAATAATGAACACTTTAGAATTCTATGAAGTCCATTCTGAAAGACAAGCTACACTGGTTTTCCTTGATGACCAGAAGGCATTTGATAATTTGAATTGGAAGTTTATTATAACACAATTGAACTACATGGAATTTGGGACAAAATTTGGAAAGATGGTTGAGAAAATATATACTAAACAAACAGCTAGGGTAATTATGAATGACGAAATGACAGAAAAAAATGATATAACTAAAGGAGTAAGACAAGGGTGCCCACTTTCTCCTCTTCTATTTATTTTATCATTAGAAATACTTCTGACAAAAATCAGAGAGGACCAAGAAATAAAGGGTTTAAAAATTAAGAAGGAAGAATATAAGGTCCAAGCCTTCGCTGATGATTTGGTATTTATTTTGGAAGACCCATTAGAAACCGGCCCTAAATTAATTCAAAAAATAGAAGAATTTGGTGAGGTAGCCGGACTTAAGATTAATAAGAATAAATCCAAATTAATAACCAAAAGTCTTACAAAGGCACAGGAAAGCGAATTGGAAGATAAAACAAAAATAAGCGTAACTAAGAAAATAAAATATTTAGGGATTTGGCTTACAGCGAAGTGCTCCTCGATTAAGGAGGATAATTATGATAAAATATTACACCAGATAAAAAAAGATTTAGAAAATTGGGAAAATCTACAAATTTCATTTTTAGGGAGGATCGCAATGGTCAAAATGAATATATTGCCAAAAATATTATTCCTGTTCCAAGTTATTCCAATAAAACTAGGGAAAACATTCTTTCAAGAATTAAATAAATTGGTTACTAAATTTATATGGCAAAGGAAAAAACCTAGGATTAAATTAAAACTCTTGCAAGATACGAAAGATAAAGGGGGATTGGCATTACCAGAGTGGGAAATATACTACCAAGCATCAAGCCTAACTTGGCTAAAAGAATGGATGGAATTGAAAAATACCAGAATTTTAACACTAGAAGGACATGACTTGCAAGCGGGGTGGCATGCATTCCTATGGGACGAAAAATATAAAATACACAGATACTTTCAAAGACACATAGTTAGGGATGCATTGCTACAGACTTGGGAAAAAATAAAACAAAAACATTACATAAGAATTCCAATGTGGTTATCCCCAACAGAAACTCTGAAACACCCAAACCTACTGGACATAAATAAGATAATTAGATACAAGGAACAAGATGTAGGCAGAGAGATTGATTGGTGGACATTATACACAAATTCAATCTAAATATACAGAGGACAAAAAATTATATGAAATACAAAAAGAGCCACAAGAATTGGATAAAATTATACATGGAACAGAAATAAAATTAATTAGTAATATATAAAAATATTTACTGAGATATAAAATGGAAGACGAGGTTGTCAAAGACACAATGATTAGATGGGCAAAAAATTTCGGATACAATATAGAATTGGAGAAATGGGAAAAAATATGGGAAACAAACATAAAATTGACTATGTCTGCAGCATTCAAGGAAAACCAGTTGAAGATGTTTTACAGATGGCATCTTCCACCAGCAAAGCTTGCCAAGATGTTCCAGAACAACTCGCCGACATGCTGGAAATGTAAAAAGGTACATGGAACATATTATCATCTATGGTGGACATGCCCCGTTGCGAAAAAATACTGGACTAAAATAAGAAGATGGATGGAAGAAATAATAGATCAACCTGTAGACTGGAAACCAGAGATCTTCCTGCTGGGTATTTTAAATAGAAAATATAGTAAAGAAATACGGTACTTAATCTTACATATAACAACGGCAGCAAGAATAGTTTACGCACAGTTCTGGAAAAATGAGAATATACCATCAGAGGAAGAAGTGATAAGGAAAATCTTAGACTGTGCGGAGATGGACAAATTAACAAAAGAGATAAAAGAAAAGGAAGACACAGAGTACTATGTAATATGGAATAAGTGGTATGATTGGTTGGAGATTAGAAATAATAAATGAAAATAAATGTGGAAAGGTCAAGAAAGGGAAAATGTGTGTATAATAATGTATAATAATGTATAGTAATAATAGGTATTATTCTTAGTATGAAGTATAGTATGAAGGAAGAAAATGGAAATAAGAAACAATGGGACAACAAGGACAAATATTTTTTAAAGAAGAATAAGGGGGGAAAATGTAAATAATAGAAGATTACCGTTACGAAATTGCTGTTTAAAAAAAAAAAAGGAGTTTACACTGTGTGTTTATGTGTGTTATGTTTTGTTGTTTTAAAAATAAATAAAAAAAAAAAAAAAGAAAAAGAAAGCCGGGTGAAGGAGACGGCCCAATATGGCCGTGAAGAAATGACTGCTGTCAGAAATAGCAGTGGAATAGCGGGACAGTGATTCAACTAACCTGGCAGAGTGAACACTCAGCGAACTCTTGTAAGTGTTCCGGATCGTGAAATCATTCCGGAGAATTTCGAAGAAGAGAAGAAAAGAGGAGAAGCCCCGGAGCGAAAGAGGGAAATCACCTCCCCTGTCAGATAGCGGCGAAAAGGAGACAGGGGAAAAAAAGAGATCTGACCTTAAAGTAACAGACTCACAGGCTGCAAGGACTGGTGATTAAGGGTGGTTTCTCTTTCTGGCTCTTGCAGCAGAGCCAAGAAGAAGCTACAAAAAACAAAATAAACTTGAAGAGTGACAGTATGGACTGAGTAGAGAGAGCGGACATCTTAAATAAGAACTGACGACCAATTAGCATTAAAGGTGGGAAGAGAGATACTCATAACGTAAGAAGTGAATTAATTGCTTTAAAAGTTCCTAAAACAAAAGGGATCAACTCTAACTGTTTTGAGAGCTTGAATATAATCTATTGTATGATTGAATGGGAGGAGGCTAACTAGGAACGAAAGGTTATATGCCTAAGAAGGGAGAGAAAACTGATTTATTTGTCTCTGTTGAATACAATAATATCTATAACTGTCAAGGGTTTGACTGTAAAACCTGGTCTATATTGTTAATGAATTGAATACTGGTTACAATAGTGAGGTAATTTAATGGTTACATTATTGTTACATGTTATTATATAGATAATACAGGACTGTAGTGGAATATAAACACTTGAAATTGATTAAGATTGACTATTGTGTATTAGAAGTGTTAATGTAATAGGTTTCATATTCTGTTAGCAACAAAATATATCATTGTTAAGATATAAGACGCCAGTGACTATAACCTTGGAAGAATAATAAATTCTCCAGGTGTGGTGGAGGGAAAGATAAAGACTGTGTATAAGTGGGAGGGTTGGTTGACGTCATTTAGAAAGATGACAAGTATCCCAAATCTAACAAGAGTTGGGATGGGAAGAAGGCAGATAACCCAAGCTTCATCAGCGGAATTAAGCCCAGCAGGGCAAAGATCTATTGAAGAGATGATGCCACGGGAGAAAGCAGGCTCACTTAAAGACTTACAAGCAATGCTACAATCCATGCAAGAGGTTATGCTGAGAAATCATGAGGATTTAAAAAAAGAAATAGGTGAAATAAGGAATGACACTGGAGAACTTAAAGAGAAGATGGGAGCAATGGACGGAAAATTTGAATGTTTCCAACAACAAATATTGAAAAATGAACAGAAAGTATTAGAAATGGAAGACAGAATGAATAAGGAGGAAAGAAGAGTAGACGAAATGAATGAAAAACTCTCGCAAGCAAACAAAGAATTAGAAAAAACCGTCATCCTGCTTGAAACTGAGAAATCAGACCATTATCTACGCTTTCAAAACGTGAAAGAAGAGAAGGGGGAGGACCTCCCAGAAATGATGGCAGACTTGTTAGCAAGGGCCCTGGGGATAGGGAAAGAAGAGATGGCAAATGAGGTTGATGAAATGTACAGAATCCACACAAACTACGCAAGAAGAAATAACCTACCCAAGGAAGTACATATCAGATTTGTGAAGAAGTCAATTAGGGATGAGATTTTGCACAGAACAAGGGACGATCCAATAGAATACAGAGGTAAACAACTAACTGTCCTTAAACAAGTCCCCAGGAGGGTAAGAGACCTGAGAAGGCCCTATCAACATATTACATCAAAATTAATAAGACGAAACATCAATTTTAGGTGGCTGATGCCCGAAGGGATTCTGGTGACCTGGCAAGAAAAAAGATATAAGCTAGATTCGATTGACAAAGCAGAAGAGTTTTTACAGCAGCACCTAGGAAATGAAGATGAACTAGAAGAAAGAGAATTAAGAGAAGAGAACAATACAGAGAGATATAATAGAAAGACACGAGAACCACAAGACAAAGAACGGGAAACGGAGAAAAGAGAAAAAATGAAAATGAACTATGACAATGATGATGGAAGCAGACACAAAGAACCCAAGGAAGACAGACCGACAAGAGCGACAAGATCAAAGCAGAGGCAGTAATGTAGAAATATTAACACTATTATCATTAAATGTAAATGGACTAAACTCCCCGGCTAAGAGAAATATAATTTTGAATAAGCTCAGTAAGAAAAACTTAGACATAACAATTCTACAAGAAACACACATAAAGACTCAAGATCAGGATCTACTAAATTACTCTAAGTTAGGAATCAAATTTGTATCGCTTTCACAGCAGAAGAAAGGAGGAATTGTGATATATGTTAAAGAAAAAATCCCAGCAAGACAAATCTATCGAGATGAGGAAGGCAGAATACTGATTATTGAAATTTCCCTGAATAAAAGAAAGGTCGCCCTGGTAGGAATTTATGCTCCCAATGAAAAACAAAGACAATTCTATAAGAAATTGCATAAGGTTATTGCTGATATGGAATATGAGAACATTTGTATAATTGGCAATTTTAATGCAATTATAGACGGAGAATTAGATTATAAGAGTGGGGAAGTAAGGAAACGAAGCAGGAGAATACTACCTGGTACTTTTTTTAAAAAGAATTAAATATTCAGGATAGTTGGAGGGAGAGAAATTTGAATGAAAAGCAATTTACATACTATTCAGGGCGGCACCAATCATGGTCCAGAATTGATATGGTCTGGACAACGAAAGAATTAAATGCAGATATTGATGATGTAATAATAGACAGTAATACTTGGGCAGACCATAATCCTATTATAATTAAATGGAAAGAACAGAAGATAACAACAAAGAGGTAGACGCTAAAAAAGGCAATCTTAAACCAAACAGAATTTAAGCATAAGATGGAGGAACAAATGCGGATATTCTTCCAGACAAATAAGAAAGAGGAGACTAGCACTCAAAATTTATGGGACACGGCCAAGGCTGTTATGAGAGGAACTGCAATTGCGTACATGGCCAATGAATATAAAAAGAAAAGGCAACATTGGAAAAACTTAACAGAAGAAAACAAAAAATTAGAATTAGAATTACAAAAAAACCCACAATGTAGAGACCTAAAACAACAGCTAGATTTAAATAAGCACAAATTGAATATTATAGAAAAGGGAGAAATGGCAAAAAAATTAAAAAGTATTAGACAAAAAATTTTTGAACAGGCAAATAAACCCAGGAGATGATTGGCCTATAGATTGAAAAAACAAAAAGATAAAAGATGGATTAGTAAATTATGTAATCAAGCAGGGGAGATGGTATATCAAAATGAAGAAAAAAACCGGGTGATATATGACTTCTATAAAAACCTTTATAAAGAGGATGGAAAGGTTACTGAGGAAAGAATATCACAATATCTTATGAAAGCGGACTTACCGAAGGTCCCGGAAGAATTTCAAAATATATTAAATAAAGATATAACAGTCCAGGAAATTATAGAAGCAATTAAAAAGCAAAAAAGTAATAAAACACCTGGCCCTGATGGATTACCATCCGAAATATATAAGAACCTCCAAGAACTTTTGGCCCCAACCTTACTGGGCATATTTAATGATGTATTAAACATAGCAAAAATCCCAAACTCATGGAAAGAAGCAATCATCTCACTAATTCCTAAAGAAAACTCTGACTTGACCTGCATTAAAAACTATAGGCCCATTTCTTTACTGAACACGGATTATAAGATTTTCATGACTATAATGGCAGAAAGATTTAAAACATATTTAGTTGAATTCATTCACACCGACCAAAATGGCTTTTTGCCTAAAAGACAAATTAGACATAATGTTAGGATTATACTAGACATCTTAGAATATTATGAATTACATAGCGAAAAACAAATGGCATTGATTTTTGTGGACGCTCAGAAAGTGTTTGATAATGTTAAATGGAATTTTATGTTGACTCAACTTAAACAGATGGATTTTGGGGAAAAAATTATAAACATGTTTAAAACAATCTATTCGAAACAAGAAGCAAAAGTAATTATAAATGGAGAACTAACAAATAGCGTCCAAATACAAAAAGGCACAAGACAAGGTTGCCCACTATCCCCTCTATTATTTATTCTTTCTTTAGAAGCACTCACAAGAATAATTCGAAAAGACAAGCTGATCAAAGGATTAGAAATTAGAAAAGAGACATTTAAATTACAGGCTTATGCAGACGATTTAGTTTTCATTTTGGAAGACCCCTTAGAATCTGGAACAAGATTATTACAGGAGCTGGAAAATTATGGAGATGTCGCGGGGTTGAAGATTAATAAAGAAAAAACTAAAATGTTAGTTAAAAACATGTCCAATTTACAAGAAACTGAGCTAGTAGACAAAATCAATATCCAGACATCTAAAAAAGTAAGGTATTTGGGGATCCAACTGTCGGCAAGATGTACTACACTCAAAAGAGAAAATTATGACAAATTAATAGACCAAATTATAGTAGACTTAGACAGATGGAAAAATTTGCAGCTCTCCTTTATGGGGAGAATAGCGACAATCAAGATGAACATACTTCCCAAACTACTCTTTTTATTCCAATGTGTTCCAATTAAATTAGGTAAGGCTTTTTTTGAAAATTTAAACAGAGTTACATCCAAATTTATCTGGCAAGGTAGAAAACCGAGAATTAAATTAAAACTATTACAGGATGCAAAGGAAAGAGGAGGGCTCGGCCTCCTGGATTGGGAAAAATATTATCAAGCAGCAATATTGGTATGGATAAAGGATTGGATACACTTAAGGAACAGAAGACTAATGGCATTAGAAGGCCATGATATGCAAATACGGTGGCATGCCATAATGTGGGACGGGAAATAGGCTCACCAGTATTTCCAAAACCACCATATTAGACGGGCACTATTAGACGTGTGGATAAAAATTAAAAAAATTAATTATATAGAGAGCCCCAATTGGCTATCCATATTAGAGATATTTATGCACCCCAAATTCATAAATTTAGGAAGAGTAACCACATATAAAGATATCTTAGACGAGAATGGAGACCTGAAAACAAGGAAAAGACTATTAGAAGATGGTATAGAGTTGGAATGGTGGGCACACTTACAAATACAGTCGCGATACAGAAAAGACAAAAAAGAACCAGGGATAAAATTAGAGTATACCCAATTAGATAAAATCCTTCTAGGAACAGAAGATCAAATGATAAAAAAGATATATCAATATTTATTAGAACAAGATTTGTTAGAAGAACAGGTAAAAGAAACAATGTTAATCTGGAGCAAAAATTTTGGTTATAATATTGACTTAGATAATTGGCAATCATTATGGGACAGAAATAGGAGGTTAACACTAGCCACCTCTTATAAAGAAAATCTATACAAGATGTTTTATAGATGGCACCTTCCCCCTACAAGGCTAGCAAAAATAGATAAAAAAATCTCACCGACATGCTGGAAATGTAGAAGGTTTCCAGGGACTTATTATCACATGTGGTGGGAATGTTCAAAAGCGAAAAATTTTTGGCACCAGATAAAAAATTGGCTGGAAGAAATACTGCTACAAAAAATTGATTTAAAACCAGAAATCTTCTTATTAGGGATTATTAATGATAAATTTAGCAAAGCATCTTTCTACTTACTATTGCATATTTTAACGGTAGCAAGATTGGCATATGCCCAAAAATGGAAAAGAAAGGAAGCCCCCACTGAAGAAGAAATAATAAATAAAATTTTGTCCTGCGCTGAAATGGACAGGTTAACTCTAGAGATCAAAAATAAAACTGAAACAGAGTATTATGAAATTTGGAAAAATTTGTACGATTGGTTAGAGATAAGGAGGATCGCTGAGATGATTATTGATTATTGATTGATTAGTAGATAACGCAAGGATTTCCTATTAGCATCTATATCAGGACACAACGGAAAGATATGTAAATACAGAAGTTTTTTACAGAAGTTTTTTGCAGAAGTTATATGTACAGCTTGTTATACTCTGTCCTGTTATAGAAGGTATTTTAAGTTTCTGTTTTTCTTTCTGTAATAGCAGTGTTATACCCAGGGAGGTTGAATTCTGTCCACTTTTGTTTTTAAATGTATATTTAATAAAATCATTTAAAAAAAAAAAAAAAGCTGGGCCAAGGCCAGATCAACCCAAATGGCAACCACCACCACCCCGAAAGCCTCCAACCGCCATGGCCACTTAAAACCCCAAGCCACCTGCAGGCCCATCAATCAAATGTTTGAGATGTGGACAACAGGGATATCGAGCAGCGATTTGCCCAGTCCTTTACCCTCAACAGTAGAATAGACCGGGACCACCACCAAGGAAGAAACCAGCCCAGCAGCCGGCGAAAGAGGAATCCAACTGGATCATGCAGGAACCTGTTGCCCAAGTCACCTCACCCACACAGGAGAGTGCTGAGGCCCAAACCGGACCTGCCACCGCTCTGCCCTCCTATGACAGCGATGACAAAGGAGAGAATGACCCGATGGTGAGTTGACCCCTTCCACCTTTTCTTTGCCTGCCAAGCTCATAATCCCTAAGACGGGGGCACAGGTATATCTGAAAGTACTAGTGGACTCAGGATGCTCCCGGTGCATTATTAGCTTATCACTTGCCCTGAAAATGGGCATATGAGCAAGGCTGCTCTCCAAACCCGTGAGGTTTGAGCAAGCCGATGGCTCCCTAACGGGAGGAACCTTAGTCACGCAATTAACTGAACCCATATGCTTAGAAATAGGTGAGCATTGGGAGCTCATTCGTTTCATGGTGGCTCCAAAAATGACTGAGGCCGTGATCCTAGGGCTAGCCTGGTTAGACAAATGGAAGCTGTTTATCTGGTGAGAGAAGGGAATGAGAACTGTCAGATTAGCTATAGGACCCAAGCCCCCCTTAACTTGGCTGGTGTTACTGGAGGACTTAGCCCTTCTAATGAGCTAGTGAAAATAGCTGCTCTGCTTCAACCAGACGAGCCACTCATCCCCAGCGAGTACTGGGACCTAGCAGAGGTGTTTAGTGAAAAAGAATGCAACACCCTTCCTCCCCATCAGCCTGATGATTGCTCTATCGAACTGTTACCAGGAGCCAAACTCCCACGACCAAGGATGTACACCATGTCGCCCCTTGAAATGGAGGAAATGCAGCAATATGTGGACAAGAACCTAGCGAGAGGATTTATTGAACGGGCTAAATCTCAGGTGGGAGCTCCGGTATTATTTAAAGGAAAAAAAAGACGGGTTGCTTCGTCTCTGCATGGACTATAAAGGATTAAACGCTGTGAGTGTGGAAAACAAATATCCCCTCCCCCTCCTGAAGGACTTACTAACCCACCTGGCAAAGGGGAGTGTCTTCACTAAGTTGGACCTAAGAGAGGCATATTATGGAGTGAGGATAAAGGAGGGAGATGAGTGGAAGACTGCTTTTAACTGTCCCATGGGGAGCTACCAATTTAAAGTCATGCCGTTTGGACTACAGGGGGCTCCAGCTGTCTTCATGCAGCTGATCAATCAGGTACTACATGATCATTTATATAAAGGGGTTTTGGTGTATCTTGATGATATCCTGATATACAGCACAAATATGGCTGACCACATAAAACTAGTGAGAGAAGTACTAAAGAAACTGTTGAATGCCAAACTTTATGTTAAACTATCAAAGTGTGAGTTTCACCAGACCTGACTAGACTATATGGGCTATAGAATTTCCAGCGAGGGCATTGAAATGGACCCGACCAAAGTGAAAGCTGTAATTGAATGGCAGCCCCCAAAGACTCACAAACAGCTCCAGAGCTTTCTGGGATTCGCCAACTTTTACCACCAGTTCATCCCCTCCTTTGCTGAAATTGCTTTACCCCTTATGGACTTACTGAAGACAGGCAAAGAGGGAGGAAAGCCATGACCAGGCCAGCCACTAGCATGGACTATGAACTGTCAAACTGCTTTTGAGAATTTAAAAAGGCTATTTGTGGTCGAACCGGTCTTAAAGCATCCTTGTCCAGGGAAGCCCTTGGTGATTCAAGCCGATGCCAGCGACGTGGCCATCAGAGCTGTGCTATTGCAAAAGAACCAGAATGGGATCCTACAACCCTGTGCCTACACCTCGAAAAAATTCACTGAGTGCAAGAGGAGGTGGGCTGTGTGGGAGAAGGAAGCCTTTGCGATTCATTGGGCTCTATTAATCTGGTGACACTATCTAGAGGGGAGCAAGGTGCCTTTCGAGGTATGGACTGATCCCAAAAACCTAGAAGCACTGAAAACTCCCCGCAAATTGTCCCTGAAACAAGTACGGTGGGTGCAATACTTCAACCGTTTTAACTTCACCCTAAAGTACATACTGGGAGGAAAAAACTTTTTAGCTGATGCTTTATCCAGACTGCCCCAATACAAGAGCCAGTGTGAAGAGGTTAATGAAGCAATTATTTCCACTCCACAAACTGCTTCTCACCTCATGCCATGCAGAGTCTCACCTTCGAGAGCCCCAAACCCCGATGACCCTGGAGCAAAGAAAATAAAACAAGAGCTCCTCACCGACCAATGGCTCAAGGACAATCAAACCTCCTTAACATGCAGGGATAGTTTAGCTTACAAAGGGGGAAAGTTGTACTTGCCTGAAACCCTCCACCTCAACGCGCTCCGGCACAGCCATGATGTAAAACAGGCTGGACACTTTGGATATTTAAAAACACTACATCTCATCTGCCGGCAATTTTGGTGGCTGGGGTTTAAATGGGACATAGAGAACTATGTCCAGAGTTGTGCTGTATGTACCACCATGAAAAGAATTCCGGGGAAAACCCCTGGGCTATTACAACTGGTGGCGGACCCTTCCCAATCATGGGAAGAAATTGCCATGGATTTTATAGTAGACCTACCTGAAAGTAGGGGAAATACAGTCATCTGGACTGTGATAGATCTGTTTTCAAAGCAGGCTCACTTCATTGCCTGCAAAGGGCTCCCGTCCACCCAGCAACTAACCAAGATGTTTCTGAAACACATCTACAGACTGCATGGTGCACCAAAACGAGTAGTTTACAGCAGTTTACAGCCAGGTTTTGGAGAAGTTTTCTTAAGCTAATTGGCTCATCTCAAGGACTATCGTCGGCTTTTCACCCATCTACCAATGGGGTGGCTGAATCTGTGAACTCAATGGTGGAGCAGTATCTCCAATGCTATGTGGATTATCAACAGATGAACTGGACTGACCTCCTCCCTTTTGCAGAGGTGGCTTACAATAACTCTGTTCACAGCAGCACCGGTTTCACACCTTTCAAAATGGCCACAAGAAAAGGGTTCAGCCCAATACCTGAATATCCTCAGGGACCCTCCGCTTCCCAAACTCTTGATCAGTGGGTAAGGGGGTGGGAAGAAGTCTGGAAAGCCACAAAAACTGCTTTGAAAAAGGCTTCTGAGACATATAAAAAGCAGGCAGATAAAAAAGGGCTCCTCAAAGGACATCCGAAGTTGGGGAAAAGGTTTATTTGTCCACAAAATATTTATGGCTTAAATTACCTAGTAAGAAGTTAGGACCGAAGTACTTAGGACCCTTCTCCATTGTAAGGATCATTAACCTGGTCATGGTAGAATTAAAGATTCCCAGACTCTTAGGGAAAGTCCACCCTGTGTTCCATTGTAGCCTGCTGAAACCTTTTCAGGATTCCACCTTAAGACCTCCCCCTAAGAAGGCACCTGGACCTGTCATAGTAGCAGGACAGACTCATATGAAGTGAAACGTATTCTTGATTCTAGATTTTTTTAAAGGGAAATTGCAGTACTTTTTGCAATGGAAGGGGTATCTGTTGTCTGAAGCCACCTGGGTGAAATCTAGCAATGTAAAAGCTGACAGACTCATTAATAGGTTCTATAAGAAACATCCTAACAAACCAAGAGGCAACCCCTAACCTATAATTTTGTTTGCATTACAGGATTTGTCCTTTTTGTAAGGGGGGCCGGATGTCAACGCTGCTAACATCAGATGTTCTTGCTTTGACAACAGATGAAAATGCAGCCATTTTCTCTATGCTTTTAGAATTAGTTGATGCTGGGAGAGTGGATAGGGATGAGAGTCCAGCTAGTCATAACAATAAATACTCGGCCGTGGGAACCCAAGGACATTGGGCCCAGAGCTGATAGCATTTTGGTGGGCTGGAGAGCTGGGGAGGAAGCCCACGCTTCAAGCTAATTCGGGAATGTAATTTATGACTGTTTATTGGAGGTGGGAATTATACTTTGTTACTTTGTATCCAGGGGAGGGGAATTTAGTTTTTGGGTTTAACTATGTGGTGCCGATACTTTGTTTCTCGAATAAAAGATTCTTTAAGATAAACAATGCCTCAAAGTTCTTTTGAAGGGTTTCATCTATCGGAACCATGACACATAATTATATGGAAAGTTCATAAATCGTATACTAAATCTCTGACTTGTATTCTGTAAGTACCAATGCACTATTTCTAGATGAAAATAGTTTGATACAGGACTTATAGGAAGTTCCAAAGACAGAGAGAACACCAAAGACCTAAAGTGAGGGAAACATTCTGAAGACTCATACTTGTCATCACTATGATGTCTGTGCTTAACTTGCAAATTAATGTCTAGAAGTAATGACCTTTGGAAGGCAGGATTTTGCCCGGTGAACTGAGAAGTCAACTAAAGCAGAACTTAGAATGAACTGGTTGTTTGTGTTAATGGTCACTTAGGTAACAACTGTAATATTCCATGTGATTTTAAAAAAAAAAACTTATCAAGTTGAAGCTGAGAAAAGTAGTTGCTCTATTGAACTTTTTAATATTATACTGTATCAATATTTTGGAGTTTTGACAAAAAGGAATTAATCTTAAAGAAATACTTATTCAATTCCTGTATTAGTAGTGTACATGGTGGAGGGTTGGTAGAGAGATCAAAAAAAGGCAAAATGGAAGGTGCAGCAGTATGATCAAAAAGGGAGGGAAGAAGAAAGGGAGGGATCAAACACATTTTCTATGACTAAAGCTTGTCTCTTGATCAGAAGTCAAAGTTTCTGTATTTTTTTTTAACTTCTAGATTTCCACGCTCTGTGAAAGATTGCCAACCCTGCTGTAGGCGGTTGCCATCAACATGAAATTCCTTTTCACAAAATGGCATGGCAAAAAATATATTTAGGGGTTTTGCGCAGTAGTGCAGCAGCCGAGGATTGCGGGGCTCTGCACTCTATGGCCGATTTCTGCCTGTTAGGGGACCCTAAATGGGCCTGAAGTCGCCCCGGAGAGGTGACAAAGAAGGAGGGAAGCCCCGCTGACTGCGGAGTGACGGTGGTCAATCCGGTCATTTGGGGAATGCCCTCCAGAAACCAGCAGGACAAAGGCTAGCTTAATTCCAGAGTCTAGCCCAAGCTATAAGCAGCCGAAGCCCAAAAGCACTATTTTAAGCTGACTGTAAATAACGTCCTTGGAACTGGGTAAGAACATTGATTTTCTCTCTCCTACTTGATAATTGATTTCCTGGGGGGGGGGGAAACCCAAGAAGCAAAAAGCCTCCAAAAGTGAGAAGGGGGGATCTTTGCCCCACCCTCCTAAAGATGGAAGTGACTAATTAAACTTTTTATGGGGGACAGAATCATACTGAAATGAAATGAATATAAGACCTAAATCTGGATAAGTTTGAAATTGGTGGGATCTGTTAAGATTTTCTTTTTAAATCATGAAAACAGAAGACAGCAATTGTTTATTTTGAAAACTGAAAAACGAATTGGTGCTGACATCTAGTGGTGGATAAAAATATAAAATAGTAGTTGCTCCAATACAGGAACTGGCAAAGCCCAGGAAAAGACAACTTGTCTTTTGACCTTCAATGCCTTAATAACAGAGAACAGCTGTGACAAAAAAAGAAAACATTTTGGGCTACCTACAAAGCGAGAATTATAAACTTTAGGGGGAAAATTGATCTTTCTGGATTATAAATACTTACTCAACTGTAACTCTAAAGCTGTTTGCAGAGAAAGAAAAATCCTGATTTTTGGCTATCATGGAAAACTAGAGATCTGCAGAAAGAATACACCAAGAAAAAACAAATACTTTCCAGGAGGAGATGTATGCTATGTTGCGACTAATTCAAACAACAATGATCTCAAACCATGAGGAAATTAAAAATAACTTTGAAATATAAATGAATACATCTCCAATTTAACTTTACAACAAAAAAACTCAGAAAATAAAAATAGAGAATGAGCAGATAAAACAGACAACTGAATATAAACCAGAGGAAAGAGATTTAAAGATAGAACCTAACAATAGAAGGAAGTATGACTTAACCCAGGTGGGAAAAATCTTGCAGGAAATACTGGATATGGAAAAGATAACTTATACTCTAAGATCACAAAATAAGTCTGAGGACAAGAAAGAAGACTCGATAAAATAGATTACAGAAATGTCAGGAGAATTACGAGAACTTGAGAGACAAAAAATGATAAGAGAAACTAAGAGAGAGAAAAAGGAAAAGATCTTCAATGAATATGAAGGGGCAAAACCTTCCCATAAAAACATCTTACTTGATTTTCCTTTTGTACCTACAATAACATTTACAAGACTATGGGAAGACTCTTTGATTCAGTGGAGCATATTGATTAGAAAAGATGTTTGGCAAAAAAAAAAAAAGGCTAAAGTGAGAATTAAGAAATTAGATGATGGGATTTATCAGAGGGAATATTTAAAAATTAAACATCTGTTTGAATATGGTTAAAGAAATAGAAAATTTTTGGATGTAAATGAATTTTTGTTTAAGAGGGATGAGCCCCTCAAGTAACATAGTATTTTTTCTTTCTTTTTTCTTTTTTCTTTTGTTTTTTGACATGAGATATGTAAAAATGTTGGGATGGTTTATATAAAGGAAATATTTTAGATATTTAAGTGTAATTGATCTTGAGAAAACTTAAATGGATAAAAATGTTTTGAATAGATCTAAAAGATTAGATAATTGGATTTATTAAATGGAATATTTAAAGATTAAACATATGTTTGAATATGGTTAAAAAGAAGAGAAAAATTCTGGATATAAATGTACATTAGCCTAAGAGAGACATGTATTTTCTCTCTCTCTCTCTCTCTCTCTTTAAGATATGAGAAATGTAAAGGTATTGGGATGGCCTGTATGAGGAAAAAGACTTAAATACTTAAGTGTAATGAACTTTGAGAAAATTTTAACCGATAAGAATGTTTTGAACATTGTGGGGAAAACAAATTTAAATAAGAATTTTGTAAACAGGATCTATGATGAGGCAATCAAGATGATCAGTTAGAAAAGAAGCTTTATATTTTTTTGTTCAATATTTTATTAATTTTTATAATCACAAATCCTTAATATTTTATCAGCAACATATTGTCTGAGTTCCAATGTTTAGTTTATAATGCATGTTAAACTCCTTTCTCTCTACCTCGTTTTTCTAGCCATTGATAAAATGTATCCCATGTTCTAAAGTATTCTGAATCTTCTTTCTCTTTCATTTTCAGTGTCAATCTGTCCATTTCTGCACAATCTAAAATTTTCTTAATTATCTCTTCCTCCACTGGTAATTCTTCATCTTTCCAATGTTGAACAAATACAATTCTCACTGCAGTTAATACATGTAACATTAAATATACACATTCCTTCTCATAATTTCCTACAATTATACCTGACAGAAATAATTCTGGCTTAAAAACTACATGTTTTTTAGTCATTTTCTCTAACCATATGTGTATTCTTGAACAAAATCTTTTGGCTTTAGGGCAGGTCCACCAAAGATGATAATATGTGCCTGGTTTTTGTCTACATTTCCAACAATTGCTAGACATATTTTTAAACATTTTCACTAACCTCACAGGTGTTAAATGCCATCTGTAGAACATTTTGTATAGGTTTTCTTTGTAAGTCACCGCCTTTGTTATTTTAGAGTTTTGTTTCCTAAAGGCTTTGTCAGTTTTCTAGCTCTATGTTATGCCCAAAGTTTTTTGCCCATATTAACATTGTTTCTTTAACTTGTTCCTCTTCCATCTTTAAACTTAACATATACTTATATAGTTTCTTTATCAATATTTCATCTGATGTCAATAATATCTGGTCAAATTCTGTCTGTTCTTTATAAAATCCAGATGTTTTAACATCTTTTTCATATCTCGTTTGAATTTGCAGGTGTGGCTACTATGATGGATCAATGCCCTGTTCTTGTCCGGGTTTTAGTTTCCCTTCAGTATTCAAAATGTCTTTATATGTCACAATTTTCTCATAGTTAATTAAGTTTGGGTGAACAAACACTTCCATTGTTGAGAGCCATCCAGGTATTTTCATGTATATTTTCGCTTTTACTTTTTCCCATTCTAGAAGGAGTGAGTTTCTTATGTAGTGGTTTTGAAAGTATCTATTCTCATACCATAAGAAGGCATCCCATCCGAATTGTAGGTCATGCCCCTCTAGGTATAGTAATCTTTTATCTATGAGAATTATCCATTCTTTTAACCAAGTTAATACAGATGCTTACTACTACTACTACTACTACTACTACTACTACTACTACTACTACTACTACTACTACTACTACTACTACTACTACTACTACTACTAATAATAATAATAATAATAATAATAATAATAATAATAATAATAATAATAATAATAATAATAATAATAATAATAATAATAGAGTTGAAAGGGACCTTGGAGGTCATCTAGTCCAACCCCTGCTCAGGCAGGAAACCCTATACCATTTCAGACAAATGGCTGTCCAATCTCTTCTTAAAAACTTCCAGTGTTGGAGCATTCACAGCTTCTGGAGGCAGGTTGTTCCATTGATTAATTGTTCTAACTGTCAGGAAGTTTCTCTTTAGTTCTAGGTTGCTTCTCTCTTTGGTCAGTTTCCATCCATTGCTTCTTGTCTTGCCTTCAGGTGCTTTGGAGAATAGCTTGACTCCCTGTTCTTTGTGGCAACTCCTGAAATATTGGAACACTGCTATCATGTCACCCCTCATCCTTCTCTTCATTAAAGGATGAGGGGTGACGTGATAGCAGTGTTCCAATATCTCAGGGGTTGCTTGATAGTATAAAGCCCAATCTGGCAAACCAAATCCTCCATTTTCTTTCGCTTCTTGTAGCATTTTCAATCTAATTCTAGCTTTTTTTTCCTTGCCAAATAAATTTCAAAATCAATGTATTTAATTCATCAAAAAAACTTTTTCCCAGTTTTATCGGTATTGTTTGAAATAAAAAGAGTAGTTTTGGTAAAATATTCATCTTCACCATTGCTATTCTCCTTAGCATTTAAAGTTGTAGATTTTTCCATTTTTCCAGATCTAATTTTATTTTTTTTAATAATTTTATGTAGTTGTCTTCTTTTATTGTTGCACATATTGCTGTTAAATATATCCTCAAGTATTTGATTTTCTTAACTATTTGAAGGTCTGTTTTTTCTGACAATTGATTTTTTTGTTTATCTGTAAGGTTTTTAGTTATCACTTTGGTCTTTTCTCTATTTATTTTCAGTCCTGCCACTTCTCCAAATTCTTCTATCTTTTTCATAAGCTTGAGGCTTGTCTCAAGAGGCTCTTCTAATACAAAGACCAAGTCATCTGTGAATGCTTGTAGTTTATATTTTTCATTTTTTATCTCCAGTCCTTTAATTTCTGAGTCTTGCATAATATTTCTATTCAGTACTTCCAATGTTAATATAAATAATAATGGAGATAATGGACATCCTTGTCTTGTGCCTTTTTTAATATTAAAGTTTTCTGTAAAGTCTCCATTTAAGATTACTTTAGCTATTTGTCTATGATAAATTGTTTTAATTATATTTGTAAAGTTTTCTCCAAAATCCATTTCGTTTAGTTGTTGAATCATAAATTGCCAATTTACATTATCAAAAGCCTTCTGTGCATCTAGGAATATTAGCACCATCTGCTTCTTTGGGTGCATTTCAAAGTATTCCAAAATATCTAAGATTATTCTTAAGTTATTTTTTATTTGTCTCTTAGGTAAAAATCCATTTTGGTCTGTATGTATAAATTCAATCAAAAATTTCTTTAATCTTTCTGCTATTATTGAAGCAAAAATTTAATAGTCCATGTTTAATAGAGATATTGGTCTATAATTCTTTATCTGTGTCAAATCTGAATCTTCTTTAGGTATTAAAGTAATGTTGGCTTTTATCCACGTTTTTGGTATTTTAGCCTCTAAGAGTACTTCATTACACAGTTCTTTCATTAGTGGGCTTAATGTATCTTGTAGACATTTATAAAACTCTGCAAGTAGCCCAACTGGACCAGGAGTCTTATCATGCCTTTTTAAAGCTTCTATTACCTCCATCATTGACATTTTTTCATTTAGCATGTTTTGTATGTTCTCTGGAATTTTTGGTAACTCAGCTTTTTTATGTATTATTCTATTTTTTCTTGAGAAGTTTCTTCTGTATCATAAAGTGTCTCATAAAAGTCTTTGATTATTTTTTTAATTATGTCATTTTGGAACTGTAAATCGCCTTTTGAGTCTTGCAGTTTATCAATTTTTTCTCTCTTTCTTTTTTCAGTTTGTATGCTAACCACCTACCCGGTTTGTTAGTATTTTCAAAGAAATTTTGTTTTGCCCTTTTAATTTTTTGGGCCAATTTTTTCACCTCAGCTAAATTTAATTTATGTTTTATTATTTCCATTTGTTTTTTTATGTGTTTTCTTTTGTGGATTTCTTTGTAATTCTAATTCTAATTTCATACATTCCTCCTTTAACTTCATTTGTTGTTACTTTTTTTCTTTGCTCTTTTTTGCCATGTAAGTTATAGCTAACCTTCTAAAGCAGGGGTGTCAAACTGCCGGCCCATGAGCCGGTTGCATCATAGCAAAACTGCACCCACCCCATTATTGGCAATGGCAAAAAAGCTGCGATAGGTCGCGACACGTCACTTGACGTTGTGAGTTTGACACCCCTGCTCTAAAGTATGCTTTAGATCACAGGTCGGCAACCTGCAGCTCCGGAGCCGCATGCGGTTCTTTCAGCCGTCTCCTGCGGCTCCCAGTCCATGTGCAGTTCCCCCCAAAAAAATGGGACTAAAAAAGTTCAACCAATCAATTCAAACTTCTCACGAAAAAAAAAACTTGTGAAGTTTGAATTGATTGGTTGAGCTTCTTTAGTTTGTGGGACTGCCCACAAGCCGTTTGTGGGACTGCCCACAAGCCGTTTGTGGGACTGCCCACAAGCCGTTTGTGGGACTGCCCACAAGCCGTTTGTGGGACTGCCCACAAACCTCTTCTCTCTCTTCAGACTGCACGGACTGCTAGAAAGGTGAGTAGGCCCTTTTCTCTGGGGACTTGCAGTAGGCCAGGAGAAGGGAGCGAGCGCCCGGCCACTCTGCCACGTGAAGATGCCCAGCCTGGGAGAGAGCACCAGGGGTGGTGACGGCACCTCCTCCTCCTCCAAAGGGGCAGCTACTGACTCCGAGGTGCGGAGGCAAGCTGCTCTGCTTTGCACGATGCTTACTTTCTGTTTCCAAAATGGCCTTGGCGTCACCCGGCCGGCGCGCTTGCTTGGGAGGAGCTCAGCCTGGATCAGCTGGTGGGCAGGTCGCGCGTCCTCCTGGCTGGCCGCTCTTCTCCGGCCGCCCCGCCGCCCCAGTTGGCATGCTTGCAGATCCCCCCCCCAAATAAATAAAGAGAAAAGGCTGATTTTAAAGGTTGTCCAGCTAAAAGGGAGGAAAGAAGCTGGTCTGGAGCGCCCTGGAAAAGCGAGCAGGCAGCACTTCTGCACGGGCTGGTTGGGCTTTTGGCAGGTTTCGCCTGCAATTAAGGCAGGGTGAGGTTTTTGGCTTGGAGGCTGAGGGGGGAGCTGCTTGTGGGGGCACATGTCTGCTCACATAAGTGCAAATGTGTTTCTTTTGCAGGGAGGCTGCTTTGCTGAAGGTTATATCTTCCTTCCTCTTCCTTCCTTCCTTCCTTCCTTCCTTTTCTTTCTTTCTCTTTTTTCCTTCCTTCCTTCCTTCCCATATTCATCCTGCCTTTCTTCTTCCTTCCTTCCTTCCTTCCTTCCTTCCTTCCTTCCTTCCTTCCTTCCTTCCTTCCTTCCTTCCTTCCTTCCTTCCTTCCCTCCCTCCCTCCCTCCCTCCCTCCTTCTTTCCCTCCCTTTCTTTCTTTCTCTCTTTCTCTTTCTTTCTTTCTACTTTCTTTCTACTTTCTCTCTCTCTCTCTCTCTCTCTCTCTCTCTCTCTCTCTCTCTCTCTCTCTCTCAATAAGCAAACAATCTGGGCTCTGACTGGCTGCTCCGTGCTTCTTCCTCCTCCTCCCCCCCCCCACACAAGTAAACTGCATGCAAAAATCCCACAAGATCTACCAGCAGTGTTTTCGCTCCTAAGTCAGCCTATGTCTGTGCACACGCACAGACTTAAACAGAGGCTTCCAAACCTGACGCATACACATGTGGATGTCTGCAACCGGTCGTTGCAAAAAATAGGGAAAAAAGGGGGGAAAGTGGGCGTGAATATTTAAAGACCCCCACTTTTCCTTTCCTTCCTCCTCTTTGGCAGTGTTGACTTCTGCTCCTCCAATCCTGGCTGCTCTTCACGGTCCCTGCCTGCCACGGCGATTTCTGAGAGCGGGGAGCAGCTGCCTGCTGGGCAAGCCCCGAAAGCTTTTTTCCTCTCCCCGATCTTGCCTTTCTTGCTCGCCCTCTGATATAGGCGTCTGCTGGGTTTCCTCAACCTCCCCCCCATTTTATTTTAATCCCATCACCGCCTCCCTCTTTCACAAAGTTGGCATTCCGGGGACTCAGACCTCGCGCTCCCGGTGTCACTTGGCGAAGCTTGAAGGAGAGGCCGCCTGCTCCCACCTCCCACGGAGCAGAACTGCTGCTTCCTCCCCCTCCCAGCGAAAGAACCCCGAGAGCTGGAAGATGTCCTTTCTCCCACTTTCCGCTTCTCATCCTCTCTTTTCCGAGCACCCCTCCCAGAGCGAGCCAGAAGCCTCAACTCCGGCCTCCCGTGGCAGGCTGAGATAGGCGAGCCCGAGCGGCCGTCTGCTGCCACCTCGGAAGATTTACCGCAGCAGCTCTTTCTCCCTGTTGGCCTCCTCCTCTGCTCCTTCGGAACCTTCGCGCCAAAAGGCGGAAAGAAAAAAGTCCCAGAGAGGGAGAGCGAGGGGCGGGGGAAGAGCAGTCTTTTCTGAGGGGAGGAGAGGCCAGGACGGCAGAGCCGTCCATACCACAGCTGGACAGGGGCAGGGCCGGTGCATGTCTCGCCTTAGGCTCCACTCTTCAATCAAGCCCCCTGTTCCGTGTACGTGCGCACATTATGCGGCTCCCAGGTTTTCTTTTGTGAGGGAAACGGGTCCAAGTGGCTCTTTCAGTGTTTCAGGTTGCTGACCCCTGCTTTAGACATATCCCACACAGTTTGAAGTGATGTCTCTTCTTTTTTGTTTATTTTAAAGAAAAATTCCATTTCCTTTGTTGCTATTTGTATAAATTCTCTTTCAGTAAAGATTGGTTCAGAGACCATCTTAATTTTTTCTTAGCTCCTCTCCAGGTCATCTTTATTGGATTGTGGTCTGCCCATATGTTGGTTTCTATCTTAATCTCTTGTATAATCGTACTTAATTCAGGAGATATCCATATCATATCAATTCTGGACCATGATTTATGTCTGTTTGAGTAAAATGTATATTGTGGGTTTTTTTAATTCTTTTCTCTCCATATATCCTGTATACAGATTGCTTCTGCCATTTTAAAGAAAGTTTTAGTTAGTATAGTTAGTATATTCCTTCCTTTTTTCCCTACTTTACTGCTTCTGTAATCCAGCTTTCCATCTATGATTGCATTAAAGTCTCCCATTAAGCAAATATTTTGATATTCCAATTCCACTATTTTTTATGTAATTTTGGGTAAAATTCTTCTTCTTTGTTATTTGGTGCATATATAGCTACCATCAGTATCTGTTTTTGATTTATCATTATTTCCACCATTAATATTCTTCCCTCTTCATCTGCATAGATTTGTTTGGGATTCATTATTTCTTTAATATATAAAGCTATTCCTCTTTTTTTTGTTGTGCTAATGTGAAGTGGAGTTTCCCAATTTTCGGTTGTTCCAACAGTTTATAGTGTTGTCTCTTAATATGTGTTTCTTGGAGACAAATTATATCCATTTTTAATTTTTGTAGTCGTGTGAAAAAAAAAAATTCTTTTTGCGGGGGAGTTCAATCCATTTATATTCATTGAGAAAATCCCATCTTCCTTCTCCATCTCCTTCTCTTGCTTTTGCCCCTTCTTCTATATTTGTGTTTTCTGTTTCTTCCTCTTCCCTGGTTTGGCTGCTCCTTCTATTGCTACCTCTTACTGTTTCTTTGTTTCTTTTTCTTCACGGAATTCTGGACTTTCCCCTTCCAGGAATGCTTTGTATCTCTCATAAAATTCCATTGCCTTGAGTGCAGTGTCCAATCTGTATCTTTTCATGTCCAAATTAATTAAAATCCCTTCCAGAATCAGCCATCTAAAATTCACTTTTTTTCCAAATTAATTTTCTGGTCAGGAATTGATATTCTCTTTGTGAATCTCTTATTCTCTTGGGGATCTGCTTCAACACTATGATTTCCTTTGCTTTATAATGCAAAGGATCATCTCTCGCTCTTCTCAATATCTCATCTCTTATAGATGTCAGATGACAAATCTGACATGTACTTCTCTGGGGACATTGTTTCTCCTTGCCTAGCTTGAATTGACTCGAAATATCTGATCTATCTCTCCTTCCATTTCCTGTTTCCAGATTTCCAGTGCTTCAACTAATAGCTCCATAATCAAGTCCACGAGGTCCTCTTCTTTATCCTCCATTATGTTTTGAAATCTTAAAAAGTAAGATGCCTTTTCCATTTCCAAAACTGCCATTGAATCTTCCAATTCTCTATTTGCCTGCATGAGCCTCTGGTTTTCGTCTTTTATTTCTTCCATCTTTTGATCAATCTCTACAGATTTGTCTCCTATTTTGTGAATTCTTTGTTCATTCTTTGTAACCATCTGTCTAAAGCTTTCTAATTGAGAGTTTATTTATGGATTTCTTGATTCATTTTATCAAAGTTGTCTTTTGTCTCCTCATGATTTTTCCTTGTATTTTCTTTGTGAGAGGAAATAGCCTCTTGGATTGCTTGTAATGTTGCTTGCATCTCCTTCTGAAAGTTGTTACATTTTTCTTGTTGACACATTGATTTGATTGATCTCTGATACACAGGGCTTGCAGAGGCGGAGGACAGGGCTGAGGGTGTTTTCTTGCTAGTTTTAGTTAAATTCGGAACACTCATTTTGTTTCCACCCCCCAAATCTTTTATCAGCTCTAATACATTTCCCCAATGCCCACCTTAAACCAAAACATTAATCTTATGATCAATACACAATATATCTTTTACATTTGTATTAAGTAATTCTTATAGTTCTTCTCTGTAGTCTCTGTAATCCAGTAGGCTCCCTGAAACAAAAAGGGAGAACAAGACATAAAATAAAAAAAATGTAATCCCCTTCTGTTTATGAAGTTCACTTCCGGAACAATTGTCCAAAATCCAACTTTATCACTTAGTCAGAATTTATAATCCACAAGGTCCTACTATTCAAAGCTGATAGTCCATAGGGCCTTCTTCAAGGGAAGTCACCAATATTTAGACTTCCACTGTCCATAAATAGTTCTAATATAAAGAGTTTATAATCCAATAGGCTCCCCAGGCAACAAGAAAAAAAAAAGAACAAATTGTCCTAAAGTCCAGAGTTGCCAATCTGCCAAAGTTATAATCCAAAATGTCTTACTGTTGGTAATTCCTTACCATTCACTTTGTCTCTGAGTAGTTTGTGAAGCTACAGTGTTTGTAATCCAAAGAAGCCAGATGGCTTCAAAATAGTTTGTAATTTTAGTTGTAATTCATCCTGCAGAGAAAACAGCCCAAGAATTTTTTTTCTTTTTCCAGCTACAATCTACAAGGCTATGAAGTTCAGGGACATCAAAGGATTCAATCTGTAGTCTGTCTCTGGGTTTCTGGTCAAGTTCCCTTACTCCAGACAAAATATATAAACAAAGTATATAAACAAAACTTAGTGTAGTATAGTTCTTTTCTTTTACCACTAGGTGTCATTAGGTGTCCATTTTGTAACTTTCCAGCCAGGATTTTTTATAAGACTTTGTTCCATACTGTCCAGGAAAGGTTAAAAAAAAGTTTAAAAGTATTATAACTTCCCAAAACTTTTTCTTTCTTTCTTTCTTTCTTTCTTTCTTTCTTTCTTTCTTTCTTTCTTTCTTTCTTTCTTTCTTTCTTTCTTTCTTTCTTTCTTTCTTTCTTTCTTTCTTTCTCTGTCTGTCTGTCTGTCTGTCTGTCTGTCATGTCCAAAATAATTTTATTGTCTTCTCTATTTCCCCCCCAAAAGGCTTAAACTGCTGCTTTTATTCTGGGAGAAGGGGTAAGAAAGAAAAACCCTCCTCCCTTTAGCTCTGGGAGTTCTTTCCTTTTGGGTCGCTTATTTTTCAAGAACAGGTTTTACAATCGTAAAGGAAGGAAAATAGTCTCACCCAGATCAGACATGTTGCTCATGCTTGTTAGTTGCTTTTTCTTCCAGCAGACAGCAGCTTCTGACTGGCTGCATGGGTGTGGCCAGTCTTTCTCCTGTTGGTCCTGAGGGCTTCCTTGGATCAAACAGGTCAACTGCTATCCCCCTGCGATCTACAAGGGTCCCCTCTTGGTCTGTTGCCTCTTCAGGGTGACGTCAGGCCCTTTTCGGCCCCTCAGCAGGAATAAATTGGGCGTGGGAGGCAGAGCCCGGCTTCACTGCATCCGTTTTGCTGCGATGTCCAGAAAGGAAACTTTATATTGATGTGGTTATTATTTGTAGAAATATTAGAAAAATGTCTATATTTAATTATTATTTATCAAAATAATAAGAATTGTATCAGTTCAAGGTTGGCAAAAGAGAATATTATTGAAAGAAGAGAAAATCAAGCAAAGCTACTATGTGGATTATAAAATTATAGAAACTAATTGTTATTGACTGTTTTTTAAATATAAACCCAGACAACACGCTGTTTACCAAATATTAAGGTGATTATGTTAAAGAATCAATAAAATATATTTTTAAAAAAATATTTAGGACAGGGTTATAAACATGAGATCAGATTTTAAAGAGGTTCTCATTTACTGTAATATGTACTCAACCTGGAAGGTATATTGTGTAGGTTAAGTATCATTAGCAAGTATGGTGTATAATTTGTCCAGCCATTGGTTCTTTAAAAGTATTTCTAAGCATATGTAATTTTGAAAGGGAAATATGTTTGCAGTTGTAATTAATGGCTATTATGAACTCAAGGGTTACTCATTGCTTATTTTTCTGAAACATTTCCAATTTTAAAACGTTTATCACTCAACATTCCTTCTTTAAGTTGTATTGGCAAACATGTTCTTCATTATGTAGAAAAATGCATGCCACATGCAAGCTGCATAGTCTAATGAAACTGTGTTCATACTGTGGGAAGTCATCCCCCACAGAGAAAGAAATATTTTGGGGGTATTAAAAGGGCAGAATATTAAATTTGCCCAAAGAAATAATGAAGATCTTTAAAAAGGCAGAAACCCACCAATACCAGAAAGGCACACTGAAGCTCAGGACAAAGTTCATGCCACAGGAACAGGAAACAACCTCAAAAGCCCAAGAAGGTATAAAAACCCACCACTCCCAGCTACATGTGGTCAGCTGCTCCAGAGCCTCATGTCTTGTGGTTCTGCTCTTTAATAAACTACAACCTTCTTTCTAAAGCAGTCTCCATTTTGTTTATTCCCGGCTTGGACTGGACCCTGATGAAGATTTTTCATTCTACAATTTGGTACCCAGGATTGGACTTCAAGCTAACTTCTCCAGAGGACTGAGACTGGTAAGCCCCATCTTATTGGCAGCAGACTCCTTGTGTCTGTGTATGGGTTTCCCAGGCCCTGCCCATGTGGAGAGAGGGTAGTAAAGGGAGTTTTTTTTAATAATATATTTTATTTATTTATTTTATAAGTTTATATTTCATAAATGCTTAACAAACAACATGTTGTCTGGGTCTTATTTTAATAACATGTAATAAGATCCTAATCTCTACCCCGTTTTTCCAGCCATACATCCATACATCCCATATTGAAAATACTCCGTATCTTCCTTTTCTTTACAGCATTAACCTTGCGAACTCTCAAACTTCCTCCTTGCATTATATATTCAAGATGGACAGTATTTAATATTTATTTGCTATGTATATGTAGGGATGTGGGTCTATATATATGTTGTACATAGTATGTTTAGGTGTGTGTCATGTATATGTTTCACTTTGAGAGCGGGCAACTAAATTTCATTTTTTTATGTGTGCCATTGTGCCCACAATATAAAAAATGACAATAAAGGTTATTTATCTTATTTATCTTTATCTTTATCTTCTTTAATCTTCAATGTGAGTCTGTTCATTTCTGCACATTCCAGTATTTTCTTGATTATGTCATCTTCAGAAGGTGTTTCTTCATTTTTCCAATTCTGTGCAAAAGCAATTCTTGCTGCTGTTAATACATGTACCGTTAAATATACATTTTCTTTCTCATATTTTCCTGAAATTATACCTAATAAAAATAGTTTTGGTTTAAAGTCTACATGCTTTCTTAACATTTTTTCTAACCAAGTATGAATTTTTGTCCAATTTTTTTTTCCTTTAGGGTACGTCCACCAAAGATGATAGTATATGCCTGGTTTTTGCCTACATTTCCAACAATTGCTAGACATATTTTTAAACATTTTTGTTAGTCTGGCCAGTGGTAAGTGCCATCTATAAAACATTTTATATAGATTTTCTTTATATGCAGTTGCCATTGTTATTTTATAGTTTCTTTCCCAAAGATTTTGCCAGTTTTCTAACTCTATGTTGTGCCCAAAATTTTTAGCCCATGTAATCATTGTTTCTTTTACTTGTTCATCTTCCATCTTTAAGCTTAACAAAAATTATACAATTTCTTAATCAGTTTTTTCATCTGATGTTAATAGTACGTGATCAAACATTATCTGCTCTTTATAGAAAACATATATTTTATTATCGTTCTCATATCTTGTTTGTATTTGTAAATGAGGCCACTATGATAAGTTGATGCCCTGTTTTTCCAACTCTTGTTTGGTTTTTAAGTTCCCTTCGATATTCAAGATATCTTTGTATGTTAGAATTTTCTCAGGATTAATTAAATTTGGGTGAGCGAACGCTTCCATTGTTGAAAGCCACCCTGGAATTTTCATATATATTTTCACTTTTATCTTTTCCCATATTAAAAATAAAGCATTTCTTATATAATGATTTTGAAAATATCTGTGAATTTTGTTCTTCCCATACCATAAAAAAGCATGCCATCCCAAATGCAAATCATGTCCTTCTAAACATGGTAGTCTTTTGTTTCTAAGAGTAATCCATTCCTTTAACCATGTTAATGCATATACTTGGTAGTATAAAACCCAGTGCAGAAGTCCAAAGCCTCCATTTTCTTTAGATAACAATTTCAATCTAATTCTAGCTTTTTTCCCTTGCCAAATGAATTTCAAAATCAATGCATTTAACTCATCAAAAAAAATTCTTTATTTTTATAGGTATTGTTTGAAATAGAAACAATAGTTTTGGTAAAACATTCATCTTGACTGTAGCTATTCCTCCTAACATTGACAATTGTAAATTTTTCCATTTTTCCAGGTTTAGTTTTATTTGTTTTAATAGTTTTATATAATTGTCTTCTTTTATTGTTACGCATCTTGCTGTGAGGTATATTCCCAAGTATTTAACTTTCTTGACTATCTGGAATCTATTTTTCCTGACAGTTGACTTTTTTGTTTATCTGTAAGGTTCTTAACTATAACTTTAGTCTTTTCTCTGTTTATTTTCAATCCTGCTACTTCTCCAAATTCTTCTATCTTTTTCAGTATCTTAGGGCTTGTCTCCAAGGGTTCTTCAAGTATAAATACCAAGTCATCCGCAAATGCTTGTAGTTTGCATTTTTCATCTTTTATCTCCATTCCCTTAATTTCTGGGTCTTGTCTAACATTTCTATTCAACACTTCCAAAGTTATATAAATAGCAATGGAGATAATGGACACCCTTTTTTATATTAACATTCTCTGTAAAATCTCCTTTTGCAATTTCTTTAGCTGTTTGTCTAAGATACATTGTTTTAATTATATTTATAAATTTTTCTCCAGAGTCCATACAGTTTCATTGTTGTTTCATAAATTGCTAATTGACATTATCAAAAGCTTTCTGTGCATCTAGGAAAATTAGTGTCATTTGTTTCCCTGGATGCATATCATAGTATTCCAATGTATTCAAAATAATTCTTAAGTTGTTTTATATTTGACTCTTGGGTAAAAATCCATTTTGGCCTGGATGAATAAATTCAGTCAAGAATCTTTTCAACCTATCTGCTATTATTGAGACAAAAATTTTATAATCCACATTTAATAGTGATATTGGTCTATAGTTTTTTATCTGAGTCAAATCTGAGTCTTCTTTTAGAATTAGAGTAATGCTTCTGTCCAGGTGTTTGGAATTTTGGCCTCTGATAACACCTCATTGCAAACCTCTTTCATTGGTAAGCTTAATGTGTCTTGTAGACATTTATAGAACTCTGCCAGTAATCCATCTGGTCCTGGAGTCTTGTCATTTTTTTGTCTTTTTATAGCCTCCGTCAATTCCATCATTTTTATTTTTCCATTTAACATGTTTTTAAATTTTTCAGGCATTTTTGGTAATTTAGCTTTTTTAATATATTGCATTATTTTTTCCTTAGGGATTTCTTCTATATCATATAGTTTTTCATAACATTCTTTAACTATTTTTTTTATTGTTTCATTTTGAAATTGTAGACATCCTTTCCCATCTTGTAGTTTATTTATCAATTTCTTCTCCTTCTCTTTTTTCAATTTATAGGCTAATTATCTACCTGGTTTATTAGCATTTTCAAAGAAGTAAAGGAAGTTTTGAGTTTGAGCTCAACAGCTGCTTTGGAAAGAAGGTGAGTACCTTCAATTTTAACTTTAAAGCCCATGGGAGCGAGGGAAATGTGTGTATGTCTGTGTGTGTAAATGAAAAGACCCTTTTCCCAATTACAGTTGGATCTTGTCCCCTCTGACCTTTCCTAACTGCCAAAAGTTCTGTTCAACCATGGAAAGCATGAGGGTTTTGCCAGAGTGCAGGACCTTTTGTTAGGGGAAAGGGAGAGGCTGTGTGAAAATGGAATGGAAAAGTGAGTGAGATAATTGGGTTTGGGCAACCAGCTGGTAAGGCCCTCTAAGCAAAGCCTGGTTGTAGGAGGTTCCCATACTACTGCAAAAAGCAGAGGTCCTCCCAGACCCCTCCTGAGTCTGAAAACTGATGGCAGTTGAAGGAGGTGCCCATATCTACTGGGTTGGGGGCAGCAGGTCCTCCTGGACCCCTTTTTGGTCTGAGAAACTGATGGTGGTGTGTTCCCTGGTTAGGAAGTGCCCGTAATCTGTAAGGGGACCAGAGTCCTCCTGGATGCTTTTTTTTTTGTCCAAAAACTGATAGGCGGGGTGGCAGGATTAGTGTTGCTAAGATCTGCTGGGTTGTGCCACTGGAAATGACCCAACTAAGCCGACTGAATCCCACATCAGAAGGGGAACATGGAAAACTGTAGTTCGAAGGTCAGGTTTAGACCCCCCCATTGGAGATTTGCTCGAGGTGTGGGACGAGAGGCGAGTGCCCGTCCTAGCCTGTATGAAAAGGAAGCAAGCAAGAGAAATTTGTAAAGAATGGGCTTTGCTCAGGGACAAAGCTAGGAAACCAATTTGGCTAAATAAAGGTACTTTAAAAGAAAAGGAAAATATATAGGAATAGTGATCTTCTCTCTCTCTCTCTCTCTCTCTCTCTGTGTGTGTGTGTGTGTGTGTGTGTGTGTGTAACCATGTGATATGTTTAAGATTTGTGCCTTCCCTACTTGAGTTAACTGAGATTTATAGTGGACCAGAGTGTGAAAACTGAGTGTTTTGTTTTCCTCTCCTTTACTCTTTGTCTTTGTGTGTGTGTCAAGGTCTTTGTGTGTCCTCAAGGTAAATATTAACTGTTGGGTGTCTCTAATCCCTAGAAACAAGAATTTTTAAATTCTGCTAGAAATTCTGCTTAAAATAAGCAACCAAAGGAAAATACTTTCACCCTAGCTGGCCAACAAAATAGGGTGAAGAGAAATGTGTTCTATTTTTCTTTCTGTTATATCTTCAGTTCTTTAGGCATTGAATGAGGCAGAGTGTTTAAACAACAACAAGTTTATTAACTCAGAACAGAAGCAGCCCTAAAGGCTGCTGCACAGCTATTTATACAGTTAGCCTCTAGGTGGCAACCAATAGATTTAAAGTAACAGTTTCCCGCCCCAAACCTCATTATCAGCTTGGAGACAGCCAGTCTGGCTTTCAGTAACAGCAACTGTTAAACAATACAGCAATGTAGGTCAGACATTAAGCAAGTGATTTAAAACAGTTGTGGCCAATACATTACACCCCTTCCCCCTAGATCAGGGCTTTTCAACCTTTTCACCGATTGTACCACTTTTAGAATATGGCAACATTCGGGTACCACCAGTCACCCAGCAAGGTGTCAAAAACGTGATGACCAAAAAAAATGGAAAAAAGTGATAAAGTACAGGTAGTCCTCAACTTACAACAGTTTGCTTAGTGACTGTTCAAAGTTACAACGGCACTGAAAAAAGTGATTTATGACCATTTTTCACACTTATGACCATTGTAGCGTCCCCAGGGTCATGTGATTTACATTCGGATGCTTGGCAACCGATTCATATTTATGATGGTCACATTATTCCAGGGTCATGTGATCGCCTTTTGCAACCTTCTGACAAGCAAAGTTAGTGGGGAAACCAGATTCACTTAACAACCATGTTACTAATTTAATTTCTCTCCCTTTTTCTTTCTCTTTCTCTCTCTCCCTTTCTTTCTCTCTCCCTCCATCTCTCTTTCTCTCCCTTTCTCCCTCTCTTTTTCTCCCTCTGTCTCCCTTTCTTTCTCTCTCCGTCTCCTTCTTTCTCTCTCCCTCTCCCTCCTTTTTTCTCTCTCCCTCTCTTTCTCCCTCTCCTTCTCTTTCTCTCTCTCTCTCTCTCTCTTTCTCTCTCTCCCTCTCTCTATTTCTCTTTCCCTCTTTCTCTCCCTCTCTCTATTTCTCTCTCCCTCTCTTCCTCTCAAAGATCCTTAAAATCCTTAAAAGTTATGCTTGGGCAGAAGACTTTTTCTTTTACAGCACCGTTTATAATGGGGCAGGTTGGCAGACAAGTACTCAAAAAAAAAAAGGGGGGGGGAGTGCAAATAGGCGTCCAGTAGCTAGCTTGAACTTTGAACGACTTCTTTCTCTTGCCACCGCAAGAGAAAGAGGAGCAAAAGACATCCAGCACTGCAACCAGGTGCCCCGGACTGGCCATTCCGGGCTTCCTGCACCAGCTGACTTAGTTGTCAGCAACCTCCTGTTGTCGCTTGAAGGGGGGGGGGAAGGGACACGGGCAGGAGAGATTCCTTCTTTCTCATCCGAGGAGGGAAGTTATGTCGGACCGTCAACTCTGAATGAAGAATTTTAGGGGGGAGTTGAAAGCGAGACAGACTTAGGGCTGTATTACGATCATAGATGGCTGCGTAAGGAGAGTGGAAGGGAGGCGAATTCGGGGTGGAGCAGAAAACACGGGGGGAGGGCGTTAGGAAATAAGCACCAAGGTACATGGTGCCTTGCAAGGGATTCCTGAGTGTTCCGTAATTGTTTTTCCTCTCTCCTCTGCGCGAGAAAAACTTTTGCGGCGTAAATCTGAAACCAGGTGTTCCTGTGAGGTGGCGCAGGAGGTCCTTGGGAGAGGCGAGGACAAGCTTGGCGTTTCCTCTCTCCCAATCCCCTTCTTCACCCCCTTCCCGGCCTGCCTGCGATCTTAGCTCATGGCTCCGTGGCTTTTCTTTGCCTATCCTAGCCAAGCATTCCTCCGTCCACCCCGTTCCCGGGAGTGGGAGCACTGAGTAGGGTTTGTGGGGGAGTTTCTCGTCTCCGACGCTGACAGGTGCTCCTTCGAGCCCGCCGCGAGCTTTCTCGCCCCCTTTGCTTCTCGCCCCGCTTTCGTGAGGATTGTGGCGCCCTTGGGAAGCTAATAATGCTTTGAACCTTAGGAGAGGAGGAGGGAGAAAACCCTGGAGACAGAGGAAAGAAAGACTGTAGCCGAGGGAAAACTTTTGGATGGGATCATGTGGAAACTACCCTGCTCATCTCCGCTGCCCAAGCAGGCTCGCTGCTGCTGGTGGTTTCTGCCGGGACTCCGGCGCGCCTTCCTGGCCGGGGGGCGGGGCACAGGCACCGCTGCCCGCAATCTGCCCAGCCTCCCCTCTGGCCCCGGGCAGCACTTCGGCCTCACGCACACGCGCGATCGGCCTGCCCATTGCTGCCGCTGCCCGCAATCTGCCCAGCCTCCCCTCTGGCCCCGGGCAGCACTTCGACCTCACGCACACGCGCGATTGGCCTCCCCGTTGCTGCCGCTGCCCGCAATCTGCCCAGCCTCCCCTCTGGCCCCGGGCAGCACTTCGGCCTCGCGCACACGCGTGATCGGCCTCCCCGTTGCTGCCGCTGCCCGCAATCTGCCCAGCCTCCCCTCTGGCCCCGGGCAGCACTTCGGCCTCGCGCACACGCGCGATTGGCCTCCCCGTTGCTGCCGCTGCCCGCAATCTGCCCAGCCTCCCCTCTGGCCCCGGGCAGCACCTCTGCCTCACGCACACGCGCAATCGGGCCTTGGGCACCACCTCTGCCTCGCTCACACATGCGATCAGCCTCTCCATTGCTGCCGCTGCCCGCAATCTGCCCGGCCTCCCCTCTGGCCCCAGGCAGCACCTCTGCCTCGCGCACACGCGCGATCGGCCTCTGCGCTGCCATCACCCGCAATCTGCAGCTGCAGCTCCTCCTGGCCCACCCGCGCCCGCCGTTAACCCTCCCGCCACCATGCATGGTAAGGTTTGTGCCCCCGCCCCGCCCATATGCCCTTGCCTCCCCCAAGCATTTTTTTACTCACCTGCTTTCATCTGCACTCCCTTTCTCCTTTTGCTTCTCTGTCTTCGTTTGCTTCTCTGCCTTCGCCACGTGTTTGGGGTAAAAAATACAAAAAAGTTCCACGAGACTTTCTAACTTCTAGCGAGAAGTTAGAAAGTCTCATGGAACTTTTTTTTTTGTCTCACAAACACATGGTGAAGGCCGAGAAGGACAAGAGAAAGGGAATGCTGCTGAAAGCAGGTGAGTAAAAAAAAAACGCTTGGGGGAGGTGAGGGCATCTGGGTGGGGGTGGGAGGGACCCAGGCAATGCGTCGCACAGCTCTGGCAGAATCTCCCCTGAAGACTGCGTGAGGCTGCCTGCCACCCCCAAGGCCGCCGCCAATCAGCTGGAGCTGCGCACTTTGATCCTGGGCTCTCAGTAGGACCCAGGCAACGTGCAGTTCCAGCTGACTTTGCCACAAGCCTCTGCGGTGCTGCTGCCGCTTCACCTCATCCACTTTTACACTTTTTTTAAAAAAAAAAAATTTCAAAAAAATTTTTTAAAATATTTTTTTTAATATATTTTTTTTACATGTTTTTTCAACCCGTCCTACGCATACCACCAGCCATGTGCTCGTGTACCATTGGTGGTACGCGTACCACCGGTTGAAAAGCCCTGCGCTAGATGGCTCAAACTCTCAATTGCTGGTCATAGTCCTGCAGATATTTAGGCGGCCTTCTTGACTGTTCTGAACGTCTAGGGGTTGCATGGGTCTCCCAGTCTACCCGCTCGCCTGCCTGGCTGGGTAGGCCTGGACTCTGAGGTCCAGTGAAGTTAGGTTGACTCAGGTCCCTTTGGCTGGCCAGTCCCAGTCAGCCCAAATCAAAGTCCAATCATGCAGCAAAGTCTGCAGGGCTGTCCCTCAGCGCAGTTTGCCGGTCCTGTTCAGCGGATACTGTCTGTCTGTCCGGGGAAAGCTCTCCTACGGCCTTTTCCCCGTCTCCTTGAGTAAGAGTTCTGTTGGAGCGTGCAAGCTCCTCTGTTGGGCCGCTGTCGCACGGCCCTTGCGTGCAGCCGTCTTGAGAGGCCTGAGCCAGCGACTGGTTCACTAGCCTCCGATGCAGCTGGTCAATGTGCTGGCAAATGACTCACCCATCTTCCAGGACCACCTCATAAGAGAGTGGTCCCGACACCTTAACAACCACGGCTGCCACCAACAAAGCCCCTTGCCCATAATTCCGGGTCCAAACCCGGTCACCCACTTGCAAATTCCGAGGTGCCTTTGGCTGAGCAGAGTCCGAGGTAACCCGGTCGGGGTGCAGCCTGTCCAGCTTGGTGATCAAACGTCGGCCCCATCTGAGTTCGGCAGGGCTTCTGCCTGTGGCGGTACAGGGAGTTGTGCATTGGCAAAGTAGAAAATCTGCCAGTCTGTGGTGCCAATCCCCTGTGACAATCTGTTTTAGTGATTCCTTGGTTGTGTGGACCATGCGTTCCACCTGGCCGTTCGAGGCCAGGTGAAAGGGAGCTGATGTGGCGTGCCATATTATATTTGCCCTGAGGAAAGACTGGAATTCAGAAGCGGTAAACTGAGCCCCATTGTCAGAGACTAACATGTCTGGAAGTCTGTGTGTTGCAAAGATTCTGCGCAGTTCCTGGATGGTCCTGGCAGTGGTCATAGTAGGGACTGGTGCGACTCTAACCATTTAGAATGGCTATCTACCACTATTAGAAACAGCTGTCCCTGAAAGGGCCCGGCAAAATCGATGGGGATTCTTGACCACGGTGTGTGTGTGTCCTCCCATCGGTAGACAGGGGCTTGCGGCATCTCCGGTCTGGATTGCTGGCACGTGTAGCAACCATGTACTTGGGCCTCGATGGCTTTATCTTTTCTCATGAAGAAACTCTGAAATTCTGGCCCTGGACATTTGTCTGTGTGCACCCAGTTTAGCACACGACCCAGCATTTTGTCAGCTGCTGTCTCAGCAGCTATGTCCCCAGCGTGAAGGGGAGATTCTGGCAAATCCTGGATAGCCAGGATGCGTGCAGCCAGAGCTGGATCTGGCTCCACATGTGGCAGGGGCAACCTGATCAGGCTGTCTGCATGGCCCATTTCCTTGCCCGGTTTGTGAATCATCCTGTAGCTGTAGACTGACAGGAAGAAAGACCACCTCAGCATTCGAGGAGACAAAATCTGAGGTGTCTGTTTGTTTGTGGTGAACAACCCTAGGAGTGGCTTGTGGTCTGTGAAGACCATGAACTGGCGGCCATACAAGTAGTCATGGAACTTTTTAACTCTGGCCACAATGGCCAGAGCCTCCTTGTCAATTTGCGCGTAGTTGCGCTCTGCGGACGATAGGGTCCTGGAGTAATACGTGATGGGCTTCTGCCTCCCATCAGCCATTAAGTGCTTAACACAGCCTCAACCCCATATGGGGATGCATCACACGCAATGCAGACAGGCAGCTGCTCATTGAAATGAGTGAGAACTGAGTTCGACAACAGCAGTGATTTGACTGCTTGGAAGCTACTCTCGTGGACACTGGTCCACTGCCACTGAGCTTGTCTATCCAAGAGCTGGTGTATCAGCTCTGCCACTGCGGCCTTGTTTGGGAGGAAGGCATGGTAAAAATTCAAAAGGCCTAGGAAAGCCTGAAGCTGTCCCTTTGACTTTGGCCTTGGGGCCTGCTGGATTGCTTTTAATTTGGATTCTGCCAGATGAATGCCGTCGGCATCGATGCGGAAACCAAGGAACTCGGTTGACTCTACCCCAATCTTGCACTTTTCTTTTTTTAGTTTAAGTCCCGCATTGCGGAACCGCTGAAGGACGGCCTTAAGCCGTTCAGCCAGAATCTCAACCGATTCCCCAGCAATGAGGACATCATCGAAGTAGGGGCAAACTCCAGGAATTCCCTTGAGCATGCGCTCCATCACTCCCTGGAACAGCCCTGGGGCTACACTCACCCCGAACTGTAGGCGCTTAACCTTAAAAGCCCCCCTATGGGTGCCAATGGTCTGGGCTACCGCCGTGGCCTCATCCACGGGCAGTTGTTGATAGGCCTGTGCCAAACACGCGGCCTCCTTGCAATGACACCAAAATATGGCTGACAACTGGCACAGGGTACGTGTGCTGTTGAAGTGCCCTGTTGACCGTGCACTTATAGTCAGCGCATATTCGCACTTCCCCGTTGGCCTTTAATGACGTTACTATGGGGGTCTCCCACACCCCACTGTCTATGGGCTGCAATACCCCTTGTTCCACTAGCTTATCCAGCTCTGCATCAATTTTGGGTTTTAACGCGAAAGGCACTCTATGAGGCTTGATCCGTATTGGAGTTACCATAGGATCAAGTTTGAGGGCGATCAGAGGACCCTTGTACTCCCCTAGATTGGAACTGAAAACATCCACGAACTCTTGGCAGACTGCAGGCAGATCTGCCACTTGTGTTCAATGAATGCCGGTTACTTGAATGCCCAATGCATCAAACCAATCGAGCCCTATGAGGCTCGTGTGTTGGCCTTCCACCACTACGACATCTAGTGGCCCCTTGAACCCCTTGAATTCCACCAGAAGTGTGGCTTCGCCTTTGACCGCCACTCGGGAGTTTTGGAAGTCTGTGAGTAGTAGATTAAATGGCCGGAGCTTGGCCCATCTGTTGCTACGATGGCCTAGGTGCCTGAATGTTCCTTGTGAAATGATGGACATGGCTGAGCCTGTGTCCAGTTCCATCTTGCATGGAACTCCCTGAAGCTTGACCTGTAGTCAAAGCTTCTACTTTAGGGGACAATCCAACATCTAAAATAATTGGCAAAGAATATTGGACACTATAAATTTCTTTTCCACCTAACAGAACTTTTGCCCTGGCTTTAGACCTTCATGGTTTAAAGGCTCCCCTTTTCGGTGCCACTGCAGGGATCTTTTTCTGCTGCCTCTATTAGTGCCTTCCCCTTTCTGCATTAATAGTTTAAAAAGCTTGTTTCCCCACATCCTGGAGCCCCCATAGAAGCACCCATCAAGTGTCCCTGACCAGATCAATTTTTAATCTTGTGTCAGTAAAAGTGTGTCACCCACACTTATATGGCACAAAGGGGGGATTGTGCAAAGTCCCCCCCCCCCCCCCCGAGAAAGAAATATTTTGGGAATATTAAAAAGGCAGAATATTATATTTCCCCAAAGGAATAATGGAGAAGATCTTTTAAAAGACAGAAACAGAGACTGAAATTTACATTGCTAACTGATGCAGTCATGAGGTGAAACATCATGTGAAGGGTACACTTACTGATGACAGTTTCAGTAGTCCCGGTTCAGATTGTTAGGCCAAGAGCTCTCTGTTATTAGGCAAGGATCTCACACTTTTCCTGCCCTGTTGTACTTGCCTCTGTTTCAACTCCCCATCATCTCCCCCTATTTCTGCACTTTTGGCTGCCCAGCACACTGCCCCCCATGCCATTTTGCCACCCTGCATGCTGCCCCCCCCCCAGGTGACCTTCACCATCTTCTTCCTCCTGCTTCTGACAAGGTACATCCAGCCTGGCCCTTTGTGAGGCAGCTGCTGGCCATGCAAGGCCTTCCTGTGTGACCTTCCCAGGCTTCATCAACAGGGAGATATCAGCAGCAGAATGTCAGCAGCCTTTATCAGCAGCAGGAAGAAAAAGATGGTGAAGGTCAGGAAACACTGTGACTGTTCACATACTGGTTGGATTTCTTCATTGAAGTCTGTACCTAATGAGCTTGACTGATCTAGGAAAAAAGTTTAGTTAGTAATGGATTGGATAGTAAACTGAGCTGAATTCTTAAATGGAAAGACTTAACATGATTATGGGCTGGTCTGTACATGAAACTAAGGATATATACCTTGGGAAAAGAATCTGTTCATGTTCGTTTTAAGTTTATATTATTTGTACATTGTCTTTTAAAAGAACCTACGGTTCCTGACTCGCCAAGCCAATTTGAAAACATGGTGTACATGGCTTCTGTGTTTCATCAAACACAATTTGAATAGAAATCTCAAATTCAGGCATAACAAGCAGAATCAACTACATAAGAGAAAAAAACTCTTTCTATGTGCTTGATTCTCTTGGAACATGAGCTATTTCTATATTTTATACTTATCCATGGTTTATGATACCTGTGAACATATCCTGTAAATCAGATTTGCTGAATGGAAATTGTAATTCACAATACAGTCTTTTGAGGAGCTTTATTATGGCTGTCCAGGACAGGGGCAAACATATTTTAAAGCTGAGAGAGATGGAGACCAAGAATGCAATTAATAAGTTAAAAGTAAATAAGATATCAAACTTTCAAGATAATATTTCTTTGTTTGATTATTTTATTACATTTTTTGAGGCCATCTGATTCCAGATGACTCTGGGAATATAGCAATTTAGAATATTGGGGGGGGGGGAATCCTATAAAACAGGCAAGTCCAAATAAAAACATACATTATAACAAAATACAATGAAGAGAAGCTCAGCATTCTCCCATAGGAGGAAGGTCTGGGAGAACTGCCAAATCTTTAGTAGAAGATACTATTTGTTATTCATTCTGTTTTTTTCCACCCTGAACAAGGCCATTGTATTCATTATCATAATCTTTTCCTCTTTCTCCCTTCCAACAAATTCAGTTAATACCATCTTTTTTCATTTCTAAAGCCACATTGTGTAGATTAAGCTCATCCACCTTTTTTTAAAAAAGTGCAGCACACTTTGGTTGTTGATAGATTGAGAATACATGAATTAATTGTTACCTTGATTTTATTTATCTTTTAGTATGCCATGTTTCCTATGTTCAAATAGGATTACATAAAATTAAACACCATTTAAAAGAACAAAATATTTTTCAAAAGTACAGTTGTTAGTAGCAATTTTTAATTAGTTCTGGGTAAAATATAATTGACAGCTGTTCTAATTTTATATGCTGACAATTAATAAAATCAGCTATTTGCTGTCATCTAATACATTTTAACATTTAACTAGAAAACTTTGAGTGTGGGCTATGTATTATGACAAATATAACCACAGGATTTTTTTTACAAACACCTTCCCCATTTTATTGGGATTGGCATAGCTGCTATTCTCACTTTTATCTATTTTACATATAATTTAAATAGAGCTCTTGATATCAGTAGAATAAAATCAACTTAAAACTCTCTCTGCATATTTTAAAGAAATTATTGTGACACACGGTTGCAATTTATAAGTTAATGTATAAAATTAATTTTATAATTTTAATGACAACTTAAAAACAATCTATTCTCTGGCCAATCAGATGCCATGGGGAAGTCCACAGAGAGAATCTGCTCATATTTGCCAGCAACTTATACCTCAGATCCACTCTCTCTGATTCAGCAGGAACTGTATGGCTATTTTATAGCCCTTGGTAGACTTATGCATTTGTTTCATCCATGAATTTGTCTTATCCTCACTGAAACCCAAATAAATAGGAGACCAATATCTTCTAGTAGGAAATTCATGAAAATCACTCCTTTATTGGCTACTTGTTCTAGTATGGATATTTATTTTGGTAACAGTGAAAACTTCTTATCCATAGTTACTCATAAGTTACTCGTCACATAGATGGTTCTTTGGGACTGCATCAGGAAAGATGACCTTTCCTCTCTTTGTACTTTGCTATACTGTGTTTAAAAAAAATTCTCCTTTTTTGTTTATGCTAATTGTGGTTGTATGAGAATATTATACTTACTCACCTCTTCAAATTGCCTGAATTTTCTTGAATGCAATTGTATTAGGGCTACCGGATGTGAGCTGAGAAAATCTAGACAACCATCAGATGGAAGCAAAGATACTAGGCACTATCTTTTTCCTGCCATTTCACAATCTTGTATCTGGTAGCATTAATTGTACAACAGAATGCTTTCTTATTTATCCCTTTAGTGTATGTTGATTTTCTTGTTTCGTCAGTTATATTATTTTAAAGTTGCATTTTTTATTAGGCAATTTGTCTCTGTGTGGCAGTGAAAAAAAGGACTGGAAATGAAAATAATGTATGGTCTGTATTTTCTAGTTTGGAGGAAATGACTGAATGTTTTGGAGGGCTTGTCTCATACTCAATCAACCTCTCAGCCAGGTAGTCTAGGTTATGAGTAGGCAATCTGTTTTCTTGTCATGGTTAAGAAATTGCCAGAGGTGTCTCCCAAAAGCTCTACCAACTTAGTAAGTCTGCTAAAGACTGTTTGCTTCTTTTAGATACCATACACTATACTGACTACACAATGAATAAAATGGATAGATGTTTGGCTGAAGGGCAACATTACATGATCCATATCAGGGGTGTCAAATTCAATTTCACTGAGGGTCACATCAGAATTATCGTTGCCCTCAAAGGGCCAGGTGGACATGGCTGGGTGGTCATGGCTGGTTCACCATGACTAGGTGGCGTGGCTGGGTGGGCATGGACAGCTCGACGTCACTCACGTTGAGGGGTGCCTGTGGGGGGGGGCAGGCAAGGCTGGGAGGGGGGATCTGGATGTCTCCAGTGGAGGAATGCGAGACCAGGGTGAGCGCCAAAACCTTGTCCACCAGAGGAGCCTTGTTGTCCCCTGGACATGAGGCCGAAAGGGCCCCTCCCTACCCACCTACCAAGTGGCGGACAGGATCTGGCCTGTGGGATGAAAGGTGAACCAGCAGATGGGGAGATGGGAGCATGGGGTGGCATGAGCCAAGCATTGGCAGGGGCCGGCTCCAGGTCACCCCACCACCATGTGGCAGGGCAGAGAGGGGAACACAGCACTCACAACGGTCATGCCAGGGAGCTAGAAGGCTGGGGTCTCTCTGGGACGGTGTTTAGGCACCTCGCTAGGATGGTTGCTCACGGTCACATTAGAGAAAAGTTACACCCTCGGAGAGGCAGGCGAATGCCGGAAGTGGAGCTGCAGCCTAGAACAGCTGGGCACCCGATGATGCATGAGCCACCCCGTGGAGAAGGACATCTGTGCCCTGGGATACAGGGCCGACAGAATGCCACAGCCCAAGCAGAGAGGAGGCTGGGTGCGAACCCGCCCGGAAGAGGAACTGGGCACCCAGTTAGGATTGATGGTTCCCTGGGCTACCTGGAGCCCTGGGCAGTGGAGCGCAAGTGCCCAGCCTGGCCCTCAAGTTCCCTTACAGCCCAGTTCAGCCCAGCCCCACTTCCCTGAGGAGATGCCTGGCTGCGCTTACCTCCTCTTCAAGGCTGCTACTGTTGTGCTTGCTCTCCTAGGCTTTCCAGGCTGGAGGAGAGTGTAGGAGCAGTGGGCCTCCTGCTGGACAGGGCTGCTGCTGATGCCGCCACCATAGGGCGAGGCGAGGCAAGGCAGGTTGTGGGGCGGGACGAGGTGGGGAGGCCTAGCTGTGGGGCCCGAGGTACGTGAGTGTGGTGCATGTGGGGTGGGGCTAAACATGGCTTATTGGATGCCCCGGCTCATATCTAGCTGGCCATCGCTCCCGACCAATCAGCGGCTGAGGGGCCAACAAGCTGCACCTTATGCCGTGCACTGCCTGCTCCCATGTGCTTGCTGCCTCCTGTGCACATGCCCAGGAGAAGCATCTGGATCAGCTGGGGTGGGTCAGGGCTGAGGCAGTGAGGGCCGGCCCCTTGCCAACTCCAGGGTGGCCCCGTGGGACAGATCTAAACCCATTGCAAGCCAGATCTGACCCGTGGGCCTTGAGTTTGACACGTCTGATCTATATAAACCCATCATACTATATTCTTTAGGAATAGACAACATTATTCAGAGTACAGAAAAGGAGTTGGAAATATTAAGCTGTATAAATTAAAGACCTGCAATAAGAAAAAAAGCCAACATCATTAAAAACTAGATTACATCCCTATATCTTGGCATATTTTTCCATTCTTGCAAATTATCTTTGCTTTTCTCCATTTATCCCTTCATACATGAACGTTTGTTCTTTAAGCAATGTTATGATTATCATGTGAATGGATGCGTTGGTTCTAGTGGCATTTCTTCTGTCCTTTGTGGATTATCTTCACACTTAATTAGCACAGAAAATGAAATATGCCAATTAATTGAGAAGTCTTTATGAATGCTCTGGGTTTGGATTTTATTTTATTTTTTAACAAAAACCAGACTTCCCTACCCTGCCATCCTCTAGATGCATTTGCACTACAACTCCCATTAGCTTCCAATGACACCTCCCCTAAAGAAGTGGGTAGGCATGCTGAGTTTAGCCCAAATACAACTAGAGGATGTGAGGATCAGGAAAACTGCCAGAGGAATCATAACATTGAAAATTTAGTTTTTCAAACATATGGCTTTAATATCCACACCCTAATGGTGTCCATTTCTATGTGAAAAAGGATTCTTTGCCTTTTAATGTATATGCTCATGTTATTTTTGAATGTTAGTGCATCTATGTCTGGAAATAACATAATGTATGCTTTGTGATAAAAGCAGAATAGATGATTCTAAAATGTCTCTCTTTCCCTCCCTCCCCCTCTCCCCTTCCCTTCCCTTCCCTCCCCTTTCTCTTTTTCTATTATAAATCCCCTGAAGGCACAGTTAGCTGAACAAGTTAAACTAGCTCTTTCTGTCTTGTTTTGTTGGCAACTGAGATGTTACTTTCTTTTAAAAACAGAAGAAAGGCATGCTGATTGGATATAGTACTGGAAAGGATATGACATCAGCCATATTCCTCACTTTGTTCTGTGTGTCTGAAATCTGAAAATGTCTAGGTGTTTTGGTCTCTGTTGACGGTAGCTGCAGAAATCCCTTAATAAATAACTCATGGAACTTGAATCTGGGTTGTTTTTGTTTTTGGGCTGGTTTGTTTGTTTTAAAAGAGGCAAGATGGAATTTGAACTCTCATGATTTCAACGTTGAAGTGGAATAACTGTAGCCCAGTATTGCAATGGATGTGGAAGAAGAAAATACTGGTCTTTGCCTATTTCGAAGTTCAGGAGGGATCACTCATCCACGTTATCTACTTAATCTACTGATGGGTGGTAAGTAAACACTCTGTTATCTGCAGTTTCATAGCAGAAGTGAAAAAGCCAAAGAAGTTGTGAGTTGGCAGTTAGCAGAATTTATTTCTTTAGAATATTTTTTTTCAGCAGAGAGAATAATCAATAAAAAGGATCAAATACAGAAAACACAGAAGAGTGTGCAAAAAAAGTTGCTAAAATAGAGATTTTTTTTAAGGCTGGGGATTTACAAATGTAAATTGCATTATCTGTTTGACTTTTGCATTGCTTCATAGCATCAGCATCAAATATGAGAAAGTTGATTAGTTGGCATAATTTGAACAATATCCTTCAGAGTCCTCCTCTTATTACTTGTATGTATGATATTTTGAATAATATTGGAGTTTGTGTACAACTAGGGATAATTCTTTCAGTATAATTTTGGAATTGCAGCAACAATGACCTTAGCATTCACCCCATAATGTCTCACTGCTGACTTTCTGCTTGCAAACTTCTTTTAAAAATATTTATTAAAAATGGCAATATGCACATAAAATAATTACAATGATATGTTTGTGATCTGCAGTTTATGTCAAATTTCTATAGGGCTTCAGTGGTCTCAGTAAACATATTGATTTTCTGCAACCGAAAATAGGTTAACCTTAGTAGTTATTCCTACTTATGGTTATACAGTATTCCATTTATCATTTCATTAATAAATGTTTATATAAATTTAAAGTTGGGTCATATAATCTTAAATGCAGTTTAATTCAAAAAGTTATATATTAAACAGGTTGCAAAAAATAAAGCAAAAAAATTTAAACTGGGAGAAAAGACAAATCTGAATCATGACACTTTTACAGATCTAGAAACTTGTATGGAAAATAGTTTCTTTATATTCAGTAGTCAGAAAGATTTTATTCCCCCCCCCAACTCCTGAAGATTGTAGCTTCTGAGAAACATAAGGAGTTTACAGAAGAGGTATGAGATGGACGATTTTTAAAAATGAGAAAAACAGTTCCATTCTTCACGTTTAGATTTTTTCTGATCCTCATTCTAAGGATGAGTCCCTACATCCTTAAACATTAGAGAAAAATATTCATATATTTCTGCCAAACCTTCTGACAGAAGGTTTCTATATAAAATTTGTGCATGTACACAATTCTTATATCTAGTGGACAAACCACACTGGCAGGCTGAATTTGTGGTCTGAACACAAGCAGTTTGCATGGGAATAGTTTATAAGTACCATATATATGTGGTTCAATCCTTACAGTATTGTCAGAATTGGTGATCTGGTGATCTAATAAAATATCAGCCATTAAAAATATCAATTTTAAGCTATATATTATTTTACTTGGGCATCCCGTGCATACCACTGATGATTCACATGTTGTATGATGCTCACTGATGATACTTTATGTTTTTAGTATGAATGCAATTGAGCTAAAAGCTATTTTATAGCATGTATAAAAAGAAAATATTGGAAACCAACCAATATAATCAACTCTTAAATATAAGTACAAGAATACATTTCTTTCATGCTGGAAACATTTTACATCAATATGAAACTTAGCTTCCCTCTGTGTAGCATGTAAAACTTCCTACATCTGCCAACAATTGTGTATTGAAGAATTATAATTTTGATATTTAGTATATTTTTTTGATTATTTTGTTTATACAGAGAGTTTCTCATATAGGGAAATTTCATATATATATTAGAGGACCTTCACTGACAATTGAAATATGACAACACTATCTTAAAGTATTCAGTTCAATGGTTCTTGAACAGTAATGTTACTCTTGACAGCAGCTTTCTTCAAGATGTCTGACAGATACCGTGTTTCCCTGAAAATAAGACCCGGTCTTATTTTTTATTTTTATTTTTTTGCCTCCAAAAGAGGCACCAGGTCTTATTTTCAGGGGGTGACTTTTCCAGCCACCTCGCGGCGGCAGCATGACAACCTCGCCTAGCTGGCTCACTTCTTCTGCGGCCAAAGGATCAGCTTCATTCTGCAACTCAGAATGGAGCTCGGGCCTGCATTTCACAGTCAGGCCCTTCCGGAAGACCTCTGCAGCTGATAACCGAGCAATGGATTCAATCCATAGCTCAGTTCTTGGCTGCAGAGGCCTTGCAGAACTGAGCCTCTGATTGCAAAATGCAGGCCTGGCGACGCTGCAGAAGAAGTGGGCCAGTGAGGAAAGGCTTGGCTGCAAGGTAAGAGGGTGCGGGGCGCATGAGGCAGTTCCACCACCCTACCCCTGCCCTAGCTTGATTTTTAGGTTGTGTCTTGCCCCAAAACTAGGGCTTATTTTTGGTGTAGGGCTTATATTAGGCCCACCCCCAAAAATCAAGCTAGGGCTTATTTTCAGGGTAGGCCTTACTTTCGGGGAAATATGGTATTTTTCCATCAGTTCCATCAATGCTACCTGCTGAACTGTCAGGAACTGAACAAGGACTCTCTTGTAAACTGAATTTAAGTATATATGCTATACCTAAGAATAGTCAATAAATTATAGAAGTTTATATCCCCATAGAAAGTAACTGCCTTTTAAAATTTCTTCAGACCCAGGTTCTTGCTTCTTTTTTAGCAAAAGTAAATTACATGCTAAAAAATACTTCCAGTACAGATCATACTCAAAGAAATCATTTTTGTAAATTTTGCCTTGTGGCAGAAATCCTTCAAAGCAATTATTTTTTCTTACATTTTTCCTGTTATTTTAGTGGTAATTCTGTAGTTTGGATACGCTGATATAATCAGCCCAGAGTATTAATGGACTAGAATGAGGATATAAAAATGAAATGCTGACCTTGCATCTTTAACAAGAGACATGTTGGGAGGGCATGCCTGGTTTATTAACATTTAATCTTTCTGCCTAAGCAAATGATAGCCGCAGAATATAGAGCTGTTTCACCAAATTCAGTGCCCATTTTGAAAGGATATTTTGATTAATTTATTTTGACTGAGCTGGCACTATTGGCACAATGCCTGTTACTTTAGCCAGGAGCAAGACTAGTTTTGTTGCTGTCTTTAATTATTGAAACCTTTGAATAGTTTAACTCAGCACACACTTTTATTTGAAAACCTTTCTCTGTGAAATCGGTTGTGCTATTGATCTTATAACTCCCCTACTTTAACTAACATAGTATATGATCCTCCTCATGATTAGGGACTTTGTTTTCTGGAAATTAACTATGTAGAAAAGGTAAATGATGATAGCTCAGAACTAACTAGTACTACCACCACAGATGTTGTTCTGTATTTATAGCTTGTTTGGAGGTATTATATACCCTTGACTGAAGATCAGTACATGCCTGGGATGGTTGTCCTCTTCCATCAAACTCGCAGCTTCGGGAGGGATGCACATGGAGCAATGAGAGAGGAAGGGGACACTTGCCTAGTCAACCAGATTAGTTAAATCAACTCTGGTGATAAGTGGAGTGACAGGTTGTAGACTGCCCTCACATCCAAATCAAGCCCTGTACTTATAGTTTAGATAACAGCTGGGAGTGATGGGAATTGAAATCCAAAATGTATGTGGGGTATCAAGTCATCTATCATTGTGATAGCTGATATTCTTTCAACAGCACTGCATCTGCAATCACAATAATAATAATAATATATTGAAATTAGAAAGGCCACAAATCTGAAAGAAAATTGAGCTGAATGGGGTCATCTGATCATTTAGTTCACTTAACCAAAAGCAAGAATATTCATGAACATTATCCTTAAAAAAATGAGGCCATACTGTCCAAGTCCATGCTTGAAGTAAAAGACCATTTAAAATGATTGAAGAGTCATGAAATTGAAAGATTCTTTTAATTCTTTTTCAGGTAAATAAGAGGGATAACATTTTTGCTGATCTGTATTTCTCGTTAGCCTTTATTGTGGAATTGTGTTTCTTTAGCACTATATTCTCCTTCATGGATTACTGCCTTGTCGTGGCAAAGGGGCTTGCGTAACTCAATGAAGTTATGAGCTATGCCGTGCAGGGCCACCCAAGACGGACAGGTCATAGCAGAGAGTTCTGACAAAATGTGATCCGCTGGAGAAGGAAATGGCAACCCACTCCAGTATCTTTGCCATGAAAACCCCATGGACAGTACTAAAAGGCAAAAAGATATGACGCTGGAAGATGAGCCCCTCAGGTCGGAAGGTGTCCAATATTCTACTGGGGAAGAGCAGAGGGCTAGTACTAGTAGCGCCAGAAAGAGTGAAGCGACTGGGCCAAAGCCGAAAGGACGCTCAGCTGTGGATGCATCTGGTGGTGAAAGGAAAGTCCGATGCTGTAAAGATTTTTTCTCCATAGGAACCTGGAATGTAAGATCCATGAATCAAGGCAAACTGGACGTGGTCAAACAGATGACAAGACTGAACATCGACATCTTAGGAATCAGCGAACTAAAATGGACAGGAATGGGTGAATTTAATTCAGAGGACCATCAGGTATACTACTGCGGGCAAGAATCCCTCAGAAGAAATGGAGTAGCCTTCATGGTCAATAAAAGAGTAGGAAAAGCAATACTGGGATACAATCCCCAAAATGACAGAATGATCTCAGTGCGAATCCAAGGCAAGCCATTCAATATCACAGTAATCCAAGTCTATGCCCCAACCACTGGTGCTGAAGGGATGAAATTGACCGATTCTATGAAGCCCTACAGCACCTTATAGAATCAACACCAAAAAATGATGTCCTTATCATCATGGGGGATTGGAATGCTAAAGTAGGAAGCCAAGAGATAAACGGAATAACAGGCAAGTTTGGCCTTGGAATACAAAATGAAGCAGGGCACAGGCTGATAGAATTTTGTCAAGAGAATACGATGGTCATAGCAAACAGTCTTTTCCAACAACCCAAGAGACGTCTCTACACATGGACATCACCAGACGGTCAACACAGAAATCAGATTGACTATGTGCTCTGCAGCCAAAGATGAGAAGCTCTATACAGTCAGTAAAAACAAGACCAGGAGCTGACTGTGGCTCAGATCATGAGCTTCTCGTTGCAAAATTTAGGCTTAAATTGAAGAAAGTAGGGAAAAACATTAGGCCACTCAAGTATGAACTAAATCATATCCCTGATGAATATACAGTAGAGGTGACAAATAGATTTAAGCAATTAGATCTGATAGACAGAGTGCCTGAAGAACTATGGACGGAGGTTCGCAATATTGTACAAGAGGTAGCAACTAAAACCATCCCAAAGAAAAAGAAATGCAAGAAAGCAAAATGGCTGTCTGAGGAAGCTTTGCAAATAGCTGAGGAAAGAAAGGAAGCGAAAGGCAAGGGAGAAAGAGAAAGATACACCCAATTGAATGCAGAATTCCAGAGAAGGGGCGTTGTCTTACCTGAACGCCTTTTCTCAGCATGACGATGGAGAATCCACCAATGGGTTTAGACTATCTTCCTGCCCAATAAGACTAAGTCTGTCAGAGTTAATACGCCTCCTGCTGGGCTGATGCTCCCCAGACACGACGAAGGCGAAGCTGCTGACGACAGTGTGATGTGTTGACTCCCTTGTGCCCCTGACACAGGGCCTGGTAGGCCTAGATGGGGACGGGCGTGGATTCTCCATCGTCATGCTGAGAAAAGGCGTTCAGGTAAGACAACGCCCCTTCTCCAGCATGAGATGGAGAATCCACCAATGGGACATACCAAAGCAGTCCTGTCCCTATGGGAGGGAATCGGCCAGGACCTGTGTCCCACTGGATGACGCCACCTGCTGGAGCACCCTCCGGCCAAAGGATGCGTCTGCCGAGGCGAATTTGTCCAGCCTGTAATGCCTCACAAACGGGGTAGGCGAGGACCAGGTCGCCGCCCTGCAAATGTCCCCAATGGGTGCTTGCGTTGCCCACGCCGCCGATGTAGAGGCACTGCGGGTAGAATGAGCGGTGATGCGCCCTGGCAGTGACAGAGACTGGGACTGATACGCTCTGGTAATGCAAGCCCTGATCCACCTGCCTATTGTAGAGGATGAGACCTTCCCTCCCATGGAAGAAGGCTGGAATGAGACAAAGAGCGCTTCCGATTTGCGGAAGGCTGAAGTCCTTTTGATATAGTGGCTCAACGCCCTTCTAACGTCCAATGTGTGCCACTGACGTTCTAGGCCGTGAGACGGCCGGGGACAAAAGTCTGGTAGGACCACCTCCTGTGACCTATGGAACAAGGAGTTCACCTTTGGAACAAAGGTCGGATCCAGTCGAAGGACCACCCTATCACTGTGAAAGACGCATAGGTCCTCTCTGACCGAGAGGGCCGCCAGTTCAGAGATGCGTCTGGCCGATGTGACCGCAACGAGAAAGGCCACCTTCATTGACAAGAACTGTAAAGAGCTGTTTTTAATGGGCTCGAACGGCGACGAAGTGAGGGATTGCAAGACCCGTGGGAGGTCCCAAGAGGGATACCGATGAACCACGGGCGGCCTGGTGTTAATTGCGCCCTTGATAAATGACCGCACCAGGGGGTGCTGAGCCAAGGGCGTCAGCGTGTCACACGTGAGCATTGTAGATAACGCCGCCAGTTGCCGGCGGATGGTATTGGGCGATAGGCCCTTGTTGAGTCCGTCGAGCAAATACTCCAGGATACTCGATATCGTGACAGCCGATAGGTCGAGGTGATTCCTTGAGCACCAAGCACAGAAGTTTTTCCACGAGGAGTCGTAAATTCTGTTAGTGGAGGGGCGTCTGGAGGCCTGAATCATGGCAATTACACCCGCAGAACACGACTCTCGGGCTAGGTACTGCCTTTCAAATGCCAGACGGCTAATTGGAGGCGCTGTGGGTCCGGGTGCCGTAGAGCCCCCTGGCTGAGAGCTACCTGTCCTGGAGGGATCTGCCACTGTGGGGAGATGGAAAGATCCACTAGGTCGGCAAACCACGGTCGCCGTGGCCAATGTGGCGCCACCACTATTACCTCCGCCCGCTCCAGTAGTACCTTCCTGATTAGGGCCGGGAGCAGGGGGAGAGGGGGAAAGGCATACAATAGCCCCTGGGGCCATGGGCTGCGGAGCGCGTCTGTCCGCTCCGCCCCTGGAGACTGGAACCTGGAGAAGAACCTCGGGAGCTGCGTATTCGCCGGTGAGGCGAATAAGTCCAACACCGGGAGTCCGAACCTCTCCGAGATTTCTCCAAACAGGTCGGGATGCAGGCGCCACTCTGAGTGGTCCACTGTCGCCCGGCTCAGTGAGTCCGCCTGTTGGTTTGCTGCTCCCGATATGTGCTCCGCCCTGAGGGAGGAGAGATTGGTCTCTGCCCAAGTACCGAGTGACTGAGCCTCGGCCATAAGGCTCTTGGATCGGGTGCCCCCCTGTCTGTTGACATGGGCCTTTGCTGCCACATTGTCTGTGAGCACTAGGACATGTTGTCCCGCCACCTTGTCGCTGAAGCGTAACAGCGCCAGATGTATGGCCCTGAGCTCCAGCCAATTGATGTTGTGGCTGAGATCTGCCTGTGCCCATCGTCCCTGTGCTAGGTGAGAACCTAGGTGCGCTCCCCAACCGAACAGACTGGCATCTGTAGTTAGGATGAGCCTGTCCGGTTCCTTGAATAAGGATCCCCTGGTTATAGCTGGGGATATCCACCACCGGAAGGAGTCCAAAAGTTGGGAAGTAACCCTGACCCTCAGATTGGATGCACTGGTGCCCTGCCTCTGGTAGGGTAGCAAGAACCATTGGAGGGTTCTGAAGTGTAGCCTGGACCAAGGTACTATCCCCATGCAAGAGACCATCTTGCCCAGTAGTTGGGAAAGTAAGGCCAATGTGACTGTCCGCCCCCTTCGTACCCGTCTGATCAGGGAACAAATACTGTCCCGGCGTTCCAGGGACAGGTAGACCATGCAGAGCTCGGTGTCTATAGTCGCTCCCAGGTGAAGGATGCGATGCGAGGGCTCTGTTAGGCTCTTCTGGAAGTTGACTGAAAAGCCGTGGGTCTGAAGGGTTCGGACAGTTAAGGTTATGTCTGATCGGGCCTGCTGAAGGGAGGAGGACAGTATGAGAATATCGTCCAGGTAACATTGAACCCGGATTGGGATCAATCTCAAGTGGGCGACCAGTGCAGCCAGGATCTTTGTGAAGACCCTCGGGGCGGACGATAGTCCGAATGGTAGGGCCCTGAACTGGTAGTGGTGGGACCCGGAACAGAACCTGAGGAATCTCCGATGGTCGGGAAAGATGGGGACATGGAGATACGCCTCTGTGAGGTCGATGGAAGCGAGGTAATCGTGCCTTCTGATGCTGGCCAGAATGGACCTTAGTGTCTGCATCTTGAATCTTTTGTAGACAAGATGCGAGTTTAGTCCTTTCAGATCGAGGATTGCTCTCCATCCCCCCGAAGGCTTTGGGACCACGAAGAGGATGGAATAGAATCCCCGATGTGTCTGGCCGGCCGGCACCGGCTCGATGGCCCTGATTACCAGCAAATGGCGGATGGCCTCGGTCAGAAGCTCCAACTTGGCTGGCTTTCTTGGCATGGGACAAGAGATGAAGCGGTCCCGTGGCCGGGACTGGAACTCTAGGACAAGGCCCCGCCTGATGGTGTTGAGCACCCAGGTGTCCGTGATGGTGGCTTCCCATTCCTGCGCAAATGCGGAAAGTCTGCCCCCAATGGGGAGGTCCGCCCTTAAGTCATTTATTTCTTCGAAAGGGACGGCCTCCCGCGCCTCGAAAGGGCCGCTTGTTGTGGAACTGCTGTCTAGGTCTGGGAGCTGGACGGTCCGGCTGTCGTCCAGGTCTGGGAAAAAAGGGGCGAGACGAAGGAGACCACTCTGTCCCCGAGCCCTGGCGGAAAGATGGCCTCCGCGGGTATGGAGCGGATCGTCTGTCCGGCTTTCTGCCGAGGTGGGACAACACCTTGCGCTTGTCCCTACGTTCAACGAGGTAAGGATCTAGTGCCTCTCCAAAGAGGTGTCCGTCCCTGTAGGGAGCGGATGCCAGGCGCCACTTGGACTTTAGATCCGCTCGCCATTGTCTCAGCCACAGAAGTCTGCGTGCCGCAATGTTAGCGGCTATGGATCTCGATGAGAACCTGGCGGCATGAAGTGAAGTGTCCGCCATGTACTCGGCCGCGGCTATCAACTTACCCAGATTCTGGTGTGCACGAACCTGGTCCGGGGGGGTCATGGCCTGGAGCTCCCTAAGCCAGAGGATGGATGTCCTGGCGAAAAAGGAGGTGGATGTGGACGCCTTCACTGACCATGCCGATGCTAGGTGAGACCTACGCAAGGAGAATTCAGATTTCTTATCCTCCGCCCTCAAGGCCTCAGCCATATCACCTGGCACGGTGGAGGAGGAAAGAATGGGAGTTAGAGATGCGTCCACCTTTGGGACCTCCAGGAGGTCCGACAGGACCGGGGCAACAGTACACAGTTTCCGCTCTGCTCCCCCTGGTGCTGGGAGAGTGCCTGGATTCCCCCATTGTTTGCGGATGGTCTCTAGAAAAAATGGGGGGCAAGGGATGTGCCTCTCCGTAACCGTAGGTTCGGAGAAGAGCGGCTTTGGGTCTTGGCTCGTGGAGGGAGACGGCTGTGCATCCTGCTCTGGGCTAATGTTAGCCGATGTGGTGGCCTTGAGCAGGAGCGATTTAAACAGACTCAGGTCAAAAAGGCCAACGAAAGGAGAGGGGTCTGGTGCCGACTCCTCGTCTTCCGACAATTGGAAGCCCGCCGACCCATATTCCTCGGGGCCTGAGTCCCGATCTTGGGGGGAGTAGTCGGAATAAACCGACTCCGGATACTCCGGCATTGCCTCCTGTGATTGCAGTGGAACTGTGGCCCCCGGTCTAGGGTTCTGCAAGGAGGAGGCGGCCATGCCCTGGGCATATGCCTGGGCGAGTAACGCCTGGAGCTGTTCGGGCCCCACCCCTTGTGGCTCAGGGGGACGGAGGCCCGCCGCTGTGGGCGTGAATGTGGCCTCAGGAGCCAAGTGAACCCTTGCAGGGGGGGGCAATACCTGTGGGCTTAACCCACGGTCTGCAAACAGAGCCGTGCCCTGTATTGGTAGGCCCTGCGGAGACCAGGCCTGCTGAGCTGCTGGAGCAGGTGGGCCAAACAGCGGGATAGCAAGTGAGCTCTCCTGAGGGGCCAGGGGTACCTGTTCCCCCTCATTTAGCTGCTGAGCTCTGGAGAACTGCTTCTCAAGTGCAGTATGTCTCCTGCTAGCCTCCTTTTCAGCAGCCTTAGAGGTCCGCTTGGCAGAGATGGCCTTGGCCTTGGCCTTGGCCCTGATCTTTCCCGCTGCCTCCTGCTTGGAGGACCTGCGTTTGCTTGAAGCGGGAGTGCCGGGTGCGCCCTGCGCAGACTGAGGAACTGCGCTGTCAGCCATTATAGCCTGTGGCCAGTGGCCTTGGTGTATCAGGAGCAGGAGCCGAGCACCAGGTTAATGGTGCAACAGAGGCTGACGTGCCGTCAAGGCTCCGGGGCTGTGATCACCTAAGCGCCCTTACGCCCCCGTTCAAGGCTCCAAGCGGCTGACAATGCCCCCCAAGGCGCTGTGGCGCGCGGCTGGGCGTCTTGCAAGATATCCCTCAGTAGCGGTTGAACCGCAATCGGCGAGTGCCGGCACGCACTTTGGCCGATCAGTGGCGGCTATCACCTCAGTGATCTGTGCCTGCACACTCCTCTCCTTATGGTGGCGGCTGTCACCAGAGTGAACTGTGCCTGCACACGAAGCCTAGGTGGTGGCGGCGGTGCCAAGAGGCGTGCCAGCTCACGCTAATAGTGTCTGCCTGACTGAGGCTTGGGCTTGGGATGCCCTGGGAAGGCGGATGCCGACCAGAATCTGGGTTAGCCGTGCCAGTGGAGGCCCTAATTAACTGGGCTGTAATGGCCGCCCTGTCCAGACACCAAATGGCTGTAGATTGACTGCGGCTGAGACAGTGTAGTGGCTTGCCTGATGTGAGGGCCTAACCAGATTTTTGGACCCAAGTCCCAATAGCAGTCCTATTATTTTTGCAGGCTTTTGGCCTGTCTGTGGCCCTGAATCAAGGCAGACAGTTACTGGGCCTTTCCTGTGAGGCCGATGCGTCTCAAAATGGCGGCCGCTGTTTGCGCGCCAAAACTCCAGTCCGTTAGAGCTGTCAGATCGTGGCTCTGGACTGTGTGCAGGAGAGGTACAAAAACAGCTGTCCTGGCCCGGCTGAGGCTCCCAGGGGCCTGGTGCCTCTCCAAGGCTCGGGCTGAAGGATCTATTAGAGCGTGGCTCCAAGCCGACGCTCAGCTGTTTGGCGGCCGCGGCGAGTTCGCCCGCCGCCGGCTGCTCCCAGGCAGCAAGAAATTGCCTCCGAAGCTTCTTTGCTGTGCTCAGCTGCTTCGCGGCAGCGCTGGGGACAGGGCAAAAACGAGCGGGCTGCGCGAGCCTAGGCTGTCCCTTCCTGCTCCCCCCTGCAGCCTCCGCTCAAGTTTAAATCTTCTCTCTTCGGCGGGCACGCCGATCGGCCCGCGAGCAGGCCCGGAGGCCGCCGCTCAGCTGTTCAGCGGGAGAGAAAAGAAAAGCCCGACGCTCAGCTGATTTATCGGCGATTTACGGGCTGTGAGTCTTTTTTCCCTGTTTTTGATCTGGGGGATGCTAGGAGGAGAATTCACCAATGGATAGATACAACCTGCCTTCAGAGTCAACACGCGTCCTGTTTGGGCTGAAGACTAAGTCGTGTCTGGGGAGCATCAGCCCAGCAGGAGGCGTATTAACTCTGACAGACTTAGTCTTATTGGGCAGGAAGATAGTCTAAACCCATTGGTGGATTCTCCATCTCATGCTGGAGAATAGCTAGAAGAGATAAGAATGCCTTCTTAAATGAACAGTGCAAAGAAATAGAAGAGAACAATAGAATAGGGAGAACCAGAGATCTCTTCAAAAAAATTGGAGATATGAAGGGAACGTTTCATGCAAAGATGGGCATGATAAAGGACCAAAATGGCAGGGACCTAACAGAGGCAGAAGAGATTAAGAAGAGGTGGCAAAATTACACAGAAGAACTATACAAGAACGAGCTTAGCATTCCTGATAACCACGATGGGGTGGTCACTGATCTCGAGCCAGACATCCTAGAATGTGAAGTGAAATGGGCCTTAGGAAAGCTGAGCAACAACAAAGCTAGTGGAGGTGACAGTATTCCAGCTGAGCTATTCAAAATCTTAAAAGACGATGCAGTAAAAGTGCTACACTCAATTTGCCAGCAAATTTGGAAAACTCAACAGTGGCCACAGGATTGGAAAGGTCAGTTTACATTCCAATTCCAAAGAAAGGCAATGCCAAAGAATGTTCAAACTATCGCACCATTGCACTCATTTCACATGCTAGTAAAGTTATGCTTAAAATCCTACAAGCTAGACTCCAGCAGTATGTGGATCGAGAACTTCCAGAAGTACAGGCAGGATTTCGAAGAGGCAGAGGAACTAGAGATCAAATTGCCAACATACGCTGGAATCATGGAGAAAGCTAGAGAGTTCCAGAAAAACATCTACTTCTGCTTCATTGACTATGCTAAAGCTTTGATTGTGTGGATCACAACAAATTGTGGCAAGTTCTTAAAGAGATGGGAGTACCAGACCATCTTATTTGTCTCTTGAGAAACCTATATGCGGGTCAAGAAGCAACAGTGAGAACTGGACACGGAACCACTGATTGGTTCAAAATTGGGAAAGGAGTCCGGCAAGGCTGTATTCTGTCGCCCTGCCTATTTAACTTATATGCAGAGCACATCATGAGAAAGGCAGGGCTAGATGAATCAAAAGTTGGAATTAAGATTGCCGGGAGAAATATCAACAACCTAAGATATGCAGATGATACCACTCTAATGGCAAAAAGTGAAGAGGAACTAAAGAGCCTCTTGATGCGGGTGAAGAAGGAGAGTGCAAAAGTTGGCTTGAAACTCAACATTAAGAAAACCAAGATCATGGCATCCAGCCCTCTCAATTCCTGGCAAATAGATGGGGAAGAAATGGAGATAGTGACAGATTTTATATTCCTGGGCTCCAAGATCACCGCAGATGGGGACTGCAGCCAAGAAATTAAAAGACGCTTGCTCCTGGGGAGGAAAGCTATGGCAAATTTAGACAGCATACTAAAAAGCAGAGACATCACCCTGCCAACAAAAGTACGTATAGTCAAGGCCATGGTTTTCCCAGTTGCAATGTATGGCTGTGAAAGTTGGACCATAAGAAAGGCTGAAGCGCAAAAGAATTGAGGCCTTTGAACTATGGTGCTGGAGAAGACTCCTGCGAGTCCCTTGGACTGCAAGGCGATCAAACCGGTCAGTCCTAGAGGAGATCAACCCTGACTGCTCCTTAGAAGGCCAGATACTGAAGTTGAAACTCAAGTACTTTGGCCACCTAATGAGAAGGAAGGACTCACTGGAGAAGAGCCTAATGCTGGGAAAGATTGAGGGCAACAGAAGAAGGGGACGACAGAGAATGAGGTGGCTGGATGGAGTCACTGAAGCAGTAGGCGTGAGCTTAAATGGACTCCAGAAGATGGTAGAGGACAGGAAGGCCTGGAGGAACATTGTCCATGGGGTCGCGATGGGTTGGACACGACTTCGCAACTAACAACAACAAAGCACTATATTAATTATCTGACACAATGTGAAAAAGAAGTGTTAGATAGGAAATGCAATTTTTCATTTTTATCATCAAATTGAGCAGAAACCTAGTCATTACCAACTGCTGGATATTTTCTTGGAAACATTTACAATAACTTTTTGATATGTTGTATTACTACTATACTGGCATTCAATTTGTTACTTTAGAACCAAATAGTATATAGAATTTTAATGACCCATACACCAAGGAACTTGGTTTCTAAATTTTGACATCAATGAAAAGGAGAAAATGAAGGAAAGGAAGGTAGAGATTATAAATAATCTACTGTGTTTTATGTAGCAGGTATTTAAGCTTAGTTGTAGGCTGAGTTCATGTGCAATGTAGCAGCTCAGGCACTGTATTAAGCTCTTGTAGAAGAGGCAGTCTTAGAAGTAGCATTTAGATGAATAGAGGATTATTTAACTTCTCTGGTAAGCAGGATAGCCATACAAGACAGCAAGAGAGAAATAGTGAAGTTGTTTAAATTCTTCAGGTATCGCTGTAGGAGCAAGGTCACAATTAGGTAATTTGTGTTATAAGTGGAGACAGAAAACATGGGTCATGGATCTAATACAGTACATTGGATCTAGGAATGGAAAGAAATCCGGAATATAAGACCTGATATGGAATCAGAGCCATGCTTAATATAAATACATTTGATGACCAAATTTTGATGAGTCCATTCCACCTCCTTGCCCATGTTTACATATGGAACAGAGTGTGTGAATGGGGTCTACTCATTGATATGCCCCAGATCCAGTTCACATTCAGAATTCTTGATATGAAATTCAGGAGCAGACTTTGAAACTCATTCCTGCCTTATGTCATGTGCATAACTCCCACATTAATGCCATGCATGAAATCTGCTATAGTTAAGGGGTTTTACATTCCTTCAGTTTTGTTGGAGGTAAAAAGCTGTGCCTTTTTTGTAAATTGTTTTTCCCACATTAGGCAACCAAATAAAATGAGCAGCATAGCAAAAGGCACAGAGATGGCAGCGGTCATCTTGATGACTGGCTTTTATCTGTTTCACCAAGTGTGATATTTTGGGTTTTTTCTCGAGTTATATGGGTCTTAAGATAAGAATGACCTGCCAGGCAATAAAATATAATTGCCTTTGCTTATTGAAGCAGTATGAAGTATTTAATCATACTGAAAACCATAAATGCATATAATCTTAGAAAATCCCTTTAGGTAGTGGGAGCTTTATTAAGGTATTATCCAAATTCAAGTATAGAGATATACTAATTAAATTATATCCTTTTTCTCCATCTTCATACAGATTTTGTCTCCGACTGGTCTCCTTTACATGAAGCATCCATTCATGGGAGACTACATGCTCTGAAGAAACTCATCAATCAGGTATGGTGATAAAAAGGAGATCAATTTTTTGCTTATCCTCATCATTAAATACTTTTCTGAAGACTGGCTGTACTTCACACAGTAACAATATAAGGTTGACTGTGCTTTGACTTCAAGGAAATCTATATTGCAGTATTTTTTCTCTCTTTTTCTTTCTCCCTCTTTACAATATTTATAGCCAACTTTCTCATTTTTATTTACACACAAACATGCACATCATTAAAAACACTAGTATATCAAAGGTGCCATTGACAATCTGAGGGCAAGAAATCTGCTGAACAGTGCTGCTTTTGCCTTCTCACAAAGTAATTACAGAGATAAGACCCCCCCCCCCTTAACTTTGAGGAGGAGACTTTTCCATAAAATGGGGGCCACTACTGGGGCTTGCTATGTGATCCATACCTCTTGAACACTATAGGTTGGAGGGGATGGACCAGCAATTGGTGTTCACTAAATGACTGTGCAGGTGGCACATTCAAATTTAGCAAGATATTTCCAGGTATCTCTCAGTGCTATGCTGTGCTGTAAAAGACTTATGTATTATAACCAGCACTTTGAATTGAACCTAGTAGCCTTTTGGTAACCAATGATGTGACTTTGGAATAGGAGTACAGGTACTCCTCAATTTATGATCAGTTGCTTAGTGACCTTTCAAAATTACAATAGCCGCCCAACCCAAAGGTTCTTATAACCCAGTTATGAAGTTCTGATGGCCACATCCCCTGTAGTTATGTGACTGCATGTCAGGTGCTCCGCAACCAACTCACATTTATGGCTGTTGGTGGTGTTCTGCAGTCATGTATTACAATATTTTTGTCCAAACTAGCATTTACTTCAGGTTTTCAGCAAAAATGTGCCATAGCTAACAATGGTTTCACTTTATCACCACTGCATTCAGTTTATGACTTCTGCATTTATGACCACCTCATTCTTAATCTAAGCTTGTTGGGCCCCAACTAAATCCTTACAGTCTTCAGACACTCATTCAGGAATTCCATGGTATCTCTAGTTGAGCTTATATATTATTGTATACAGTATGTGGATACATATAGTCCTCAATTTATGACAATTCATTTAATAACTGTCTGAAGTGCTGAAAAAAGTGACTTACAACTAGTCCTTGTGGTCACATGATCAGAATTCAGGAGCTGGCATATATTTATGATAATTGCAGTGCCCCAGGGTAATGTGAACATCATTTGTGACCTTCACAGAGGGCTTCCAACAAGCAAAGTCAGTGGGGTTCATTTAACAACATGAGATGCTTAACAGTTGCAGCAGAAAAAGGTTGTAAAATCAGGCACAATTCACTTGACACATTGCTTACTGACAGACATTCGGGACGCAGCTGTGATTGTGAGGACTATCTGGACTACCATCCACATAGGGATAACACTTCAATTGGTGAATGAGCTTCTCCAGCTTTTTCATGCAGAAGTTAAAAAATATGGGGAAAAGCAGCAATCCATAAAAAACCTTGGAGTTCCTTGCAGATTCATTTTATTATAGCTACTGATTATGTGGCATTCATGCATTTTGATTTCATTGTGGTAAGTGTGTAAACATAACTTACATCCATGCTTGACATTTCATTTTGAACAGGAGGATAGGTGGGGAACAAAAAAGGATAGCTGGGAAAAAAAGATTCTGTAAAATTATGCCCTGATTTGCTGAGTTATTTGTAGAAAAATACAAAGTAAAATATAATAAAAATCAGTTAAAATGCAATATAATTGTGTAGGTTCTTCTTCACCTAATCAAGAAGAATAGATCTTTTTGACAGGGGGAAACGGTTGAGCACTCAAGTTTTCAATGATTTGCTAAAAATACACCCATAAACATGGTGGAAGTCAGGACCGAATTACATGTGATCAAGCAGGATTTAATTAAAATTAATTTCTGTGAATGTATTTCTTTCTCATTCACATTAAAAGACTCATAAAAATAATTTTTGAGGAGCTTTCAAGGCAGCCTTCTGCACTGAGGCTGTAGCCTGTGGACCTCTGGTTATTGAAACTTTGCAAGTAAATCAATCAAATTAAGTAAAACTATCTTTCTAAGTAAATATTTTATTTTGAAAGCTTGAGTGACTTAATTTCTCTTTTTGCCTTTTTTGAATCCATACTTTTATGCTTTTGAAAAACCAAAATAAAATGATGAGAAGTAAGTCAAGTCTTTCTTCTCCATGTGGTGGTGGTAGATGTGGTGGGATGTGGATCTTGACACGTGTCAATTTTAGAAAGCCCTGGAGCGGCATATCAGGGCTATTCATCACTACTCTCCCAGCTCAGATGTACAGGAAACAGTAAAACAGGCTCATGTAAAAAGTGAAAATTTTCAATTAATGTTAGCTAGAACTATTGTTAAATTAAATGTGTTTGTGAGCAGAGAACTTTTATGAAGTTCAACTCCATTTCCAGCTAACTGCAGAAGAGCAGTATTTTAAATGTCATGTTGTAGTCTGAAAATATACTAATGAACAGTTTGAAAAAGATGGAATCTCTGTATACTGTTGACAGAAGCAAGATTTTAGTTTATTTAGACATAACATATAAGTATTTCATCTCTAACATTAAAAATGAAAACAAACCTTCCACTCTGTCCCTACTATTATGTAGTATTTGGATTAGTGTTTTTACAATTCAGCATTCATGGTTAGTGATGAGGTGAACTGAAGGACAAAACAATCTGGAGCAAGTGACAGCACTTGTTTGGGCTTCGACCCCTGGTTAGGCCTGTTAGGGTGGGCTGAAATCTAGACCGAGAAGCCAAAAAAAAAAAAAATCCCAGAAGAGGTCAGCAGCAAACAGTTCTTTACTGTTGCATAGAGGTGTCTATGTAATCCCTGGAATCAAGATCAACTCAAGGACATTTTTGCTATTAGAAGGTGAATCTATAAAGGGTGCCTGGTTGATATATTTATTTGTTTCTTAAATGTTTGGTCCACATAATAACCAAATTTCTCTAGCTAGAATGCCACCCCATATATTTTGACCTTGTAATTTTTCTGAAATGCCAACAACAGACATGTTGAGCAAGGCCTCATTAATATTAACCAATTTGCTGTATTAAACATTAAGGTAAAGGATAAGGAATATTCCAGCTGGACTCTTATGTTGTCATTTCTCTGGGAGGATTCTGATTAAGAAGAGTATTTTCTCTATTCCTTTTATGTCTCAAAATGGGCTATTGTTTTATGCCATTTTTCTATATAATATATATATATATATATATATATATATATATATATATATATATTTTCTGAGGTTTTCACGGGTGTTTGTATGTAGGTCTTTGGTAATTCGGGTTTTCTCCCGTGTAAAATTGAAAGTGTCTTGGCAACGTTTCGACGAAGTCCCATTCGTCATCTTCAGGCTGGTGTCTTCGGCTTCGGGCTTCTAGGAGCAATGTGTGATCGCAGCTGTTTCTTCCTTTTAACTGCCAGTGGAGGTATGAACTGATTGGATGGGAGCTTGGCTGCGTTCTGATTGGGTGGAGGTGTGTTCTGATTGGTTAGGGGCTTGGCTGTGCTCTGATTGGATGAGGGCTTGGCTGTGCTCTGATTGGATGGGGGGTTGGCTGTGCTCTGCTTGGGTGGGGGCCCTGTTGTGCTAGGATTAGTCTGAGTTGCAGGGGAATTTGAGATGGAGAGCTGCATTGCTGTAGTTTGGCTTCGCGTTCGTGGTCGTGCCACATCTTCAAGGTGGGTGTCAGTTTGCTTCACGTATGGAATGGGGAGGTTTAAAATGGCCAATGATGCAGCTGTGGTCTGGTTTCTGGTCCGCGGTCGTGCCTCATCATCGGTGCGGGTTTGAGTCTGCTTTTTGCGTGGATGTGTGGTGGTAACATCATGTGTGGTCTTCGTGAGTGTGGGTCCAGTGTCGCTCCTTGTGCTAGGGATTCGTCTGTCAATAAGGCTGGGTTTCCAAATGGCTGGTAGGCGGGAGGTATCATCTCGTTTATTCATGCTGTGTGGGCGTTTTTCTATCTCGATGGCTTCTCTGATTATTCTGTTGTTAAAGTGTTCGGTTTTAGCAATAGTTCTGGTATTTTTAAAGTCAATTTTATGTCCTGTGGCTTTGAGGTGTTGGACCAGGGAGGAAGTTGGTTCCTCTTTTCTGACTGAGTTCTTGTGTTCTTCAATGCGTGCACTTATTCTTCTGTTGGTTTGTCCGATGTATGTGGTGGGGCAGGCGGTGCATGGGATTTCATATACTCCTTGATTTTCTAACTCAATTTTGTCCTTGGGGTTTCTTAGGATGGTGGATATTTTTTCGGTTTGTGCAGAATGCTGTCTTGATGTTGTGTTTGTGGAGGATCTTGCTGATTTTGTCTGTGGTGCCTTTTATGTATGGGAGGAGGGCTTTGCCGTTTTCTTGTTCTATGTCTTGGATTTTGGTGGGGGTTTCTTTTTGGATTAAGTTGGTAATCTTATTTCTTTGGAATCCGTTGGATGTTAGTACATTAGTGAGAGTGTGTAGTTCGGTTTTTAGGTGTTGTTCGTCAGCTAAGCGTTTTGTTCTCGAGATGAGTGTCTTGGCTATGGAGTTGATCTGTGCTGGGTGGTGGTGTGAGAGTACGTGCAGATAGCGGTTTGTGTGTGTTTTCTTCTGGTAGATGGTGTGTCCTAGGGAGCCATTGGATTTCTTGTAGACTAAGACATCCAGGAAGGGAAGTTGCTTGTTAGCTTCTGTTTCCATGGTGAACTGTATTTTGGGGTGTAGGCTGTTGAGGTGTGTGAGGAAGTTGTCTAGTTTTTCTTTCCCAGGTGGCCAGATTATGAAGGTGTCGTCTACGTATCTGAGCCAGAGTTTGGGTTTGTGATCAGATTTTTCTAGAGCTTGGGTTTCAAAGTGTTCCATGTAGAGGTTTGCAATGACAGGTGAGAGGGGTGGTCCCATGGGTGCTCCTTCTATTTGTTTGTATTTTTGTCCATTGTAGATGAAGTATGTGTTGGATAGGCAATGGTTGGTCAGATCTAGGATGTGCTTGGGGGGTTATATTTGTTTTGGATAGCTGTCAAGGCTTCTTTGATTGGCACTTGGGTGAAGAGGGAAATGACATCAAAGCTCACGAGTAGGTCGCTGGGCTGTAAGTTTTGTTTCTTTATGATCTCTATGAATTGGAATGAGTTTTTTACGTGTGAGGTGATGGATTCTGCATAGGGTTGTAGTTGTTTGGCGAGAAATTTGGCTAGGTTTTGTAGAGGTGAGCCTATGGAGCTGACTATGGGTCTAAGTGGGGTTCCTTCTTTGTGTATCTTGGGGAGACCATAGAGCTTAGGGCATCTGGATGATTTTTCTCTGGGAATGATTCTTTGCTGGATCTCTTCGCTGATGGGGAGGCTTTTATTTTGGATCTAGTGGTTTTTTCCAGGTAGGTGGTGGGATCTGTGGTTAGGGGTTTGTATGTGGAGTCCTGGAGTAGGTTGGTTAATTTGGTTTGGTAGTCAGATGTGTTCATAACCACCGTGGCGTTGCCCTTGTCTGCTGGTAGGATTATTATGCTGGTGTCTTCTTTCAGGTTAAGTAGAGCTGTCTGTTCCTCTTTGTGTAAGTTGCTTTTGGGTGGCTTGCTGGTGCAGAGGATGTTGGAGATTTCGAGTCTGATTCTGTTAGCGTCGTCGGGGTTGATTTTGGTCAGGCTGGTTTTCAGAGAAGCCATCGAGATAGAAAAACGCCCACACAGCATGAATAAACGAGATGATACCTCCCGCCTACCAGCCATTTGGAAACCCAGCCTTATTGACAGACGAATCCCTAGCACAAGGAGCAACACTGGACCCACACTCACGAAGACCACACATGATGTCACCATCACACATCCACACAAAAAGCAGACTCAAACCCGCACCGATGATGAGGCACGACCGCGGACCAGAAACCAGACCACAGCTGCATCATTGGCCATTTTAAACCCCTCCATTTCATACGTGAAGCAAACTGACACCCACCTTGAAGATGTGGCACGACCACAACGCGAAGCCAAACAACAACAATGCAGCTCTCCATCTCAAATCCCCCTGCCACTCAGACTAATCTGAGCACAACAGGGCCCCCACCCAAGCAGAGCACACACCCCGCCAATCAGAGCACAGCCAACCCCCCATCCAATCAGAGCACAGCCAAGCCCCTAACCAATCAGAACACACCTCCACCCAATCAGAACACAGCCAAGCTCCCATCCAATCAGTTCATACCTCCACTGGCAGTTAAAAGGAAGAAACAGCTGCGATCACACATTGCCTCTAGAAGCACGAGGCCGAAGAGACACCAGCCTGAAGATGACGAATGAGACTTCGTCGAAACGTCGCCAAGACACTTCCAATTTTACACGGGAGAAAACCCGAATTACCAAAGACCTACATATATATATATATATATATATATATATATATATATATATATATAAGAGGTTAGTGAAAAAATGACATGATAAAAGCTGATGTTAATATTCTATCAAGAGATGGATCAGGCCAAAGACCTTTTGATCCAATATTCAACTCTCATTATGACCATTTCAGTAGAAAATTTGGGGCCAAGATCTGAGTCCAAGAGTATCCTTCCATTAGGGTTTTCATTGAGGCTTGACATTTGCAAAGCAAATAGTTTCCCATATATTTCTGCCAAAATATTTAAGATATACTGTAACAGTATTGGGGGAAAATCTGCATCCAGCAGAGAGAATATTGCTTAGGAAAATTAACACATTTTAAGTTGCGGAATAAGCTTTAAGTGGTTCAAAGATGACCTGATACTATAGTTGCCATATTATAATGGCCTGATGCTACTTAAAACCCAAATAACGGGTTAATCTACTGGTGGAAACAGTAGATTCAATCTTTAGTTCAATTAGTTTAGATTTGCAAACAACATCTGGGATCTCTCTCTAACTATGATTTTTGTTATTGTACCAGGGAGCTAGTGTGAATTTTAGGACAGCAGATTGTGTATCTCCTCTCCATGAAGCTTGCTTAGGAGGACATGCTGCATGTGTCAGTGTCTTATTAAAACATGGAGCCAACGTAAGTACTCAAAGATCTAGTTATAGTACATGCAAGAAAAATAAATAATTTGCTAGATACTGCCTTGGTAGCTTAGGAATGTAACCTTTGCCAATGAGATCCTTGTACACTTTTTCAACAATGGTAACCCAATTAATATTGGGAAAAATAATCTGATTCATAATAATATTATTATTCCTAATAAACCCAAATCAGGATTAATGTGCTGGAAGTGCTTTTGCTATCTGTTTGTTGCTACTAATTCACAGTTGAATTAATTTCTTTTGTGAAGAAAGGTCAACAAGGGGATTAAAATATCCTTGACAGAAATGTCCTCTCATTTTAGCTATGTTGGAACAAGGTAAGAAATGTACTTTCTGCCAATGCTCAGAAACTCTCATTTATACCCACACAAACACATTCACCCACTCAGGGCTGACAATGTTTAAGAGCCCAGATCCTACATTTATTTTGTAATAAAGTATATTTATGGAGGTACTATGATAATAAAATGTCATTGCAAAACACTTTTCCTACATCGTTTTATGTTTAAAACTTTTCAACATGTTTTACAAATAAAACATTACAGTACTAGTTTTTTTCTCTTTAGGTAAATGCCACTACTATTGACTGGAACACACCCCTGTTCAACACTTGTGTCAGTGGTAGCGTTGACTGTTTGAACCTGCTAGTGCAACACGGAGCCAGCCCACATCCAGTTTGTGACCTGGCATCCCCCATCCATGAAGCTGCTAAAAGAGGTAAATTTGCCCAGCGTATGTACCTATATACCATGGTAACACAAGAGGGGTACAACTTTGTGAAACAATAAATTCGTTGTTTCATTCCACACGAATTCTATACAAATCCACAAATGATGTCAGTTTGTTGTATGAATATTGTATAACCAAATGTTAGCTATCTGTTGTTTGGACTATAAAAGAAATGTCTAGGTGTGTTACAAATAATAATATCAGCCCCTCATGTGATACAGAGTAGCCATTCCCAGCAACCTCAACCTCAAAAGCAATATTGAAGGACATGGAGCACTGCAGATCATCTGGAAAGCTCATCATTTCCTCATCCTTCAGTCATAGCATTAGAATTTCCTCTTTGGTCAGATCATTTTGACACCACTTCCATTTTTATATCTTCACCTACTACAGGTTTGAAATGCTGAAAAACATCAATGCTCTGCCCTTAGCTGCTGCACATTCCTTAGCAACAAAAATTCCTATATTTTCATTCTGCACAAAACAAAAAGGGAAAACAAATTCAACCGTAGTCTGGTGTTTTGCAGGCTGGCTCATCCAGTGTTGAAGAAAAGGGAAAAAGGAGAATAAAATTCTTCATCCTGCTTGTTTATCTGAGCTACAGAAGAGTGTTTGAAATTGCTCTATAGGATTCTGTTCTTTATTGAATTCTAAAACTTTCTGCTGAGCTGGAAATAAATATTCCCTGCTTCCTAACACTGTTGACTTAGCACTGTTGACTCCAGAAGGGTCTGGATCTCTTTCAGCTGGCACAGAATCCTTGTGTGGAAAGCCCCTGCTGCTCTTCCCCCCAAATGTGAACATTAATATTGGTTATAATTTCTTTTATCTTTGGAAGACTTTATTTAAATGTTATTATTGATATACAGGTAGTCCTCAACTTATTGAGCCCAAAATTTATGTTGCTAAGTGAGAAATCTTTGAGTTTTGCCCCATTTTACGGCTTTTTTGCCACATTTGTTAAGTGAATCACTGCAGTTGTTGAATTAGTAACACAGTTGTTAAGTGAATCTGGTTTTCCCATTGACTGCTTGTCAGAAGGTCGCAAAAGATGATCACACACAACCAGGACACTGTAACCGTCATAAATGTGAGTCACTTGTCAAGCATCAAAATGCAAATCATGTGACCATGAGGATGCTGCAACAGTTGTAAGTGTGAAAAATGGTCATAAGTCACTTTTTTCAGTGCTGTTGTAACTTTGAACAGTCACTAAGCGAACTGTTGTAAGTCGAGGACTACTTGTACTGCCAACAAGCCATGGAATTGCTTTTAGAATTTGACAAGGATTTCTGGCTCCACAGCCTAGCTGTCTAAGTGGGCTTGAATGTAGAGCTTGTCTTTGTAGTCACAGTAATATGCTCTGAGTCCAGAGCAAAGTATGTTGATATAAAAGCTGCCATTACAGCCTACCTTACAATTCTTCACCAATGAAGCTGGTCTCTGTTGTGGTCTTATCCCCCAGTGATACTTTCAAGATAATGATTGGGGACCTTCTGGCCAGCATTGCATTTCCTTTTCGGTATCACCTGTTGTTGGAAAAAACAATCCCCAGTTGCTTTCCTGAAATTACAGGTGGGGCAGGTTCAGGGCTCAAACTGTCTTTTATATAATGTAGGTATTTTGCATTTATTTATAATCTTTTGTTCACCTTGGAAATTAAAGAGATTAGGGGACAGGAGAGGAATAGGTTCTGAGAAATACATAAAGGGAATCTGACCATCACAAGAAAATTTCTGAGATGCCTTTTCTTCACCCAGTCCAAAGCAGCCCAGCAAGATGTGTCTTATTGCACAATCTGGAAATCAGGATAGTAATTCCATCTTTCTACTCCCTAATGGTTTAAGGTTTAATAGGGAAATGTTAAAGGAAGAAACTCATGCTTCTGATACTCCAGCCTGAGGCCCTGTAATCCATAGACATTGCTCTTTCTTGGTTCTCAGCTGGGAAACCCCCATGCCTTGGCACTGATAGGACTCAGTTGGAGGGCAAAACTATCACTCTGCTGAGATGAGACTGCTGCTCAACAAAGCCTGCATTGCTACTTTGATGCTGTTGGAGTTTTGTCTTGTGGTGATGGTGGTCACCATCTTTGGCCAGTGGGGGAGCTACACATTGACTACAGTTTAGGGGCACTGGTTCAGCCACTTATGCATAGCCAGATGGCATGGGCTGTGAAGGACCTGAGTATGAACCCATAATTATAATGGAAGAAGGTTGTTCAGAGAAAGAAATTGGAAAAATTGGAAAAGTTTTGAAATTTCAGTTATTTGTAAAAACCAGTGAGTCTTTGTTCACCTTTCACATGTAAGCAGCTGGAGTCTGGTTTTTGGGTTTTAATTTAATTTTTAATTCTCTGTGATCCTTTGAAGGTCATACCAAATGTGTGGAAACTCTTCTATCCAATGGAGTTAGTATTAACCATAACATAAAACATCTTGGAACTCCACTGTACGTCGCTTGTGAGAATCAACAGTTGAAATGTGTGAAACAGTTACTTGAGTCAGGTAATTCACTAAAAGGTATATAATATCAACAAATCATTTTGCATGCCTGAAAATGTCTATGGGTAGAGGACAGACAATCATGGGAATAGCTCTGGGAGGCCAGTAGTATTTGTAGATTGTATTTTGATGGAGAGGGAAGGGTATGGTAACTAGGATAGTACAGCGCTACAACATTCCTGTGTCTCTCTACAGTTTGTCCCCTCAGACACCTTCCCTCTTAATTTAGTAAAATAAGCCATGCTTGAAGAGAAGAAGATGAGCCATATTGGATCAGACTAAAGCCTCAGTTAATCCAGCCTTCTTCCATAGTGGCCAACCACAGGTGCTTAGGGGAAGCTCAGGAGCAGGAAGAATGCAGCAAGAGGGAATGCATTCCTCTTACTCATGTTTCTCAGAATACTGCTCTTTGGTATTAGAAGTAATAGTCATGTTGACTAATATTTATTAGCCATCTTCATCTTTCATGAATGTTTATAACCTTTTAAAAGACATTCCTATTAGTGACTAACATACCTTGCTTTGTTCCGCATATTGATTTGGATAGAATTAGCTATTTTAAAGCTAGAGTGAACATATCCACAATGGACTCATGGTGAAGCAGCAGGTTCCTATAGGGCTATCAAGAAGCTTAACCGAATATAATTGCCAAAACACAGTGGCTTCTAGTTCTTTTGATTTCATCAGTTTGGCTTGGAACCCTGGCAAGATTTTTCTGCACAGTAATGAATTTTCCTCTGTAGATATATTTACAAAAATCTATATGCCGCCTACTCAGTAGATTGTATAAACACCCATATCTTCTCAGGGCCTTTCTTCAGCAATTGTGTCAGGATTGAAGAATTTGGTTGGTTAATTTTTTATTGCAACTTTTTCCTTAAAACCACAGCCTTGGGGAACACATGCATTGTAAACAGAAACCAATTTGAAATTATTTAAAAATGAATGAACTGTCACTGCTTCCTGCAAAAAAAATTGCATTGCTGTGTTGCATTAATGATACTGAGCATTCTTAATGTCCCATTTCAGATCAGTACAATTGATACATTACTTTGGCAGTAAACCTCAGCAATTAAACAGTTTGAAGCTATTTCAAATTAAGAAATGATTATTTAGGAGACCTTATGTTCCTTTGGTAATCTATAAACTGACAATTATTCAGATGGATCTGAGATAGCAAAAGAAATAAGTAAGTTAAATTACTGTTTGTTTAATAGTTCTATCTCATTTGTTTTAGGAGCAAGTGCAAATAGTGGAAAAGGCCTGGATTCTCCTCTCCACATAGCTGCTCAAACCTCCAATGTTGACATGGTCCATTTGCTTATTGACTTTGGAGCAAATACTAGGGTAATTAATGCAGAAGGAAAAAAGCCAATAGAGTTGGTTCCAGCCAACACTGCACTAATGCAGATATTTCTGCAGAGAGAAGGTGCCCATTAACCTTTGTTTCTTTCAAACACAGAGTACAGTATGTAAAGATCCCGAGGCATACTTTGAATGGACATATCTGTATCATATTGTTAACTCTTACCAATATGCCAGAATGTGCTCTTATCACATACAATATTACTAATATTTCCACTAACTTGCGATCACTAATGCCATAAAGGGTGCAACCTTATAATAGTTAAAGGGAATGCTCATGGAGATAGATCCAAGTACTTCCTGTGAGACACAGATTTCAGACAAAAGGAAGAATGGTTTTTTTCCAAACCTGAAGTTTCAGATATGATATTGTTACAATCATAATTCACATTTGTAGATTTTTATAAAGATATCGAGTTCAACAGAAAAGTGCAAAAAAGAAGGAAAACTTTGTAGCTATGTGTATGTATTACATATGTGTATGTATTACATATGAATATTTTGCTCCAGTAGGAAACTGGTTCATAATACTTTTATTCTCAGTAAATATGTACCCATGCATGACTGTAAACATTATTATATATGGCATTTTTCAAAACCAAGACACAAAGTGACACAAGATTTGTAAAAGGTTTGTTCTGCTATAGTAAATTGTTTTGGCTGGTATTGTTTTGGCTGGTATTTGGCTGGATCGTTTAATTCCAAATTAAAACAATTATATGGTACCTTTTGCAATCTGTATGGTATTATATTGCTGTGAATGCTTTAAAGGTCACAAACATGAATCTCACCAACACAGATTTAGAAACCTGATTATTTATCCATTTTAAACTGCTTTATGGGACTGATTAACTTTAATCTTCAACAGTTATTCTAGATTAGGATAAACTAAAAATAATTGAGTTTGGAATGTTCCACTTCTTATAGCCAGTTTAGAAATAAATGTTTTCGATAAATATTGTTATTCTGGATTGCAAAGAACTAAAACTAGTTTGAATTCTTTAGAAAACAGATATTAAGATCATTCTTGTGGGGGGGGTGGCATTTTTTCCCCTTTAGGGCTATTTTCCTTGATGCAGTTATGTCACCTGTGCATCTGGAATTACTTGGGAGTCAAAAAGAAAAAGAGAATTAGTGAACTTATGTTACCAGATGAGCTAAAGAGGTTTCTTTTGTATCTATAAAAAGTGTTATATTCCTTGCTCATTAATTAATTAAAATACATACTGTACAAGTTTTACTTCCTAGCAAAATTGTTTGTACAATTTACATTCCAAATACCTGATTGGGATTTTCAATAGAGCTAGTTTGTTTATCCCTGCATATTTTAATTGTTAGTTCCTAATTGGAGAACTAAATTAAAAATAAGATCTTGTAGCAGAATTTCAATTCCATATAGTTGATTATCTGAGATGTGTTATAAATGCTTCTATAGTAAATAGAAGATGCCAAGCACATGCAGTACTGTATTTTGTTATTATTAACAATTTTCTCTGATACGGTCCACAGCTAATCCACAAAGTATTATTGTTATTATATTAACAGTTTCCAGGAAATTATATTGTTTAACAATGAATCATGGACTGGCAGTGTCATGTTCCTAAGAACTGGTATGGGCACACTTTCCATGGCATGTTTAGATTTCTTGAATTTAATTAAAATAGTAAAAAGGGAAACTTAGGTAAGTTTCATTTAGTCTGGGTCATTGACCTGTAATAAAAGATTGAAAAGAAATTTAGTATGCTATAAAATAAGACAACAGATTATAGCGTCATCTTTGTTTATAAGAAAGATTTACACAGACATTTTGTGAAAATAATGTCTTGCTCAGTTCTTTATTTGAAATTCTTCCCATCTACTCATTAAAGAACTGCAAAAATAAATATTGATGGGGCAGAGCAGTGGGGAGAACTAGAGATAGTTGCTTCAAGGGATTTCATTGGTTTACCATGCAGTAAATGGGTCTTTTATGTCTACATAAGCCATTTTGTAATTGTGACTCATGAAATGTGTTCTGAACATTTTTTTCTGTGTAGAAGCAGATATCCAACCAGACTCTTATAAAAGTAACTTCTAGAATCTAGAACCTTAGCCAGTAGAATTCTATCAACATTCTCTTACTGAGTTTTTGAGAGAATTCTTGAAGAAAATATAATGAAATAACTATAAACTGCAATTCGGAACTCAAAAAACTCTTTTTGTTATTTTGCATCAAAAAAAAATCAGATTACTTTTTTTCCCTTTTGCATCAAAAATAGGAAAGATATTACCGAGACTCTATCAAGTATTGGGAATGAATGCTGCCTGCTGGTGTTCTGAGTCTTATCCTTTCTGTTTATTTCAAGAGTGTCACAAATAATGGGATTAAAAGATGGGTGGATTCACAGGGGTTGGGTTTAATGTACAAATGGAATTATTAGCAAATTAAACAGAAAATGGAGTTGTAGTCAGATATGGCAACCTATATATCAAATTGCCAAGCTGTTAAACCATGTGAAAAGATGTTGTAGTCAGACCTAATGACTAATAAAAAGTGTTAGAAAACTGTCAGGTACAAGTCTTTTATGTTGTATGAACTACCAGGGTATTAAGAACAGGTAAATCTGGGACAAATTAAGGAGTTTTCTGAACATTCAGAATTTTCTGCAAAGACAAGTAGGGCTAGTTAATAAAGTTTATTCTACAGTTATTTCACATTCTACATGCAGAGATTGAGATATTATTTTGAAATGCTCAACAGAAAAGATTTCATGATGCATATGTCATAATTTGTGGGAGGCAGATATCTGCGAAATAACAATTTCTCAAAAGCAACTGATAAGGATGTCTGCTTGACCCAGATAGGCAACAAATTTATGCAGGAATCTGCATTCTGTATTAACACTTGTCAGTCTGAAACTATCATTGGGAAATAACTATGGAGATTCTTAGTCATCCAGGTCATACCTACCCTGAAAATAAGCCCTATCTTGATTTTTTGGGGGGTGAGCCTAATATAAGCCCTACCCTAAAAATAAGGCCTAGTTTTGGGGCGAGGCACACACCTAAAAATCAAGCTTGGGTGGGAGTGGGGGTGTGGAGCTGCCCCACGTGCCCCGCACCCACTTACCTTGCAGCCAGGCCTCTCCTCACCATCCCACTTCTGCGGCATCCCCAGGCCTGCATGTCACAGTCAAAGGCCTTTCCGGAAGGCCACTGCAGCCGAGAACCGAACTATGGATTCAAGAAGAATGGGATGAAACATGAAAGTGGATCTACCGTTTGAATTATGAGGAATACTTGGGGAACTAAATGGCTAAAAAATCTTTGTTTATATTCTCCACAGTTGGATTAAACAAACTGAATTGGTAATACTATCTACTGGGCAGTAGATTGCCATGTTCAATATGACACATTATTTGTTTCAATAAATTTATATTTTTGCCTACTTCATAACAGTAACTTTAGGTAGCTAAGATGCTTGTGAAGTCTTTTATCTCTACTATGAATTAAAATCCTACTTTCTACATGCATTTACTGAAAAATATTCCAAATTATAATAACAAAATGGCAATCTTCCACCAGCTGTGCTGCAGACTCAATCCATGTGTCCAGTAATATTGCAGTCAGAATAAATAAAATCCTTTCAGAAGTGTTAATAGCCATAGCAATAGCATTTAGACTTATATACCGCTTCATAGTGCTTCACAGCCCTCTCTAAGTGGTTTACAGAATCAGCATCTTGCCCCCAACAATGTAAACTGTTCTGCTTCAGTGATCAGCAGACTTCTCAGAGTTCAAGTACAAGTGGAAAAATACCAGAGAAAGTGAAAGCTTGTTCAGCAGAAAAAATTCTTCCAGCATATACTAGTATCAGACTCAACTTATGTCTACTCAGAAAAAAAACATTCTACTAGATTCAGTGGATTTGCTCTAATGAACAGGCAAAGAACTGGAAAGTGAAGACTGGAGCTTTGATATTTTAATTTAACTAACCAGTGAAGGAAATAAAAGTTATTCTTTTATAAAATGTAACAATAAAGCTCCAATGTAACAATGTATGAGACTGTATGTTTAGCACAAATGTATTAATGTAGTATGTAGTATAAATGTAGCAATGCAATACCAATGTATGAGAAGGAATGTTTACTGTTTCCAATGCAATGCCAATGTATGAGAAGGAATGTTTACTGTTTCCTGCCTATGTAAACTGACCACAAATGGTAATCAGCAAAGATAATGAATTATGACCCAGATGGACGGAAATTGGAAGGAACTGTCAGAATGACTCTTTAAGTGTAAAAACAACTTCAAAGAATGATTAACTTCAAAGAATGATTAAGGGGATGAATAAGGGGAGTTGAAAGGGCTTCTTAGATGTGAGGTGCATTATAAAAAGTATAAAATGCAAAGCTTGAAACCTGCTCTTTGTGCTCTTGGAACCCAATCCATATTGGGAAGGGTCCAGGAGGCCGTGTTTGCAAACACCTTTTCTTTTCTTTTCTTATTATTTTTATGTTTTTCTCCAATAAAACTTTGTTTTGTTAACCAGACTTGTCTTCGTATTGTGAGTATCAAAATTTGGGGTTTTTACATGTCACACCAGTGATAAATACATGCTTTTTTATCAAGAATACTGCAATTCTAGCCTTAGTACTATATTCTTAAAATGCATACCATTGCAGATGACTGTCACAGGCCACAGACACATTAAAATATCTAGTGTAGCTAGAGACAAACTTAGCAGGGAAGGACAGGAACATAATTAACCAGAAATGGGTAGGTGGGAAAGACATCAATAACAGAATTTTTTTGTCAGGAAAATATAAGAACAACATTGCTGAATATGCTGGCATCAATTTTTTTCACATTTATATTCCTTTTTGTTGTTCTAGGGTCATTTTGCCAGCAGTTACCATTTTACACCATTTCAGAGAATAATATAGATAGTTGATTTTCTGAATGATTACATCACTATCCACTGCAAAATGTGCAATACACCTGACATCTATACATGTGCTTTGATTTTATTTCCAAATGAAAACTAGGAGCTTAATTGTTTATATAATTGGCTATTAGTTAGCTTGGAATAAACAACAATGGTTAAATGGTATGTATACCTTGCATCCAGGCTGTTTTGCTGCCTACACAAAAATGCAGGAAGTCTTCCGTGTTGCTATGTTTATTTTATTCAAATGTCTGCCTTGAGATGTATACACTGTATATGTAATATTGGTTATTCAGGTCTTTGATTATAAATAAAAATAATTTTGATTATGATTATATAACTTGGGGTGGGGGAATGTGAGAAAACCCACTGAAAAGGAACAATTAATAATAGGAATAACGAGGATGAAAAAGAAAGCAATCGTCTTAAAGAAAAATGCAAGGCACAGCAAACTTGACTATTTTGGATGTAGGACCACATAGGATACTACTTATAAATATTTCTGTAGCAAGGCTACCTGGCTAACTAAATTGAAAAAATGAGGCTATCAATGGCTATTAGCAATGATAACTATGGAATTGCAGACTAAAACTATTACTTCCTGCAGATAGGGAGAAACAGGGCAGCCATCAAGCTAAAGCGGTTTCTATTGGCCAGTTTCAGAAATAAAACATTGCTAGTTTTAATGTAACAAAGTCCTTATGTTCTTGTAAGGCCAAGTCAGATGATAGAGAACTTGGGGAAGTGAGGTAACTAGACAGAAAAGGGGAAGAAACCCTTTTCCTCCCAGTTTGGATAATTGCAAAACTAATAACACTTAAATTAAAAAAATAATTAGCTATTATGGAACATAAAATCCTCACCCCTTTTTGTCTAGCAAGGCCAATCCATTTACATGCCAAGGGTGCTGCTCACACATGGTGCTCAAAGTTGGAGCCAATGGGTAAGCCTCGGCGACCAATACATTTGAGTAGGATTTTATAGGTCCAACTTATCAATCCATACTCCCTATTTTCAGTTACTATTTAAAAGATACGATCACCCATAGTACCTGTTCTGTTTCAGCCGAAGAGACATCGAGGCGAGGCAGGAGTAACAAACACAAGTCTTTATTGAGATCACGAACAGAACAGAAGACAAAATGGCGCCAAGGCCTTTTATAGCCCCTTGCAAGGGACAGCATCAACCAACCAATGCAAGGCTAGTCTCCCGCCTTGCGCATGCGCGCAAGGCTGGAGACAGCCTGTCTGGTCCCGGGCAACCACATGGATTGCCCGGGCCTTCTGCAGCCTCCTGAGCCTACTGAGTCATTCAGCAGTCCCAGGACATAACACCCCTCCCCCCTTGGATAAAACAATAAGTGAATACTTATAGTTTTAAAACAACCTACATATACATGTTTTTTTTGTTCAATTATAATGTTATTAATTCTAACACAATTATGCCTACACACAGGCAGACCCTTATACCTCATATTGTTTCAGGTTATCAATAGAACACCCTTCTATGAGTGTCCAGAGTTCTAGAGAACTGGTAAGCCTCCCTAATACTTGACAGGAACCTCACATAGTCCTTTAGATGCTTGGGTGGACCTTTGGCCCTCTGACCTTCTTGGAGCCAGCGTTGGTGCCTGGCGTGCCACCTCACCTGTTGGGCAAGCCAGGACTTTGATGCCCCCAAGACCCAGGCAACCCTCCAGACTGCTGACTGGCTGGATCCTCTAAACCCAAACCAGAGTTCCTTGGTGGGGTGGAATTCCCCAAGTCCAGTGGTGGGGTGGAATTCCCCAAATCCACAATGGACCCCTCTTGGGAACACTGCCCTTTGAGCCCAAGACCAGCAGCTGGAGTGGCCTGAGAAACTGATTGACTGCCATGTCCCAACGACCCGGTGCCTGTGCCAGAGTCAGGAGCCGCCTCCATGGCAAAAACCCCTTCAGGAACATGTGCAGGAACATTTGAATGTCCACCTTGGCGGAGAGACTGTGGTCCACAATCATAATTGTGGTCCTCCTCCCCCCCAGAGCAGAGCCAGGGGCAGAAGAGTGGCTGGAAAGCCTCCAGCGCAGTTGGTCAATGTGATGTCTGATCACACGACCATCATCAAAGGCCACTTTGTATGACAGTGGCCCTGAGACCTTGCATACCACTGCTGTCACCCAGAGATGTCCAGGTCCATAGTTCCTTGCTCAGACCGGATCGCCCACCTGTAGTCTCCTAAGTGCCTGCGGTTGTGACACCTGTGAAGCCACCCGGTCAGGGTGCAACCTGTCCAGCTTAGTGATGAGTCTGCGACCCCAGCGGAGTTCAGCTGGGCTTTTCCCAGTAGCAGTGCAAGGTGTGGTGTGGTGACAAAGAAGAAAGTCAGCTAACCTGTGATGCCAGTTTCCATGAGTGATTCTCTTTAAAGCATCTTTGGTAGTATGCACCATACGCTCAGCTTGACCGTTGGAAGCTGGATGAAACGGTGCAGATGTGGCATGCCGGATCATGTTGGCTTGAGGGAAACCCTGAAACTCAGAAGATGTGAATTGGGGTCCGTTGTCTGAGACAAGGACATCTGGAAGACCATGTGAGGCGAAGATGCCTCTCAGCACCTGGATGGTCCTGGCAGTAGTAGTGGAGGAAACAGGAACAACCTCTAGCCACTTGGAATGGCTGTCCACGAGGAGAAGGAAGAATTGCCCCTGAAAGGGCCCAGCGTAGTCGATGTGTACCCTCGACCATGGTGTATGTGTCTCCTCCCACCTATGTACAGGGGCCTGGGGCATTTCTGGCCTTGACTGTTGGCAGACTTGGCACCCATGCACCTGGGCCTCGATCTCTTTATCGAGCCCAGGCCACCAGAGGTGGCTACGTGCTAGCGCCTTTATCCGGACTATTCCCGGATGTCCCTCATGCAGAGAGAGCAAGACTCTAGTCCTCAATGAGGCCGGGATGACTACCCGGCTACCCCACAGGAGACACCCCTTGAAAGTAGAAAGCTCGTACTTCCTTTGCCAGAACCCTTGGAATTCTGCACCTGGGCACGTGTCAGGCCATCCTGACAACACCCATGTCAGCACGCGTGTAAGCGTGTGATCAGTGGCAGTTTCTGCAGCCACGTCCCTAGCATTGAGGGGAGATTCAGGCAATTCCTGAATGGAAAGAATGTGAAGAGCAGGAGCAGGATCTGCCTCTATCTGCTGTAGAGGTAATCTGCTGAGACCATCTGCATGGCCCATTTCTTTACCTGGGTTGTGAACCAGGGTATAGTCATATGCTGACAATAAAATTGACCATCTCAGCATTCTAGAAGATATAATGTGTGGGGTTTGTTTTGTTGTTGTAAACAAACCCAGCAAAGGTTTATGGTCTGTGTAAACCGTGAAATGGCGGCCATGGAAGAAATCGTGGAATTTCTTTATTCCAGCCACTATTGCCAAAGCTTCTCTATCAATTTGTGCATAATTACGCTCTGCAGATGAGAGTAGAGTAGAGTAGTAGGCCTAGAGTAGTAGGCCACAGGGACTTGTGTCCCATCAGCCTTGAGATGGCTCAGCACAGCCCCAACTCCATAAGGGGATGCATCACAGGCTATGCACACAGGCAATTGCTCATTAAAATGGGCTAATACCGCATTTGAAGAGAGCAAGGCCTTGACCTCTGTGAAACTCCTTTCATGGACCTCCATCCATTTCCATGGAGCCTGTTTGTCCAAGAGCCGGTGTAACGGCTCAGCCACTGCAGCCTTGTGGGGAAGGAATGAATGGTAAAAATTTAACAGCCCCAGGAAGGCTTGAAGCTCACTCTTCGACTGGGGGCTTGGGGCCTGCTGAATCGTTTGAAGCTTGGATTCCGAAGGATGGATGCCTTCAGCATCGATACGGAATCCCAAGAACTCAGTGGAGGTGACTCCAATTTTACACTTGTTTTGCTTCAGCTTCAGCCCTGGTTGGCGGAAACGCAGCAAAACAGCTCTCAGCCTTTCAGCTAAGTTCACAGATGACTCCCCAGCAATGAGGACGTCATCAAAATAGGGACAGACCCCCGGAATACCACGGAGCATTCGCTCCATCACACTTTGGAATACGCCAGGGGCTACAAGATTTTCTGCAATGTCAAAAGTCTCTTGCCCACAGACACACAGCAATGTAGCAGCTTTGAGGCCGTCTTCCTGGATCTTATTAACTCTAAAGTAATTCTCCACCCGAGCCACGTAAGAACTCCAGCGCTCAGGGTGAGACGTGTCAAAATCTGACAAACGGCCCAGCTTTGACATCTTTACAGCCTGTAACCTCTTCGATGCCTCTCGCTGCAAGGAATGAGAAGGGGTCCCTTGAAGCTGAGCTCACCTCCAGCGTCTTCATACTGGCAGGCAATCGCTTCCACCGGACGCCAAACTTCTCAGCGCTTCAGGCCTCCTTTGGTAAATTAGCATAGCTTCTCCTGTTTCTTCTTGCAGCGGATCCCACCTTCATCGCCAATGTTCTGTTTCAGCCGAAGAGACATCGAGGCGAGGCAGGAGTAACAAACACAAGTCTTTATTGAGATCACGAACAGAAGACAAAATGGCGCCAAGGCCTTTTATAGCCCCTTGCAAGGGACAGCATCAACCAATCAATGCAAGGCTAGTCTCCCGCCTTGCGCATGTGCACAAGGCTGGAGACAGCCTGTCTGGTCCCGGGCAACCACGTGGATTGCCCGGGCCTTCTGCAGCCTCCTGAGCCTGCTGAGTCATTCAGCAGTCCCAGGACATAACAGTACCCATATAGATTTAGCTGCTAAATATGCAATAGCTCATTTCCAATTACTTTTGAATTTAGCAGCTATATCCTCCTTCCAGTGGTGAGATTTTAGGTTGATTAACATGGGAATTTTCACTCTAAATTATATAATGAAGTTGACTACATATTCTAGCATGTGTTATCATTAGAAAAGAGTGCAGTGTTCCATGCAATATATCTAAACTATTTTGTTGTGCTCAATTGCAGAACATGAAACTCAGCTATGAAACAAGATGCAATCTCCATTCATGTTAGGTCCTGTACATGGGATTAAAAGCATCAGCGTAACTTACATCAAGAAGCCTCTCTGTGTCCTTGATGTTATTCATGGACTTAATAAAGCAGGTTAACTTTTTATTGGGGTGATGATGCTCAAATATGTAAATATGGGTATTTTCTAGGAAATTGCTCCATTATTTTAAGACACAATTTATTTCTTCCACATGCAGCTACAGAACCTGGAAATTTCCAATGTTTCTGTGTTCATGTCATAATCAATTTTGAAAAGCAATAATGTTATTGTTCTAAGAAGATATATCTGCAGAATAACTTCCATTCATAATTTTTACAAGCATTCGAATGACATCTATACCATTCACCTATTTCACTTAGATATAGTATATTGTTTTGGAGAAATCTAAATTGCAAGAGGTCTTAAAAGTTATATGTAGCCTAATTAAAATTCACAGCAACCCCTTATTTGTAGGTGAGCAAGATAAAACACACTTCTATAACTCCACTTCCTCTGTAGCTACTTCATTTTAAGACCATTATAATGAACTCTTGTAATATGAAAAATGTATAGAAAAATTTAGCAACAATGCCCCCACTATATAAGATTACATTTGAAAAGAAAACAATGATTAAAGCAAATCCCTCTGTTCTGATATTATTTGACATTCTCTTTGACATTCCCTTTGACAATAATTGGACAGGATGGATTCTTTTTGGTTTTTTCAATATCCAGAATTATTTTAATGAAGGCTCAGAAGAAATTAAGGTACTAGCACCATGCAGGTGTTAGCCAACTTCGGAGTCTAAAATATTGTAAAACTCTCAGTTTTGCCATATACTCAGCTTCCCAGCAAGCTCTTCAATCCTCTATGCACAGGTGACTTGTGGGAGGAAGGTGCTTTTTCCATGCTTAGGAAGCTGTTCATAAGTAGAATAGAATAGAATAGAGCTGGAAGGGACCTTGGAGGTCTTCTAGTCCAGCCCCCTGCTCAAGCAGGAGAACCTATACCATTTGAGATAAGTGACTGTCTAGTAGGACTTCCTATCTGCTTCAGAAGTAGAAGTAGCAGTTCACTAACTCCTGAATTCTGTTAATACCACAAATTTCCAGTAAAGTGGACCAGTTTTGATTTTTGCATAGCAAAAGAGGCACTTTCCCCTGATCTGGTAAAGTAGATATGCAGATAAGGGTGGCAAATAGTCCCAATTATAGGAAAACTCTGTGCTCCCCAGTATTCTGACCCATCTCTTTAGATTTTACTAGTAGTCATAAACTTGATTTTACAGGTAAATGAGGTAATTCTCATTTAGCAACCACAATTGCTTATGGCAAAATGACTAAATGACATGGTTGCTAAGTTAACCCCATGCTAGAGAAAGAGAGGAAGAGAAAGACATGCTGTAAACCATGCTTGGTTGCTGCTGTCTTATTTAGACAAATTTCTCACTCCAGCATACATTATCATCAGGCACAGAAATTTGGGCATAAATGCATGCATGGGCCAGACATTTTTTTTTTGCTATGATTTACTAATGTTTATTACTGTCATATTTGCAAATGGTTGTTAAAGAGGCAGTTGTTAAATGAGGACTACTTGTAATGGCCAGCTAAGAAGTAAAATCAAAAGTGCCTAATTGCTAAGTGCTTCTTTCTTTAGCTACCCATGGCTGGCCAAACTCCATTAGAAAGTTCTCAACAGGAAAATAAAGAAACCACAATTTAAATCTCCTGATATTTACAGAAATATTAGCTCTTTATTGCAGACATGACTCAACCTACTATAACTGATGTATATAAAAATCATGGTAAAAATACTAACGGCCTGTCCTAATTTTGAGTGGTCAGTTTTTACCATGATTTTCTCTCCCCAAAACTTAAATGACATAGTCCAAAGAATTCTGCAATGCCCCATCAATAAAATCACTTATCTTTGCAGATAAGTTACTTTTCGACAATGATGGTTACTTTTCGACAATGGTGCTTTCCTTCTTGAAGACTGAACAATTTGAATTTGTTGATTTGAATTTAAAAGGAGGGAAATTATAAATTTAATCTAAATATCCTTTAGTAATTGGACAATTTGAGCCTTGCAATTTTTTTATGCCCTCAGTGCCTATGGTGACTTAAATTTAAAATAGAAACAAAGCAAAACAAACAAACAATCATGGGGATTTTTTTTACTATAATTACATATTTTAAAATTACTAATTTAGCCTTGATTTCAGCAGGTTCCATGTGGTGTGTAATAATAAAAAAAATAATGTAAGGAAGCAATCAAATCTGCATTGTGACAATAAAGGAGGTACCATGAAAACTGAAAAAGCAGAAAAAACACAAAAATGTGAGCAAGTGCAGGTGCACACATATATTGATTTTCTATAGTATGCAATAATGACTGCAGGAATAGATAGGGCAAAAGGAGAATGAAGAATTATGTTATTATGAAAGGAGTGAGATCTGTAAGGAGGGATCAAAAGCACAAAAGGCAAGAAGAGAGGAAGTTTGCAATCAGAAACAAATTGACACCCCCCCCAAAAAAAAAAAAAATTGGAAGTACGAATGTATTGATTCTTGCGAGAGGAGGACAAAAGATGCCCTAAAATAAGACTTTTCAAACATTCAGCTGTGGAACCTGTTAGTTAAACAAGCATACAGTCTGGAACTCCAGATCAACAAGAAAAACACAAATGACAGAAAATTGGCAATAAACCAAAAAGTAAGGTCTTTATTGTAGATGCAAAATTAACATTTCAAGTACAACAAAAAATAGACTCTGATTTTCACAATTGCTATATTTGGGAGGTTAATGTTTTAACGTTTAACCAAACTAATCAGCATTCAACAGCTAGGATATGATAGTTTTTCCTTAGGTAAAAATTCAATATGTGGTTCAAATAATTATTTGTAGCAGAGATCACTTTCTATATCTAGCCTACTTCGATACTTGTCCCGATTGCTGCATATAATGGAAATGTTCTGTTACAAAGTTCAAAGCAGCAATACCAGGACCAATGGATTTAGTTTTCCTTTTTTGTACCATCTGCAATTGTACCAGTTTATAGCCAGTCATCTATAGGTAGTCCTGAACCTATGACCACAATTGAGCCCAAAATTTCGGTTGCTAAGTGAGACATTTGCTACATGAATTTGCCCCATTTTACAATCTTTCTTGACACATTTATCAAGTAAATCATTGCAGTTGTTAAGTTAGTAACACAGTAGTTAAATGAATCTGGCTTCCCCATTGACTTTACTTGTCAGAAGGTCTCAAAAAATGATCATATGACACCAAGACACTGCAACTGTCATAAATATGAACCAATTGCCAAGCATCTAAATTTTGATCACATGACCATTGGGATGCCACAATGGTCATAAGTATGAAAAATGGTCATAAGTCCCTTTTTTAGTACTGTTGTAACTTCAAATGGTCACTAAATGAACTGTTGTAAGTCAAAAACTATTTGTATGTCTGGAAAAATATTCACATTGTATATATAGTTATTAAGCTTTAAAAAAGTAATATGCATATATTGGGTGTATATCTGATGGCATGGATACCACTAAAGTCACTTAAGTACCCATATTTCTCCTGCCTGCCTGCCTTCAAACATGATTCTCATGGATGTTTACTCAAGAGAAAGTCTACCTCCAAAGAGATTTCAGGCACATGTGCAGTGCAGCCAAAGAGAACAACTGTCAACATCCAGCTCAAGAATCCAAATAAAACTCCAGATTAATTCCGTTTCTGAAAATCTTAAAGTTTATTGAACACACTGCATGGTTATGCTCAAGCAAAGCTAACTCTGAAGTTCCCACACCAGTTCATAAACTTAAAAAATAGTTTTCCCAGCCAAACCCCCAATGTCTTACATAATCCATATCAACAATTCCACTTTGTTATGGGAACCGTTTACTTCAAATCAACACCTGTTCTGGTGTCATTGACAAGGCTTCAGGCTCCCACAGTCTGCAGCTGAATCGAAGAAGCTTCATTTTGCCATCTACCCACTTGAAAGTAACATCTCCTACCCCCCTTATCTAAAGACAAATTGAAATGCAGAGGCACATAGCTGCCAAAGCTTCATACTTGACATGTCGACCCCCCAAAAGAAGAATGGATCTGGAAAGGTATAAAACAAACGTATTTACATATAGATATGGTTTACAATTCTTAATACCCACTCACCCCCTCACTGGGGCTTATTAGGGTATCTAGAATGGAATTTCCTTATTAATCTAGTAGCTCTAACATTATTCGCTGCCACCCATTGTGCCTTCGCAAGTGGGTATCCTTTCCACCTTATCCGATATTGCATTTTTCTTGTACAATATCTAGAATCCAAAATTTCTTAAATCTCATGATGCCTTTTTCCCTTAACCAAAATTGGGAGCGGACATGGTTTCTCAATTGGCCTCATTCTTGAACCTTGAACAGGCTTTAATAAGCTATAATGGAACACGGGTTAAATCCGGTTAAAACCCCTTGGCAATTTTACAGTAACCGGGTTGATGATTTTTATGACAGTAAAAGGACCTATATATTTAGGACCTATTTTTTTACAAGGTATTTTAAGGTTCAAGTATTTTGTGGACAAATATACCTTGTCGCCCACTTTAAACTCCTTTTGAATAGCTCTGTCATAGTTATGATAGATGAGACCAGTAAAAGCAGAACTCCAAGGCAAGAGGTTTCCTTAAAGAACATGTTTATTGGCTACAAAGTATCGGCACCGTCAAAAGTGAAACCAAGTCTGGAGTTCCCTCCAAAACGTTAAAATGTTACAAAGGTGAACTTCCCACCCCAGCATGATGTAATCAACTACATTCCCCAATAGAATACTTTGGCGGGCTTTCCAATGGAAGGCTTGGCCCACCAAAAGTCAGGCAGCAATGACCTTGGTTCCCACTGGACAAAATATTGTTTAGTCTAACATTAAAAAAAACCCTCCCCCCTCCCAGTACTGTAGCAACCAAAAACGAAGCAAAAATGGCTTCAGCTAAGATCGTTGCAGTGTTGACAAGCTCTTTTCTTATCTGCCTGTCTTTTTAAAACTTTTTTGTGCTTTTTCCAATGCTTTGATTACTCCAGGCCATGTGCTCTTTATATTATCCATCCACTCTGTTAATGTTGTTGAAGAAATTGTGTCTTGAGGGATCTCAGGTATAACTACATATTTGATCCCTGTAACCACTTTAAAAGGGTCAAGTCCAGTGCTGCTATATACCACATTATTGTATGCTACTTCAGCAAATGGTAATAATTCAGCCCAATTATTTTGTTGATAATTTGCATAGCATCTTATATATTGTTCAATCATTGCATTTGTACATTCCACCACTCAGTTGGTACACAGATGAAATCTGGAACTCAGCCCTTGGGACAATCCTATTGATTGAATGAACTCTGTCCAAATGTTTGCAGTGAACTGCAGCCCCCTATCTGAGATGATTCTTCTAGGAACTCCATGCAGCCTGTAAATATGCTGCACAAACATTTTGGCCAAACTCTTAGCTGAGGAGACCTTTGGACAGGCTACAAAATGTGCTTGTTTTGAGAATAAGTCAACTACATTCCATATTACACTATTTCCAGCACTTTCAGGCAATTCCACAATGAAATCATGGCTATTTCTTCCCATGGTCTGCTAGGGTTAACTACTGGTTGTAATAAACCTGGGGTTTTCCCAGGCAATCACTTCATGGAAGCACAAACTGAGCAACTAGCAATTTTCATTTTTGACCATCAAAATTGTCTTTTTATAAGATGAAAGGTTTTACAAACCCAAAATGATTTTACATTATGTGCTTTCTAACACTCTCATCCTTTGACTATCTGGGATGTACACTTTAGTCCCTTTCCATGCCGTATCATGTTTATCATTAGAGCATCTTTATGGTTCTGGAACCAAGTATCTTGTTCCAAAGCCTCTTTAAACTTTTGCCTCAGTGAATCTAATGCTAATCTGGGGGGATTTCCCCTGCATGAAACCCCTCGAACTGGCGCTGAAGCTGGCTTGAAGGGATTATGGAATTTACTTCTTCCCTGGTACTTTTGAATTGAGGCATACATGATAGAGCATCAGCCAAAAAAACAACAACCCTCCCCGGTATATATAACAAGGATTGAAATTAAATTGATTGAAATATTGAGCCTACCTTACCTGTTTAGGAGACAATTTTCTTGGTGTTTTTAAAGCCTCTAAGTTCTTATGATCCACCCATATCAAATTGGATTTTACTCCCCTCTAAAAACTGTCTCCATGTTAGGAGCCCGGGAGACAGCAAATGCTTCCTTTTCCCATACAGCCCACCTTCTCTCAGTGTCTAATAACTTTCGAGAGGTGTAAGCACATGGTTGTAGCTCTCCTTTCTCAATTTTTTGTAGTAACACCACCCGCACTTCTACATCACTTGCATCCACTTGAATTACAAATGGTTTCTCTGGCTCTGGGTATCTTAATCGTGGTTCTGCAGCAAAAAAAACTTTTTAGTTTTTCAAATGCTGCTTGACATTTGAGGATCCAACCTAATGGCTGATTTGGTTTGGGCTTAATCCCTTTCCTCATTTTTAATAAATTTGTTAGGGGTAAAGCAATCTGCGCAAAGGTAGGAATAAATTGTCTACAGAAATTTGCAAATCCCAAAAAACTTTGCAATTGCTTTCTGGTCCATTCCAATATTGCCTTTACTTTCCCTGGATCCATTTCTATGCCTTGTACAGAAACACGATACCCCAAGTAATCAAATCTGGTTTTGTGAAAATCACAATTTGAAAATTTGGCATATAGCTGGTTTTTCTAATAACTTACCAAAAAAGCTACTGCAAAAGACAAACTAGAACCAAAAATTAAAAGAAAATGGTAAGAGAACACCTATCCGACTTTAATGAATATAAATCACCAAGACCCGACAGATTACATCCCAGAGTTCTGAAGGAGCTGGCAGATGTTATCTCAGAACCATTGCACCATATCTTTCAAAAATCCTGGAGCACCGGGGAAGTACCTGAGGATTAGAAAAGGGCTGATGTGGTTCCCATCTTCAAGAAAGAAAAAAAACGGACCCAGGAAACTACAGACCAATCAGTCTAACATCAATACCTGGGAAGATCCTGGAAAAGATAATCAAAAAACAGATCTGCAAACAAAGTTATAACGGGTAGCCAGCGCAGGTTTGTTAAAAACAGATCATGCCAAACCAATCTTATTTCATTGTTTGATGAAATGACTAAATTAGGAGATCAGCGAAATGCTGTGGACATAGTATACTTAGATTTCAGTAAGGTATTTGACAAAGTAGACCACAATCTACTGCTTGGTAAACTATAAATAGGTGGAATAGACAACATCACCACCAGATGGATTTGTAGCTGGCTGACAAACCGTAGTCACAAGTAGTCCTCAATGGTACTACATTCACATGGAGAGAAGTAAGCAATGGGGTACCACAAGGCTCCGTCTTAGGCCCAGTACTTTTTAATATCTCCATAAATGACTTAGATGAGGGAATAAAAGGGGAACTCATCAAATTTGCAGATGACACTAAACTGGCAGAAATAGCCAACATCCCAGAAGACAAGCTCAGGATCCAAAAAGAGCTTTACAAACTTGAACAACTGGTCCTATCCAACAAAATGAGTTTTAATGTAGAGAAAAGCAAAGTTTTACATTTAGGTAGAAAAAATCAAATATATAAGTACAGATTAGGTGAGACTGGCTCAAAAACAGTAACTGTGAGAGGGACCTTGGAGTCCTAGTGGACGATCACTTGACTATGAGCCAGCAGTGTGCAGCAGCAGCCAAAAAAGCTAATACAATCCTGGGTTGTATAAACAGAGGCATAGAATCAAGATCACACAAAGTATTAGTACTGCTTTATAAAACCCTAGTGAGACCATACCTGGAATACTGCAACCAATTTTGGTCACCATACTACGAGAAAGATATTGAGACCTTAGAAAAAGTTCAGAGAAGAACAACTAAAATGATCAAAGGCCTGGAGACTAAAACATTTGAAGAACGGCTTCAAGATTTGGGTTTGGCTACTCTAGAGAAAAGAAGAAATAGCGGTGACATGATAGCAGTATTCCAGTATTTGAGAGGCTGCCACAAAGAGAGGGTCAAATTATTCTCCAAAGCACCAGAGGGCAGGACAAGAAACAAGGGTTGGAAACTGATCAAAGAGAGAAGCAACCTGGAATTAAGGAGAAATTCCCTAACAGTGAGGACAATTAACTAGTGGAACAGCTTGCCTTCAGAAATCGTGGGCGCTCCATCACTGGAGATTTTTAAGAAGAGACTAGACAATCATCTGTCTGAGATGGTATAGGTTTTCCTGCTTGAACAGGGGACTGGACTAGAAGACCTCCAAGATCCCTTCCAGCTCTATTCTATTCTACACTGTTTGTACTAGCTTAACATGGTTGCCCAGCATTTCGATGTAAATTAAAATATCATTTAAATACACCAACACCCTCTTATACAAATATTCATGTAGCATCTCATTTATCAACTGCATGAATACTGCAGGTACCCTTTGTAGCCCAAATGGCAGCGCTCTGAAATCAATTTACATAGATTGCCCTAAAGGACAATTAAATGCAGTTTTCCACTCATCCCCTTCTTTAATCTTTACTCTATAATAAGCTTCTCTCAGGTTCAATTTTGTATGCAGTTTTCCACTCATCCCCTTCTTTAATCTTTACTCTATAATAAGCTTCTCTCAGGTTCAATTTTGTATGCAGTTTTCCACTCATCCCCTTCTTTAATCTTTACTCTATAATAAGCTTCTCTCAGGTTCAACTTTGTAAATAATTTCCCCTTAGACAGTACCCTAACATGTCTTTCATAAGGGGGAGGGGTACAAATTTTCCACTGATATAGCATTGAGATTTTTATAATCCACACACATTCTAAGGCCCCCATCCTTTTTCTCTCTAAATAATATAGGGGCAGCCATTTTCAATTTTGCAGGTTAAATAAACCTTCAAGGTTCATTTAACCTGTTTTATCTAAAAACCCTCTAAGTTCTTTCATTTCATTAGGCATCATAGCATACATCTTTGCCTTAGGAAACCTAGCCCCTGGAACTATCTCTATAGCTCAATCCATTGGTTGATGGGGTGGGAGTACATCTGATTCCTTTTTACAGAATACTTCAATTAAGTCTCTGTATTCTGCCGGGATGCTGTTCTGTAACACTGTCTGATATAAAACAAATCCAGGCTTCCCAGGGGTAGGAGTTCTCTCCTCCTTGCTGGTTGGGAAGAGACCTCTATGACCTTTTGAGCAACTTTTGCTTGTTCTTTGGACTTTGGCACCAGCTTCTTTGTCTTAGTCTTGTTTGGAGCTTAATGTGTTGACATTGGGTGTGGTGCATGACAATGCATGGTGCATGACTACCTCAATATCTTTCTAAATAATTCCACATCTGGATCAGAAAATAAACCAACTTCTCTGGCCAGCCATCAAACATGACTTTAATAGGAGGAGGCTGTTGATCCTCTCGCACCAGTACATATCCATACGGTAGGTTAGCATCTGGTGGTGCTGCCTAAGCTCCTCCCTTTTCAGCAGTATTTGGTGACTCTATCAAACCAGCTTCCTGGTTTTTGATGAGCCCCAGTCAATGAGTTTACCTCTCCCATCTGGGTTAAAACCGACGACTGCAGGAGGGGATTTCCCCCTCCCCCATTGTCCTCCTCCATCTGTCCTCTTGTCCATTTCAGGTTTCACAAGTCCCAGTACTCCTGAGATGAAAACCCAGGTAGGCTGTTAGAGAAGGTTAGTTTAATGTCAATATTCAGTTTGAGAATCCAAATAAAACTCCAGATTAATTCTGTTTCCGAAAACCTTAGTTTATTGAATACACTGAGTCGTTATGCCGAAGCAAAAGTAACTCTAAGATTCCCACACCAGTTCATAGATTTAAACAATAGTTTTCCCAGCCAAACCCTCAACATCTTATGTAATCTGTATCAACAAATCCACTTTGTTATGGAAACAGTCTACTTTAAATCCACATCTGTTCTGGTGTCCTTGACAAGGCTTCAGGCTCCCATGGTCTGCAGCTGAATCGAAGAAGCTTTGTTTCTCCACTTAAAAGTAACACCTCTCACCCCCTTTATCTAAAGGCAAGTTGAAACGCAAAGGCACATCGCTGCCAAATATTCATACTTGACAACTTTATTATTTTTTCCATAACTCAATGGAGCTTATTACTAAGTAGGTGTGCATAAGATGCTATCCTCATTATGAAGCAACCCTCTTGGGGGTTTTTTGGTATGTTTTTTTTCAGTTTGTCAAGAGTGATTTTTGTGCAGCCAAACTCTGTCATGAAGTCAGGAAAGCAAAGGCTCAGAACAACAAAGACTTGTAACAGAAATCAAGGATAATTTTAAAAAGTTTCTTCCAACACATTAACAACAAGAAAAAAGTCAGGGAAACTGTAGGTCCACTAAAGAGAGAAGATGGCAAGGAAATAACAGGCAACAGGGAGAAAGCAGAACTGCTTAACTCATACTTCGCATCAGTCTTCACACAAAAAGAAACTATAGCCCAACATACCAAAAAACCCCCAAGAGGGTTGCTTCATAATGAGGATAGCATCTTATGCACACCTACTTAGTAATAAGCTCCATTGAGTTATGGAAAAAATAATAAAGTTGTCAAGTATGAATATTTGGCAGCGATGTGCCTTTGCGTTTCAACTTGCCTTTAGATAAAGGGGGTGAGAGGTGTTACTTTTAAGTGGAGAAACAAAGCTTCTTCGATTCAGCTGCAGACCATGGGAGCCTGAAGCCTTGTCAAGGACATCAGAACAGATGTGGATTTAAAGTAGACTGTTTCCATAACAAAGTGGATTTGTTGATACAGATTACGTAAGATGTTGAGGGTTTGGCTGGGAAAACCATTGTTTAAGTCTATGGTGTGGGAATCTTAGACTTTTATGCCTGTCCATGGATATGCTTCCTGCATCTCCTGATTGTTGTTTGAGGTTTTTTTTTCCTCTCATCATTGCCTACCTCATTGTTTGATTTGTTTTCTTGGGATTTGTGATTGGTTTTGGGTTCTAGAGATTGGTCACCCTTCCCCTCGATTTTAGTTTAAACCCCTCCTGATGAGTTGGGCCAGTCTTTTTCCGAGTACATTTTTCCCTGCTTTAAGTATTTTATGAAATACTTTGGGAGTATCTTTCAATCACGAGTATAAAAAAGCAAAGGAAAAGCAATATTGTGCTTATTCATTTATAACCTGAACAGATGTTACAATTCTGATGTCATACCTTGTAGTAAAAATATTTCATTTAAATTTATTGACTGTCCACATCCAGTGAACTCTGGACTGCAGACATAACTAAAGAGACTTAAAACCAGCTAAAATGTTAAATAAACAGCCGTTTGAACTAATATGCTTTAGTGACTAAATCCATAATTGATTGACCAAGTTAACAGGCTTTACACAGGTTGACTTGGGGTAAAAAATGAAGGTAGCTTGAGTTATGACCACTCATTCAGTGACTGTACAAATTTATGACACTCCATAAATTTGGTAACTGGCTCACACTTATGACAGATGCAGTGTTCTGCAGTTACATGATTGCCATTTGCGACCTTCCCTGCTAGTTTCCCACAAGCAAAGTGAATGCAAAAGCTGGCAGGGAGGGTGATTTTTTTTTTTCCTCTCAAGGAGTCCCAATATGGAGAACAAGATCACAGGGATATCATACTCCCTACTTTTTAAAAAAATTGAAGGGGTTTTCATACTTCTAAACATATGCTTATGAAATGGGAATATTATCATAGTCCAGCTATAATGTACTACAATATCCAACAGACTTCTTACATTATTAATAAGAGTCAGCTGACTGGACCCATTTACCTTCATTCTTTTTAAAAGCTGTACTGTCACAAACCTACAGTTTCATCCCATTTTGTTCAAGTAATAGTCCAACAATCTGCATACTAAGGTTAAATTTTCACTCAAATTCTACTGAAGTAAATGAATAATTCAGGTAGAATTTTCTGGAGCTATAAAGCAAATAGCACAAAACTAGTCCTTTGATGACAAACAAAACCAGGTAGAGTGGAAGGCGGTTTAACAGTACATTTTAAATACAGATTATACTGAGGTGCAAGAAAACGATTATAGATTTGAAAATGTATCAAAATGGTAGGGTTTTTTAAAGAATTGCAATGAACACTAATTTATTTCACAATGTGAATTATTCATCTGTAACATATTAAAATAGAAAATACCTACTAAATTCCACATAGAAAATATGATGTTATAAAATATACTGAAAATATGTTACAATATTAACATTAATATTTGGCATAATTTTATGGATATATCAGGGAAACATACATACATACATACATACATACATACATACATACATACATACATACATATATATATATATATATATATATATATATATATATATATATAGATGTATGTATGTATGTATGTATGTATGTATGTATGTATGTATGTTTCCCTGATATATCCATAAAATTATGCCAAATATTAATGTTAATATTGTAACATATTTTCAGTATATTTTATAACATCATATTTTCTATGTGGAATTTAGTAGGTATTTTCTATTTTAATATGTTACAGATGAATAATTCACATTGTGAAATAAATTAGTGTTCATTGCAATTCTTTAAAAAACCCTACCATTTTGATACATTTTCAAATCTATAATCGTTTTCTTGCACCTCAGTATAATCTGTATTTAAAATGTACTGTTAAACCGCCTTCCACTCTACCTGGTTTTGTTTGTCATCAAAGGACTAGTTTTGTGCTATTTGCTTTATAGCTCCAGAAAATTCTACCTGAATTATTCATTTACTTCAGTAGAATTTGAGTGAAAATTTAACCTTAGTATGCAGATTGTTGGACTATTACTTGAACAAAATGGGATGAAACTGTAGGTTTGTGACAGTACAGCTTTTAAAAAGAATGAAGGTAAATGGGTCCAGTCAGCTGACTCTTATTAATAATGTAAGAAGTCTGTTGGATATTGTAGTACATTATAGCTGGACTATGATAATATTCCCATTTCATAAGCATATGTTTAGAAGTATGAAAACCCCTTCAATTTTTTTAAAAAGTAGGGAGTATGATATCCCTGTGATCTTGTTCTCCATATTGGGACTCCTTGAGAGGAAAAAAAAAAATCACCCTCCCTGCCAGCTTTTGCATTCACTTTGCTTGTGGGAAACTAGCAGGGAAGGTCGCAAATGGCAATCATGTAACTGCAGAACACTGCATCTGTCATAAGTGTGAGCCAGTTACCAAATTTATGGAGTGTCATAAATTTGTACAGTCACTGAATGAGTGGTCATAACTCAAGCTACCTTCATTTTTTACCCCAAGTCAACCTGTGTAAAGCCTGTTAACTTGGTCAATCAATTATGGATTTAGTCACTAAAGCATATTAGTTCAAACGGCTGTTTATTTAACATTTTAGCTGGTTTTAAGTCTCTTTAGTTATGTCTGCAGTCCAGAGTTCACTGGATGTGGACAGTCAATAAATTTAAATGAAATATTTTTACTACAAGGTATGACATCAGAATTGTAACATCTGTTCAGGTTATAAATGAATAAGCACAATATTGCTTTTCCTTTGCTTTTTTATACTCGTGATTGAAAGATACTCCCAAAGTATTTCATAAAATACTTAAAGCAGGGAAAAATGTACTCGGAAAAAGACTGGCCCAACTCATCAGGAGGGGTTTAAACTAAAATCGAGGGGAAGGGTGACCAATCTCTAGAACCCAAAACCAATCACAAATCCCAAGAAAACAAATCAAACAATGAGGTAGGCAATGATGAGAGGAAAAAAAAACCTCAAACAACAATCAGGAGATGCAGGAAGCATATCCATGGACAGGCATAAAAGTCTAAGATTCCCACACCATAGACTTAAACAATGGTTTTCCCAGCCAAACCCTCAACATCTTACGTAATCTGTATCAACAAATCCACTTTGTTATGGAAACAGTCTACTTTAAATCCACATCTGTTCTGATGTCCTTGACAAGGCTTCAGGCTCCCATGGTCTGCAGCTGAATCGAAGAAGCTTTGTTTCTCCACTTAAAAGTAACACCTCTCACCCCCTTTATCTAAAGGCAAGTTGAAACGCAAAGGCACATCGCTGCCAAATATTCATACTTGACAACTTTATTATTTTTTCCATAACTCAATGGAGCTTATTACTAAGTAGGTGTGCATAAGATGCTATCCTCATTATGAAGCAACCCTCTTGGGGGTTTTTTGGTATGTTGGGCTATAGTTTCTTTTTGTGTGAAGACTGATGCGAAGTATGAGTTAAGCAGTTCTGCTTTCTCCCTGTTGCCTGTTATTTCCTTGCCATCTTCTCTCTTTAGTGGACCTACAGTTTCCCTGACTTTTTTCTTGTTGTTAATGTGTTGGAAGAAACTTTTTAAAATTATCCTTGATTTCTGTTACAAGTCTTTGTTGTTCTGAGCCTTTGCTTTCCTGACTTCATGACAGAGTTTGGCTGCACAAAAATCACTCTTGACAAACTGAAAAAAAACATACCAAAAAACCCCCAAGAGGGTTGCTTCATAATGAGGATAGCATCTTATGCACACCTACTTAGTAATAAGCTCCATTGAGTTATGGAAAAAATAATAAAGTTGTCAAGTATGAATATTTGGCAGCGATGTGCCTTTGCGTTTCAACTTGCCTTTAGATAAAGGGGGTGAGAGGTGTTACTTTTAAGTGGAGAAACAAAGCTTCTTCGATTCAGCTGCAGACCATGGGAGCCTGAAGCCTTGTCAAGGACACCAGAACAGATGTGGATTTAAAGTAGACTGTTTCCATAACAAAGTGGATTTGTTGATACAGATTACATAAGATGTTGAGGGTTTGGCTGGGAAAACTATTGTTTAAATCTATGAACTGGTGTGGGAATCTTAGAGTTACTTTTGCTTCGGCATAACGACTCAGTGTATTCAATAAACTAAGGTTTTCGGAAACAGAATTAATCTGGAGTTTTATTTGGATTCTCAAACTGAATATTGACATTAAACTAACCTTCTCTAACAGCCTACCTGGGTTTTCATCTCAGGAGTACTGGGACTTGTGAAACCTGAAATGGACAAGAGGACAGATGGAGGAGGACAATGGGGGAGGGGGAAATCCCCTCCTGCAGTCGTCGGTTTTAACCCAGATGGGAGAGGTAAACTCATTGACTGGGGCTCATCAAAAACCAGGAAGCTGGTTTGATAGAGTCACCAAATACTGCTGAAAAGGGAGGAGCTTAGGCAGCACCACCAGATGCTAACCTACCGTATGGATATGTACTGGTGCGAGAGGATCAACAGCCTCCTCCTATTAAAGTCATGTTTGATGGCTGGCCAGAGAAGTTGGTTTATTTTCTGATCCAGATGTGGAATTATTTAGAAAGATATTGAGGTAGTCATGCACCATGCATTGTCATGCACCACACCCAATGTCAACACATTAAGCTCCAAACAAGACTAAGACAAAGAAGCTGGTGCCAAAGTCCAAAGAACAAGCAAAAGTTGCTCAAAAGGTCATAGAGGTCTCTTCCCAACCAGCAAGGAGGAGAGAACTCCTACCCCTGGGAAGCCTGGATTTGTTTTATATCAGACAGTGTTACAGAACAGCATCCCGGCAGAATACAGAGACTTAATTGAAGTATTCTGTAAAAAGGAATCAGATGTACTCCCACCCCATCAACCAATGGATTGAGCTATAGAGATAGTTCCAGGGGCTAGGTTTCCTAAGGCAAAGATGTATGCTATGATGCCTAATGAAATGAAAGAACTTAGAGGGTTTTTAGATAAAACAGGTTAAATGAACCTTGAAGGTTTATTTAACCTGCAAAATTGAAAATGGCTGCCCCTATATTATTTAGAGAGAAAAAGGATGGGGGCCTTAGAATGTGTGTGGATTATAAAAATCTCAATGCTATATCAGTGGAAAATTTGTACCCCTCCCCCTTATGAAAGACATGTTAGGGTACTGTCTAAGGGGAAATTATTTACAAAGTTGAACCTGAGAGAAGCTTATTATAGAGTAAAGATTAAAGAAGGGGATGAGTGGAAAACTGCATACAAAATTGAACCTGAGAGAAGCTTATTATAGAGTAAAGATTAAAGAAGGGGATGAGTGGAAAACTGCATACAAAATTGAACCTGAGAGAAGCTTATTATAGAGTAAAGATTAAAGAAGGGGATGAGTGGAAAACTGCATTTAATTGTCCTTTAGGGCAATCTATGTAAATTGATTTCAGAGCGCTGCCATTTGGGCTACAAAGGGTACCTGCAGTATTCATGCAGTTGATAAATGAGATGCTACATGAATATTTGTATAAGAGGGTGTTGGTGTATTTAAATGATATTTTAATTTACATCGAAATGCTGGGCAACCATGTTAAGCTAGTACAAACAGTGTAGAATAGAATAGAGCTGGAAGGGATCTTGGAGGTCTTCTAGTCCAGTCCCCTGTTCAAGCAGGAAAACCTATACCATCTCAGACAGATGATTGTCTAGTCTCTTCTTAAAAATCTCCAGTGATGGAGCGCCCACGATTTCTGAAGGCAAGCTGTTCCACTAGTTAATTGTCCTCACTGTTAGGGAATTTCTCCTTAATTCCAGGTTGCTTCTCTCTTTGATCAGTTTCCAACCCTTGTTTCTTGTCCTGCCCTCTGGTGCTTTGGAGAATAATTTGACCCTCTCTTTGTGGCAGCCTCTCAAATACTGGAATACTGCTATCATGTCACCGCTATTTCTTCTTTTCTCTAGAGTAGCCAAACCCAAATCTTGAAGCCGTTCTTCAAATGTTTTAGTCTCCAGGCCTTTGATCATTTTAGTTGTTCTTCTCTGAACTTTTTCTAAGGTCTCAATATCTTTCTCGTAGTATGGTGACCAAAATTGGTTGCAGTATTCCAGGTATGGTCTCACTAGGGTTTTATAAAGCAGTACTAATACTTTGTGTGATCTTGATTCTATGCCTCTGTTTATACAACCCAGGATTGTATTAGCTTTTTTGGCTGCTGCTGCACACTGCTGGCTCATAGTCAAGTGATCGTCCACTAGGACTCCAAGGTCCCTCTCACAGTTACTGTTTTTGAGCCAGTCTCACCTAATCTGTACTTATATATTTGATTTTTTCTACCTAAATGTAAAACTTTGCTTTTCTCTACATTAAAACTCATTTTGTTGGATAGGACCAGTTGTTCAAGTTTGTAAAGCTCTTTTTGGATCCTGAGCTTGTCTTCTGGGATGTTGGCTATTTCTGCCAGTTTAGTGTCATCTGCAAATTTGATGAGTTCCCCTTTTATTCCCTCATCTAAGTCATTTATGGAGATATTAAAAAGTACTGGGCCTAAGACGGAGCCTTGTGGTACCCCATTGCTTACTTCTCTCCATGTGAATGTAGTACCATTGAGGACTACTTGTGACTACGGTTTGTCAGCCAGCTACAAATCCATCTGGTGGTGATGTTGTCTATTCCACCTATTTATAGTTTACCAAGCAGTAGATTGTGGTCTACTTTGTCAAATACCTTACTGAAATCTAAGTATACTATGTCCACAGCATTTCGCTGATCTCCTAATTTAGTCATTTCATCAAACAATGAAATAAGATTGGTTTGGCATGATCTGTTTTTAACAAACCTGCGCTGGCTACCCGTTATAACTTTGTTTGCAGATCTGTTTTTTGATTATCTTTTCCAGGATCTTCCCAGGTATTGATGTTAGACTGATTGGTCTGTAGTTTCCTGGGTCCGTTTTTTTTCTTTCTTGAAGATGGGAACCACATCAGCCCTTTTCTAATCCTCAGGTACTTCCCCGGTGCTCCAGGATTTTTGAAAGATATGGTGCAATGGTTCTGAGATAACATCTGCCAGCTCCTTCAGAACTCTGGGATGTAATCTGTCGGGTCTTGGTGATTTATATTCATTAAAGTCGGATAGGTGTTCTCTTACCATTTTCTTTTAATTTTTGGTTCTAGTTTGTCTTTTGCAGTAGCTTTTTTGGTAAGTTATTAGAAAAACCAGCTATATGCCAAATTTTCAAATTGTGATTTTCACAAAACCAGATTTGATTACTTGGGGTATCGTGTTTCTGTACAAGGCATAGAAATGGATCCAGGGAAAGTAAAGGCAATATTGGAATGGACCAGAAAGCAATTGCAAAGTTTTTTGGGATTTGCAAATTTCTGTAGACAATTTATTCCTACCTTTGCGCAGATTGCTTTACCCCTAACAAATTTATTAAAAATGAGGAAAGGGATTAAGCCCAAACCAAATCAGCCATTAGGTTGGATCCTCAAATGTCAAGCAGCATTTGAAAAACTAAAAAGTTTTTTTTGCTGCAGAACCACGATTAAGATACCCAGAGCCAGAGAAACCATTTGTAATTCAAGTGGATGCAAGTGATGTAGAAGTGCGGGTGGTGTTACTACAAAAAATTGAGAAAGGAGAGCTACAACCATGTGCTTACACCTCTCGAAAGTTATTAGACACTGAGAGAAGGTGGGCTGTATGGGAAAAGGAAGCATTTGCTGTCTCCCGGGCTCCTAACATGGAGACAGTTTTTAGAGGGGAGTAAAATCCAATTTGATATGGGTGGATCATAAGAACTTAGAGGCTTTAAAAACACCAAGAAAATTGTCTCCTAAACAGGTAAGGTAGGCTCAATATTTCAATCAATTTAATTTCAATCCTTGTTATATATACCGGGGAGGGTTGTTGTTTTTTTGGCTGATGCTCTATCATGTATGCCTCAATTCAAAAGTACCAGGGAAGAAGTAAATTCCATAATCCCTTCAAGCCAGCTTCAGCGCCAGTTCGAGGGGTTTCATGCAGGGGAAATCCCCCCAGATTAGCATTAGATTCACTGAGGCAAAAGTTTAAAGAGGCTTTGGAACAAGATACTTGGTTCCAGAACCATAAAGATGCTCTAATGATAAACATGATACGGCATGGAAAGGGACTAAAGTGTACATCCCAGATAGTCAAAGGATGAGAGTGTTAGAAAGCACATAATGTAAAATCATTTTGGGTTTGTAAAACCTTTCATCTTATAAAAAGACAATTTTGATGGTCAAAAATGAAAATTGCTAGTTGCTCAGTTTGTGCTTCCATGAAGTGATTGCCTGGGAAAACCCCAGGTTTATTACAACCAGTAGTTAACCCTAGCAGACCATGGGAAGAAATAGCCATGATTTCATTGTGGAATTGCCTGAAAGTGCTGGAAATAGTGTAATATGGAATGTAGTTGACTTATTCTCAAAACAAGCACATTTTGTAGCCTGTCCAAAGGTCTCCTCAGCTAAGAGTTTGGCCAAAATGTTTGTGCAGCATATTTACAGGCTGCATGGAGTTCCTAGAAGAATCATCTCAGATAGGGGGCTGCAGTTCACTGCAAACATTTGGACAGAGTTCATTCAATCAATAGGATTGTCCCAAGGGCTGAGTTCCAGATTTCATCTGTGTACCAACTGAGTGGTGGAATGTACAAATGCAATGATTGAACAATATATAAGATGCTATGCAAATTATCAACAAAATAATTGGGCTGAATTATTACCATTTGCTGAAGTAGCATACAATAATGTGGTATATAGCAGCACTGGACTTGACCCTTTTAAAGTGGTTACAGGGATCAAATATGTAGTTATACCTGAGATCCCTCAAGACACAATTTCTTCAACAACATTAACAGAGTGGATGGATAATATAAAGAGCACATGGCCTGGAGTAATCAAAGCATTGGAAAAAGCACAAAAAAGTTTTAAAAAGACAGGCAGATAAGAAAAGAGCTTGTCAACACTGCAACGATCTTAGCTGAAGCCATTTTTGCTTCGTTTTTGGTTGCTACAGTACTGGGAGGGGGGAGGGTTTTTTTTAATGTTAGACTAAACAATATTTTGTCCAGTGGGAACCAAGGTCATTGCTGCCTGACTTTTGGTGGGCCAAGCCTTCCATTGGAAAGCCCGCCAAAGTATTCTATTGGGGAATGTAGTTGATTACATCATGCTGGGGTGGGAAGTTCACCTTTGTAACATTTTAACGTTTTGGAGGGAACTCCAGACTTGGTTTCACTTTTGACGGTGCCGATACTTTGTAGCCAATAAACATGTTCTTTAAGGAAACCTCTTGCCTTGGAGTTCTGCTTTTACTGGTCTCATCTATCATAACTATGACAGAGCTATTCAAAAGGAGTTTAAAGTGGGCGACAAGGTATATTTGTCCACAAAATACTTGAACCTTAAAATACCTTGTAAAAAAATAGGTCCTAAATATATAGGTCCTTTTACTGTCATAAAAATCATCAACCCGGTTACTGTAAAATTGCCAAGGGGTTTTAACCGGATTTAACCCGTGTTCCATTATAGCTTATTAAAGCCTGTTCAAGGTTCAAGAATGAGGCCAATTGAGAAACCATGTCCGCTCCCAATTTTGGTTAAGGGAAAAAGGCATCATGAGATTTAAGAAATTTTGGATTCTAGATATTGTACAAGAAAAATGCAATATCGGATAAGGTGGAAAGGATACCCACTTGCGAAGGCACAATGGGTGGCAGCGAATAATGTTAGAGCTACTAGATTAATAAGGAAATTCCATTCTAGATACCCTAATAAGCCCCAGTGAGGGGGTGAGTGGGTATTAAGAATTGTAAACCATATCTATATGTAAATACGTTTGTTTTATACCTTTCCAGATCCATTCTTCTTTTGGGGGGTCGACATGTCAAGTATGAAGCTTTGGCAGCTATGTGCCTCTGCATTTCAATTTGTCTTTAGATAAGGGGGGTAGGAGATGTTACTTTCAAGTGGGTAGATGGCAAAATGAAGCTTCTTCGATTCAGCTGCAGACTGTGGGAGCCTGAAGCCTTGTCAATGACACCAGAACAGGTGTTGATTTGAAGTAAACGGTTCCCATAACAAAGTGGAATTGTTGATATGGATTATGTAAGACATTGGGGGTTTGGCTGGGAAAACTATTTTTTAAGTTTATGAACTGGTGTGGGAACTTCAGAGTTAGCTTTGCTTGAGCATAACCATGCAGTGTGTTCAATAAACTTTAAGATTTTCAGAAACGGAATTAATCTGGAGTTTTATTTGGATTCTTGAGCTGGATGTTGACAGTTGTTCTCTTTGGCTGCACTGCACATGTGCCTGAAATCTCTTTGGAGGTAGACTTTCTCTTGAGTAAACATCCATGAGAATCATGTTTGAAGGCAGGCAGGCAGGAGAAATATGGGTACTTAAGTGACTTTAGTGGTATCCATGCCATCAGATATACACCCAATATATGCATATTACTTTTTTAAAGCTTAATAACTATATATACAATGTGAATATTTTTCCAGACATACAAATAGTTTTTGACTTACAACAGTTCATTTAGTGACCATTTGAAGTTACAACAGTACTAAAAAAGGGACTTATGACCATTTTTCATACTTATGACCATTGTGGCATCCCAATGGTCATGTGATCAAAATTTAGATGCTTGGCAATTGGTTCATATTTATGACAGTTGCAGTGTCTTGGTGTCATATGATCATTTTTTGAGACCTTCTGACAAGTAAAGTCAATGGGGAAGCCAGATTCATTTAACTACTGTGTTACTAACTTAACAACTGCAATGATTTACTTGATAAATGTGTCAAGAAAGATTGTAAAATGGGGCAAATTCATGTAGCAAATGTCTCACTTAGCAACCGAAATTTTGGGCTCAATTGTGGTCATAGGTTCAGGACTACCTATAGATGACTGGCTATAAACTGGTACAATTGCAGATGGTACAAAAAAGGAAAACTAAATCCATTGGTCCTGGTATTGCTGCTTTGAACTTTGTAACAGAACATTTCCATTATATGCAGCAATCGGGACAAGTATCGAAGTAGGCTAGATATAGAAAGTGATCTCTGCTACAAATAATTATTTGAACCACATATTGAATTTTTACCTAAGGAAAAACTATCATATCCTAGCTGTTGAATGCTGATTAGTTTGGTTAAACGTTAAAACATTAACCTCCCAAATATAGCAATTGTGAAAATCAGAGTCTATTTTTTGTTGTACTTGAAATGTTAATTTTGCATCTACAATAAAGACCTTACTTTTTGGTTTATTGCCAATTTTCTGTCATTTGTGTTTTTCTTGTTGATCTGGAGTTCCAGACTGTATGCTTGTTTAACTAACAGGTTCCACAGCTGAATGTTTGAAAAGTCTTATTTTAGGGCATCTTTTGTCCTCCTCTCGCAAGAATCAATACATTCGTACTTCCAATTTTTTTTTTTTTTGGGGGGGGTGTCAATTTGTTTCTGATTGCAAACTTCCTCTCTTCTTGCCTTTTGTGCTTTTGATCCCTCCTTACAGATCTCACTCCTTTCATAATAACATAATTCTTCATTCTCCTTTTGCCCTATCTATTCCTGCAGTCATTATTGCATACTATAGAAAATCAATATATGTGTGCACCTGCACTTGCTCACATTTTTGTGTTTTTTCTGCTTTTTCAGTTTTCATGGTACCTCCTTTATTGTCACAATGCAGATTTGATTGCTTCCTTACATTATTTTTTTTATTATTACACACCACATGGAACCTGCTGAAATCAAGGCTAAATTAGTAATTTTAAAATATGTAATTATAGTAAAAAAAATCCCCATGATTGTTTGTTTGTTTTGCTTTGTTTCTATTTTAAATTTAAGTCACCATAGGCACTGAGGGCATAAAAAAATTGCAAGGCTCAAATTGTCCAATTACTAAAGGATATTTAGATTAAATTTATAATTTCCCTCCTTTTAAATTCAAATCAACAAATTCAAATTGTTCAGTCTTCAAGAAGGAAAGCACCATTGTCGAAAAGTAACCATCATTGTCGAAAAGTAACTTATCTGCAAAGATAAGTGATTTTATTGATGGGGCATTGCAGAATTCTTTGGACTATGTCATTTAAGTTTTGGGGAGAGAAAATCATGGTAAAAACTGACCACTCAAAATTAGGACAGGCCGTTAGTATTTTTACCATGATTTTTATATACATCAGTTATAGTAGGTTGAGTCATGTCTGCAATAAAGAGCTAATATTTCTGTAAATATCAGGAGATTTAAATTGTGGTTTCTTTATTTTCCTGTTGAGAACTTTCTAATGGAGTTTGGCCAGCCATGGGTAGCTAAAGAAAGAAGCACTTAGCAATTAGGCACTTTTGATTTTACTTCTTAGCTGGCCATTACAAGTAGTCCTCATTTAACAACTGCCTCTTTAACAACCATTTGCAAATATGACAGTAATAAACATTAGTAAATCATAGCAAAAAAAAAATGTCTGGCCCATGCATGCATTTATGCCCAAATTTCTGTGCCTGATGATAATGTATGCTGGAGTGAGAAATTTGTCTAAATAAGACAGCAGCAACCAAGCATGGTTTACAGCATGTCTTTCTCTTCCTCTCTTTCTCTAGCATGGGGTTAACTTAGCAACCATGTCATTTAGTCATTTTGCCATAAGCAATTGTGGTTGCTAAATGAGAATTACCTCATTTACCTGTAAAATCAAGTTTATGACTACTAGTAAAATCTAAAGAGATGGGTCAGAATACTGGGGAGCACAGAGTTTTCCTATAATTGGGACTATTTGCCACCCTTATCTGCATATCTACTTTACCAGATCAGGGGAAAGTGCCTCTTTTGCTATGCAAAAATCAAAACTGGTCCACTTTACTGGAAATTTGTGGTATTAACAGAATTCAGGAGTTAGTGAACTGCTACTTCTACTTCTGAAGCAGATAGGAAGTCCTACTAGACAGTCACTTATCTCAAATGGTATAGGTTCTCCTGCTTGAGCAGGGGGCTGGACTAGAAGACCTCCAAGGTCCCTTCCAGCTCTATTCTATTCTATTCTACTTATGAACAGCTTCCTAAGCATGGAAAAAGCACCTTCCTCCCACAAGTCACCTGTGCATAGAGGATTGAAGAGCTTGCTGGGAAGCTGAGTATATGGCAAAACTGAGAGTTTTACAATATTTTAGACTCCGAAGTTGGCTAACACCTGCATGGTGCTAGTACCTTAATTTCTTCTGAGCCTTCATTAAAATAATTCTGGATATTGAAAAAACCAAAAAGAATCCATCCTGTCCAATTATTGTCAAAGGGAATGTCAAAGAGAATGTCAAATAATATCAGAACAGAGGGATTTGCTTTAATCATTGTTTTCTTTTCAAATGTAATCTTATATAGTGGGGGCATTGTTGCTAAATTTTTCTATACATTTTTCATATTACAAGAGTTCATTATAATGGTCTTAAAATGAAGTAGCTACAGAGGAAGTGGAGTTATAGAAGTGTGTTTTATCTTGCTCACCTACAAATAAGGGGTTGCTGTGAATTTTAATTAGGCTACATATAACTTTTAAGACCTCTTGCAATTTAGATTTCTCCAAAACAATATACTATATCTAAGTGAAATAGGTGAATGGTATAGATGTCATTCGAATGCTTGTAAAAATTATGAATGGAAGTTATTCTGCAGATATATCTTCTTAGAACAATAACATTATTGCTTTTCAAAATTGATTATGACATGAACACAGAAACATTGGAAATTTCCAGGTTCTGTAGCTGCATGTGGAAGAAATAAATTGTGTCTTAAAATAATGGAGCAATTTCCTAGAAAATACCCATATTTACATATTTGAGCATCATCACCCCAATAAAAAGTTAACCTGCTTTATTAAGTCCATGAATAACATCAAGGACACAGAGAGGCTTCTTGATGTAAGTTACGCTGATGCTTTTAATCCCATGTACAGGACCTAACATGAATGGAGATTGCATCTTGTTTCATAGCTGAGTTTCATGTTCTGCAATTGAGCACAACAAAATAGTTTAGATATATTGCATGGAACACTGCACTCTTTTCTAATGATAACACATGCTAGAATATGTAGTCAACTTCATTATATAATTTAGAGTGAAAATTCCCATGTTAATCAACCTAAAATCTCACCACTGGAAGGAGGATATAGCTGCTAAATTCAAAAGTAATTGGAAATGAGCTATTGCATATTTAGCAGCTAAATCTATATGGGTACTGTTATGTCCTGGGACTGCTGAATGACTCAGCAGGCTCAGGAGGCTGCAGAAGGCCCGGGCAATCCACGTGGTTGCCCGGGACCAGACAGGCTGTCTCCAGCCTTGTGCACATGCGCAAGGCGGGAGACTAGCCTTGCATTGATTGGTTGATGCTGTCCCTTGCAAGGGGCTATAAAAGGCCTTGGCGCCATTTTGTCTTCTGTTCGTGATCTCAATAAAGACTTGTGTTTGTTACTCCTGCCTCGCCTCGATGTCTCTTCGGCTGAAACAGAACATTGGCGATGAAGGTGGGATCCGCTGCAAGAAGAAACAGGAGAAGCTATGCTAATTTACCAAAGGAGGCCTGAAGCGCTGAGAAGTTTGGCGTCCGGTGGAAGCGATTGCCTGCCAGTATGAAGACGCTGGAGGTGAGCTCAGCTTCAAGGGACCCCTTCTCATTCCTTGCAGCGAGAGGCATCGAAGAGGTTACAGGCTGTAAAGATGTCAAAGCTGGGCCGTTTGTCAGATTTTGACACGTCTCACCCTGAGCGCTGGAGTTCTTACGTGGCTCGGGTGGAGAATTACTTTAGAGTTAATAAGATCCAGGAAGACGGCCTCAAAGCTGCTACATTGCTGTGTGTCTGTGGGCAAGAGACTTTTGACATTGCAGAAAATCTTGTAGCCCCTGGCGTATTCCAAAGTGTGATGGAGCGAATGCTCCGTGGTATTCCGGGGGTCTGTCCCTATTTTGATGACGTCCTCATTGCTGGGGAGTCATCTGTGAACTTAGCTGAAAGGCTGAGAGCTGTTTTGCTGCGTTTCCGCCAACCAGGGCTGAAGCTGAAGCAAAACAAGTGTAAAATTGGAGTCACCTCCACTGAGTTCTTGGGATTCCGTATCGATGCTGAAGGCATCCATCCTTCGGAATCCAAGCTTCAAACGATTCAGCAGGCCCCAAGCCCCCAGTCGAAGAGTGAGCTTCAAGCCTTCCTGGGGCTGTTAAATTTTTACCATTCATTCCTTCCCCACAAGGCTGCAGTGGCTGAGCCGTTACACCGGCTCTTGGACAAACAGGCTCCATGGAAATGGATGGAGGTCCATGAAAGGAGTTTCACAGAGGTCAAGGCCTTGCTCTCTTCAAATGCGGTATTAGCCCATTTTAATGAGCAATTGCCTGTGTGCATAGCCTGTGATGCATCCCCTTATGGAGTTGGGGCTGTGCTGAGCCATCTCAAGGCTGATGGGACACAAGTCCCTGTGGCCTACTACTCTAGGCCTACTACTCTACTCTACTCTCATCTGCAGAGCGTAATTATGCACAAATTGATAGAGAAGCTTTGGCAATAGTGGCTGGAATAAAGAAATTCCACGATTTCTTCCATGGCCGCCATTTCACGGTTTACACAGACCATAAACCTTTGCTGGGTTTGTTTACAACAACAAAACAAACCCCACACATTATATCTTCTAGAATGCTGAGATGGTCAATTTTATTGTCAGCATATGACTATACCCTGGTTCACAACCCAGGTAAAGAAATGGGCCATGCAGATGGTCTCAGCAGATTACCTCTACAGCAGATAGAGGCAGATCCTGCTCCTGCTCTTCACATTCTTTCCATTCAGGAATTGCCTGAATCTCCCCTCAATGCTAGGGACGTGGCTGCAGAAACTGCCACTGATCACACGCTTACACGCGTGCTGACATGGGTGTTGTCAGGATGGCCTGACACGTGCCCAGGTGCAGAATTCCAAGGGTTCTGGCAAAGGAAGTACGAGCTTTCTACTTTCAAGGGGTGTCTCCTGTGGGGTAGCCGGGTAGTCATCCCGGCCTCATTGAGGACTAGAGTCTTGCTCTCTCTGCATGAGGGACATCCGGGAATAGTCCGGATAAAGGCGCTAGCACGTAGCCACCTCTGGTGGCCTGGGCTCGATAAAGAGATCGAGGCCCAGGTGCATGGGTGCCAAGTCTGCCAACAGTCAAGGCCAGAAATGCCCCAGGCCCCTGTACATAGGTGGGAGGAGACACATACACCATGGTCGAGGGTACACATCGACTACGCTGGGCCCTTTCAGGGGCAATTCTTCCTTCTCCTCGTGGACAGCCATTCCAAGTGGCTAGAAGTTGTTCCTGTTTCCTCCACTACTACTGCCAGGACCATCCAGGTGCTGAGAGGCATCTTCGCCTCACATGGTCTTCCAGATGTGCTTGTCTCAGACAATGGACCCCAATTCACATCTTCTGAGTTTCAGGGTTTTCTTCAAGCCAACATGATCCGGCATGCCACATCTGCACCGTTTCATCCAGCTTCCAACGGTCAAGCTGAGCATATGGTGCATACTACCAAAGATGCTTTAAAGAGAATCACTCATGGAAACTGGCATCACAGGTTAGCTGACTTTCTTCTTTGTCACCGCACTACACCTTGCACTGCCACTGGGAAAAGCCCAGCTGAACTCTGCTGGGGTCGCAGACTCATCACTAAGCTGGACAGGTTGCCACCTACGGGTGGCCTTCACAGTGTCACAACCGCAGGCAATTAGGAGGCTACAGGTGGGCGATTTCCGGTCTGAGCAAGGAAAACTATGGACCTGGACATCTCTGGGTGACAGCAGTGGGTTGGTATGCAAGGTCTCAGGGCCACTGTCATACAAAGAGGCTTTGATGATGGTCGTGTGACAGACATCACCATTGACAAACTGCGCTGGAGGCTTCCAGCCACTATTCTGCCCCTGGCTCTGCTCTGGGGGGGACTGCGGACCACACATTATGATGTGGAACCAGTCTCTCCGACAAGGTGGACCTTCAAATGTTCCTGCACATGTTCCTGAAAGGGGTTTTGCCATGGAGGCGGCTCCTGACTCTGGCACAGGCACCGGGTCATGGGGACATGGCAGTCAATCAGTTCCTCAGGCCACTCCAGCTGCTGGTCTTGGGCTCGAAGGGCAGTGTTCCCAAGAGGGGTCCATTATGGATTTGGGGAATTCCACCCCACCACTGGACTTGGGGAATTCCACCCCACCAAGGAACTCTGGTTTGGGTTTAGCAGATCCAGCCAGTCAGCAGTCTGGAGGGTTGCCTGGGTCTTGGGGGCATCAAAGTCCTGGCTTGCCCAACAGGTGAGGTGGCACGCCAGGCACCAACGCTGGCTCCAAGAAGGTCAGAGGGCCAAAGGTCCACCCAAGCATCTAAAGGACTATGTGAGGTTCCTGTCAAGTATTAGGGAGGCTTACCAGTTCTCTAGAACTCTGGACACTCATAGAAGGGTGTT